>OZ023322.1:17859780-18114780 GCA_964007375.1 Ophion obscuratus | reverse complement strand
AATTATTATTCATTTTTACAGGCCGGCGCACCCGATTGGCCCGCCTTTCAAAATTAATAATAATTCAAGGGTTGATCTGAGACCCAAACATGCTTATATCAATCGACTCAGAATTTCACCCCGAACCTCCCATTTCAGATAACGCATTCAGTTCTGGGACACCCTGTACATATATATACATATATATCCACACATGCGTACACGTGCCTCACTCATTTATCGCAGTATATACACAACGGCCGATTCGGAATTGTAATTAAGACTTTGTGCTGAGAATTAGGGATGCAAAATCGGTGAGGCAGCGGCGGACCCTCGAGCGCACAGAGCCGTATATTAATAACCCTGTTTTCCGAGCGCGGAACCCGCTCCATCGATAAGTCGAGAGTTGGGCCGAGTCTCGGCCTTGCCTCATACGTAGTCACTGAGATAAGTCGCCAGTGAGATAATTTGCCAGTGGCCCAAAAAGTTACAATCTCGCCTGTGGCTATAACCGTCCATCCGGCCTGTTCGCAAGCGAACTTCAGTTGGGAAGCAAAACCGGGCGATAAATCTCGAGAAAAGGAAAACTCGGTGATGCGAGGGGGCAAAAAAAACGTATGAAATGACAGAAGATACCGTGAAAATTCCGCTTCAACGTGTAGTTCCTTATTTTACCTCCGTACATATTCGGATAAAGTTTTGCGCTTATTTTTACTCACAAAATCCTCCTGACCTGGTGAAGAACAACAGTTTGAATTTTCAGTTTTTCGTCTGTCATTGCTTAGTGTTTTTTTATTCGCAGATGTGATGAAAAAAAGTGTTCGGTTGTCCGGGAACGTCGTGCCCATTTTTGGTAGGTGGCACATTAAAAGATCGGCCCATACTTTTCCGATAATCCATTAGAATAAAAAATTGTACAGAAAATTTGAGATTTTTCAAACAATCATTAAAGGAAGCACACTTTGGACTGAAAATTTAAAGCTTGCTCTACACATTACACAACTACCGACCGATTTAACTTTACGTCTAGAACATTTCTCCACGTTTTTCTCAAAGATGTATCTCTCATACACCCTTAAGGGCCGAGCACCACCTTGGTGCTCGGAAAAATAGGTATAAAAATATAAAAACATTTTAACGCGGCTATCAAATATATGAAGTAATTTTCATTTTTCACAAATACATTATAGTTTTGTGAACATATCCTTAAAAAACTAATTTAAAAAATAGAAAAATGCCGGCGAGTTTAGTCGTCTAGTAGGACCCTCTTTTGAAAATCCTTGCCGATGGTAAATTTTTTTCTGTAGCAAGCATCGTTTGAACAAAAAAAAATTCTTCTAAAGGAAGTTAAGGGGCGAGTCCACTTTGAAAATTTCAAAAAATCGATTTTTTTTACTGTTTTCGAAAGTACATACATTCAGAAATATTGTGTCAACATTTTATGAAAACCCGAGCTCTCTAAGTATTTTTTTTTTACCTGAACGTCAAGACCTCATTTCGCTTACCTGAGCGTATAGCGTGCTCGACCGATCATAGTATAAACTTCAAACGCGTTTTTCTCGAAACAACGTTTTCAAAATCTAGCTCCATCGTATCTCTAAAACTAATAAACCCCCATGGAAATTTATATACGCAAAAATATACGGCAAATTTATTTTATTAATAATTGTAATATATGTGAAATGTATGTCATATATTGAAAATATATGTTGAATATATGTGGCAATTTGTAATTTTCGTAAAGTTTTTATATATGAGATGTATATGCGTGGTATTACTGTATATCACTGTACCATATATCAATGATATATGTAGCATTTACCCTGCATATATACCACATATATTTAGCATATATGTTGCATACACACTGCAGGCATACCACATATATACTGCATAAGTGGTACATATATGCCACAAACTATATTGAAAGTATACTTACAGTGTACTCAAATTACCCTCAAAATATACTACAAATGTATTTTAACTGTCTTCGACTTATAATTGAAATATACTGTAAATGTATTTAAACTAAACCTAAAATATACACGATATATGTTCATACTCCGTTAAAAATAGACTTGAAATATGATCATACTACATTAAAAATATTATTGAAATATATTCAACGTGTATTTAAGATATACTTGAAATATATTTAAACTATACTTGAAATATTCTTAAAAATTTTGTTATGACGTTATTTACATCATTGCACCCTTTTACGATATTTTTCCTTGTCATTAATTAGGATTATGGTATTTGCAGTTCAAATATATTAATGGTTCAAATTTAAATTATATCAGACGCTTACACGCCGTAAGGTGGTTTCGAACCCGGGACATCTGAGTGATGAGCTGGGACTTTCCCCACTGAGCTAATTCTACTTGTTAAATTAACTTTCGTATCGTCTGCATATCGTACAATACACAATGTTAGTTTATTGAGAAATGTGTGGATTTACAAGGGTAACTAATATTATCGGATCAATTACTTAATTGCGTTCGCATAGAGAGCGATAATCGAATAGAATTACGAGATTACGTAACCTTCAATTTTTTTGTCCGATCATTTATTCCGGCTAGTGCGGCTAGGTCTTCGCGAGATACCGACTTGAAGATGTTTTTGATTTGCAACGTCATCTGTTACTCAAGTTTCTTAACCAACCATATTTAAAATATATAAAACATACATTCAGTTTGTATGTTTGATATATTTAAGATGTATCTTAAATGGATTTATATTTATATATCGTATAGGTTTTACTCTTGTCCAAAAATATCATTGGCATATCCAACTTTTCGAACCAATTATATTTAATACATGTTTTATATATTTTTCGATATATTTTTTATATATTTTATTTTCATGTGGGTGTATATAGTGTTTATATGTAATAGTGTACTTTAACTGTAAATTAAGTTTTATTAAGTTTAACTGTAATAGTGTTTGTTCACAGCATATATTTCTTGTCAGGAATATGTATCAAAAATGTATGCGTCATATATGACGCATACATTTTTGATATGTTTTTCTGACAAAAAAATAGATTGAATGTATATCGAAAATATATGCGTCGTATATGCCTCATATATGCATCATATACAGGGTGTCCCAAAGCTCAACGACAATCTGAGACCGGATGAAAGGCCAAGTTATACCAGTTCTGGGAAAAATACAAAAAAAATCCATATCACTCAGTTCAGCGATAATATACATTTAAAAAAAAAAGTTGAAATTCCACACCCTTGGTCGCATTTTCAAGTCCTGTGATCACCAATGTCACAATTTCGCTGTGATTTTTTTAATTTCGTGATCTTCATTAACGATGCTATTAATCGCAACTACAAATTAATGCAAAAAACATTGTTAATTTAATAAAATAAGTTAAGTTTTAGTGAGTCATGGTTCGCAAAAATATTGTTACTTAACTTTGACACTCCATTTTGAAAAAAAATGTACTACACTACCCTTGGCAAGTTATTTCAAAAGATGGCGCATTTAATCAAGATTTCAAAATGGTGCAACACTTGCCACTTTTCTTGCCATTAAAAATTTTATTTCTTATTTTTTTCAAATTGAGCTCATTTTGAACAACTCACCATTAAGAATTTTTGTTACTAAAATTTGTTATTTTTTGTTTCTGGTCTGAAATAAAATTATCATTTTTAGTAAAGAGGTAATTGAGTCAGTTAATAACCAATTTTTATTGTTAAAAAACATATGTTTTTTACAATGTTTTCTTTAGTAAAGAGGTAATTGAGTCAGTTAATAACCAATTTTTATTGTAAAAAACATATGTTTTACAATAAAATTATAATAACATTTTTTTTTTATAATTATAATTTTTTTTATTATAAAAGTTTTATAATAAAATTATTATTTTTAGTAAAGAGGTAATTGAGTCAGTTAATAACCAATTTTTATTGTAAAAAACATATGTTTTTGAGTCAGTTAATAACCAATTTTTCTTGTAAAAAACATATGTTTTTTACAATAAAAATTGGTTATTAACTGACTCAATTACCTCTTTACTAAAAATAATAATTTTATTTCAGACCAGAAACAAAAAATAACAAATTTTAGTAACAAAAATTCCTAATGTTGAGTTGTTCAAAATGAGCTCATCTTGAAAAAAATAAGAAATAAAATTTTTAATGGCAAGAAAAGTGGCATGTGTTGCACCATTTTGAAATCTTGATTAAATGCGCCATCTTTTGAAATAACTTGCCAAGGGTAGTGTAGTACATTTTTTTTCAAAACGAAGTGTCAAAGTTAAGTAACAATATTTTTGTGAACCATGACTCACTAAAACTTAACTTATTTGATTAAATTAACAATGTTTTTTGCATTAATTTGTAGTTGCGATTAATAGCATCGTTAATGAAGATCACGAAATTAAAAAAATCACAGCGAAATTGTGACATTGGTGATCACAGGACTTGAAAATGCGACCAAGGGTGTCGAATTTCAACTTTTTTTTTTAAATGTCTATTATCGCTGAACTGAGTGATATGGATTTTTTTTTATATTTTTCCCAGAACTGGTATAACTTGGCCTTTCATCCGGTCTCAGATTATCGTTGAGTTTTGGGACACCCTGTATAGTGTTTATACGTAGCATATATTTTTTTGGTCATAAAAATATATCGTAAATATTATATATGGGTCATATATGCGTCATATATTTGGTGCATATGTACTGAATATATACGTATTATTCTATTTTTCGTCACTATATATGCGACTGATATATATATATATGTAGCATATATTTTCTGCATATATTTTACATTCATAAATTTCTGTGGGGGAACCGATTCTCTTGAAATTTGAACCACATATTGTAAACATGATTCGCAACAAGATGACCCTCGATGGTTTTTAAATTTTGATTTTTACTCTTTTTTGCTAAAAACTGCGAAAAAGAAATTTTTTACTTTTTTCGTTTTTCATCTGCCATTTTTTTATTTTTTTATCCGAAAACTTTATATCCGACGGTTTTTTTGTAGCTGGTGTCATACTGAATCTAATGGACTTTGATTTTTTTGTTTCAGACAAGCCCTTGCCGAGTTGTGATGGAGCTACACCTATTTTTGAGGCGTTACGTTAAACTATAGCTTTTCTACTTAAAAATGAATAAAAATGCATTAAACATTTAAAAAAAATGTATTTCAAGACTTTATTTATCGAGCCCAACAACTTTTATATTCATATATTTTATAAAATTTAAAAAAAAATTACGATAATAGCCTTTTTTCGTGGCTCCAAAGTGGACTGGCCCCTTAATAGCTAAAGTGCACCATAAAGAAAGAATAGAAAGTTTTTTGTAGAAATGACAACTGTTCGAGAAAAGCTATGATTTTCACCTGTTTTGAGTTTAAAAAATGAATAAACAATGACCGCGGTGTCCAATTTAAAAAAAACCCATCCTACAAATCCTAGGTAATATTACGAAGAATATTTTGTATAAATTTCATCAAAATCGCTTAAGTAGATCTCGAGATACTTTGTCCACCATTTTGAAAAAAGTAGCTTCGAGGAAAACGCAAAAACAATCTGCGATCAACAATCTCCTGGACCATGCACGACGTTTTCCATTGACGTTCCTATGTTCTCTGACTCCTTTGAGTTCCAACTTTGTGTACCCTCACTGAGTATATTCAACATTATCCTTTGTCAAGGCTTCGTCCGCTCGCACCTGTTCGCTCGTTACCTGAAATGCCGCGCTCGCCTAAAACGGCTATAACTGCGGTAATAATTGGAATTTTGACATGTTTTATAAATAATAAATGTACCCATAAAAAAAATCGATTTTTTTTTCATTTCAAGCTGGTGTGGCCCCTTAAGGGGCTATACCAGTGTGACACTTTCAAAAAATCGATTTTGTTTGCCTTTTTCGACCGTCGATACTTTCAAGAATATCCTGTAAAAATTTCAAAGCCGAATCTCTAATCATTTTATCTTGTCAAAATCGATAGTTCAATATTTAAACGCGTTTTTATCGAAATCAGATGTTTAAAATTTGCTGACATTGTAACTCGAAGAGCAATTATCCGATTGGCTTAAAATTTGAACCGAGTACTCTTGAATATATTTACTCTACAATGACGTAGAATATTTTCAATTGGATGAAACTTTACGATCTGGCATTGAAAAAAACGACCAGTTTATATGCAAGAAAACAGACTTTTTTCATAACTACGTCATTTGGTTAGATTTTCATATTTTTCGAAAATCCTACGTCATTATACAGGAAAAACCTTCCAGCTTAAGGACATTTTTTTCTTTTTTCGCTTTCAGCTACTCAATCGGCCGGAATCATGTCAGCAGTGGAGGAACTTTTTTTTGGCGCCTCCGAAGGCAGCGCATAAGTCGCTTGGATCTCAATATTTTTCTATGAAAAAATTATGTAACATAGGTCAAATATAGCCAAATATATTCTTAATTTACCGAAACATTTAATTGAGTACTTTTCTTCCAAAAAATTCCCGAAAATCACCCAAATTTTCAGCGTTCACACTGGTATAGCCCCTTAAAGTAAGGCCAAACGAACACAGGACCACAAGCACGTGCGAGAAGAGTAAAACAGTTTCTTCGAACTGACAATTCTCGGAGACCGTTTGCGAAAAATAAATATCGCACGACTGCGACTCAGGGAGCAAATGTATCGCGAGGTTTTTCCTTCTTCGCAATGTTAACCCCGTGTAAATGACATTACCAACGGTTTTCGTTGTCGAGAAGCATTATTTACCCATCATCTTAACGGATGTTTCACATTACGTGCGCCACTTCGCCTAGCTGCACGTGCAGCAAATACTTGGCGTGAGAAGGCAACCAGTCTGACTATACGCTGCTTATTCCACTGTAGACTCGTAGGAGGTGCCGAAAACGGCTCAAAGTAGAAGCGTCCCGTTTTACACGGGCAGTCCATTAACGCCTCCCGTTTTGACAATGAGGAACGTTTGAACGTCACTTTTGCTTCTAGACGTTCACGTAGACAAGCACGCATTCATTTACTATCTAAGTCCCTGCGGTCACCCCATGCAGGGAGCCCCCAAAAATGGCCCAAAAAGGTACCTTTTTTCATACACAGCACTGAAGGCGCCCTTGTTGGGTGGCATCAGCGATCTTCCATGTTGAACAGCGGTGGCCCCGGTCATTACTTGGATGGGTGACCGTTTAACCGTTTAGGAAATCGAGCGTGCTAAAGCACAATGTAACTTCGCATTTGCTCTTTGTAATCGAAACGCACAAATTACTTTATCCAAGTAATGGAAAAGTTCGGCCGATGGCATTTTAATCGATCCATTTTTTCCGAAGTTATTGAACCTCCCCCCACCCACCTCCCGAATCCCGTGACCGTGGTAAATATCGTTGCAGGAAGATGCCACTACGCCAAGAACTGTTGTTTTTTGTTTGAGCGGTTATACGGACAATTGTGGTATCGTTTGTTCGAGTTAACGAGAGTTTTGAGTTTTCGTCAGAACGGGTAGTTAGTTTTAAAGTGTATAAGCCCGACAGAGAGAGGGAGAGAGAGAGAGAGAGAGAGAGAGAGAGAGAGAGAGAGAGAGAGAGAGAGAGAGAGAGAGAGAGAGATGGTCAGACAGGGAAAGTATGTTAAAAAGGGAGAGCAAAGGAGGCAGAAGTAGTTTCAAAGAGTATAAGCCCGGCAGACAGAAAGCGAGAGAGAGAGAGTGATGGGCAGACAGAGGAAGCATGTTAACAAGCGAGAGGAAGAGAGAGACGGAGAGAAAGTGTAAGAGAGGAAGAGAGAGAAAAAAGACATCGACGCAGAGTACGAGCCATGCGAGGATTAAGTCCGAATGGCTTTATTATGTCACAAACGTCTCGGGATAACGGCGCGAACTTTTTCGACACTTTAGTCACTGCACCGGATGCATTTAGATGGTGGAATTAGGATTTTTCATGAATGGCAGTGGTGACTGCACGTAACCCAGTATATGTGTAATAAAAGGAAAACGAAGGACCGAAAGTAGTATTAAGGGGAACGAGAGAAAGTGGAAATGGAGTATATATATATATATACTCTCCTCTCTCTCTCTCTCTCTCTCTCTCTCTCTCTCTTTGTTTTCATTCTTGTATATACTCTCATCCCCCGCTACACAAATGTGTACGTATGAGTGCGTGCGCCTAGCGAAGAAAATCCGCAACGAAGACGTTGGAAGCAGACAAGAGGAAGAGACAATGCTCCAAAAAATACGTGATATATACAGCACTCGTTCCGACTGACACTGGTGGATAGGCTTTGGTGGGGTCGGGGTTTGGTTCCGGCGATATTTAGAGTTAGGCATGGCCGATACTTCGACTTAGGCATGGCTGATACTTAAAGTTAGACATGGCCTATACTTAGAGTTAGGCACGGCCGAAACTTAGAGTTAGGCATGGCCAATACTTAGAGTTAGGCATGGCCGATACTTAGACCTAGGCATGGTCGATACTTGGAATAAGGCGTGGCCGATACTTACAGTTAGGCATGACCGATACTTAGAGTTAGGCATGGCCAATACTTAGAGTTAGGCATGGCCTATACTTAGAGTTAGGCATGGCCTATACTTAGAGTATAGTATAGAGTTAGGCATGGCCGATACTTAGAGTTAGGCATGGCTGATACTTAGAGTTAGGCACGGCCGATACTTAAAGTTAGGCATGGCCAATACAAGGAGTTAGGCATGGCCGATACGTAAAGTTAGGCGTGGCCGATACTTAGAGTTACGCATGGCCGATACTTAGAGTTAGGCATTGCTAATATTTAGAGTTAGGCATGGCTGATACTTAGAGTGAGACATGACCTATGGTGGATGGATGCCTAACTCTATACGTGGAGTTGGGCATGGCCGATACTTAGAGTTAGGCATGGCCGACACTCAGAGTTAGGCATGGCCGATACTCTGAGTGCCGACCGCTTAGCCGTGCACCGGCTGACGCATCAACCAGTCAACGGTAAGTCAATACTTCTGAGACCTTGGTGTGGATGAATAAAACGTCTGGGCACCTGGGAATCAGAAGAATATTGGGCCGTCTACACCGATAGCGGGTTTCACAGTTTCCCCATACCCTCGGAAAATGCGGCATAGTGTAACTTGAAGAGTTCCGGGACAATTGACGATATGCTACAATTTGATTCAAATTTGTACATTAAATTCTTTGTCGTATACTGAACGGACCCACTAAATGTTACGGGAAGATACCGGAGTAAACAGCGAGCAAAACAGGTAAACTTCGGGAATTTTTATCTCAAAAAGTAATGTTTCGATTGGATCCGGGTTTTTTTATTGGAAAATATGTACATTGAGGTATGTTTAGGAATTTTTTAAATAAGTTCGTTGACTGGAAGTGATTCAAACGCGATTATCTCAAAACATAGTTTTCAAAGTCGGTGCCAGAAGCAACTCAAAACCGGCTTGTCCGATTTTGTCCAAATTTCTATACAATATTCTTCGATAGTTTTTCTCGTTCGCCACGTAGGATTTTTTCGAAATTTTTATTTTTGACGGAATTACGACCATTTTGATTTAACATTCGTTTTTCGCTCGCAATTTCCGACGATTTTGGATTGCATACACATTGCATAAAAAAGCAATGGTTCAATCAAATGAAGAACCCCTACGTGGCGAACGAAAAAATCTGTCGAAGTATTTTGTATCCAAATTTGGACAAAATCGGACAAGCCGTTTTCGAGATCCATCTGGCACCGACTTTGAAAACTATGTTTCGAGAGAATCGCGTTTGAATGGCTTCCAGTCAACGAATTTATTTTTAAAAATTCCTTAACATACCTCAATGTACATATTTTCCAATTAAAAAAACCCCGGACCCAATCGAAACATTATTCTTTGAGATAAAAATTCCCGACGTTTCCCGGTTTTTCTCGCCATCTACTCAGGTACCTCCCCTTAAATCAATCATATACACCGTTTCTATAAAATGTACAATTGAAGAAACACTTTTTTACATAGAGAGCTGCCTACGCTCATCGCCAAATGGCAGTTTTACGCACGAAATATTGTGAAAAAATGATATGGAAAACTGTCAATTCACTCAGTACATTATGACACTGATGACGAAATCGACATAACGTACTGAGTGAAAAACTGTCAAATCACTCAGTACATTATGACAATTTCGGCTCCCTTTACATTATGACAATTAGGCATCTATGTTAAAAAGTGTTTCTTCAATTGTCAATTTTATAGTGGGGGTGCATTTATCATATGGCAAAGAATTTACTGTATTAATTTGAATAAAATGGTAACATATCGTCAATTTTCCCGAAACTAAGACGGCTGGAGAAGCAAGGGAAGTTAGGCTAGATCAGCGAAGTGCCAGTAGGGAGTGATAGGAAAGGGTTCAATTGGGAAGTGTAATACGTAAAAAACTCGCAGGAGTGTACGTTGGAACTCGAGAAAATTCAGCACTCGTTTCATGTTTTTTTTTCTTCCTTTTTTATTACTCTCTCGGAATATTTTGGTTTACACTTTCTCTCTCTCTCTTTTTTTACTCTCTCACCATCGGTGCCCTAATGTCAGTGTAGCCCGTATACTCGGAGACACGAACGCGGAGGGCTCGCCACGCGAAGGGTTCGAGCTTCTTTCTCTACTAGACGAGTTACGATGCGTCGTTAGGAGTAATGGCGTCGGATCGTTCCTTCGTTTTTTTTTCTCTTCATTCTTTCTTTCTTTCATTCTTTATTTCTTTGGAAAAAGGCGTAACTCCGTCGTACAGCGCTCTATACGTTCGCTCGTTCCGTGAAATCGTCAAACGAACACCGATATCGTGAATCCTTTCGCACTTTCTCGATCTCGTCCCCAAATCCTTCTCCGTCCACCAACTTTGATCCGCGGTACCCTCGTATACCTCCAGTGTCGCCTCCTCTTGGGGCTAGTAAAGTTTCCCGAGGGTAATCTTTTTGCGGATCGCGCGAGTCCGAACCCTGCGGAACCGCAATTTACGAGGCGACAAATTCGGCGGGTCACTTCACCGCGCACCCGAGAATTGTGTGGCCGAACGCGAAATTTCGACGAAAGCCAAAAACGCACAAGATTGTTCGGAAAATCCAATATTTTATTACATTTTACTTTAGGAGTAAAAATAATTAGAGCATTGCCATTGATAAATCCATCCACACGTACTTCCGGATGATTATTTTTTGACGTTATTGCTCAAAGTATACACATTCGAGAACAGGCTTGAAAAAATTCCGGTTAAAAAATTGAAAATTGATCACGCAACAGATGATTTGATGAGAACAGGTAGTGCAACGATTTACATATACTAAAACTCTCAGTAGCATTTTTCTCGAAACGACTGTTCACAACCTGGCCGGAATCATAATTTTAGCTATAATTGTTCGATATAAAATAATTTTAAAAAAAACAAACTTTACGTAATTGCAGTAGCTATCGTTGTACGTAGCCGTTTTTTTTTGTTTGGAAATTTGGTATTTTTTAAGTTGTCAAATATGAGTAAAAATTTCGCCAAAATTACCCTTCGTTTTTTAATACCCGCAACGTCCCGTTTATTTGTTGGGAAAACGCCTACGTACAACAAGAGCTACATTTGTATATGTAGGTTATAAAACGTTTTTATTCTTATTTTTTAGACAAACCATTGTTAAGTTATCGATCTGGCTGTTGGACCACATTTTTTATACGGAGGCTCTATTACACCTCAATAAGGTCGTCAATTTTAATTTTTTTTTTTTTAATAAATTTTATAGGATGTATGTTCAATTTTGGTAACCAAGTTTGGTAATAATTTTGGTAATCAAGTTTGGTAACATACCTTTTTAGGTACAACTGCTTGTAACTATAATTATGCGACTTTCAATTTAAAAAAATCAACATTTCCGTAATTGCAGTAGCTATATTGGTTTGTAGCCGTTTCTTTGTTTGGAAATGTAGTATTTTTTAAACCTCCGAATATAAGTAAAAATTTCGCTGAAATTACACTTCGTTATTGAACATCCAGCACTTTGAGATTTTTTGGAAAAACAGCTACGTACAATGAGAACTACATTTATATAGATTATAAAACGTTTTTATTTATTAGACCAACCATTGTCAAGTTATCAATCCCGCCGCTGGACCCCTTTTTTATATAGAGGCATAGCCGTGACCAAACTGACCGAGCTGCCTCGCGAGGCAGCCTCGGTATGTATGCTTTGCGCGTGGCAGCCTCGGGCTCGCGGTGAATCTTCACGAGGCTTCCTCGCGCGGCGGGTGCGATCCATAACTTATTTTACAGTGTATGGTTAAGTATATGCACTGTAAAATAGCATAGTCCGAGGCATGTCAGTATCTTCGAAAGCCCAAATGGCACCATACGTACGAGTCTCACAAAGAACATCACTTAAGTGTCCGCCTTCGATTTCGTTCAAACTCATATATGTGATAAACCATTGAAAACTATTAAATACGTATTTTCTTTTATCCGCGAAAAAACGGCTTTAAGGGGGGAAACGACCCCCAAAGAAAGGCGGGTCACCCCTTAATTTTTTTGTTCTATACTTCTACGGTGGATTTTCCATCGCTTCACATTAGACGAATTTTGATTTTTGTTTCATCCAGATCGTGGACTGCTTGTGGGTGAATCTGTAAAAACCACCCCTCGACACGCCTTTCTTCGAAGGGTGGTTTCCCTTAAAACCGTTTTTCTGTGGATTAAAAAATCCGTGCCCCTTGGACCTCAATAACTCTGTTAATTTTCAATTTTTTAAAGTAAAAATTGACCCGTTATAACCCATGCAGAAATTTTGACCGGGATACCCTATGTCCGATCAAATCCCGATCAGGATTTGTCATGGATTCCCCAAAACCGGTATCCCGGTTAGAATCCAACTTGCATCAGTATCGGCATATGTACGACGACGATGGCGTCATTTTGAAAATTTTGGCGTCACGTGTATTTTCTGTATTACTATGGAATTCCTATCTATAGATAGGAATTTCTGTCTATAGATTTCTATCTATAAAATTCCTATCTATGGATAGGAATTACATAGTAATACCGAAAATACACGTGATGCCAAAATTTTCAATATTATGCCATCGTCGTCGTACATATTCCGATACTGATGCAAGTTGGATTCTAACCGGGATACCGGTTTTGGGGAATAAGTCTCTGTTTATACCCACCGACATGTCGGTGGGTATAAACATGTATTTAAGACAAATTAAAATCAAGTTCACAATGATTAGATTAAAATGTACACCAACCGTGAGTTCTTACGTATTTCGAGAGAAAACATTTCGTCGAGCAAGAGAAATTTTTGCAAAAAAAGTTGTGAGTTTCAAATATTACATTATAAATATGAAAAAAATCACAAAATGAGTTGTGAATTTCCTCAAGCTGAAGAAAATAAAAATCGAATTCACGACAGTTATATTAAAATTTAAACCACAAGTGTAAACGTATTTTGAGAGAAAACATTGTGTTGAGGCAAAGAAATGTTCGCACAAAAAGTTATGTGCAAAAATTTCTTTGCCTCGAGGCAATGTTTTCTCTCAAAATACGTACGAACTCACTTTTGGCGCAAATTTTAATCTAATCATCTTGAATTTGATTTTAATTTGTCTTAAATACGAAAAAATTCACAACTAATTTTGTGAATTTTTTTGTATTTATAATTTCTTGTCAATACATTTGCATTCACAGATTTTGATGTGAATTTTCTTTAATTCACATCAAAATCTCGCGATGAGCGCGATCTGCCATTTCAATCTTTGGACAAATTTGTTTTACTGATAGTTTAATGCACCAAAACTTTATAAATGTTATTTATTTTTATAATAAATTTAACATGTCATAATTCCATTTTTGACATTTTATTTCAGCCTGTATTCACCCGTGATCCTTCCCAGATTCCTCAATGATTCCATGGGGAATCTATTTAGAGTCATTAAAGGATCCGGTTCTGGATCCCTAATGGAATCCAGTTCACGGATCTTACATTTAGTCTTCGAATCTGATCCGATATCGGACTAGATCCTGACTGGAAGCCCGGGATACAAGTCAGAATCCAGCTGTATCCCTGGCAAAATTTCTGCACGGGAAGTTCAATGTATGCTTAATAACCGACTTTTTTCCAAATCTCAAATAAATAAACCAGTCCACGAGAAAAAAATCGGAATAAATTGCCTTGCTCGGTCGCAGTGGTATCCTCCCTTAAAACGTCCTCAAAAAACGTATCCTCAAAAAAAAAACGTTCTTTTAACGAGAAAGTGAAAAATCGATCATGCGCGAGACATGTCAAGCCCAAGACAGGGCCGATAGCCCAAGACTACTTGAATTCGATATTCGCCATACTCGATACCCACGAAAACTCACCGATGCATGCACACGCATCTAAACTTGCTCCACCAGTGGATGCTAGTTCGCAAATAACTCCTAGAGATCGGGTCGTCGATCGGAATATTAAGGAGCGATCAGAGGAGTGGAAATGAAGGGCGAAAGGGTGAGACGAAAGCCGGTAACGTACCTCATTCCGTGCTACCTGCTACCCTCCAGTGTGTTCACGACGAGGTGGGCCGTATAAAGAGGGAACGAATCAGTGCTTCTTCCACCACCGTATAGAGGGAAGTATGCATGTATAATTTTGGCTCATTGGTGCGTTCACATCGACACACACACACACACACACACACACACACACACACACACACACACACACACACACACACACACACACGTTGGGGGTACATACGCTGCACCCTCATATAGGGATGAAAAGGGGTTGAGGAGAGAAGTTCAGAATATTATGAGTGTGTTACGAGAGGCTGAGGCGTGTGTCGTCGTATGAACACTTTTGTCGCCATCGATATGGAGGCAGCAAACGTAGCGAAGATGCGGAACTGGGCTAAGAGCTGGCGAACACTGATGGAGACAACATAGGCTCGTCTCGTTCGACTATGTTCACCGATGAACATACATGTGTGTCCATACGCGTAGGGGAGAGGGTTGGTTGTATGCGTGGGTGTGTGTTTATATATATATATATATATATATATATATATATATATATATATATATATATATATATGTATGTATGTATGTATGTATGTATGTATGTATGTATGTACGTATGTACGTATGTATGTATGTATGTATGTATGTATGTATGTATGTATGTATGAATGTATGTATGTATATGTGTATGTATGCATGTATATATATATATATATATATATATGCGTGTGTGTGTGTGTGGATCGATGTTATATACAGTAAAGTGCTAATAAAGAGAAGGTACACTTCACACGATCCGATATGCCATGTTAACAAAATTACTGCTTTCTACTTGTCGGAAATCGAGACATATACCTGTACGGCAGAAACTCCGCACGCTCGACAAGACTTTTGACAGGGGCTGAAAGCATCGAAGGAGAAAGAGCGACAGACATAGAGAAATCAATGTACGTATGACGTGAAAATTCAACGCCAACGTTTTCCTTATTCGTCAGATACGTTTGTTTTTACTATAATGTCCAACTTCACCTTAAGGGGTTAGGCCACAGTGACGGGTGTAAAATCATGTGCGAATTTAACAATTTTTTTTGCGTATGAAAAAGTGATTCACACATAAAATTAATTACACATCTATTTAGTATGAATATCAAGCTGTTGGAAAATATATATTTTTTAACTATTTTTTAACTATTATTTTTTAAATGTAAGAATACCCTAGTATTCTTACATTTAGGAACAACACACCAATCATAGTGATTGTAACTCACTTTAAGGAGGTTGGAGCGTTAGGCACAATCCAAAGTTAAATTTAATTTTAAAAAATACATCTTATTGTTTACACTATACTGAGTCTTTACGAATTTTTTCAAACTTTTTTCACCACCAAACACCAGAGATAAAAAATAGTTTAATGTATGTAATTTAACGTGCGGTTAGATGGGCAAGACTTTCACACTAAAGGTTATGTAATTTTTATTGTTATTTAGCACCGAGATAAACCATTTTTAACAACGGATTAACGGAAACTGAACCTTTGTGAACATTTAGAGAGAAAAAATCTTCATCTTGCCCATCGTAAACCATGGGCCAATAATCTCGTGACGTAAATATGAATAAGCATAATTATGAATTACTCAAAATTTCATTGTGAATTGTATAGAACAGTCGTTGTCGTAGTTTTTTCATAATAATCATCGATAATGTTATGCTTTTTAAAGTTGGTAGTAATACAAAAGTTTTTCTACTTTACGTAATAAAAATGTTAAAATGCATCATTTTGCCCTTTAATTATATATTTTAAAAAATTAGCATATATAGAATAAATCTGTACCTCGTATGCATTTTTTGAGGTTCATTGAAAAAAAAAAATAAACAAACCGTCATTTGGCTCAACAGAATCGCTCCAACCGCCTTAAACCAAAAAAGTTTACGTATTCACAATTGACGCAGCGTCGATGTTTATTGTGCAGGTGACGTCACGAACCGAAGCAGCATGGCGGCTAGCGTTTTCGCGGGAAATTTGAAATGTAAAATTTAAATGCATTTTTATGGCACATCAATTTTATAAATAGAAGAAAAAAATCTAGTAGTTTATTACCACCAAAGGATCAAAGTGAGACAGCTTTCGAAAAAGGGTGTGATACCCTATTGCACAAGTACGGACGATATTTTCGTAGCGATTTTTGCATCAACATTGGACGGTGTTTTGCCACGTGTGTTGAAAAGGGACTGGCTGAGGGTGACGTCGATTCGATTATATCGACGTGGGACAGAAGATTCGATAAAAAGTTGAGAAGCGGCGAAATTGTCCGCGGCGTCCGCTGCGGCCAAGCAGCTAGAACATCGATCGTACAACCCACTGGAGAATTAAGCGATGGAGTGCGGCACGGTTGTGTGGAGTAGCGTCTCCTCGAAACTCCTTTCGCTCCCACTCGATTTCGTTGCGAATCAACGCATTGGATCATACTTTTTTACCCTTTTCTTTATCCTTCTTTTCTCGACTCCATCGAGGACCCTCTCGACGCAGGCACACTCGAAAGACGTGCTACGTTTTGGTCGGTCACATTTGTACGAACGAACGGCGCGAGAAGAAAGGAAAAGAAACGAGGAGACACAAGCTTCCGGATCCCAAGTACTAACAGCGGCGAGGAGCGAAAAAGAAAACCACCGATTGACAATCACGTTGGTAGGGCAAAGCAGGGTCACTTGATCGTGATTTTCTTCTAAGCAGTATAGCTCCGAAGTCATGAGAGATATACACCTAGATGGTCGAGGTCGAGGATTTAGAAGCTATGAACATTCCGTCGGCCGTTGAAGACCTACACTATGGGCCTGGTATCGATGATTCCATGTAAGTTGACAAATTTCATGATTTAATCATTCCCAAATTTTCAAACGCGTTTTTCTCAAAACCACGCTTTTCAAATCGGTACCCAAAATTTCTCGAAAACCAATGAACCGATTGCCTTGAGCTTTTTTGTGGTTATTCTATACACCATTATCTAGTACTTATCATAGGATTTTTTTTCCTTTACTTAGTTTTTGTTTTACAGGCAAAATAGTAACTAATTTTTGGCCCAAAAATCACTATTTATGTTCAAACGTCCGCCATTTTGTCATAAATCGATATTTTCAAAATCGGCTATGACAAGTACTAGATAGTATCTAATTTAATAATCTTTTTGGGTTTTTTTTCAGATGATTTTTGAAGAAACGCCAGTGGGTACCGTGTACGCAGATTTTTTTACGACGCTCCAAGGATCATACAATATCCTTGTATATTTTTGAAATTTTTAACTAAAGAAAATAAAACATATTTTTAAATGTATATACTTTTAGATAATTAAAACCCCAAACCGAAATTTCAAATAGTTTTCCTTGAAACAATTCACAAAAATGACCTTTTTGCGGCTTCTAGGTGTATATCTCCCCTTAATGAAGTGATAAGTGGTGATATCTTTTAAAATAAATAGGTTGTGTATTTGGCTATGTAACACGGTTAAAAAACTGCAGTAAAAACGTTATGTACTAGACTAAACTTACATGAATATGACAAAAATCAGATGGCTCAGTTGACCCCATCTAGTGGAGTCAACTGACAAGGAACATCCCTCAGGTGACACCCTTCGATTTGGTTGAAATTTGGATATGTTATAAAGCACCGAAAAGTAAGCGATACGTATTTTTTGATCGGAGGAAAAACGGATTTAAGCGGTGAAACCGCCCCTTAATATAGGCGTGGGGCACCCCTTAATTTTTTCACAGTGTCACTATAGTGGATTTTTCATTGCTTCGGATTAGAAGAATTTTCGTTTTTGTTTCATTAAAATCGGTGGACTCCTTGTGTGTGAAACTGCTATACTACCCCTAGAGATGCCTTTTTTCGAGGGGTGGTTTCACCCCTTAAAACCGTTTTTCCGCCGATAAAAAATACGTATCGCTTACTTTTCGGTGTTTTATAACATATCCAAACTTCAACAAAATCGAAGGGTGTCACCTGAGGGACCCCGCTCTGCCGTACGCTAAAGGAAAGGCATGAATGAGAGACACAAAATAAAGCGAGGGGGAGAAAACCCCGGTGCCATAGAAATTAGGGGAGAGAGTCACAGATGTTGGAGAAGAAAAAACCACGGGTGACACAGCATGAGAAACGTTTGCTCGGGTATTAAATGAAATTGCTGGAGAAATTAACCCTCGTAGGTCATGGTTTTATTGGAAACACCTGGGAGACCGGGGGAACGTTTGGTGAAGGGGACTGAAGGCGTAATTTAATTTTTATCGTGCTGCGTTATTTTTAAAAATTGTCATGGAATTGGCGAAGTCATATATTGTCAATCAAGATTAATAATACATTGATTAATCAGGATTATTAATAGATCTTTTAATCAATATTAATAATAATAATAATAATAATAACAAAACTAGTATAATATGAAAATTAATTCTTGGATAACTAGGCATATTTTATGCTGTTGAAGTTTGCATCTTTGGAATGCAACGACAATTCTTATTCTTTTCATTCCTCTATTTCTTTAACTATTTAAACCCTATTCTTTCGATTTAGGTTACGGAGCCCTAATAAGGATCTTCAAAAATGTTTCAGTGATTTTTCCAAGCTGAATGGGCAAAAAAATACGCGATACGAAAAAAAAATTAAAAACATTTTTATTGCATCCCAATGGTGCACATTTCAGTATAATAATACTTTAGTACGAAATAAGTGCATGATAGGCGGTTTCTATTGCTTCAAGCAATTTATCAACAACTTCGGACGATAACACAGAATTGTTCTGTTGCAATTATATAAATATAGGTTTTCATTGAAATAGTACCTGGTCTTGTCGTCGATTCTCTCAAGTACAAAACATAAATCTAACGGCCTTTTCCAGCTTGAACACTTATACGGAGAGTACACAAAAAAGAATGATCTAACTCAGTTAGTAAATATCGAATAATTCATTATACACAGGGTGTCCCTCTTATTTCTGCCACCAGAAATAACTCGGTAATTATCGACGTCACAAAAAAATGTCCCAGACAAAAGATGTACGGTATGAAGGGGGCCATCAAATGCGACCAATTTTTTTATTTCGGTGGAGGCGCTGACATACAGTGAAGGTCACCTCCACTTTTTTAAATGCAATGGTACATTTTTTTCAACCATCTTGTGGAGCACCTCAAACCGCTTGAAAAACATTAGGTGTCAAAGGCGTTCACGGTCGTTCAAGGTCACCTATTAAAATTAAATACAAATCTAAATATCTCGAGATATTTAGATTTGTATCATCGATACTGACCTTGAACGACTTTGTCCCCCTAATGTTTATTATGCGACTTGAGGTGTTCCACAAGATGGTTAAAAAATGTCCCATTCTATTTTGAAAAAAGTGGAGGTGATCTTCACTGTGCGTCAGCGCCTCTATCGAAATTTAAAAAAAATGGTCGTATTTGATGGCCCCCTTCAAACCGTACAACTTTCGCCTGGAACATTTTTTTGTGTCGTCGATAATTACCGAGTTATTTCAGGTGGCAGAGGTAAGAGGGACACCCTGTATATTTATATATATCATTGATATACAGGGTGTCCTGGTATGAATGGATAATCCCGCCACTGTCGATAGATCAGATCATGTCTTACTATAGGCTGGAATTTCAGTTTAGTAAAAGACCCACGGTTTTCGAGATTTTGGGCTTTATGTGATTTTTTTTAAAGTCGTCTGCTTCTAATTTTTCACATGCCATTTCTACGAATTATATGAATCGACAATAACTAAGCAATTTTTTGAAGTAATTGGCACGATATGCGTAGGTAGTACATTTTTTACACCGCAGACTATCAAAGTCAGATGTTCGAATTAGTTTTTATGAAAATTCTACATGAGATCTTTTTTTTATAAACTTTTCTTAATGTTTAAAGAAACTTTATGAAGACTTTTCTAGATCAAGCAAATAACCAAGAATATTTTTATAAAGCCGAGAAAAAAAAGTTATCATTTATAGACAAGGCATGCGAAAAACCATAAGCAGATGATTTTTGTCTCGAAAACCGTGAGACTTTTACTAAACCGAAATTCCAGCATACAGTAGGGCATGATCTGACCTATAGACAGTTGCACGATTACCCATTCATAACAGGACACTGTATAATGAATATAATACACTTTTTGCGACTTTATCTTATATTATTTTGCAGTACTCAATACATTTAATGGTTCTACATTCATTCTAAATATTGCAGTACTAAGTCAGAATCCGTAAGGAAAAATCCAATCGTGACTGGCCGAAAAAAGGTCGTGTTTCCGATTTTTTTTGTCTACTAGATTATTTATTTGGGATTTGGGAAAAAGGTATGTTGTTAAGCATGCATTGAACACAGTTCATGCAAATTTTTATTAAAAAATTCGGAATGCATAAAATTGAATTGTTGTAAAAAAATATTAAACATAATTTCAATTTTGAGCAAAGTGAGCATAAAGACAAACGTAACGCCGTGTTGAGGTAGGCGGGTTGAATCGGCGTAACATTTCAGCAAAGGACTCTGTACGAATTCAAAGGGCTGATATCTACAACGAGGATGGTATACAGCCAGCGGCTCAATTTAGCTTATTGTTAGACTCGTTTGGTGAACAGCCCCGGCAGGTGTTTACCTCAATGGTTTACCTCAGGTACACTTTAAAAGTTATTTCTCACTCTATTTTACTATCTCCCCCTCACTTTCTCGCTCGCTTTCACCCTCTCTTGACTCTTGCACGCAAAAGCTTCCAAGCATTTGCGGTACGCAAGATAAAAGGCTCTCTCTCTCTCGCGCACACTTGAGCAGACTACTCCCAGGTGAATGTTCGCAAACAAACCAGAATGAGACCACCAAAAAGGTACAGAGATGTGGAGGGAAAAAAACCATGTACGCGCTGGTACCCTCGCCTACTACTCGTTGTATCCGGTCCAGGATGAAAACATCGACGAAAGCATTCATTCGTCCCTACGGCATTCCGAGCCCTTTCATCTCCGGAACAAAAAAATACTTTGCATTTCCACAGCATGCCTCAGCTCTTGAACAAGAAAATAGAAATTGTTATCACGCACTGCGTGAAAGCTTTAACTTCAAAATAATATGAGAAATACATTTCTTTAAGGGGTCCTCTCACTTTAGGGCCAAAAAAGGCTATTTTCGTGAATTTTTTTGATTGGTTTATATTATAGATATTGATATAAAAGTTGTTACACTTAATAGATACACTGTCGAAATACATTTAACATTTTTTAAATGTATGTATGTAAATTAAACATACTTTAAACGCGTTTTTTTCAAAACAACTTTTTTCTACGGCTTGTTAATAAAATCCTCGAAACAACTGAACCGATCCTTATGAAATGTTAACCATATATTCTTTGCAACCATAGCTTTAGCGCATATCAAGGTTTTTTAAAAATTTTGGTATTTACTTTTTTGCCAAAATCGGTGAAAAAACCCGTTTTCTTGGGTTTTTCGAAAAATGTCCGCCATTTTGTTATTTTTGAATAGATAAAAAAATCGTATGTTATGCGCTATAGCCATTAACATACTGAATCTAAAACCGTTTGATTTTTTTGATTCGGATGATCCATCTCCGAGATTTCATCAACAGCGCAGACCGACAATTTTTTTAGGACATTTTTCTAACTACCATTTTCGTCTATAAATAGTGACCTAAGGGGTTAGGCCACAGTAACGGGTATAAAATCATGTGCGAATTTAACAATTTTTTTCGTATGAAAAAGTGTCTCACTCATACAATTAATTACACATCTATTTAGTATGAAGCTGTTAGAAAATATATACATTTTTTTCGATGTACAAAATGGCCGACTACTAATATTTTCTTTTGTTATCTTTTTTTTAGGCGCTCCGCGACGTAAAATTTAGCATCCACAATTTTTTAGCTATATGAAAAAACAAAAATTCTCATCAATCTACTTTAGAATAACTAGAGAAGTACGTACGGAATTAAAAAAATATTGTTTTATTCAAAACTTGTAAGTAATTGAACTTGAATTTGAATTGCACTTGAATTTTCAGTGAAAAATTTCATATAAAACTGCTCATAAGATGAAAAGTTTTCGATTAATCAGAAATTCCGTACGTACTTCTCTGTAAAATGCAATTAGGCCTATAACTTTTAAATTTGAAGTGAATCGAGTGAAATGGTTGAAGTTATTTGTGACGCCGATTGAAAAAAAGCTGTTTCGAGAAGAACGCGTTTAAAATTTTACATGTGCCTCTGGCCGTGCCAGAGGTGGGCTTACGTTATACGCTCAAAGTCGGTGAAAAAAAAATGTCTTGCTACAAATCGTAACTTACTTTTATGATGATAAAGCACCGTTTTAGTGAGAAAAAAATCGATTTTTTGAAAATTCTACTCTGGCCTTACCCCTTAAATATATATTTTTTAAAATGTATTTCGATAGTGCATTTATTGAGTGTACCAACTTTTATATCAACATCTATGATATAAACGTGTCGAAAAAATTTATGAAAATAGCCTTTTTTAGCGTCTAAAGTGAGAAGATCCCTTAAGGTAGTACGAGCGCGCGCTCTTGATTTCTATAAATTTTGTTCAAATTTCAGCCACACATTGTTCAGATGATTATGCATGTTCGAGTGAAATTTCAGAACAGTCGACTATTTAGATTGGGATATATTAGGTTTTACAATTGCAACTTTTAACACTGCAGGGTCTGCATTGAAATTTAGACAGAATAATTTCCCGTAAAAAATATTTGTCCGCTTTAATAAGAAGACATATGGCAACACCACATCGTTTCACGTATCCAATGACCTGGGTTTGCGCGGCATATTTATAATAATACTGCAAATAAATTTTTATTTGGAACCAATTTTCAATCGAATAAAGTGTTTAATTAGTTACGAATGAACGAACGCTTTTATTCGTTAATGAAGATAACATAAACACTATAAAATATTAAAATTTATTATGCGATTATTTTTTTATGATAAAAGCATTTAACTTAAGGAACACGATAATTATTTTTTTCTCGAAATATTGAACCACACTGTTCTGCGGTGTTGCCATATGTCTTCGTATTATAGGGGACAAATATTTTTTACGAAGAATTATTCTCTCTCTACTGAACGTTTTTAGCAAAAACTGAACAGTTAAGGCAATCAAAACTTTTGTCACTCTTTCCCGAACTAGTTTGCTATGTAAACATAATTTTTTTTTTCAAAATTTGTAAACGCAATAGAATGGTACGACGAATTTTGTGACCTGAATTTCGGTCAGTGCAGACCCTGCAGTGTTAAAAGTTGAAATTTAAAAACCCATTAGCTCCCAATT
Source organism: Ophion obscuratus (assembly GCA_964007375.1). Lineage (NCBI taxonomy): Eukaryota > Metazoa > Arthropoda > Insecta > Hymenoptera > Ichneumonidae > Ophion > Ophion obscuratus. The sequence goes on along the minus strand of OZ023322.1, from coordinate 18,090,983 downwards.
TAAATAGTCGACTGTTCTGACATTTCACTCAAACATGCATAAGGATATTAACAATGTCTGGTGAAAATTTGATCAAAATCTATAGAAATCAAGAGCGCGCGCTCGTTCTACCTTAAGAGAAGAAAAGTTGAAATTTATACTTAGAAAGACGTATAGATCGGGAAGTTTCGAAATAACCTTTTCCGCCCATTTGTCCAGAGTCCAGTCGATAAACGTCCTCTACGAATAGATGTATTCAAATCGAAAACCAATATTGAAAATCTGACGAGTTCCCAAGATAAAAAATTGAAAAATCATTTATAAGGTATAACGGAAAATAAAGAGTATACAATAAAATGTCGGCTGATGTGCGGCTTCGGCTTTTTCCCATGTTAAACAGCGTTGGCATGGCCCCAATACTTAGATGGGTGACCGCTTAGCCACGTGCTGGCCTGGTGTTGTTGAAAAATAGACATAAAAAATGAATAAAATATAACATAAAATAATAAATAAATAGATAAAGAATAAACTAAATACAAAATAAAATAGAAAATAAATCAATCAAAAATAGACCAATACAGTAAAAAATGGACCTAATCGAAAGAAAAAAAAATCATTACTCGTATGCTTAACAATTTATAAAACGCATAAAGTTTTATAAATCAAGCAAGACGACACGAAATAAACTAAATATAAAATAAAATTAAAAAATTATAAAAAGAACATAAATAATAATAATAAACAAAAATAATAAATAGACAGAAAATGAATAAAATAAATATAACATAAAATAATAAATTAATAGAAAATAAAATAGAAAAAAAATCAATAAAAAATGGAACAATACAGTAAAAAATAGACCTAATCGAAACGGAAAAAAACCATTACTCGAATGTTTAACAATTTATAAAATGCATAATATTTCATAAATCAAGCAAGACGACACGAAATAAACTAAATTTAAAATAAAATTAAAAAATTATAAATAGAACAAAAATAAAATAAATATAAAATAAAATAGAAGAAAAATCAATAAAAAATAGAACAATACAGTAAAAAAAATGGACTGAATCGAGAAAAAAAATAAAAATTCATCGCTCCTATGTTTAAAAGTTCATAAAATGCATAGAATTTCAAAAATCAAGCACGACATTGCGAAAACCGGAATGAATTTATAAAACAAATGAAACGAGTCCCAACGACGTTACTGAATTTTTCTTCGCCCCAGTTTGTTTATCCAATCACACGACGCAAACCCAACGCACCATGCAGTGCATAATTGCACCTCTTGTCTCTATCCAAATTTGCTCGTTACCCAGTCGTCTCGCTTGATGGTCGAAAAAAAGAGGACGATGGTTGTCTCACCTCGTTTGCCTCCTCTCCCTATTCCCTGCCTCCCAGTACCAGCCACGTTGTACCGTATTTTTTCTTCCCGTCCGCGCATCCTTCCGCGATAGAAATTTATGTCGCAACGGGGCACAGACGTTGAGCAAACAAGCAAACTTCCCAGACGCTGGAAATAAAAGGGCCCGGGATTCGAATACATAGATGTGTGTTTCGAGAGGCGGGCAGACGGCGCTACAAGAAGATTCGGGAACGAGAGAAGAAGCATGAAAAAAAAAGGAAGCCCAGCGGAAAAAGCACCCACGCACGCGAAGGGAAGAAAAACATTATTTTGAAGCGCGGACGCGTTTTTATACGGACGCGCTTGTGTGCTCAAGGGGATGTTCTCCGATGTACAATGGACCAGAAACTTTTGTCTCCCGCAAGACGCGAAGAAACGCCCACCAGATGCGGCAATAGATGAATAAGAACGTGAAACAAAAAGGGTGCAATAAAACGGAAGGGCACAGGAGTAAAACGTAAGAGAAAAAAAGCGGTGAGCCGCGGAGAATTTTAACTGCGAAGTAAAGCCGCAACGAAAGAGCTTAGTTATTGGGTACTTTGACAGCGGCTTATCGTCAAACTTTTCTCCCTACCACTTCAGTGGATCCCTCTTGTCATAAGCCATTCGCCGGAATGTGGTACCGTTCGAGTAACCGAGAAACTTATCTCTTTTTTCCTCCTTTTTTCCATTCACAAAGCTCGAATGAAGCTAAGCGGCGTACCTTTTTTTCCCCTCATTTTCCAGACGAAGGTTTACAATTCTTATACGAGCGAAATTTTATTGTCGCCGACGTGCATTCCTGCCAATGTAGACAGGTCCAAGACGTCGACGATCACATGAGCGCGCGAGAAACTACGATATGGAGACTGCAGAGGCAAAGGGACATTTATAGGGTTGGGGAGCTTTTTTATAAATGAGCGTAGGGTAGGCTGGGGTCAATTCGAACGTTTTTAAGAAAATCGGTTGGTGTGACTTTATTTTATGCCCTATCTGTTTGGTAATGGGATTTAATTGTAGCTAGATTATCTGGCTATGTCATAGGATTATTGATCTGGCTATGTCATAGGATTATTGATTTTGCTTCTTATATGCCCTTAACTTAGGTGGAAGCTATTGGGAAACCCTCGGAAAACGTTTCATCTGACCCTGTATCGGGGTCAATCGAAACCACTGTCGTCGAATATACATAAGTCGAATATCAATAAGTACAAATATCCATAATTATGAATACCCATAAGTCGAATATCCATAAGTATAAATATCCATAAGTACAAATATCCATAAGTCGAATATCCACAAGTACGAATATTCATAAGTACGAATATCCATAAGTCGAATATCCATAAGTACAAATATCCACAAGTATGAATATACATAAGTCGAATATCCATGAGTCCGAATATTCATAAGTACGAATATCCATAGGTCAAATACCCATGAGTCGAATATCCATAAGTATAAATATCCATAAGTAAGAATATCCATAATTACGAATATTCATAAGTACGAATATCCATACTTCGAATATCCATAAGTCAAATACCCATAAGTCGAATATCGCTAAGTACAAATATCCATAAGTCGAATATCCATAGGTCCAATACCCATGAGTCGAATATCCATAAGTATAAATATCCATAAGTACGAATATCCATAATTACGAATATTGATGAGGACGAATGTCCATAATTCGAATATCCATAAGTCAAATACCCATAAATCGAATATCGCTAAGTACAAATATCCATAAGTATGAATATCCATAAGTGAGTATAGAATAGAAATGCGTGCCAGAAATGGTGGGAGGTAGAGATAAATGAGTTTGTTTGGGTTTGTTTGGATTCCCTCTATACTCACTTTTTCTCTACCGCCCGTCATTTGTGGGCCTCATTTCTACTTACTCACTTATGGATATTCACTTATGGATATCGGCACTTATGGATATTCGACTTGTGAGTGACCGTTTTCTAGATATTCGTCTTGTTTTCACTTACCATGTGTAAGTGATAAGTGCACATATCAGGTACTGTTACTGATGTTTATGAGGTGATAAAGGATATTCGTACTTATGGATTTTCGGTTATGAAAATTCGACTTATGGATATTCTACCCCAATCATCGAGATAGTGCCTGGGGTTAGTTGAAATAGATGTTTTCAGCTGATTGAACTAATGTTTCTACTAAACCCAGGTACTGTTAATGATGTGTATAAAGCGATAAAGTATGTTTATTGTGGATAAAATATACTTTTAATCAAAATAACCAGTTTTATTGCTTTGCATTCCAGTTTGCGTACCACTGAAGGTATATTAAGGTTCTTTAATGTTATTTTACTTTTCAGACGATTTCTTGGCATCTAAAAAATAAAATAAGATTTTGAAAACTTGCTTGAGTATAAAATGTTTGTTCGGAGTAAATAGAAACGCGTTTCAATTGACCCTGATGCGTTTGGTTCGACTGTCCGCACACCCTCGCTTCAAATAATTTATCAAAAAGCAAAAAACCTAAATTTTGTAGGTAGGTACTGACCACAATAAACTCAACTAGGGTATTCATAGTAATGATGATTGTAAACAACGCTGAATAAGGAACATTAGTGTTGGAGCAATACGCAAGATACTAATAGCTAAGAAAATCACTTTTTATGTCGAAAAAGCGATGCACCCATATAAAAAAATCCGACGCGCTTGGGGGGTGACGCAAATTGAGTGACAAGTTCCAATACACAAAGCAGTCCCTTCCCCCTCGGGGCCGCGCTCCTGTCACTAACCATCTTCGAGTTATTCAACTTGTTTCTATTGACCCCAGCCTATCCTATGTATTGGTACAAACGTTGGAGGAAAAACTGGATTGGTGGCGAGCTCGCATTTAGGGGCGATGATGACTCAGTTTCGCTGCGGCACGCCGCGAATGGGAAAAAGTGTTTTATGGACTCGCACATAGACCGAAAGACAAACTTATTTCCTATCTCTTTTTCTCTCCCTCTCCCTCTCTCTCCCTCTCTCTCCCTCTTTGTCTCTCCATCGTTGTCGTGTTTCGATTGATTCTCTGCATTCTCTCGTGAATATTCAAAGAACTATGTGCACATAGTAAATGAACGACAGAGACAGAATAGACAACGCTGATATTTGCATCGTTGAAATGCAATGAAAATTAATACTTTTGAATTGTCCAATTTTTTTCGGCTGATTCAGACTGTGACAGTTCCTCGCACATTTTTACGTGTGCTTATGATAAATTTATAACCTCAATTCGCAGGAAAAAGGCTTTGGAAAATAATAAAAATGGAGAAATTAAAATTGAAGAAACTGAAACGTCATGAGAATTGGAGGGTCTATATATATATATATGGAGGGTCCTAGGATCCTATGTACTGGAGGGACTATAAGTATATGCGAAAAAGTGATTTTAAAGATATACGATTTGGAGGTCCGTCCTTATAGTAGAAATTGTCCCCATACTTGCCGTTATGGGGACAATTTCACCCCTACTCTCTCCAAAATGACGTTAGGTAAAATTTAAGCATGATTAATTAAAATTTATTCCAAGAATCATTCCGATTCCAAAATCGGTACTATCGATTTATTTCAGGCCTTTTTTTAATTGACCCTTAACAGTCATCGGGGGTTGAATCAACCCCAGCCGTTTTTCGACCTGCAAAACCTTCCAGAAATTTTGAGTTTTTCAACATTTTTTTTAATGTTAAAAATTGCACGTCTTAAAAATAATCGGCATGGTCTTACACACAAGGGTTGAAAATACATTGTAGTATTTTTTCAATTATTTATCACTCTCCAAAGTGAGTGGGGTTGATTACACCCCCCAATGACTATTACGTCACAATCTGGAGGTGTGACTGACAAGAGTTAAAAATAAAGAACGGACCTCAAAACAACTAGACATGCTGGTAAACGATATTATGAAGATATAACGCGTCCAAAATATATCTTCTGCATTTATATACACACATATATATACCGGGTATCCAATTTTAAGATTAGACCTGATTTATCTCGAAACATACTACTCCGATCAAATATTGAGTATGATAAACTTTTAGGGTTGAAAGGAGGACGTTAAAAAAATCTTTTCTGATTCATAATTAAAAATGGCGATGTTGAGATGGCCACCATGTATTTTTTAAATAGGATCATTAATTTTTTCACCGAAAAAATTATCAGGCCATACCCACTAACAACTTTTGTAGGGAAAGTTTTTTTTATAATGTTCGTAATTTTTAGGTTAGAATACCATTTTTATTATTTTAGCGCTATCCAGAATGTACCCCGAGGACATAAGGTCTTTAACATCCCTAGTGTAAGTGTGCGTGTGAGTTTGTTTGGATTTGTTCGATAACGGAAGTGACGAGCCGCAGGGACCTAATCCTTGTTTGAGTTTATTTGGGTTGTCGAATAAACCCGAACAATCCCAAACAAATTCAAAGAAACGCAAACAAACTCACACGCACTCTTACATTGGCGATGTGAAGACATGACCTCCTCGTGGTACATTCTGGATAGCGCTAAAATAGTAAAAAATGGTAATCTAACCTAAAAATCATTAATGTAATCAAAAAACTTTTCCCAAAAAAGTTGTTCATTTTGGCCTGACAAATATTTTGGTGAAAAAAAATCATGATCCCTTTTTTAAAAACATGTCGGCCATATCAACACCGCCATTTTGAATTTTGGACCAGAAGAAATATTTTTTAACGTCCCCCTCTGAACCCTTTAAGTTTTATTATACTCCATACTTGATCGGAGCAGTATTTTTCGAGATAAATCAGGTATAAGATTAAAATTGGACACCCCGTATGCAGGGTGTCCTGTCATGAATGGATAATCCTGCAACTGTCGATAGGTCAGTCATGTCCTACTATAAGCTGGAATTTCAGTTTAGTAAGAGTCCCACGTTTTTTGAGATAAAAATCATCTGCTTTTGGTTTTTCGTATGCCATTTCTACAAACGATAACGTTTTTTGATCCGGTTTTTGAAAAATACTCTTGGTTATTTGTTTTATCTCGAAAAGTAATCTTTTTATCCTCAAATGTTAAGAAAACTTTATGAAAAAAGATCTTGTGTAGAATTTTCATACAAACCAATTCAAACATCTGACTTTGATAGCCTGCGGTGTAAAAGAAATGTACTACGCATATCGTGCCAATTATTTAAAAAAGGTGTTTAGTTATTGTCTTTTCATATCATTTGTAGAAATGGCATGCAAAAAACCAATAGCAAATGATTTTTTTCAAAAAATAGCATAAGGCCCAAAATCTCGAAAACCGTGGGACTTTTACTAAACTGAAATTCCAGTATGCAGTAGGACATAATCTGATCTATCGACAGTTGAATCATTATCCATTCACAACTGGACACCCTGTATATGTCTTTATAGCCCAAGGGAGGTTTTCAGTAGTACAGCAGCCGAAAAAGCAACCGGCAGTTTCTCTTCGGGTGCGTTTAAAACGCTGGTTGGACGTAACTGAATCTCGCGAATTTGCGGGAAGAGATGAGCTCATACTCCCTTCTTTATATGAATTTGAACACAACCAGCCGCGGGCTCACGTATGGAGTATTCAACGTGAAATCGATATCGAAGCGTATAAAGAGAAAAAACGTATGAATTTGTTTCCCCACGATTTTGAAAACCCAATCTCTGAAACGCGATGTCCATTTTTTTCAGTTGCCTTTCGGTTTTTTTTTCGGAAGATTTAGCTTCGAAAATAACTCGGAGATGTTTTTCAGGGTCCTCATCGAAATAGTATCTGTATGATTGATCCCTTATCAATGCTGCAATATTTCGCCGCGTACTGTGGAAATACCCGACAAGTGCGCAGTGCATCTCCAGCTGCAAAAAAACATACATTATTTTTCGTATGAAGAGAAAACTACACGTCAGCGGAGAAAAAATGTATTCCTTTTATTTTTTTATTGTTCAGAGCGATTTTTTGCAGTTTTTTAGTCTGCAGATTTCTGATAAGGATCTGAAGGGGTTATATACAGTTAAAATGTTCGAAAAATCGATTAAATTTTTTTTTTTCGTAATGTACATATACTTAAGTACACGCAGAAAATTTCTTGTCAATCCGGCGAATATTCTCGAAGTTACACACACACATTTGTAATGACTCAAATTTTAACACAATCTTTTCAAATATATTTTTTAGTAATTAATCGAAGGTTTTTCTCACCGATAAATATTTTCCATTTTATAAACAATTTAAGCCCTAGATTTTTGTCAAAAATCGATTTTATTTATTGAAAAGCCATCCTTTTGCCAAAACATATTATTTTGCTTATTCTTCCGATGAATTACAAGATAATCCATTATATTAACGAAATATTTTTGGTTTTTTCATTTGAGATGATCCAGTCCAGAGATATCGTGCTCACCGCAAGACGCCTTTTTTCGAGGCGCTCCCAGAGATCAGTTATGGCAGCTTTCAAAATAATTATTTTTACAATGAAAAGTATTAAAATACAATTAAAAGTTGCTCTTGAAAGATCGATTTTTTTGGGCCTCCTGACTGTATATAACCCCTTAAACGCTTTCTTCTCGAAAGTACGTTTTCGAAGTCGGTGAGCAAAATATCCCAAAAACTACGTCATCGATCTTCCTGAAATTTTTAGGGCCTTTTCTTTATGTAAAAATATAGTATTTGATCGTAGGATTTTTTTCCGATGAATACTTTCGATTTGATGAACGGAAAGTTGCATTTTTTCGCAAAAATTAAGACTCTCACCTTGAAGACGCGCCACTTTTTATTTATTTGTGATTTTTGACATTTTTTCGCTCAATCATGGGATAAAATAATATAGATAATATAGATTTTAAGGTTTTCAGGAAAAATTCTTGAAAAATCGATCTTTTTGGGCCTCTTGACTGTATGTAAGCCCTTGAAATAAAATGACATTGAAATTTACATCGTTGAAAAACAACGAAAATATTTTTTTTTTCGTATTCCCCAATTTTTTTCGTCCCAACCTGGCTACAAAAATCGTTGAAATATTTTTGAAGATCCTTATTAGTGTTTGATAACCTATACTTCGGAAAAGAGGATTTAGATGTTAATAAAAATAAAGAAATTAGCAAAACAAAACAAAAAATTTCGTCGCATTACAACGATGTAAACTTCAACACCATAAAATAAAATCGGCTTTGCTCAAAATATTTGTCGTAGCTCGAATCTCCATAAAAGAAAATAATTTTCATTGCATTTCAACAATGTAAAATTCAATAACGCGAAAACCTGCAACTTCGTATAATTCTTTCCTTCTAAATGCATTAGCTGCAAGGCGATAAATACTGCATTGCAACGTGATGAAAAACATGACAGGATGAAGGAAAAAGAAGAAGTTGAGGTCGAAGAAAAACGAGTTGGGGGGGGGGGGGGTGTCGACGAAGAAATGGTTCCGGCATCATACAGATCCCACACGGTTTCTGCAGGAGCAAAAAAGAATGAATGGGCAATCCTTCGCTCGTGTTCCCATACCGTTCTGCTTCCGCCTCCAACACTTGTGTACACTTCTGTGTTTGCTCCCCGTAAAGTCAAATGGTTCACCGAGCACCCACGTGTTGGATAAATTCAGCAAATAATAACCGTTTCCTCCGGCACTGGCCGATATTTTTCTAACATTTTTACAAAAATAACGAAAACGAGGATAATGCACGGATGATGACAAAAAAATCGCAATTACCGGGCCCAGGCCAAGTGCTCGTGGGTGCCCCCTTAATCCGGCAACAAAAGTAATTTCGTGAGAAAAGAACGACCTGTATTTGGATTTAAAAAAGCCGAGAGTCTTTATTTCCGACTGGTCGTGAAAACGAGAAAACGACAACGATACGTTTAATTTCTCTGGACTCCGCTAGCGCGAAAAATTGCCATCCAGAGCGTACAAATTTCCCCAGCAGAAACAAGCGAGGGGATAAAAAGGGAGATGGGAAGGATAGAATCGTCGAAAGAGAACGAATAAATCCGCAGAAAGAAATAGACCAACCACCTGTGCCCGATGAAATCTTCCTCGCCAGCGGTCCATTCCTGTCATCAGCTAGCCGCAAGCTGCTTATTGAAGTCGGCGTAAAATGCGACGAAATGCAATTACCGTACTTCGCATGTTCGGGAGATAAACTTGGCCGGATGTGCTCCGAAACGAAACTTTCCCTGAGAACGTATACGGTCCGCGTGGGCGTAAATAAACAATTCGAAATGCAGTGGTCAAGGTCTGTCTCGTTCTAGTGGGTGTATCGAACGAGGGCAGGAGATACAGCAAATGGGAAAACGACGTAGCCGGGAAATCGTTGTGCTTCATCAGTCATTGGGAAGTAAAACCGCACTGTCCTGTCGAGTACGTTGCGCAGTGGGTGGAATCACTGATACACGGTCGTTATACATACATTACAGACGTGTACTACTTATTGTTCGGTCATGCCCGCTTTGGAGGTGATGACGAATATGCTTCTACATGTTATTAAACAGCCATTTTATCAAATATCCGTTGTAATAAATATCCATTTGATTAAATAGCCATTTGATTAAATATCCATTTATTTAATATCCATTTTATTAAATATCTATTTTATTAAACATCCATTTTATTAAACATCCATTTTATTAAACATCCATTTTATTAAACATCCATTTTATTAAACATCCATTTTATTAAACATCCATTATATTAAATATCCATTCCATTTAATATCCATTTTATTAAAGAACCATTCTATAAAATATTCATTTGATAAAATACCCATTTTTATTATCCATTGTATTAGACATTCATTTATTAAATATACATTCTCTTTAATATCCATTTTATTAAATATCCATCGAGAGATTGACGAGAGAAGGTATCCGGGCATTTTTTTACAGGCCGAAGAGGAACCACCGAGGAAAAAAAAGAATAGAAGATGTTTAGTCCTGGGTGAAAAAAGAGGATCAAAGCAATCCTGAAAGAGCACTCGTAGCTATGCGGCCTCAACTACGTCAGTATCAGCAAAAGGTAGAGACAGAAAATAGGGAGAGAAAAAGAGAGAAGGAATGAACAAGAGGCTGACAGCGACGACCTACGATCGAGTTGAGATTTTTCTTTATTTGACTAACGAGCGTACCCTCTGATGCCTATCGACGTAAATTTATCTCGCGATCGTCTCATTCATTACCCTCCCTCGTCCATTGAGGCGCGAAGAGAAATATCCTCATCCTGCTTCCAGCCAAGGAATTTTAATTCCATCTGCCTTGCGATGCATGAAAGTTTACAAATTTATGCGGACGAACTTTTCGTTCAATTTTCACCATCCACGTTTGTCAAATCTACTTTTAATGAGGGGAGACTCAACCAAACTGATTCTACGCAAGAGCTAGTGCATATACCTATGCATTCGAGGGAAAAACGGCTGGACCTATATTCCGTTAAAGTTTTTCTCTCGAAGGGGCACGATCTTAGAAAGATTCGAGCAAATGTACATAGACAAACATGTAACGCGGTTATGAAGCTTCTTCTTTTCGTCCTAAAGATCCTCGATGCGTTATTGCTACACCGATGCAATCTCTAGATAGACTGTACGGTCTTGCTCGAAGTCACGTACCCTCTTCATCTTTATCCATCAATACTGTATCCACCAGATCTCTCTCTTTCTCTCGCTACCTCTTTTTTTATCCCCGTCTCTCTTTCACCCACAAACACACACTCTCACACACACACAGCTGCATTCACAAACACCTACACTCACACACACCTACACTTACACACACCTACACTCACATACACCCACACTCACACACACCTGCACCCATACACACCTACAATCACACACACCTACACTCACACACACCTACACTCACACACAACTACGCTCACGCACACCCACACTCACACACACCCACACTCACATACACCCACACTCACACACACCCACACTCACACACACCCACACTCACATACAACCACACTCACATACACCCACACTCACACACACCCACACTCACATACAACCACACTCACGCACACCCACACTCACAATTTCACCCTCGTGTGAGTGTCACGTACCATCTTCATCTTTTCCATCAAATCTCTCTCTCTCTCTCTCTCTCTCTCTCTCTCTCTCTCTCTCTCTCTCTCTCTCTCACTACCTCTTTCTTTATCCTCCACTCTCTCGCACCCTCAAACACACACTCTCTCACACGCACTCACACACACCTACACGCACACCTGCACTTACACACAGATCTGCACTCACATACACCTACACTCACACACACCTGTACTCACACGCACCTACACTCACACACATCTACACTCACACACGCCCACACTCACACATGACCACATTCACACACAGCCACACTCACACACACCCACACCCCACACACCTACACACACACACCTACACTCACATAAACCTGCACTCACACACACACCTACACTCACACACACCCACACCTTTTCTCGCGTCTCATCGGCTTTTGCTCTCGAATGCTGCAAGCTCTCGGACTGCACCTCGCTACAAAGGACTTCTTTCAAACGCCTACGTAAAAAAACACATTGTCATGGACGACCTACATGTACGTCAAAGAGCTGAAAGCGGCGACCACCTTATTCTTCCTAAATATACTTGACCAGAAAACATCTTCGATGATTTTCTTTATGCTTCGTATTCTATAGTGTTTTGCCTCGAGGACGTCATTAAATCTGTAGCAAGCGTTATGTCGATTGATATCCTTTTGAAAAGACGTTTTGAAGGATGGCTTGCGCAAAGACGTAATGGGTTGGTTGTGTGCACGCCTTATGATGTTCGCAAACGGACAACGTGTCAGCCGGATCATCGGAACTACAACATGCCGATAATGCTCGACGCAATCTCTACCAGCAACCCGTCTTGTCTTCCAATTCCAGTCATGAGTTGCCATTTCTCCGAACTTGTCAAGAAGAGAATGCTTTTTGGAAACGGTGGAGACTGCGTAAGAGTATCGTCTAAAAATCAGCGAGACGAAAGAACATTGTTCTTGGCATTTCCGGAACTGGCCTACGCAAAGTACCGTCTTTGGAAAACCGTACCAAGTCATCAGCTGCTATCGAGCTTTTTCTTTGGGATCGTAAGAACTTTTTGTCCTCAGTTCTCCGATAGACGCAACAAGAAGCGTGGATAGAACACCTTCTGCGCTCGTGTGTACTCACAAGAATACCGCATGTGTATCCAAAGGGTAAAGAGCCTCAGATATGAACGTGCCGAGATTACCTAAGGGGACATGAAGACCCACGAGTCTGGTGGAGGGAAACTGAAAAGGGAATTGCTCATACAGAGCAAAAGCTCAGCTGGGTTCACGCGGTTAGTAGGACGTAACATTTCGACGAGGTAGCTTTTATTTACACGAACACCGGATCATCCTTCCGCGAAAATTTGTCGGATGCACCTGAGATGCATCTTGATAAATTCGCTTGCAATTCCAACAACGTGGATTGCGTGATGAAAAAGGATCAAGCCCCACAATGGCCCGAAGGCTCGCTAAATTCTGCCGAACGGACCCCGTGCAAAGAGGATACTTTTCTTCGACCAGTCAGGATCAAACGATACTATTTTTTCTATTCACGTTTGGATGAAGCCCGGCGAGTTGATCGCAATGAGAAAAATCATTTGGCTCACGAAATCCTCAATGCTTCCATCAGAAATTGTTGGCAAGTTTCAATGAACGGTAACGAAGTTGAGATTAAACCTGCAAATGTATCTTATCGTTAAAAAGTTCGTTTCATCAAAATATGAATATTTCCAGACTGCGATTTGTGAAGATAAAGACAACCAATGAGCTTGTCTTGTTGTGAAAATTCTCCATGATCCAGATTATCATAGCAATCTGGAGAAACATCTCGCGAGGAGCAGTTCGAAAGAAATGTGCGAGTCTTGCCAAGTTTTTGCAGCAAATTGCGTTTGAATTTCTACCATTCCTGAACTAACCTCAAAATGTTTACAGTACTTTCCACGAAAATGAACATCGTGGTCTTCAATGATAACATTTCAATGACTTCCAAAAAGTACGCTTATCTCTACTATTGGACAAACGCAACTAGCACACTTTGCACTCGCTCGTTTTATTTGATCCCATTCAACGTTGCTCTCCATTCCTTGTGTCCATTTTCAAATATTTGTTTGATCAAATTCGTACGAGAATTCTTTTCCTCGCGGATGAAAATTTTTGGAAAGCGTTTGTAAGGCAAGCGAACCGATACGCGAGTGGGACGGCTTATCTCGAGTATTTATACGAGACCAGTCGATGGAGGAGGTCAGGGCTTTTATTTTTCAATGTTTTTGGTACAGTGCCAAGTTCGGGGAAAATGATATAGAGCCTGGATGTTTCGCGTCTCGGTGTGGAAAGACGAGAGTTCCGGACGAAAAGAGGGATGATGTCGAAGAGGGTATGTGCCATTGTCACGAGGAGTCCGCATCGCTGGCAAGGTCTTCATGCGAATAATCTTCTGGTTGTAAACGAGCTTTATCGATCGGCCACCTCGTCTAACATGCTCGGGTAAATGGAGTATGCTATAGAAAAAAGCTAAAACGTCTGACCGCGTATTCGTTTTCTCACAAAAATGATTATGGCCCTATAATAAGTCATTTGGAAATATTTTTTCTGAACGCAACTCAAAAATGAGAATTCACCTATTCACCTTGCACGCAGATTAGGTAACGAAATTTTTTTAACAACTAATGCTGTCCAGACATTTCGATTATTAAAAAGATGAACTATAATTACTGGAGGAAGGACTTGAGTGAAATCGATCGATAAAAATGGATCGATGTGACAATTTGCATCAATCCTACAATCTTTCCTCATCGGAGAGTCCTTAAGGCGAGAAATCCCTTTAGGAGCGTGAAAAATGGGCATTTTTCGGGAATTTTTTTAGAGGGGATAAAATAATCTGATCATTTTCAAATTTGGACATGAGTTTAGTATAACTGTCAAGTTTTATAAAATTTTTTTTTGGGATGACCAACAAAATGGCGGCGTTATTAAGGGACTTCGGACGTTTGTTTTCCGCGACATCGAAAAGTGCTGCAATTGTCACTTTTTTTCTGTTGATCTGAAAAAAAAATATTTTTTATTTTATATATTATTTTATATATTAAGGGGAAGAATATACCTAAAAAATGATGAAAAAGTGCAAAAGTGAAAATTTGGGAGCCTTTTTACTCCAAAGTTCGAATTTTCGACCATTTTTCGACATATTTGACCCCAAAAAAAATATTTATTTACACGCTACCTTTCAAACTTTAGGTATATCCTTCCGACAATATTACTGAGAGTAACCTCCCAAAATTTCATTCAAATCGGTCGATAACTTTTTGAGCTATAACACGAGGAGTTTTTGAAAAAGTAGTTTCGAGATAATCGCGTTTAAAGTTTACTCGCTACTTGAGCGCACGCTGTCCCCGCCCTCTAGACTATATGCGATAACGCCGCAAATATTCAATATTTCGAGTTTTCCTTTGGTCAGTATATTCTTTGGGTGTCATACTTTCAAAGTATGTTTAAAAAAATCGATTTTTTGAAAATTCTAAAGGGATTTCTCGCTTTAAGGCCGTTTTTAATCGAAGCCATTTCCAAATTGACACCTCCTATTTACAGCCCATGTGCTTCCATCGATAAAACATTTTTACCATCTTCACACTCTTGTACGAAACGATTCTTGTTGAATAGGATCATAAAAGCCAAGGGCATCAAAGGAACATTACAAATAATTTGTTTCAACAAATAACAGAACTGACGAAAAATATTCCGATATTTGGAAGCTTGATTTCGTAAAAAAGAATGCCCAAAACTCGAAATCGGTGTTGCGTTAAGGGATAACACCACTCTAGCGGCAGAAAATAAGGCCTAACTTTGAACATTTATTTTGAGAGTATGAAAAAAGAAATAGGATTTATTTTGAGAGGGTTTTTTTTACAACGCAAAAAAAATGATTATAATTCTCATACAAAACGGCGGCGAGAGAGCCCATCTTAAAAAACGTGTTTACAAATAGCTTCACGGGAGACTGTTTTCACGTAAAGTATAAAACCTGGAACAAAAACCAAAAAAAATGTAATCTATATATTATGGGATTACGGAGGGATTTTTTAAATCAAATATTGAAAAAACGGCGCACATTGAAATAAATAAATCATTTTTTTGCCCAAAAATAAGCATTAAATTGTTTATAAAAAAAAGTTTACATTTGATCAAAAAACGGCTACGTACTCCCATGAAGATATAATTGTGAAGCTACTATGAAATTTTTTAATCGATACATGCAAAGGTGTTCGAGTAATCCGTCCTCCCAGTTTGAAAAAAGTGGTTTCGTAAAATACGCGTTTAAAGTTGTACGAGGCCGAAAGAAGTCCAAGGCACTGGGGCAAATTCGATGATTAAACCTTTAAAAAAAAATCGCTACAGGACCAATTGCATATTGTTTTTATGAACCCAAAGTATTTTTTAAGCGAAAAAAACAATTTTTCCAAGATAGTGGTGCTATCCTTATGCCTTAAGGGGTTATGCCTAAGTTGTAAAAGTCGAAAAATCACCTTTTTCAAACCAATTTATTTTGACGGTATATCATCTTTTAAATGTTACCTCAAAATTTCAAGGTGATCGAATCAAAATTGACATATGTATAACGCTCAGAGCGTAGATCGAAACTTTAAACGCTTTTCTTCCGTATGTACGTTTTCGAAGTCGGTGAGCAGAATATAATCATTTTCAAAATTCGAAATAAATCATATATAAATAAATATTTTTACACGAATAAATTACAGAGTGTTCTTCAGATGATACTTTTCCAAATACCAAATTTCTGTAGAAATTTATCATCACTATGTTCTAAATAAAAAATTCCAAAAACCAGCTGTTTCCGACTCTTACGACTAGCCATAATCCGTTGTGAACCAGCAAAACCAACAAAAAATGCAGTAATTGAAAAACCCCTTCTACCCCTCTCGATCAAATGATCGTTCCTTGAACTGCTCGTAACCACATCATTTGGATTGCGTCTTCCATGTTGAATGTATCGTTACCCCAGTCGAATTCCATTACGTGAGCATAAATATCGTACAGGTCGTACGTGTTGCACACGTGCGCTCTCCAAGAGGTATACGGTCCTGCTGGAGCACGTTTCCCCTCCCGCGAGAGTGTTAAACTCCTCAGTGCACATTCATTCAAGCTCCCTGATGGCCTGCACCGTGCCGAAATGTTTCATGGATACCGGAGACGAAGAAGTTTGCCTCGTATCAAAAGGGACCGCGATAGTGCAACATCCAGACAAGAAACTAAACTACAAACTGGTAATCAATCTCTCCAACCGTTTCCAACTCTGTTATGTATGTAACCAACGGACGTATGTACTAAACGACCGATAGGCAAAAGCTTCTCCAAGGCTTGTCAGGTACGCTGGTATAAGAAAAAGACACTGAAAAATATTCTACCGAGGCAAGCATATCGCGTTTGGTTACGTTACAAAAAAGAGTTGAGCGACCAAACATTCTTAAAGTTAAATATTTATATTCTTAATATTAAATATTAATATTCTTAATGTTGAATATTAATATTCTAATATCCAATATTGATATTTTCATATTGAACTAATATTGACATTCTTTTTGTTAAACATTAATATTCTTAATAATAAATATTAATATTCTTAATATTCAATATTGACATTCTTAATATTCACATTCTTAATATCAAATATTCATATTGTTCATATTGAATATTTATATTCTTAATATTATAATAATACTCCTATCCACATCTAACTCGGACACATCCAAAAGAAGATTTATGTCACCATCTATTGACGAAAATAAGCTGAGGAACCAAAGAACATTATTGTTCATAACAAAATGATATCTCTACGAGCATCGAACTCCAAACAATCCAAAAGAACATTTCTTGTTGTTTTATATCTGCACTTAAATTTAATTATTAAGATGAACTGCGGCGTCTTTGTCTTAAGGTACCCAAAAACTTGATCTACCAAAAAATGCCTACATGTCCGCAATTCCAATCGCCAAATTTAATTAAAAAAGCATTTTTTTGCAGTATGAAATATCGCTATAAAAAGTTATTATTTGGAAATAATTATTATATCACGCCGTGGAACATCTTACCGAATTGATCGATCTACACGATAAAATGAATAAACTTTTTGCAACAACTCTAACCGTGGGTTTTGGCTCAAGTGTCAAGACTTGGTGTTTCATTGTGAAAAGAATAATATTTATTCAGACTCGAAGTAGTCTCCTCCTGCTTATACATATATATATATTTAGTAACTATGAACTCTTTTACTCATCACAGCAGAGGAAAAGGTTTTCTTGTTCCGTTAAATAGCGAAAAAAAGCTCATCCCCCTGGTATACAGACAAGTTATATACCCCATATACTTGACTATATATGTATATTCATGCAGCTTAGTAGCAATTCCCACCATTTACACAACCGGGCGCAAATAAAAAGGGCTGCAAAAGCTGCCCAAAGTCAGAAGGGCCGAACAGTCGCACTCGCAACCCCTCATCCCGGCCTTCCAAACTTGATGTCAAAAGCGTTGTACATTAACATCGTTGCATCCAACTCTCGCACCGGCAATCAAAAATTAATCGTATCTCGAGCTCCTGCAAAAGTGCTTTAACGACGTTTAAACCAGGCGCACCGGAGTTTGCCCTCGTTGTCGTCGGAACGGTTTTGGTGCCTTGAGAAAAGCCACTTAGACGAGCAACTCCGAAGCTTTACATTTTTTATAAACATCTCGATAAGATTTCAACCCGGGACACGTATATGTGTAAGAAGCAGAGCGTACGTTTTTATCCATCGAGAGATTGTAAAAACATTTCGTTGAAAGCGCGAAGACGGCGGTAAATATTCGTACAGAAAATTTGATCGTCGCAGGAAGTTTCGTTTGCGTCTACCAAGAAAATAAATAAAATATATTCTCTTTTGGTGCGATAACGATTTTGTGAATTATTTTTGATAATCGGAAGATAAAACTCAGTCAGAAGCGGAGATAAAACTAGCTGGAATCAACCGAGTGTTCTTTTCAATTGATCGATATATTTTTCCCTTTTTTTACGATTTTTTTTTGTGAGTGCACGAGGGCACAGGGAAACTGCGGAAAATCGGCAGTTTCCCTGTGCCCTCGTGCGGGATCAAAAAAATCGAAAAAATATCAAAAATAATTATAAAAAGTTTGTATCGTTGGAATGCAAAGAAAAAATGTATATTTTCATTTCCTGATTTTTATCACAACACCAAACAATTTTAGCATATTTAAAAAAATAGTGGCGTCACTTTCGTAACCAAATGTTGCCACAAGAAAGCTGAACAAGTTGAAAAAAAAATCATTTCGAGCGCACTCCACCGATGTCAACTTCGATCTCATAAAAATAACATAATAATAACAATTCAATTGTCCATTACTGAAATTTTCGTTCGAACACACATCGATTTCCCTCGGTAAATATTGATCATCGTAATTAATTACATCTCCTAATGGTGCAAAAATCGAACATTCGGTGCATGTTTCCATTCACCGACTTTGAAATTGCCGATGGCGGAAGTTCGTGTTGAATTTGCCGAGCAGAGGCCTCGTTGCGAGAATCCTACCGGAAGTACGTACGCGAACACATGAGGGATGAAATTCTTCACAGCATCAGCCACGCGGCGGCGTTAAAGTTTTCCGTGGACTATGTAGATACACGGTAAACGAACGAAATAGGCCGGACGAGTACACCTGCCTGTAGCGATTGCCTCGCAAGCGCAAAAGCCGAACTAATAACATTTTGCAGGTAAGTCACCCGCAGTTTGGCCCTTTTGTTGGCTAGTATTCAACGCCATAGGAATATGCGGGCAAGGACAAGAGCGAAAAGGACGGAGAAAATGCAATATACGAAGAGCGGAAAGACTCAACGGAAGCGTATGAAGAGTAACGATGCCAACTTCCGGTTCCCGCTTAGGTGATGATTACATTCGAAGGCGAGCTTGCGTAGTATAGCTGGATTTATTTAAGCTTTCATTACGTATGAGTGCAGTGCAAGGCGTGATGATGAACTGGTTCATATTGGCCAGGGGGTCAACTTCTGCACTGACCTAAATAGTTTTTATCAAGATCAATGAGAAATAGATGATCAATTAATTATCGGGGGCTTATCCATTAAACAGGTATTGTATATGTGTCCAAACAAAAAACCTAGATACCTCGCATCAATACCTATCTTTTTCGATCTCTTCTTCTAGGCTGTACGATCGTTTTTACGTTTTGAGGAAAAAGCTTTTTTTCTTTTTTGTGTGTTACTTTGCTCGCAAATTTTTAACGTGTGCTATCGTCATGAAATAAACTGCCGAGCAATAAATAAATAACTAACAGAACACCAACGTCAATGCCTTGGATTTCGATTAAATGGAAAAATAGACTTGAGAAGATCGGTCACCAAAGTTCAGAGGATAAGAACAAATACCTATACCAGTCCAAATGACTTTTAATTGCTTTTGAAGACTTAAAAGAAAAAATTACACCCTCAAAAGAGAAAAATCGATGCAACAGGAAAAGTGGGGAAAAATTGACTGTTTTGCCTCGAAAATTAAAAAAGATCGTAGAACACACATGGAAGTGATTCGGATACTAGTTACAACTAGTTTTTTATAGGAGGTATTTTGATTTGACTTTTGGACGTTATAAACTCGTTATCAGTTTAAACGCGTTTTACTTAGTAAAAACTAGTTCTGACTGAACCATTTTTCGTTACAACTAATTTTTCGTAGTAAAAACTGAAATTTGTGTTTGGAAATCCAAACAAACACAAGGTCTGACCTGATTCATTAAGAATAATTTTAACTAACATTTAAATGTATTTATCTGTAAGGTCTAGTTGTTACTAGGAAAAACTAGTTGTACCCGAGGCGTTCAGTAATAACTAGTTTTTACCAGGGAAAACGGATTCTAAGTGCAACACACATGAGGTTAAAGTTTGCATCGTTGGAGTGCAATGAAAATTAATATTTCCGAATTCGTTTAATCTATTTTAGCCTATTTTGCCTACAAAAATCTCGCAATATTTTTTTAAGATACTTATTTAGCGGTCTACTACGAAAAAGAATGTCTTGCGTAGTAATAAAAATAGAGTAGTTAAAATGTAAAGAAAGACTTTTCTTGCGTTGCAACGATGCAAACTTCAACACCATCAACGTGTATATATATATATATATATATATATATATTTCCTTTCTTGTGTTTGACACTTTAATGTGTAGAAAATCGTTTCCGCTAGGGGAGTTAAAAAATATTATGGCCTACCTACTTCTCATCGTTAGAGTGCAATGAAAATTAATATTTTTTATTTCCTTTAATTTATTTTGCCATATCTCGCCTACAAAAATCCCGCAACCATATTTTAAGATACTTATCCATCAATCTACTATACAAATCTTTAAAAACAGATCTTGTACTGTAATAAAAATAGGGAATTAAAATGTAAAAAAAACTTTTGTTGTGTTCCAACGATGCAAACTTCAACACTATAAACATATATACCGGGTGTCCCATTTTAATCTTACACGTGATTTATCTCGAAAATTACTACTCCGATCAAGTATTGAGCATAATAAAACTTTTAGGGTTCAAAGGGGGACGTTAAAAAAAATATTTTTTGGTAAAAATTAAACATCGTGATGTTACGATGGCCGACATGTTTAAAAAAAATGACATCATGAATTTTTTCACCAAAAAATTTGTCAGGCCAAAGATAACAACTTTTGTAATCAAAGTTTTTGATAACGTTCATAATTATTAGGTTAGAATAGCATTTTTTACTATTTTAGCGCTATCCAGAATGTAAGTGTGCGTGTGGGTGTGTGCGTGAGTTTTTTTTCGTTTGTTTGGGTTTGTTCGATAACCCAAACAAACCGAACCAAGGATTAGGTCTCTACGGCTCGTCACTTCCGTTACCAAACAAGCCCAAAGAAACTCAAACCCACATACTCTTGCACACTTACTCTAGGAATTTTGAAGACTTTACCTCATCGTGGTACATTCTGGATAGAACTAAAATAATAAAAACTGGTAATCTAGCCTAAAAATTATGAACGTTTCCAAAAAAACTTTTCCTACAAAAGTTGCTAGTTTTGGCCTAACCAATTTGTTGGTAAAAAAAATTCATGATCCCATTTTTTAAAAAACTTTTTAGAAAAATATTTGTTTAACGTCCCCCTTCGAACTGTAAAAATTTTATTACCCTTCATACATGATCGGAGCAGTATTTTCGAAATAAATCAGGCGTCAGATTAAAACGGGACACTTGGTATATAAATATATTTTTTCTCGTGCTTTTCACTCTTGATCACAATAAGAAATCGTTTTCCCTCGTTTACCCTAGGGAACATAAAAAAAACATCATGTCCCATCTACATGCATAGGTTGGAGACTGCGTCGTTGGAGTGCAATGAAAATTAATATTTCTAAACTCCTTTAATTTATTTCCACATATTTCGCTTACAAAAATCCCGTAACCATTTTTCAACATACCTATCCAGCAATCTACTATATAAATCTACAAAAGAAATCTTGTATAATAATAACATCCATCAACACAAACGTCAACACCATCAACATATGTATACAGGGTGTTAGGAAAGTCGATGCAAAGCCTTAAGGGGGTGATAGGTCACCTCGTTACGAACATGTCTAACCTAGGTTACCTTAGTCCAAAGTCTAAAGATTTCGAGTTATGGTAAGTATGATTTTTGGAAAATTTCTCAAAATTCGGTACTAACTCGTTTACCTCTCATGTTAATGCTATTTTTTTTAATACCATTAACCTAAGAGGTATTTTTATTTTTTGACAAGTTTTTAGTTATTCAACACGTCTCATGTAGTTAGTTGTGTGGATACAGAAGATTGTATTAGTGTTTGTCGATTGAATACACATTAAGCTAAGACGCAAATAAGTTTTTAGCTACCAATTATTGTCTGTTTGAACATCATGAACGAGTTAGTACCTAATTATGGGAAATTTTCTAAAAATCCTTAGACTTTTTTAGAAAATCCTTAAAATTTTTGAATTTTTTAGAAAATCATTAAAATTTTAGAATCCTTAGAAAAAATCCTTAGACTTTTTCTTAGAAAATCCTTAGAATTTTCTAAAAATCCTTAGACTTTGGACTAAGGTAACTTAGGTTAGATATGTTCCTAGCGAGGTGACCTATCACCCCCTTAAGGAGAGATATACACCTAGATGGTCGAAAAAATCGATTTAGAAGCTATGAACATTCCGTCGGCCGTAAAAAACCTACACTATGGGCCTGGTATCGATGATTCCATGTAGGTTGACAAATTTCATGATTTATTCATTCCCAAATTTTCAAACGCGTTTTTCTCAAAACCACGTTTTTCAAATCGGTACCCAAAATTTCTCGAAAACCAATGAACCGATTGCCTTGAGGTTTTTTGTGGTTATTTTATACACCATTATCTAGTACTTGTCATAGGATTTTTTTTCCGTTACTTAGTTTTTGTTTTATAGGCAAAATAATAACTAATTTTTGGCCCAAAAATCACTATTTGTGTTGAAACGTCCACCATTTTGTCATAAATCGATATTTTCAAAATTGGCTATGACAAGTACTAGATTATAGTATCTTATTCAATAATCTTTTTGGTTTTTTTCAGATGATTTTTGAAGAAACGCCAGTGGGTACCGTATACGCAGATTTTTTTACAACGCTCCAAGGATCAGACAATATCTTTGTATACTTTTGATATTTTTAAATAAAGAAAATTAAACATATTTTTGAATGTATATACTTTTAGATAATTAAAACCCCAATCCGAAATTTCAAATAGGTTTCCTTGAAAAAAATCACAAAAATGACATTTTTTCCGGCTCCTAGGTGTATATCTCCCCTTAAGGCTCTGCATCGACCTTAATACCCGGCAAACATTTTTTTTAAGCTCTCCACTTTTGATCCCAACAAGATTTTTTTCTCTAGGGAACATAAAAAATATCATTACCTACCCCTGACTGCAATTTTCGCTAAATTTCCTATAAAGGACACACTCGTATGAACGAGCATGTATTTTAAGACAATTAATTAAAGTGACCTCGTTAAAGCCACCCGTGTGGCGTTAAATGTGCGCGATTATGCACGAAAATATAGCGTTAAAAGGCGTTAAAAGGCACGAAAATATCTCCGTTTAGTTCTCCCTCACCCTAGTGTAGGTGCCTACGTGTCTCGCTCACGATCGCGGAAACATTTCACGCCGCTGCTGCATACAATCCGACATATTTTCCCGCTCATTGTAACGCCTCGAACACACTCGTAATCCGACAATGCGGATTCTCTTTTTCTGCGGTACTCACGGCCCCGTTCCTTCTTACCCCCTGGGATCGAGACACTCGACTCAGCCTTCAGCGATCTTCCTTCCCCACACATGATTTGACCGGAGAAATCTCCTGACGAGCATCATCTTCGCGCGCACTCTCGTCGAACGACAAAAGCCTCGGGGATATACCGATGGGCACAAAGTGGGACGTTTCACCCTCTTGAAAACCCGAGAAGCAGCGTGTACGTGAGAGACGAACGGAATTTAAATACGCCACGAACGATTTTCGAGCACTTGTGTGGGTGGATCGCGAAGCTTGCGAGTAGATCATTCGCGCAGTGCTGGACTCGAAGGGGCAGATGCAGTTGCTGGGTGCGATACGACGTCTTCGTTATTTAAGAATGGAATAACGAGGACCGTACAACTATTTATTCAAATGTTTGAAAATGATTTATTTGAAAAAAAAGGTGATTTGTCCGATTTAACAGCTAGAGGATTGTGAAATTATTTATTGGGTAGAGGCTTATAACATTATTTAAAAGCCCGAGGTTTCTTAATTTACTTAAAAGCCAGAAGTTTTTAAATTTATCTTAAAGCCCCTTACCCTTAAAGAGGTGTTTAAATTTATTTTGGAGCCAAATGTATTCAAATTTAAATATTGTGATTTGGAAGAAATTGTTAAATTATTTATTGGGTAGAGGCTTATAACATTAATTAAAAGCTAGATTTGTTCAAATTCATTTTAAAGACAGAGGTTTTTAATTTATTTAAAAGCCAGAGTTGTTCAAATTCATTTCAAAGCCAGCGGTTTTTTCCATTTATTTCAAAGCCAGCGGTTTTTTCCATTTATTTTAAAGCTACCGATTGTTAAATTTATTTTAAAGCCAGAAGTGTTTAAGTTTATTTTGGAGCCAAATGTTATCAAATGCAAATATTGTGATCTGGAAAAAAAATTTTATCCGAATCTTTAAATGTCAATCTCACACATAAAGATTCAGATTTTAAATTGAAATTCTATTAATATCTGTAATTTTACTCACATCTAAAAACTAAGTATTACAATTAAAATCTTACTTTAATCTTTGAATTTTAATCTTCAAATCTTTATTTTTTTAAATGGAAATCTTCAAACCTTTCATCTTTATGTATTTTAATCTAAATCTTCAAATTTTAAGATGACATTTAAAAATGTAAGTTTAACTCGAATGCTTAAATTTCAATCTTACATCTAAAGATTAAGACTTAGAATTTTTATTTTATTTAAATCTTTATATTCAAAGATTAAGATTGAAAAAAAAATATAATCAAAATTACGATTCAAAAGCCAGAGGATTTCAAAATATCCAATATTTAGCACAATGGATTTTCGATAATGGAATACACTTTATTTTCACAATGGCCGATGTTTAAAAATAAAAGTTCAAATGTTCATATTTAAAGATTAAGATTGAAAAATAATTTAATCAAATTTACGATTTAAATGCCAGAGTCTTAAAAATACCCAATATTTTACACAACGGGTTTTTGATGATGGAATACACTTTATTTTCGCAATGGCTGATTTTCTACAGGACGAAGTGTCAGTAGATGATTTTCAATACTGTTCGTCTGTAAAATCTACTAGATACAATAATAATATATTTCAAGTGCCGGAATGGCTTGCGAACTCAATCCCGAAGACAGGGGATGAACGACCGTAAATGAAAGTTTACTCTCGAATGAAACTCTCATACCTGTGCTCCGGGCACACCGTTGAACACAGTTTTCTCCAATTGTTCCAAAGCCCTCGGCTTCCACTGGAGTTGCAGTAATACTAGCCTGCTCTATTCGCCAGTGCATGGTAATTATCGTGGCCGGTCTTGCTTGAATGCAACAGCAGATACCACGGAAGAGACCTATGCAGACATTTGTGAAGAGCTTGATCCGACAGATTTCGCAGCGGAAGCTGCAGAAATGTAAGTGACGAGCGCAGGAGCCGTTGAAATTGAAGAAGCTCCGGAAATTACAGAGTAAGCGGACAATTGTTTTCACACTTTGGAGAAAAAATGGAGTTTAGGCCTGCTGGGGAATCTACATACTAAAAAAGGCTCTGTAAAAAAAGCAACGTGATATTTTTTAGATTGAACCTCATGAGCTACAAATTTCACCATGAATATGTGAGGCGATAAAATATTTTCAAAGATTTTCGCAAAAAAAAACGTTTTTCATCCCCTGTACAATTTTTAGCAGGGCTGGTATCAATAGGGACATGTGAGCCATTGTTTTAAGGGGTCTTCTCACCTTAGACGCTAAAAAGGCTCTTTTCATTATTTTTTTTCATAGGTTTATGTTATTGATATTGATATACAAGTCGTTACACTCAATAAATACACTTTCGGAATACATTTTTTTTTTAATTTAATCAAGTCACTATTTATAGACGAAAATGGTAGTTAATAAAATGTCCTAAAAAAATTGTAGGTCTGTGCTGTTGATGAAATCTCGGAGATGGATCATCCGAAACAAAAAAAAAACGGATTTAGATTCAGTATGTTAATGGCTATAGCGCATATCATACGATTTTTTATGTATGCAAAAAAATGGTGAACATTTTTCGGAAAAAAAAACGTATTTTTTTCATCGTTTTTGGCAAAAAATAGTAAATATCAAAATATAAAAAAAATCCTTGATATGCGCTATAGCTCTAGTTGTAAACAATATGTGGTTAAAATTTCATAGGAATCGGTTCAATAGTTTCGAAGATTTTATCAACAAGCCGTCGAAAAACGTTGTTTCGAGAAAAACGCGTTAAATGTTTGTTTGGGTTCCATGAATCAATTTAAAAAATGTTTTTAATGTATTTCGAAAGTGTCTTTATTAAGTGTGATTATTTTGATATCAACATCTATAATATAAACCTATTATAAAAAATTATAAAAATAGCCTTTTTTAGCGTTTAAAGTCAAAAACTCCCTTAAATGACATCTCGCAGCATAACAAAATCTAGCCCCCTGAAAATGTTCTCAAAGCTAGATTGAGAACTTGCTTCTATCTGATTTTCATGGATCTAAAAATTAACCTTGATGGCATGTTATTCCAACATTTAGAAGTGACGATTACTGTTTTTTTATCTTTCGATAAGATTGAATTTTGCATCGTTGGAATGCAATTAACTTTTTTTTAATTACTCGTATTCCTTTTTTCTGTTTTTCGTTAAGCAAATCCCCCAACGCTTTTGTACTATACTTTTTCGAAGATCTTCGATTGAAGTCTGCGAAAAAATTATTACGTCCTATAATAAATTATTACATACTATAAAAAATTATAACTGCGAAGAAAATGATTACGTACTATAATAAAAGTGAGCAAACAAAAATATAAAAAAGAACTTTCGTTACATCTTAACAATACAAACCCTAACACTATATTTTTTTAAAATTATGAATCTGCCTTATAAGGGCATTTTCGTTTTGAGGAAAAGCCGACTCTAACGATCTATCACCACCACTTTCACTGCCAATTGCATTCGAACGAGGCCGAGATCGATAGCTTCGAAATTGGCGGATATTACAGTTCGCGAAAGTTTATATATATACACAGAGTATTTGATATATGGACCGACACATTTTTTGGGGGGATTAAGGGGGTCATTTGCTACTTTTTTCACTTATAGACCCTATGCCCTAAGTGTCACGATAATGAAAATATGATTTATTTCATTTTTTTGAATCAGCTGTTTTAGCGCCTTGAAATCATCGTAACTTTTTTTGTTTGCGGTTCTAATAGCACGAAATAACGTTTTTGTATTCTGCCATGTATATTTATTATAAATAAATCATTCGATACAATTAGTTTAAGAAAAAATGACCCATGAGCTTCCAAAGTCTTAAAAATGCGTAAATGTATGTAAAATGTCAACTTCGAAATACATTATGAAAAAAAACTAAAAGCCATTTTGAACTTAGCTTCGTTGTCAAAAGTTATCTAGTTTATACGCTTTCCAACGGTATTCTACATGACATAGAAATAATTCATTATGTGGTCAAAATAAAGAGAATAAGTTTTTTTGATAATGAATTTAGGAGTATGAAATTTTTCATTCATGTCTTGAAATCAATTATATCAAATAATGATTCATTTATAATAAACATACATTGCAGAACACAACAAAAGTAATTTCATGCTATTACAACCACAAATAAAAAAATTATGACGATTTAAAGGCGAGATTTCGAGCAATTGAAAAAAAAATTCGCAAAAAAATCATATCTCAAGTACCGCGAAACTTAGGGCATAGGGTCCAAGGGTAAAAAAATTAGCAAACGAGACCCCCAATCCCCACAAAAAATTAGTCGGACCATGTATATACATCTATCCGAGAAAAAAATTCTCAAACCCGTTATATCCGTACAAAATTGGCATAAGCACATCTGGCTGCTTCCAGGACGATCCATAAATTGTTCCAAACGAATCGTTGATTGTGCAGCCATGGCATATTGGGGCTACACGATGCTGAGTGTAGGAGGAACTACTATGAGGACGGTCCTCGAACTCTAATGTCTTGAAAATGACCAATACGTAAGTCCAACCGGAGGAATACACGTAAGAAACTTCAACGTGGCCTGGTGCATGAGAACTTTTAATGGAGGAGTGCTGACACTGAGTAGTGTCCTCAGGACTCAGAAGACACGTAGCAAGCACAATATACGCGGCTTGTTGTGCCATGTTAAGTTAAGCTCCTCCGAGTTGGACTTTCGCCACTTGTCTTGTGCAGCAAGGGTCATTATTGTCAGAACTCGTGGGTGCACTCTGGCAAGCCGCGGCGGGTACGACGAATCACAAGTGGCGAACAAAAAGGTCCCCAAGTTTCGAAAGGAAAAAGCGAATTCTTCGTCATTTTCTTTTCCTTATTATCGAAAACATTTTTCTCCAGAAATCAGAATGTTCATTTGTCACGAAGAACCTGAAAAGGGTGTTAATCATTGACATAGCCTAAATCTAAAAAAAACATTTGACAGATTCGAAACTCATGGTCATTGCAAGGGATGCAAACGTCAAAATCGTTTGGGGTGGCTCGAAAGCTCATTAGCAAACTACTCGAAACCGTCGATCGAAATATCGAAGAACAGGCGCCTCGAATCTTTACCTTGGCTCTTCTAATTGCTCTTGACGACGACACCGTTAAAACAACGAAAATCCGATGAAACTTCGAAACGGTTCTCGGGAGACCTGAGAGTCGTGTGATCGAAAAAAAAAAAAAAGCAAATACCACACAAAAATCGGCGTGTGTTTTCACTCGTGCTTCGAATCAATGGAGTTCGTCCATTGTCGCGAAAAAGTTAATAAATTATATAAATCGATCGATCGATACATCACAAACCGTTAAATCGATCACTTCATCACGTAAAACACGAGGCTTCATCGCCCAACGAAATTTCACCCTCGTCTCGTACTTCTCAGTCAATTTCCGCAATCTGATAATCCATTGTTTATTTACGCCGTATGTACGATTCTTTTTAATTATGCAATTTTCAATTTATTTCGGTGCATTTTTCTTAATTTTATATTATGCGTTTGTTTGTCGCGTTTTTTTTTCTCGCAAGACCGAGGTCGAGGGGGAGCTTTAGTATGGTGCGGAGGACTCGCGTAGTCACGATGAGCTTTTCTCGAACGTGTCTCGCTGCACCGCGCGACCGAGTGGTTGGCGTCGTTGACGTTACGGAGGCTGACGACGCACTGACTCTCTCTCTTCTCTCCACGACGGCGCCCGTTCCAACATCTCCCGAAGAACCCGCGTTGGACCGAAGCTTGCGGTACTACACATAGGGAAACCGTGCGGGCGATAGCCCGAAAGCCAAAACTCACCCCCTGTATCCTTATATACACACATTTATATATATATATATATATATATATATATATATATATATATATATATATATGGGTGTGTGGGTGGGTGTGTGCATATTTATATGCAGCGGTGGCCGGCATAATAGGTACAGCGATATTCGCAAATGCCTCAAGCGATCCACGATAAAATAAATCATAAAAAAAATTTAGTATTTATGAATACCGATGTACCATAGTCGTTTCTGATAGATTATGGCACTGTACCTATCATTTCAGCCACCACTAGATACATATGCACATATAAGGATGTATTTTAACTACTAGTTTTCCGTTCGTGGGGTGTCTCTTTCCGAGCAAAACTCTTCTTTTTTTTTAAATAT
Source organism: Ophion obscuratus (assembly GCA_964007375.1). Lineage (NCBI taxonomy): Eukaryota > Metazoa > Arthropoda > Insecta > Hymenoptera > Ichneumonidae > Ophion > Ophion obscuratus. The sequence continues at coordinate 18,061,071 of OZ023322.1, read as the reverse complement.
TGTGCGACAAAAATCGGCCGAGATATTCGCGAGTAAAGTCCGACGCTGAGTAGACAATGGCCCAGTGGTTTCGGAATACACACCGGGATGTTTTTTTGTCGATTTTTTCTTTTTTTTCATTAATTAACATCTAGTGAGTATAAAAATGCCGATGAAGAATAGAAAAAAACCAAACTCGCAGAATGAATTTAAAAATATAGGATTGATACTTTCAATTTAATAAATAAAAATGATCGAACCGTGTAATCCGTTTGCAAATAATTTATTCGTGTTTATTTGATAGGCTAGAAAAAATGAGTAAAAATCACTAATGTGCCATTGTTCACTCACAAGAAACATTCCGTTGAAAGCATTGGAAACTATTAGATGCGTGTTTTTTTTTTATCTGAGGAAAAATGGTTTTAAGGGAGAGAACTACCCCTCAAAGAAAGACGTGTCGGGTGAATTTGCAGTTTGACCCACAAGCCACCGGTCTGTATGAAACGAAAACCAAAATTCCTCTGATGTAAAGCGATGAAAAAACCACTATAGAAGTATTGATCAAAAAAATTAATTAAGAGGTGACGCGCCCTTCTTTAGGGGTGGTTTCTCTCCTTATAAGAGTTTTCCCGCCGATATAAAAAATACGCGTCTTATATTTTTCAATGCTTTATTACATATATGAGTTTGAACAAAATCAAAGGCGGTAACTTGAGTGGTGTTTCTTGTCAGCGTCGGACTTTATTCGTGAATGTCTCGGCCAATTTTTGTCGTAAGACATTTAAAAAAAGGGGTTTCGCTCGCAAACAGACACCCGATGTGCTTACGAATGGAAAACTAGTAGGTGAGATACACCCTATGTAAATATATTTATCTGGTTGGATAAAAAAAACATTCCTATCAAAGTGGAACTCTAAATCGCGTCTAAGTAGCAGCGCTTGATAAGTTGCTAACTCGACAATAAATTCATATTAATCAAACTAATAACTCAACAGTTCATTAATATTTATGAAACTAAAGACCCAGCAATTAATCAATATTAACTAAATCAATAACTCGTCAATTAATTATGATTAATTCAATTGATGCTTTACAATTAATTAACATAAACTAAATTAATAACTGCACCATAAATTAATATTAATTGAATGATCAATTCAATATTTGATTTATAAATTTAAATTAATGTTGAATGAATAATAACTCAACAATTAATTACTATTTGTACAATCTCGTTGACGAAGCTTTCAGCTAAGCCTCGAAGCTTTAAAAGTTTAAAATTCTCTATATCATTACTTTTACATAAATAAAGGCCAATTAAAGAACATACTCGAAATTCCTATAAAAATAAACGAGGGCTTTTTTGCAGAAGCTTTAATTAGTTGAAAAAAATGACATCGAAATATTTTGAGAAAAAAATTTTAAAGCCAAAAGGATAAACCTCAATCATTTGCAACCGGGTTGAAAACTACTGATTGGTTATCGAGTTCGTTTGATTTCAAGTTTGAACATAAGGAACGAGGGTTTCGTGTATATTAAATGGAAAAAAAAACTATCGAACGCTACCACTTTAACTTCAGTTAGAGAGTTCAAATTTGACCTGATATTTTTTTATTCCTGAGACTACTATTTTGAGGGGTAGAAGACGGCGTGTTTTCGCTCCACCCTGAGATATGTAAAAATTGAAAGTGGTCTTTAAAATGATGTTAGTCCAATCTTTGATTTTGGCCACTGGACGGTTCTTGAAATTACGTTCATACTTATTTTCTGAATCGATCTAAAGGTGATTTTGAAGACACGGGGTTTAACGTAGTGTCGCGTATGGCGACAACAGGCTACCAAGCGGCCAATCCTCGAATTTAAATGTCCTTAACATCACCATACATATATATGCATGCAAACATATTTATATGTACATAAGGCTGGCACGGAGCGGATTCATTGCGCGATCCTCCCTCGAGGGCGCCTTCACGTCCGACCATTCCGCACCGCAACTACTTACTCCATAATGCGTATCCTTGGATCAGAAGGGAAAAAAAGAAAGTCCAAAGGAAAGCCGAGAATTTATGCGTGGTGTCTACGCGCGTTCTGTTCGATAGCCTTATTTATATGGGAGACCTCAAAATTCATAGCCACTTCCCAACAAAAGTTTACGTACCGAGGAGTCTGAAAATCGACTCTGAAGCATCGTACAACGCGCGATTTGTTTTCCCTCCGTTCGCTCCGTTCCCGAACGATCACGTATTCGGGAGTGAAATTAGGTATTTAATTAAGGGATTATGCCTAGTTGTGAAAGTAAAAAAATCACTTTTATTCAAAACCAATATACTTCGACTTATAAATGTTCCCTGAAAATTTCGAGGTGATCGGATCATAATTGACAATTTTAGAGGCTGTTATGTTGACGACCGTCGGATCGCTCAGAGCGTCGGTCGAAACATTAAGGGGTTGTTATATACCGTTAAAATTTTCGAAAAATCGTTTTAAAAAAATTGTAATGTACATATATTTGAGTACACAAACAGAAAATTTCTTGTCAATCCAGCAAAGATTCTCGAAGTTACACGCACATTTGTAATGACGTGTCAGAGCGTTCGAAAGTGCCTTTGAAACTTTAAACGCGTTTTTCTCAAAACTGTGTTTTTAAAGTCGGTGAGCAAGATTTCTTGGAAACGGCTGAACCGATCAGTCTCAAATTTGAACATAATCTTTTCAAGTATATTTTTTAGTAATTAATCGAACGTTTTTTCTCACCGATAAATATTTAACATTTTATAAACAATTTAAGGCCTACATTTTTGTCAAAAACCGATTTTTTTTTAAAGCTGCCATATTGTTAAAAATTATTATTTTGCTTATTCCTTCGATCAATTACAAGATAATCCATTATATCAACGAAATATTTTTGGTTTTTGTTTTTTTTTCATTTTAGATGATCCAGTCCAGAGATATCGTGGTCACAGCAATACACCTTTTTTTAGAGGTACTCCCGGAGATCAGCTACAGCAGCTATAAAAATAATTATTTTTACAAATAAGAAATGTTGAAATACAGTTAAAAGTTACCATAATATGTGTACAAATTTTTACGTTAATATATTTAAAGGTCTTCTCAAGAAAAACTCTAGAAAGATCGATCTTTTTGGGCCTCCTGACTGTATATAACCCCTTAAACGCTTTCTTCTCGAAAGTACGTTTTCGAAGTCGGTGAGCAAAATATCCCAAAAACTACGTCATCGATCTTCCTGAAATTTTTAGGGCCTTGTCTTTATGTAAAAATATAGTATTTGATCGTAGGATTTTTTTCCGATGAATACTTTCGATTTGATAAACGAAAAATTTCATTTTTTCGCAAAAATTAAGACTCTCACTTTGAAGACGCGCCACTTTTGATTTATTTGTGATTTTTGACATTTTTTCGCTTCATCATGGGATAAAATAATATAGTAAGGAAGTCTGTTTGATTTTTTCATATTATATAACCCGGTTCCGAAGAGACCGAACTGCTCAGCGCAAAAGACGTTTTCGGAAGCTGCTTTTTTGAATACCTAATTTTTGTATAAGTTTTTTATCGCAATATTCTTTTTAAAAAATTCAAAAAAAAATGGTGAGGCGAGATCTACATTTACAACGATCAAAAAATCGATTTCTTTTTTTCCCCTCTAAACGATAGAACTATATATGTAGAATATTTGTCCACAGTTCCAAAGCGAAATTTGAACAACTTTAAACGTCACAGCTCGTCAACGCTGTGCCTCTTCGCTTGGATTCGGAGTGCGCGCCGCAGGTAGAGTCGAGAGTGCAGAGGGGCAGGCATTTAATTTAATTAGTTTGTAACAGATTACTTAATTGATTAATTACCGCAAGTACCTAGTGCAATTTAATTCAAATTCTATGTAAACTTCAAACGCGTTTTTCTCAAAACTGCATTTTTGAAATTGGTGTTCAGGATTACTCAAAAACTATTAAGCCGTTTGAGTTGAAACTTGGTAGAAATATTACTAATATGGCTGCCTTCTACTCGACGAGATTTTTTTTTTTTTTTTTTTTGTAAATTGGGGGAAAAACTTCTTTTTGATCCAAATTTTACAGAAATGTTGCGTGAAATGTTTACTTTTCTCGCAAATGCATGCCATTCTCTTAAATTTGCATTTCATTCGTTTTACTTACTGTCAAATAGAAACTATACATGTTCTGACTGAAAAAAAGTTTGCATTTTTTTGCAAATCACAGTCTACGGGAAGCTAGACTGCACGCCGATTCGCAACTCCTGCGGCAGCCATTCTGTAACACTCTGTCACAGCTCCGCCATTTTGATCATGAATGAATTTAAAAAAAATGTTTTGTATACTTAAATATGCTATTAAAGTATACCTACAGCTTGATAAATGTAGAATAATTCTTTTTTATTTTTGAAAATCCCTGAAAATTGCTTAATTTTTTCCCCTCTAAATGTAGGTAGGCCTTTAGGCCAGAGCCTGAATTAGAAGGTCCAAAAAAGCGTTTTTTCGAGAATTTTTTTAGAAGGGAAAAAACAACTCAGCCCAGTAAACATTGAGGTATCTTGTCATGTATATTTGAAATATATTAAAAAAATCATTTTCAACATGAAACAATAAATTACTGCAGATTTATCAGCCTATTCCAGGTGCGTCTTGCCACTGCAGTCCCCAATCGGCGGGAAAAATGCAGCTCGTAATTCTTGACTGAAACAAAAAAACCAATAAAATTTTCAATCGTCATATATTTTTCTTCTTGGTGAATTAAGAAAAAGCTGAAAAGATCGTGAAATTATAATTTTTCTCAGGTTTGAAAAAAAATACGTTATAAAAACACTTTAACGTGCTATAAAAATTATTTATAAAAAATTTCTTCAACGACTTTTTTAATTCACTTATAAGAGATTTTCATACTGAACAAATTAAAATATGGCTTAATGCAATAGGTCCTTCAATTTTTGCTATCAAGCCCGCCAATTTGAAAAAATCGTGAAAATAAAAACTGGAGAATCCGCGCTTCAAAGTTGTCAATAGGAGGAAACATCAATATCAAATATCAGTCGCTTCTCTGCCTTTGGCCTTGTATCTTCGAAAATATTAACAATTGGCCTCTTCAACTTTATAAATATATTCTCGTATAGTTTATCTATCGATTTAAGCAATAAAAAAAAACGATTTTTCGGATCTTCTAATTCAGACTCCAGCCTTAATACCGCAATTAATAAATCTCCGCCATCACCGACATTTCCGAAAGATACTTCTCGAAATCTTCGATCCCCCATCAAGCATGAATATCCGAAGCATTCCCGAATCCGCCTATGGCTTATCCAACGACGAGAGACGTCCAAAGCGACATTTTCAAGGCGTTCATCGATACGTTGATTGCGCCAATATTGTTGCGAATACTTCTCAGTGGCTTCACTTAGAACTGGAAGGTGAGTTATGCGAGCTTTTGGAATTTCATTTACCGAGGCAAATTATGAAGCCAGCTCCAATAGAGGCAGCACGATACGCTCGACATTACACAGTCAGGAATGTTGTTGCACCGGTCCCCTGGAGCAGCAAATATCCAGGTATTGTTCGATCATCGGCATTTGCGACTTGCGGGAAAATTACGATGCGTGTATCAACCTGGATGATTCGCGATATACGTAGACGTCATACACGACCGGAAAGATTCCAATCCATCCCAAATTCATCCCTTCGTATCATGAAACCCAATGCGGTGTAAGGTTACGCGATCTCGCGGTAACATCAAAATAATCGTCAGCCCTTGGGGAAACTCTCACCTCTCTATCGACATCGATAAGCTGACTCCTCCATGCGCGATTGTACGTACATACGAATATGCTGATCGAGTCCGGTCAAGCCTCGTTTGCATCAATGACTCACGTGGCCACAGAAACGCACGGATCCCAAAGCCCAACCAAGAGAGAGAGAGAGAGAGAGAGAGAGAGAGAGAGAGAGAGAGAGAGAGAGAGAGAGAGGGAGGGGGAGAGAGAGGGAGGGAGGGGGAGAGAGAGAGAGAGAGCAACGATGACGACGAAGCTATAAACCCCAAACGGGACTCTCAAAAGCCATCTATGTGCACCTACACCCTATGGTTTATCGCTTTTATGACAATTTCAGTTTACATGGCTCACAAAGTGGCTCCATCAGCCAATGTCAATATACACGCGTTATTCGAGCTTCGATCTCAACCATATAGTCCTAAGATCATCGATTCGGTTCACATTGATTCCCAATACCTGAATAATTTCTATACTGCCTCGTCCTCTGTTCAAACGCGGTTTCTGTTCGAATAATGCTCTGGGTCCTGGGTATCCTGTTTATTGAAATTCCCACACGCCCTCCGTCGAAACCGGAGATCTATCTTCGCTGAAATTCAAGACGGTGGTGAAACTGCTTCATCGGTGAAAACGTGAAAGATTCATTCTTGTTTGACAATGAGCAACGTAATGGGTAAGTCGATCAGTGTCACTTTTTTAAGTACAGTCAATGTACTTAATTATGAGATACTATTTATTGTGCCAGAAATGCCGGAATCTCAGCATTGCTATTGAGTCATTGAATGTGAAATGTCCAATTACATAAAATACCAATTTTAATACCCGACATCTCTGATATTCCACTTGACAGTTCTTCCTTTTTTGTTATTGCGAAGGTACGTCAATAGCCTTTCAGACGCATGTTTTGGTTTGTCATTACCCGTGCAGAAATTTTGACCGGGATACCCTATGTCCGATCAAATCCCGATCAGGATTTGTCATGGATTCCCCAAAACCGGATCCCGGTTAGAATCCAACTTGCATCAGTATCGGCATATGTACGACGACGATGGCATCATTTTGAAAATTTTGGCGTCACGTGTATTTTCCGTATTACTATGGAATTCCTATCTATAGATAAGAATTTCTGTCTATAGATTCCTATCTATAAAATTCCTATCTATAGATAGGAATTACATAGTAATACCGAAAATACACGTGATGCCAAAATTTTCAAAATTATGCCATCGTCGTCGTACATATTCCGATACTGATGCAAGTTGGATTCTAACCGGGATACCGGTTTTGGGGAATAAGTCTCTGTTTATACCCACCGACATGTCGGTGGGTATAAACATGTATTTAAGACAAATTAAAATTAAATTCACAATGATTAGATTAAAATTTACACCAACCGTGAGTTCTTACGTATTTCGAGAGAAAACATTTCGTCGAGGCAAAGAAATTTGTGCAAAAAACGTTGTGAGTTTCAAATATTACATTATAAATATGAAAAAAATCAGAAAATGAGTTGTGAATTTCCTCAAGTTGAATAAAATAAAAATCGAATTCACGACAGTTATATTAAAATTTACACCACAAGTGTAAACGTATTTTGAGAGAAAACATTGTGTTGAGGCAAAGAAATGTTCGCACAAAAAGTTATGTGCAAAAATTTCTTTTCCTCGAGGCAAAGTTTTCTCTCAAAATACGTACGAACTCACTTTTGGTGCAAATTTTAATCTAATCATTTTAAATTTGATTTTAATTTGTCTTAAATACGAAAAAATTCACAACTAATTTTGTGATTTTTTTTGTATTTATAATTTCTTGTCAATACATTTGCATTCACAGATTTTGATGTGAATTTTTTTAATTCACATCAAAATCTCGCGATGAGCGCGATCTGCCATTTGAATCTTTGGACAAATTTTTTTTTTATTGATAGTTTAAGGCACCAAAACTTTATAAATGTTATTTATTTTTATAATAAATTTAACATGTCATAATTCCATTTTTGACATTGTATTTCAGCCTGTATTTACCCGTGATCCTTCCCAGATTCCTCAATGATTCCACGGGGAATCTATTTAGAGTCATTAAAGGATCCGGTTCTGGATCCCTAATGGAATCCAGTTTACGGATCTTACATTTAGTCTTCGAATTTGATCCGATATCGGACTAGATCCCGACTGGGAGCCCGGGATACAAGTCAGAATCCAGCTGTATCCCTGCCAAAATTTCTGCACGGGTATCTGTCGAATTGCCTATTGCAGATGCAATTTTGTGGTGATAATTGGTGGTTTTGTATGGATGAGTGAAAAATGCGCGTTTTTAAAATGAGTTTCGTCGTCGAACTGCAGCGCATACAGCTGGAAGTGCCAACGGAGTGTTTGGCAGGGATGTGGCTAATGAAAGCACAGTAGGTCGATGGTTGAAAAATTAACCACATGGGCGACCTAAGAGCAAGGTAGACCATGATGAGCTGAAAGCTTCAGTGGGAGCGGATACATCGCAAACTACGCGTGAGTTAGCAGCAAAGCTTAACGTTACTATACCATCAATATTTGGAACCATTCGAAACTCATTAGTACCCGTGCAGAAATTTTGGCAGGGATACAGCTGGATTCTGAATTGTATTCCGGGCTCCCAGTCGGGATCTAGTCCGATATCGGATCAGATTCGAAGACTAAATGTAAGATCCGTAAACTGGATTCCATTAGGGATCCAGAACCGGATCCTTTAATGACTCTAAATAGATTCCCCATGGAATCATTGAGGAATCTGGGAAGGATCACGGGTGAATACAGGCTGAAATACAATGTCAAAAATGGAATTATGACATGTTAAATTTATTATAAAAATAAACAACATTTATAAAGTTTTGATGCATTAAACTATCAATAAAAAAAAATTTGTCCAAAGATTGAAATGGCAGATCGCGCTCATCGCGAGATTTTGATGGGAATTAAAAAAAAATTCACATCAAAATCTGTGAACGCAAATGTATTGACAAGAAATTATAAATACAAAAAAAATCACAAAATTAGTTGTGAATTTTTTCGTATTAAAGACAAATTAAAATCAAATTCAAAATGGTTAGATTAAAATTTGCGCCAAAAGTGAGTTCGTACGTATTTTGAGAGAAAACATTGCCTCGAGGCAAAGAAATTTTTGCACATAACTTTTTGTGCGAACATTTCTTTGCCTCAACACAATGTTTTCTCTCAAAATACGTTTACACTTGTGGTGTAAATTTTAATATAACTGTCGTGAATTCGATGTTTATTTTCTTCAACTTGAGGAAATTCACAACTCATTTTGTGATTTTTTTCATATTTATAATGTAATATTTGAAACTTACAACTTTTTTGCAAAAATTTGTTTGCCTCGACGAAACGTTTTCTCTCGAAATACGTAAGAACTCACGGTTGGTGTAAATTTTAATTTAATCATTGTGAATTTGATTTTAATTCGTCTTAAATACATGTTTATACCCACCGACATGTCGGTGGGTATAAACAGAGACTTATTCCCCAAAACCGGTCTCCCGGTTAGAATCCAACTTGCATCAGTATCGGAATATGTGCGACGACGATGGCATAATTTTGAAAATTTCGGCATCACGTGTATTTTCGGTATTACTATGTAATTCCTATCTATAGATAGGAATTTTATAGATAGGAATCTATAGACAGAAATTCCTATCTATAGATAGGAATTCCATAGTAATACAGAAAATACACGTGACGCCAAAATTTTCAAAATGATGCCATCGTCGTCGTACATATGCCGATACTGATGCAAGTTGGATTCTAACCGGGATCCGGTTTTGGGGAATCCATGACAAATCCTGATCGGGATTTAATCGGACATAGGGTATCCCGGTCAAAATTTCTGCACGGGTAAGGTTAACGGGCTACATCTACCTAGATAGGTCAAAAAAATTGAAATTTACAAAAATATTTTCATTCGATAGCATCACCTTTTAGCTATATTTCCTAAAAATTCCATTATTCCTAAAATTTAATGAGCTATAGCTTGTAACAGTCAGCCGAGCGAGCAGTGGCAGCGCCATACTTCAAACTTCAAACGCGTTTTTCTCAAAATACTGTTTGCAAAGTCATGATATCTCGAGAACCACTCGATGGATCGCTTCCAAATTCACAGGAGATACGAATAGAAACGTTTAAAGGTCGTTGACGATCTCACTTTTTCAGGTGATTATACAGTACGAGGACTTGTCTGAAAAACGAAGAGACATTTTTTTTCGCCACGGTGTTATTTATTCCATTATAGTAAGTAATATTCCGCCGGGGGAGGCTGACATTTCCCATTAATTCCATACGTTATGGGGTTTTGAAGTTTCCAGAAACATGTAATACTTTGACGCCTCGCTAAACAGCTACGTGTTTCCTTATCGATAGTGGATTATGAAGGTAACGATGTATATGTTTTGATTTCGTGACCACAGCTGTCCTGTTTCCGGAAACAGGCAATATTTCGACGCCTCTTGTTTGTTGTCGCTAAGCAGCTACGTGTTTCCTAAGGACCAACCCAAACGAACAAACCCAAACAAACACCCCAATATGGGCGTCGAAATATTTAAAAATTCCCTATTTTATCACGTGTTTCCGCGAACTTCAAAACCCCATAACTTATGGAATTAATGGGAAATGTCAGCCTCCCCCGACGGAATATCACTCAATATAATGGAATAAACAAGTTTACGGTGAAAAAAAATGTTCCCGTCGTGTTTCGGAAAAGTCCTCATGCTGCATAATTACCCTTTTTCAAAATCGATCTTTATTTATTAATACTTACGGTAGGCTGGGGTCAATGGAACGTTTTTGAGAAAATTGGTTAGTGTGGCTTCATTTTATACCCTATCTGTTTCGTAATGGGCTTCGATTATAGCTAGATTATCTGGCTATATGATAGCATTATTGATTTGGCTTCTTATATTCCCTTAACTTAGGTAAAAGTTATTTAAAAATCCTCGCAAAACGTTTCATTTGACCCTGTGTCGGGGTCAATCGAAACAGTGCCTGGAGTTAGTTGAAATAGGTGTTTTCAGCTGATTGAACTAATGTTTCTAATAAACCCAAGTACTGTCAATTATGTGTATGAAGGTATAAAGTAAGTTTGTTGTGAATAAAACATACTTTTAATCAAAATATTCAGTTTTATCGCTTTTCATTCCAGTTTGAGTATCACTGAAGGTATATTAAGGTTCTTTAATATTATTTTACTTTCCGGACGATTTCTTAGCATCTTAAAAATAAAACAAGATTTGGAAAACTCGTTTGCATATAAAACGTTTCTTCGGGCTCAATAGAAGCACATTTTAATTGACCCCGAACCGTTTGTTCCAACTGCCCCCACATCCTCGCTTCAAACAATTTATCAAACAGCAAAAAACGAAAATGTTGTAGATAGGTAGTGACCACAATAAACTCAACTAGGATATTCATAGTAATGATGATTGTAAATAACGCTGGAGAAGGAATAATAGTTTTGGGGCAATATGCAAGATACTAATAGTCAAAAAACTGACTTTTTATGTCGAAAAAGCGATGCATCCAAATAAAAATGTCCTATCCACACTGAGCGATAGGTTCCGATACGCAAAGAGTCCCTTCCCTCCTTCCCATGTAGGTTTCGCCAATCGAACCGTAACGGCCAATACTTGGACCAATGTTGGCGGGACGATGATCGATTAACCAATTGTATGCCCATGCTCGGCTGAGTATTGACTAGCCAACATTGGTTTGCTGATACGAGGCCAATGTTCGGCCAAATATAGACTTGCTAATCATTGGCTTGTCGATACGAGGCCGATGTTTGGCGAAGTATAGACGCGCCAATCATTGGTTTGCCGATACGCGGCCAATGTTCGGCCAAACGTAGACTCGCTAATCATTGGCTTGTCGATACGAGGCCGATGTTTGGCGAAGTATAGACTGGCCAATCATTGGTTTGCCAATACGAGGCCAATGTTCGCCCAAGTATAGACTTGTTCATTATTGGTTTATCGATATGAGGCCGATGTTTGGCGAAGTATAGACTCGCTAATTATTGGTTTGCCGATACGAGGACAATGTTCGGTCAAATATAGGCTCTCTAACCATTGGCTTATCGATACGAGGTCGATGTTTGGCGAAGTATAGACTCACCAATCATGTTTTTGCGGATACGAGGCCAATGTTCGGTCGAGTAACGCATGATCGAACCGCAATTCGTATATTGACGATTCATTGTTTCGCGTTGAAGTCATTGAGAGACGAGATAAATACTTTTTACGAGTCCATTGTATTCTTAACAAATATACTACCAAATCAATGCACTCATTTTTGGCGGATTCTCGAACGAGCTCATACGCGATATTCTGCCAAATTTTATGAACCATCCTACACTGACAGAAAAATTCTATTAATATTAACTAACCGCGTCTATTTATTTATTTTTTACTTGAATTAACTAGATTTTTCGTGAAATCAATTTTTTCCTGTTGCATTCTATTATTGGAATTATTCATTTTAAATATATTTATTTATTCAAATTAAACTTGAACTAATGAAGTAATGGTCTGTCTTTATTGCAACACACATATTAACGAGTTGTGGGGGTAGAGAAGGTGGAGAGAGAGGAATTATACATATAGGTTAGGTTTGAAAATTCTATAACATGTCATTCGATAACACTCTCTAATTATCACAATGATATTAACTAATTGATATAGTTTATGTGATACAAATAATGATGAGAATCCATTTGGTGTCTTATGCCATATCTGCGATTCAAATGTTACAAGCACTCGGTAGCATATGTGTTTGGCTATGAGTAGGGAAGTTCAAGTTTCGAGCCCCATATGGGTGAAATATTTTCTTTGTACTAATCATTTCGAAAGACCAGGTAATGACGAATTACAATACAAAAATAATTAATTTTTTTTTTGGCAGTGCAGGATCAATTTTGGTGATCTATATTGGGTCACAATTATCCGCCAAGACTCGGTCGATAATCGGGCCAAGCTCGAGTGCCAATGATGGCAATCTTGAGGGGGCTTATTGTTGGCCGATTCTCGAATGAACTCCTACGCGATGCTCGGCCGATTCTCATAAGCCATTCTAGGGCCAATATTGATTGCGAATATCGGGCCGCTCTTATCATCCAACCCTCGGTCGATGATCGGGCCAAGCTCGAGTGCCAACGTTGGCAAGCTTGGCGTCGAGCATCGGCCAATCATTGGCCACTACCGATCACCCTACATGGGTTGGGGGCGCGGCTGCTGTCACTAACCTTCTTTGAGTTTTTCAATTTGTTTAATTTGACCCGTGTTTCTATAGACCCCAGTCTACCCTACTTAAAAATTGCGACTTTTTTCATAGATTTTGGGTGCTCGAGTTTCAATTCGTCGCCACTTTGTTAAAAAAATGATTTTTAAGATCGACGCTCATCCACGACACGTATTTATTAACTTGAATAATCCGTTTGGTTTTTAGGTTTCAGATAGAACGTTTGAGCGGTAGAGTACCCAGCGCCGAACGTCGCGAAAAAATGTCATCGTCTGCCGGCGCCATTTCCTTGTTGTTTTTTTAAAGGCTCAATATATGTATCTTTGTGTTGAAAAAAATGCGTTTATTTTTTACCAACCGTTTCTGTCCATTTTTTCGGGTGTCTAGATAGATGTCGCCCCTTAAGGGGGTTCTCACTTTAGACGCGAAAAAGGCTATTTTAATGAATTTTTTGATAGGTTCATATCATAAATATTGATATAAAAGTTGTTACACTTAATAAAAACACTTTCGAAATTCATTTTAAAAAAATATTTATTCAAGTTACTATTTATAGACGAAAATGGTAATTAATAAAATGTCCTAAAAAAATGGTAGGTCTGCGCTGTTGATGAAATCTCGAAGATAGATCATCCGAAACAAAAAATCAAACGGTTCTAGGTTCAGTATGTTAATGGCTATAGTGGATATCATGCGATTTTTTATATGTGCAAAAATAACAAAATAGCCGACATTTTTCGAGAAAACAAAAGAAAACGTGTTTTGCACCTTTTTTGGCGAAAAATAGTAATCAAAATATTAAAAAATCCTTGATATGCGCTATAGTTTTAGTTGTAAAGAATATGTGGTTGAATTTTCATAAGGATCGGCTCGGTAGTTTCGAACATTTTATCAACGAGCTGGCAAAAACGGTGTTTCGAGAAAATCGCGTTTGAAGTTTTTTGGGTTCCATAAATACATTCAAAAAAGGTTTTAATGTATTTCGAAAGTGTATTTATTAAGTGTAACACCTTTAATATCAATATCTATGATATAAACCTATCAAAATAACTCATGAAAATAGCCTTTTTAGCGTCCAAAGTGAGAAGACCCCTTAAGAAGCTGGAAATCGGTCTTCGCACTTAATGACCGAATACCTCAAAGACGACGTAATCTCCCAATGCGATCTAATTTCCCCTCGTGGGTGATAAGACCATTTACATTCCCTAGGAAGTACATGCAACATTACCAACGTCATGTACATGATTAGGACGCAGTCACTGGATTCAGTGAGGACGTAGCCTACGTGGCTATCGGAGCACGCGAAGTTCGAACCGTGCCCATCGACTTTATCGACACTGTGTATGCTCCTGTACCTACACACGTCACAGACGTACCATGTATATCAAAGGTGTCGCGCTCGAGTGGAAGACATCCAAGATAGACAGAGTCTCGCTCGTGAAGACGTCAACGCGACAGTCCCGAAGGGAATCTCGCCAAAGTCTGCTCCAGTTGCCAACACGTTTCTACCCTCCAGCTACCACTTTGACTTCAAGGGGAGATATACACTATGGGCCTGGTATCGATGATTCCATGTAAGTTGACAAATTTCATGATTTATTCATTCCCAAATTTTCAAACGCGTTTTTCTCAAAAACACGTTTTTCAAATCGGTACCCAAAATTTCTCGAAAATCAATGAACCGATTGCCTTGAGGTTTTTTGTGGTTATTCTATACACTATTATCTAGTACATGTCAAGAGATTTTTTTTCCATTACTTAGGTTTTGTTTTATCGGCAAAATAATAACTAATTTTTGGCCCAAAAATCACTATTTATGTTCAAACGTCCGCCATTTTGTCATAAATCGATATTTTCAAAATCGGCTATGACAAGTACTAGATTATAGTATCTAATTTAATAATCTTTTTGGTTTTTTTTCAGATGATTTTTGAAGAAACGCCAGTGGGTACCGTATACGCAGATTTTTTTACGGCGCTCCAAGGATCATACAATATCCTTGTATATTTTTGATATTTTTAAATAAAGAAAATTAAACATATTTTTGAATGTATATACTTTTAGATAATTAAAACCCCAATCCGAAATTTTAAATAGTTTTTCTTGAAAAATTTCACAAAAATGACCTTTTTCCGGCTCCTAGTTGTACATCTTCCCTTAAATCTCTCACTCTTTTCTCGGGGCTGCTAAGACGGGGAAAAGCGTCAACGGTGAATGGAGAAACTCTGATCGACCGATTCGTATCATCCGTATCGAGAAAGCTTCACGAATGGCGAACTCCGTGCGAAAGCGATACGCAAGTTTCAATTAACGGCGGGGTAAAGTTAATTCGGCGAAAAAAAGGCATGTTTTTAAGATTTTTTTGGCGTAACGAATAGTGTTCGTTTATTGAAAAATTTACATATAATAAAGTAACATTTGAACAACATTCTCCTAAATTTGCATTGCAAAATATTCAAAATTGAGCGAGTGAAAATTAAACCCCGGAGGCGCCTCGAAAAAAAGTTGGTTTGCGGTGTGCACCATAACTCGCAACAGAATCATTTGAAACAAAAAAATCAAAATGCATTTGTTAAAGATGTTTCTCGAGGTAATGACGGGAGAATTTTTTTTTTTTCGATTTTTCGATTTTTCGTAGCACTTGGGAGCCAAAAACCCGATTTTCGCTAAAAAAATCGGCTAATTTGTTGTTGAAAAATTAGTAATTATTAAAAAAAACAAAAAAGCTCTCGACAATACCTGGTGAATTATGTGAAGAAGTACTGTGCAAAATTTCAAAGCGATTGGTCCAGTAGATTTTGAGTTATCGTGCACACGGACTTCAAATATGACAAGTCTCAGAAAAACGGTTTGAAAAACGCAGAAGAGAAGAGAACGGCATGGAGCAATAGACGCTCAAATACTCATAACTTCGTCAATTTTACTCCGATCGACTTGAAATTTTAACACAATATTCTTGATATACTATGCATTCATTTAAAAAAAAAATTTTAAATGAAAAAAATTTTTTAATACTTTACCCCGCCCTTAACACGCTCCATATTTGGCTCGGTACTCTCGACTTTACCTGTTTGGGGTTGAAATGGAATCGCAAAATTACTTTCCATGGTTCCTTAGCCACTGGGAGAGACCTCATCGTTTCATCGTGGCCTGCCATGGGAAAATGTCAATCTATTCTTTTGGACATCCAGTCGATTCTTTCACGTGGAAAGCTGCAGGTACTTTGAAATCATTCGTTTTGGAAAAGAATGGCAAACGGGTTTCCAGTTGATGTAGTTTTATTTTGAAGTACTTTTTGTACCTTTCGAAAAATGGTACGGTGTTTTTTATCGACAATTACTTGACCTCTGAGCCAAAATTGTCAAGTAAATCCTATTACAGATTTCAATCAGAAGAATCAGAAGGAATTTTGTACGGTGCAGGAATTGCCGATTGAGTTTAGGTAAGAGTTTTTCATAGTATGAACTTCAAACGCGTTTTTCTCGAAACAACGTTTTCAAAATCTAGCTCCATCGTATCTCTAAAACTAATAAACTGATTCTCTTGAAATTTGAACCACATATTGTAAACATGATTCGCAACAAGATGACCCTCGATGGTTTTGAAATTTTGATATTCCCTCTTTTTTTGCGCGTTTTTTGCTTTTTTCGCTTTACATCTGCCATTTTTTAATTTTTTCATAAAACTTGATATCCGAGGGTCATTTTCTAGCTGATGTCATACTGGATCTAATGGACTTTGATTTTTTTGTTTCAGACAAGCCGTTGCCGAGTTGTGATGGAGCTACCTAGCCCACCTATTTTTGAGGCGTTACGTTAAACTATAGTTTTTGTACTTAAAAATGAATTTAAACGAATTAATTTTTTTTTTGAATGTATTTCAAGACTTTATTTATCAAGCCCAACAACTTTTATATTCATATATTTTGTAAAATCCTCAAAAAAAATCGCGAAAATTGCCTTTTCTCGTGACTCTAAAGTGGACTGGCCTCTTAATAGTTTCTTTTGTTATCTTTTTTTAAGCGCTCCGCGGCGTGACATTTAGCATCCATAATTTTTTACCTAGAACAAAAAACAAAAAATCTTGTCAATCTATATTAGAATACCTAGAAAAGTACGTACGGAATTTTAAGAAAATGGTTTTATTCAGAAATTGTAGGTATTTGAATTGAGTTGTAGGTATTTGAATGAATTTTCAGTGAGAAATATTTCGTAAAAAACTGCACATAAAATGAAAAGTTTTCCATTAATCAGAAAATCCGTAGTCGGCCATTTTGTACGTCGAAAAAAATATATATTTTTTTTCCAACAGCTTAATATTCCTACTAAGTAGATGTGTGATTAATGTTATTAGTGAATCACTTTTTCATACGAAAAAAAAATTGTTAAATTCGCACATGATTTTATACCCGAATTTAAGGCCTAAGGCCTTAAATTCAACATGCCTCGCGAGAATGGTTCCAGCGTGGCTATTTTGTATAATTTTTTATTTGTTCACTTGAAGATATGACTAATTATATTCTTGTATATTATTATTCCCATACTTTTCCTTCCACACAAAAAAATCGCGATATATCACTTAATTCTAGACGTTTACAGTGGTGTAAGCCCTTAAGCTAACATTTATAAACAGAAATCTGCGAAACATCCTTTGGAAATGAAATGTCAGTGAGCAATTTCGCAATGGAAATATTTATCTTGCCCCCCCCCCCCCCCCTATCGCTCCCTCTCCAACTCTCTCTATCTCTCTTCGCGTCAAGTACTCGATATTTATTACCACATGAATGTATGTATATATTCCCATATTGTACAACTGTGGCTCAAAACGCTTACCATAAGTGTTTCGTAATATCCACCTGAAAAATCCTCGAGAAACCATTTTTCCCTCACTCTCTTCCGATTTACTCGAAAGCCAACGTATCCGCCTTTTTTCACTTGCCTCCCCACTAAGAAGGAACGAGCTGGTATTCTGTCATTGCTCCGATACACATACCTCCACTAGCGCGTTTCCGGCTAACGCTCGGCATTCTCCTGCCTCGAATACGCGAAAGAATTTTATCGAAAAAGTAGTAGGTACGTCTATCCTGACTACGACGTAAGTAGCGTGCCAAGTGAGCGAAATAAAATCCTATTCTCTTCATAGATACACCGTGATACTCGAATTTAAAAAAAAAATGGAACATTTTCCGCAATTCCTGAGTCCTGAGAATTTTTATCGAATTTTCTCCCACGTAAATCCAGACTTTTGTTTCCAGTAGCCAATTATTTCTCCTGCCACGTGGTCAATTTTTAAGGGCCCATTCCAGTTTGACTGGCTTGAAAATTGCTGATATTCATTATTTTTTTTCAATGAAATTCGACGGTCAGTCCGATTTTTTTTCTTCGCTTATTCAGATGCTTTATGCTGTACATAACAGTAGTTTTCAATGTCTTAGTTTTATTTTTTGTATAATTTTTGTGGCCCCTGCAAAATGATGCCGAAAGAAATAGCGCCTGACGGTGGAAAGTCCCACTTCTCCAAAAAATGTCCGAAAGCAACAAACCAAAAAGATTATTAATCAGAAGTTAAAAAAAACTCTAGAGGCGTACGGAGAATTTTTTTTCGACGAGAATTAACAAAATGCTCCCCATTTCAAAATGAAGTGCCAAAATAGACTTTTTTGACAGTTTTATAATACAAAAAATGTGATTAAAAATCTTCGTTAAAAATGTTGCACACTTTTTAAAAAGGACGTTTCGAGAAAAACGCGCACGGTTCGCGCCAGGTCTCACGCAGCTGGTCGAATCCCTTTGTCCAACAAGGAAAGGTCGCGCGGTCGACCTCTCCGATTTCGATGAAATTTGGCATGCTTGTAGAATGGGTAAAAATAGGCGACACGTATTTTTTTATATCTGCGGAACCCGATTTTTAAGGGTTGAAACGCACTCTCGAAAATTAGGGGGTGTTTTTTGTCAATAACGTTTTAACGGTACGAGTTATGAAAAAAATCAAAATGCAACAATGTTTATTTTTCCGTTTACTATACATTTGAGATGAGAACGATAACGTTATCGATCAAAAATACCCCTATTCTCGAGGGTGCGTTTCATCCCTTAAAAATGGGGTTCCCCAGATATAAAAAAATACGTGTCAAATTTCATCGAAATCGGAGACATCGACCACGCAACCTTTCCTTGTAAGAAAGGCTGTAGCGACCGGAATAATTCGAACATCGCGACCAAAATTTAACAGCATGTTTAAGAAAGTCCAAATTTTTGGATAATGTGAAGCAAAAAAGATTTTTTTGAAAATTTTATACTGAATGGTTACTTAAGATGTACCTTGAAATGTGCTTTGACGGTCAATTTTTCTTTCCGAGTGTCTCCCTGTCCGGATATCGGACGGATAAGCGTATGTTATTCGTCCGAATAGCGGCTCAGTTCACGCCGAATTTCCAGTAGACGTACATATTATTGTGATTCGTTTCAGCTAGTATCAGGTCGAATAACATATGAGGGATTCTCCGTCAATTCGGCCACTTTTTTTCGACCATCTTAGATCTGCTCCATAATTGGCTATATCAAAGTACTACTAAAAGGCATTCTATGTGAATTTTTTCAGATTTTTTAATTCAATATTGTAGCAAATGCCGTTTTTTTCCAAATGAATATATCTCGGAAACTAAAAGTAACTGAAAAAAAATGTCTGTACATAAAAGTTGTACTTTTGTGTTAGCTTTCGAGCGGAATATTTGAAATAATCTTTACGTTCCGGTAATGCTGATTTTTTACCAAAAAAAGGGGGAAATTATTTTTTTTATTCAAAAACAGCCGTTCTTTTGCTGAAAAATTACAGAGTCTTCCTGTATATCTGACGATATCGCAAAAAAATCACCAGAGTGGCACGGAGCGAGGTTCCGGTATAAAAAAATTAATTTGTGTGCTTTCATTTTGTTTACCCTAGAACCTCGATCCGTGCCACTCTCGAGATTTTTTTGCAATATCGTCAGATATACTGGAAGAATCTGTAATTTTTTCAGCCACAGAAAATGGCCGTTTTTGAAAAAAAAAATAATAGTTTCCCCCTTTTTTGGTAACAAATCAGCGTTACCGGAACGTAAAAATTATTTCAAGTCGTCCGCTGGAAAGCTAACACAAAACTACAACTTTTTTGTACAGACATTTTTTCAGTTACTTCTAGTTTTCGAAATATATTCATTTGGAAAAAACGGCATTTTCTACAATGTTGAATTTAAAAATCTGGAAAAATTCACATAGAATGCCTTTTAGTAGTACTTTGATATAACCAATTATGTGGCAGATCTGAGATGGTCGAAAAAAAAAGTGGTTGAATTGACGGAGAATCCCTCATATATTTAATCGTCCGGATAGAATGTGTTAAATTGTTAAACCACTTATCCGGACGAATAATTTAAACTTATTCGTCCGAATAAAATCTTTATAATTTTGTTTAGGTTGTTTGTTGGGGTGTTTTTTGGGGTTTGTTTGTTTACGTTTATTTGTTTAGGTTATTTGTTTAGATTTGTTTGTTTAGGTTTATTTCTTTGGGTTGTTTGGTTAGATTTGATTGTTTGGGATTGTTTGTTCGGGGCGTTGTACAGCGTGAACAACGTGAACTAAACCGTTATCCGGACGAATAAAATACGCTTATTCGTCCGATAACCGGATGGCTAGCCACAGCGTTTTTCTTTTCTACCAGTGCCAGACGTTCTTTTCGATACACACTCCATCCTGAATTCACGTCGGGGAAGAAGCTTTCCCTGTGAGAATATTTTGGTATTGGACACGAAAAGGGCGTATACCAGCCCGAGAGAATTCCTCGTTTATGCTCGCTTCGAAACCAAGTCGATGTTGTAACCAAGCAGCGTGAAACGAGCTGAGAAATTCTTGGACTGTGGTATCGCAACTGTCTCTGGAGCTTTTCGCAAACTTCGTACTATCTGACACCCAGCATTATAAAAGCGGGAGAGATGAAGAGAGAGAGAGAGAGAGGGGGCAGGAAGAGCAAGAGAAAATAAAACAGCCGCGCGATGGAAATCGAGAGGACCGCTTGGCTTGTGTTGGTCCTTGGGATGGACATCCGGACAGGTAGCTGCGCTATTCCTATGAAGTCATTCACAATGATGCTACGAGCAATCTATGTCCCGCTTATCTCATCGCTCCCCTCGATTGCTCCGAACGCAATTTTGTTCGAAAATTCTACCCTCATGTGCAATTCATATTTACATTTTTTTTTCTTCGAAATACGAGATAGTGCAGTCGTGCTGTATATTGGAATCGGAAAAAATTAGAAGGCTAGTTTTTTGACAGGTGATATTGTAGGTGCCACGGGTGTTAAAACCAAGTTTGCCTAAAAATAGGGGTGTAGGATTTTTTTTAGGGGTTGGGGGTGGATTAATTCCAAACTACAACCCCCACGAGGTCGGCGCCGGGAAACAAAATATTCAGAAAAATCCGGGTTTTATTTTTGTCCATAGCGCCAAAGTCGTGGAAGTTCATTTTGGGGGTGAAAAAGTGGGGTGAGTTTTGAAAAATCAGTTTTCATTCGATAACTCTTTAGGACAAATTCATACAATTTTTGTACAAATGGAAACGTTGTAGCCCTTGAAAAGACGCGTCGATCGAGTATTCGATCAACCCTCTCCAATAATATCTTCACCCCCAAAAGAATTGTTGAAGAATTAACAAAAAAATTGTTTATTCAATCACTCAAAAACCATCGATTTTTCGGGGATGGTTCAAATGTACAGAATGTAGAGAATAACTTTCTCTATATTTTCGTTCCTATGGACAACCCTTGAATTTTGTATTTTCGAACCCCTCTCAGGGATTGAAAATTCAAAATGAAATTCTGGGAAAACTATTGACCGAAACTAAAGAGATACGAGTTTGGCGCTTCGGACAAAAATGTAGCTGAGGGTTCAAGCTACAAATTCTTCCACGGCGGCGAATTCGTGCGGTCAATGGTTTTCCCAGAATTTAATATTGAATGTTCAACCCCCGAGAGGGGTTAGAAAGTCAAAATTCAAAGGTGCTCCATAGCAACGAAAATATAGAGAAAATTATTCTCTACATTTCGTACATTTGAACCATACCCGAAAAACCGATTGTTTTTGAGTTATTCAATAAACCATTTTTTTTGTTGTTTTTTAACCATTTTTTGGAGGGCGAAGATATTATCGGAGAGTGATGATCAAATATTCGATCGACGCGTCTTTTCAAGGGCTACAACGTTCCCATTTGAACAAAAAGTGTACGATTTTTTTTAAAAGAGTTATTGAATTAAAACTGGTTTTTTTTAATTTCAGCCCACATTTTCACCCCCAAAATGAACTTCCACAACTTCGGCGGTGTGGACAAAACTAAAGCCCGGATTTTTCTGAACATTTTGTCTCACGGCACCGACCTCGTAGGGGTTGTAGTTTGGCATGAATCCACCCCCTTCTCCTTTCATCCCCTAAAAAAGAACCCTACACCCCGATTTTAAGGCAAACTTGGATTTAGCACGCGCGGCACCTACAAAATCACGTGTCAAAAAACTAGCCTTCTTCTAATTTTCTCTGATTCCGGGCTTTTTCAGCTACAGCACGACTGTACTAAGACACTATTTTCCTTATGATGTTGACGTTCGTAGGGCTGGGACGCAACGAAAGTTCTTTTTACATTTTAATTTCATCATTCTTATCATTATACAGGAACTTTTTTGTGGATTTAGATGGTTGATCGCTAAAGAAGTATCTTAGAAGTTATTGTGGGATTTTCGAAGGCAAAATATGCCGAAATAAATTAAGGGAGGACGCCACTGTCACTGTCCATTTTAGACCGTTTTCTTTGGAATTTTTTTGAAAGAAAAAAAAATATGTGTTCATAAGAACCTTTACACTTTATTAGGTATATATTCAATTATGTAAAAAAAAGAATATTTGTCAAAAGAATACAAAATAACGGCGCACGAATCGCTATAGCATTACGGGTTTTCAGCCAACCCTCCCCGCGGCAAGCAGCGCAGCTGTCGTCAATTTAATCCTGGAACTAAGACTGAACTATTTTCTTTAATTATATTGACATTAGCAGTCAAGTACAGGGGGAAATCGAAAAATAATGAAAGACGAATTTGAATAGAAGTTCGTTTTTTCGACTATAATTTTCATATAAAAAGTGATATATTTTTGCAATTATCAATTAATCGAAAAAAGCGCTCGTACTTGACTGTTGAAGCAATCTACGAAGCTACAAATATTCTTGAAATTTCACAGTATAACAGTATGCAAAAAAAAAACGATTTTTTTAAGTTTCCAGAGAGGGATAACCTCTTAAAGGAATGTCAAAATTTTAATTTTCATTGCATTCCAACGATCCATACTTCAACCTCATTATTTCTAGCTGATGGATGTTTTTGTATACCAGTATTTGAAAACACAACCAAAAATATTGTCCATTCTGGCTAAATAAATAAATCCGAAGCAAATTTAGAATAATTATGTATAATGTTCCGAGATTTGGTGGATTGAAATAATATTGGAAAAAACAGCTATTACCTGTTTTAATGAGATTTCTGAATAATTTGAGAGTTTTAATGAGATTTCTGAATAATTGATGACAGTGATCAGGCTGCGAGCGCGCGCGTCATTTACTGCCAAAATAATACCCGTATGAATTCGGCTGATTCATTAACCGGGCTGAGCCTCTACGTGAGAACGACAGCCCGAAAGTGCTGAGAGATTCGTGAAATTCGTGCGAGAATAAAGCATCACGAATTTATAGTCAATTGTGAAATTATGACGACAAAGTTTAATTGCGTAGATACATCTTACAGGATATGAACACTTATCAATTTTTTTCCCAACAAATCGATAACGATCAACACCAATACTGTCTTAAGGAGGGAGATACCTTTAGGCGAGGAAAAAATTTCTTATTCTCATCATATTTCTATTAAAGGAAAGATTTGTTCACCATTTTTGAGACTTAGGGTATGTTTCATTACTACTTTTGGCTGTTACGTGGTATTTTTTAATTGATCTTTTTAAATGGCAGAGGTATGGCACGGACTTCTAAACGGGTTGCGTCGGATGTTGTCAGACGGCGTGACACGTAGCGTCGGCGGGATTCATCTGAAAAAAAAAACAATAAAAATTGATCTTTCATTGACACTCATATGCAGAATATGAACTAAGAAAAAGGGGAAAATGGTGAAAATCGATGAAATGGTACGCTCTGAAAAAAAAGATTGAATTTTCCGAGAAAAAAAATTACTACATTTGCAATAAAAAAATTACTGTTTTTTTTTCAATAACACTTAGGGTCATATTTTAGACAATAAGGTTAGAAATATTTATACCAAATTTCATGAGAATCGGTCGATGAGTTTTTTAGCCATACGTCACGACAGTTTTGAAAATGCAATTTGAAAGACCGTGCCATACCTCCGCCATTTTTAACGATTAATAAATAAGAAATACCATGTAACTGCCGAAAGTAGTAATAAAACATACCCTAAGTCTACAAAATTGTGAAGAAATCTTTTCTTAAAAAAATCAATAAAAACACCAAATGTTTTCCTCGCCTAAACGTATCTTCCCCCATTAGGCAGTATTCTAGTCTAGAGGCCCAAATTCCAGGCACTTTTTCGGGCTTGTTAAAAAAACAATTCTTTTTTTTTAGTATTCATTTTTTTACAGTCTTTTTATTGATGTTTTAAGAACCTACAAAAAAATTCGTGCAAAAAAATTGAAAAATTTATGAGCCTGTATATATGGTCTCGAAAAAGGGCCTCAGGTGATTGACATGATTCCAAAGCTCCCATTCATCTGAAATCGGAAAAATGGCGGCTGTCTGAAAAAAAGTTTATTTTTCGCCCTATTTGTTTTCAAAGTACGTTTGGGATTTTTTAAATAGTAATAATAACAGTGTCGCAATGCCCGACGTAGGGGTGATTGAGGTTCCGAACCGGGGACCGAAGGTCCATGCCAAATTGGAAGTCGATTGATTGACTTCAAATTTAGTATAAGCCTTAATATAAAATAAAACATAAAATCACGAGTTCTTTTCAATCGAATAAAACTCGAGATTTCATGTCAACCAGGTTGAAAAAAGTAGATTTGAGAAAAGCGGCCTTACGGTTGTGAGTACAATTTGAGACACCCGCAACTATCTAACAAGAAACATTAATTAAGTGTCCGCTTTCGATTTTGTTGAAACTCGTATATGTGATAAAGCATTGCAAAATATTAAACACGTATTTTGTTATCCTCGGAAAAACGGTTTTGAGGGGGAAAACCACCCCTCAAAGAAAGGCATGACGAGGGGTGGTTTTGCATTTTCCACTAGCAGTCCACCGATCTAAATGAAACAAAAACCAAAATTCTTTTAACGTAAAGCGATGAAAAATCCACTATAGAAGTATTGAACAAAAATTAAATTAAGGGGTCACACGCCTTTCTATGCGAGGTTGTTTTCTCCCTTAAAACCGTTTTTCCGCCGATAAAAGAAAACACGTTTCTAATAGTTTTCAATGCCTCGTCACACTTTTGCCGATTGTTTTAGAAAAATTGAAGGTTTTGGGGAAATTTAAGAGAAGGTTCTGCCTTGTTGGACCGAAAAATGTTCGATTTTTTACCAATTTTTTATGCGAAAAGTATTAAATATAGAATGTTGATATTTGGTATGTCGACTAAGCGGTCTTTATTGAAAATCAAAATATTTTTTAAAGTTTTACTAAACATGGTGGTGTGAGTGGGAGGAAACACGTATGTCGGTGCGCGGGGGATGACATTCTTCGCTTGTGGAAGTCCTAAGTCCCGGAAAGGTGATCTGAAAAAGAATCGACAATATTTTTACTTTGTACAATATTGTGTATAAGTTTACCTAAAATCAAGAAGAAAAATTGAAAAATAAAAAAATAGTGTGCAATAAACTGCGCGAATTTTTGGAAAAAAAAACAAACTTCCTTTCGATCGCTCACTATTGTTTATTTTATTAGGTGCTGTTCCTTGTAAGTGGTATAATGGCATGTTATACTTGTGTTATATTAATCGGCCATTCCTGCCTCGTAAAATGTGCCTTCCTCGACTTCAAAATGATTAATCTCTGCACCTCGTTCTTCCCCTCGAGCAGTAGAAGCGTCTGAAATTCGTAGCTCCGACCGGTCGATCCTATTTTGATCTCCTTTGTTGCCGTAAATATTGGGAATTTCGAAATTTCCTGTTAAGAACAAATTCTTACGAGTCTATGCTTCAAGAATTTTTTTTTAAATCCATGTTTTCAAATTCCTGGACTAGAATAATGTCTTAAGGGGTTATATACAGTTAACATTTTCGAAAAATCGATTTTTTATTATTTCATTTTTGTAATGCACATATATTTAAGTACACACACAGAAAATGTCTTGTCAATCCGGCGAATATTCCCGAAGTTACACGTACATTTGTAATGACGTGTCAAAACTTTCGAAAGTGCTTTTGAAACTTTAAACGCGTTTTTTTTCAAACTGCATGTTTTAAAGTCGGTGAGTAAGATTTCTAGGAAACGGCTGAACCGATTAGCCTCAAATTTTAACACAATCTTTCCAAGTATATTTGTCAGTAATTATTCGAAGGTTTTTCCTCGCCGAGACATTTTTTCCGTTTTATAAACAATTTAAGCGCTAAATTGATGTCAAAAATCGATTTTTTTTAGAAGCCGTCATTTTGTCAAAAATTATCATTTTGCTTATTCCTTCGATCAATTACAAGATAATCCATTATATTAACGAAATATTTTTGGTTTTTTTATTTTTTCATTTTAGATGATCCTTGTATCCATTATAGATGAAATAATTATTGTTACAAATAAAAAGCGTTAAAATACAGTTAAAATTTACCATAATATGTGTACAAATGTTTACGTTAATAGATTTAAAGGTCTTCTCAGGAAAAATTCTTGAAAAATCGATCTTTTTGGGCCTTCTGACTAACCCCTTAAACCCAAAGTATCGCTCTAATTTTAGTCCTTCCATGCGTCAACTGTGCACAGTGTCGAGTATCCAGGACCATCAAGTACAAATACACCACTATTGCACGTCAAAACATCATTTTTCCTAAACTCCAGTACCATCAGACCTGAGCAATCAGAGCTCCTTGCTGTCGCCAGCTCAGTCACGTCAACCCTTTGTCTACCGGAATGTTACAAGAGTCCGCGATAGCTAAGCACTTCCCATGACAAAACTAAACTCGTGGAAGAAAGTCTCGAGATGTTGGGACGTGACGAAAGAGGCGAGAGACCGAGAAGACGCAACTACCCGACGCATCGTTGTCGGTTCTAGCCCTTATCAGATTTCAGCGGCAAGCGTCTGCCGCGATGAAAATTCGAAGCTCTGTAGAACCGGAACGCGTGTATACGTGTACGTGTAAAAGAACCGCTCAAGCCCGGAACGTTGAAGGTCGTAAGAAAGTCCTAATGTACATCCAAGAGCCAAGGGTCCGGAAGTTGAATGCGTTGCCGGCATGTTGGGTGATAACCGGCAACCCTCTCCCCGCGAAAGTATATCGAGGGGAAAAAGACCTTTGCCGTGAGCTTATACTTGCCTCGGAAGACCAGAGTAGAAGTGAGATCACGTAACGAGCTTGCTACGGCGGTTTGCCCCGGTCTGTCGAGTAACCCAGTTACTTCATTTCAGTTCGCCATCTTCGTCGCTTGGGTTACTCTCTTTCTAGCCTAGCGAACGTGCTTGCAAATAGGTTTCACCTTTCGTTCTCGTTCTTTCCATTTCGTGCATATCTATGTAAACGTGTTTGTGTGTAGGTGATGGACACCAACACAGTTCTGCATAAACCTGTGCAGCATGGAGTCCATCGGTTAAAAACGCCGGAAACGACGGCGCTCTGCGCATTGAGTTGTGTCACCTACGCCTTTCTGGGGTTGAGGAGTTGACAAATCAGTCCGGTTCGTTTTGCTTCGCTCTCGCGAGACCCGCCATGCACAATGTCGTTTGCAACTACCCTATATTCGTTCCTGCACACGTATACACTTAATACGTTTATGTGTTTAGCTATGGCTGTGTGGAGGGGTGTCTCTTTTCTTGTGTGCATCTGCGTACGTATGGAGGTATGAAGGCTCGCAGGGTTCGACAACACTTGAGCTTGTGGGCTTTCCACGGAAGCCTCAACGATCCCCCGGAATGACAGTCTGTTCTGAGTCGCAGGGTTCAACATAACTGCCAGCCGTTCTACCCTCGTGATAGAAGACGATCGCAGTTTATAGCAGTGGCCTGGTACTTTTGCCTGTCGAGTATTTTTTCTCGATGACGAAACAGCAGAAAGCTCGCGGTGCACGATAGTTGGAAAATAAATAATACGTCAATCGAGAAGAAGTTGAATGAGAAGGTGGTGTCGAGTGTTCCGGCTATGAAGACGACGAATAAAGGCATGTGAAAAATGTTCTTTGCCAAGATGTTGATCAGCTGAGGTTCTGGAGATTCTTGATGAACGAGTGACGATTTTTGTTTGGGTTTGGGTACTGGTACTCCGTCATTGAAATTTTAGACAAACGTCTCTTTCGTATCGTGGACATCTTTTCCTTTCCTTGGCTTAGCATTCGTCTCTGTTAGGTTTTTTCACACAGGGACGATCCAACGCTTCGAGAACTCATTCGATTTTCCATTGACACGTTTTTCGCGCTTAGAAGACGTAATGTTGAGCTTTCAAGAGTAAAGTCGAAGATGTTCGTAGTTGGTGGAAAATTTCTCATTAGATAGATTCTTGAAATGGCTTTAAGGGGTCTTCTCACTTTAGACGCTGAAAAAGGCTATTTTCATGCGTTTTTTGATAGGTTTATATTATAGATATTGATATGAAAATTGTTACATTTAATAAATTCACTTTCGAAATGCATTAAACTATTTTTTAATTTATTTATGGACGAAAATGCTAGTTAAATAAATGTCCTAAAAAATGTAGGTCTCCGCTGTTGATGAAATCTCGGAATTGGATCATCCGGAACAAAAAAATCAAACGATATGCTTTTATGATTTTTTGATATATGCAAAAATAACAAAACGGCGGACATTTTTCGAAAAAACAAAAAAAAATCGTTTTTTTCACCGTGTTTGGCCAAAACATTAGTAAATATTTTTAAAAAATTCGATCCCTGACATGCGCTATAGCTATAGTTGTAAATTTTAATGTATTTCGACAGTGTATTTATTAAGTGTAACAACTTTTATATCAATGTCTATAATATAAATATAGAAGTGAGAAGACCCCTTAAAGTAGATAAAAAATGTCCGACCCTTTGGGCCACTATTCTGGAATGGCCGAAATAGCGAAACTTCAAACAACCGTAGCGTCGGTTCTATTTGAGTGACATCAATTCGATGGGCGTTTTTGAATAGGAGATAGACTCAGAAAATGCCTTTGGATTCAACCCGATATCTGGATTAGTTTTCCCGGAAAGTCTACTTGAAAAATGGCTAAAAAAGAAACAAAGGGGTAAGAAAAAATTGGCATAAATCAATGGTTCGTCTTTGTAATTCTGCCAAAAATCGAAAAATGATCGGGACTCGACAAATCAAATGGAGTTTTAAAGAGCAAACGATTACGAACAGAATTAGCACGAAGCGGAGTTCCAAATCAGAACCGAAAACAAATGATTGACTATTCAGTGAAGAAACTTTTTTGGTTGGATTTTAAATCTTTTTTTTATTAGTTACTATCGATGTATTTTTAACCCCCGAAGACGAATTCACAATTGAAGGGAGAAATCCCTTGAGACGCCCGAAAATGAGTCATTATTCATGGATTTTTTTAAAGGTGATAAAATAATCGCATTATTTAACAATTTTGACATTATCTTTTTGCAACTTTCAAGTGCGGATTTTTTTTAAACGAAACAAAATGGCGGCGTTATACGGTATTTGTTTAGGCGTCTTTTGAAAAACTGCTCATGTTATAGCTTAAAAGTTATTGGTCGATCTGGCTGAAATTTTGGGAGGTTTCTCACTATAACATTATTGACTGGATATACCTAGACAAATATTAAAAAGTATAAAATTAAAAATTAAGCAGGCTTTGTAATCAAATGTTCATATTTTGACCATTTTCTCGACAATGTTTACCCCAAAGAAGTAATTTATTTACGCGATAACCTTAAAACTTTAGGTATATCCTTCCAATAATGTTATAGTGAGAAATCTCCCAAAATTTTAGCCAGATCGATCAATAACTTTGTCAGGTATAACATGAGCAGTTTTTCAAAAGACGGCTAAAGGAATACCTCATAACGCCGCCATTTTGTTTCGTTCAAAAAAGATTTTTTTTCCACATTTGAAAGTTGTAATAAGATAATGTCAAAATTGTTAAATAATGCGATTACTTTATCACCTTTAAGAAAATTCATTAAAAATTACTCATGTTAGGGCGTCTAATGGGATTCCCCTCAAGGGAAGGTTCTGCCTTGTTGGGCCAAAAAGTGTTCGATTTTTCACGAATTTTTCATGCGAAAAGTATTAAATATAGGATGTTGATATTTGGTATGTTGACTAAGCGGTCTTCATTGAACATCAAAATATTTTTTAAAGTTTTACAAAACATGGTGGTGGGAATGGGGGAGCCATGTATGTCAATGCGCGGGTGATGACATTCTTCGCTTGCGGAAATCCTAAGGGCCGAAGAGGTGATCTTAAGCAAAAAAACAAACATATTTTCACTTTGTACAATATTGTGTATAAGTTGACATAGAATCAAGAAGAAAAATTGAAAAATGAAAAGACAGTGAGCAAAAAACTGCGAAAATTTTTGGGAAAGAAAACACACTTCCTTCCGATCGCTCACTATTTTTTTATTTTTCAATTTTTCTTCTTGATTCTAGGTCAACTTATACACAATATTGTACAAAGTAAAAATATGTTTAATTTTTTGCTTCAGATCACCTGTCCGGGACTAGGACTCCGGATCACCTGTCCGGGTTAAGACTTCCACCACCATGTTTTGTCAAACTTTAAAAAATATTTTGATGTTCAATAAAGACCCCTTAGTCACCATACCAAATATCAACATTCTATATTTAATACTTTTCGCATAAAAAATTGGTGAAAAATCGAACACTTTTTGGCCCAACAAGGCAGAACCTTCCCTTCATTTCCCCCAAAACCTTCAATTTTTCTAAAACAATCGGCAAAATTGTGTGCAAAAAAAGTTTTTCTATCTCTCAAAATATGCAAATTTTTGTTTGGGTCTGTTCTGGTCCACTGTCAGTGAATGAGTAGACGAACGTCTGAATCGTATTGTTGGGCACCTTCTTCCCCTTTGTCCCTCGCTTTCCGTTTGTCCCTGTACCTTCTCCCCGTATAGGGACGATCCAACCGAAATTTCGTCTCTCGCCTCTACGAATTTCCGTTACTGCAGGAATCCTGCTGCTGTTGATCGTCGGCTCGTTGAACGCGTATTCCCTCGACCGAGAAGATCCACTCGACTTTCTCGTCCTGTCGGAATCGACAACGAGCCAATGCAATTGCACGACAACCGAGGATCCCTTGATGTTTCTTCATCCGCCGTACGGCAA
The DNA here is from genome assembly GCA_964007375.1 of Ophion obscuratus. Taxonomy (NCBI): domain Eukaryota; kingdom Metazoa; phylum Arthropoda; class Insecta; order Hymenoptera; family Ichneumonidae; genus Ophion; species Ophion obscuratus. Next base: position 18,029,492 of record OZ023322.1, on the reverse strand, counting down.
GGATACGAGCGCTCATCGCATCCTTGGCGACGAGAGTGACGACATAGTCGTCTACGATGACGAGACGAGCGAGCAGTACGGGGACATTAACGAAAACCGCCTCGAGACGATCGTCACTCCAGTTACGATGGACGATCGGGCCACGAACATCTCGCACCTCAAGACTCTCAACGTACCCGATGATTGGAACAACGCGAAACCTATCCTGGACTTTCCGAAAACACCGCCCGATGAACACTACAAAATGGCCAGCTTTCATCTCGACAAGGGAATATTCGCGTTTGACTTTTTGGAACTTTTCCTCAAGTCCATTCAACCTCACGATGTTCCAGCCGGTAGGAACATTCTTCGATTGTCCTTATTGCCCAAACTTTGCACCGTTTTTTTTTTTTCGTTTCCTCTAAGTATGTTTCAACTGATGAAAGATTCTTTTTCCTTTGTTTTAGATCTGGTGAGGGACGTCGTGGAAAATCGGGTCACAGCCTTGAAATTACTGTCCGAGGTGAATCAAAGAGAGCAATCTGTTTAGAGAAATTGGGGAAAGATGCAAACGTTATTCTTTTCGTAACAAAGACGCAAAGCCTTTTGTATCTTCGATATCATATCACAGGAAGCAACGAATCTGGAGATCCAATAGTGGCAACTAGACGAAAGCAGATTACCATTTGATTCCTTGATTAATTTGATTTCATGATTAATTTCATTTCTTGATTCCTTGATTAATTTGATTCCTTGATTAATTTCATTTCTTGATTAATTTGATTACTTGATTAATTTGATTCCTTGATCAATTTGATTCCTTTATTGATTTGATGCCTTCATTTATTTGATTCCATGATTAATTTGATGTCATGATTAATTAAATTCCTTTATTGATATCATTCCTTCATTTATTCAATTCCATGATTAATTTGATGCCATGATTAATTTAATTCCTTGGTTGATCTGATTTTTTTTATTGATTTGCTTCCTCGATTAACTTGATTCCTTGACTGATTTGCTTCCTTAATTAATTTACTTCCTCAATTGATTGGATTCCTTGATTGAAGTGAATTTCTATTTGATTCCCGCAAAAGTCACCAAGTTACAGTTTGCCCATAACAGAGCTTCCATGTATCATCGGGGGTTGAATTGGGTTGTTCTCCACCAAATATGCATCTTATAAATATACATACATAAACGTTCCAATCTTTGCATACGGAGGTCGGATTCGTGGCTCTAGTAGGCGTTTGTAATGAAACAAATGCGAATTCCTATTTGATTCCTTGATTAATTTAATTCCTTGATTGATTTGCTTCCTTGATTAACTTGATTCCTTGACTGATGTGATTCCTTTATTGATATGCTTCCTCCATTATTTTGATTTCTTGATTGATTTGATTCCTTGATTTATTTCGTTTCTATTTGATTTACGCAAAAGTCACCAAGTTACAGTTTGCCCATAACAGAGCGTCTATATATCATCGAGGGTTGAATTGGGTTATTCTCCACCAAATATGCATCTTATAAATATACATACATAAACGTTCCAGTCTTTGCATATGGAGGTCGGATTCGTGGCTCTAGTAGGCGTTTGCTGTATTCTGGCGTGCGTTATTCCTGGCACAGAATTCTGGCTCGCCTGTCGTCCGATCAGAGAGGATTACAAGCCATCCCAGCATCCCGGATTTCTGGCCTTTCTCCTGTCAGTCTCGCTCTTTATTCTTGGGTACGATCTCTCTAATTCTATGTACATACATAAACATATCCCTATCGTATATATAAATATAGAAAATAAAGGAATCGACAAGTTTACTATTCCTGATCTGGCTGCATTGGGCCTTTGCTCCAGCTACTTCCTTTACTTTCCTCATGGCAAAACCCAGAATTACCACGAATTACTCTCTCATCCTGGCCGAACTTCCCTCACGAAGCTGAACGAAACATGCGAATCCCATCACTGTATTCATTAACTTTAAGTGAATCTACGACGTTCGTGTGTACGTTTTGTACAAAGTGGACACTGTCCCACCTTGTCCGCTGGCATATTGTCCGTAGAGCGGGAATGGTGGCCATGCTGGTGTGCAACGAGGCCAGCAGCTCAGGGATCGAGAAAATCCCTCTCGTTGTAGAAACGGCTCTGCAGGATCTAAGCGATTATCATAGCGGTACATCGGTCGAAATGCGCAGATGCCTCACCAGGAGTCTCGACGTTGCCAGCGAAGCCATCCTCGCTGATCTTGACAGTGAGTATAATAAGTCGAAATCCGGTTTACGAGCTTTCCCCGTGTCCCTTTCCAGAGCTTTGGAACGACTCAAAAATCCACTTGGTTGCATGCTCCACTGAACTCGAGATCTCGTTGTTCGCGAGAACTCCCGGTTCCGAATCTGCTTCGTTTTTGACAAATCGGCCTTAACATTCTTGGTCAATCGCCCTCAATCCACCATCCCTTTCCCCAAATCGCTCAACTTCTGTTGAAAATCGTCGAACGTGTATGAAAACACGTTTTTTACGTCTAAAGGACGTAATCCTGAGCTTCAAAAAAAAATCCGAGATATATTCGTAATCAGTGAAAAATGTCATATTAGTCAGACCCTTGAAATGTCTTAAAAGTCGAAAAAAAAATTCCGACCTTACATTTAAAAGAAATCGTCAACAGTGTGTGAAAAAACTTTTTCCGCGTTTATCTGGCGTAATTTTGAGCTTTCGACAAAAGCCCGTCAGATGATCCTCAAAATAGTTAAAAAGTCGAAAAAAAAGTTCGACCCTTTTGGCCCCTTTTCCAAAATCTTCGAAACCCCAAAAATTTCGAACAGCCATAGCGCCGGTTCTATTTGAGTGACATAAATTTAATGAGAGGTTTTTTAACGGGATTTTTATTTTTTTATTTTTTATTTTGACTTGGTGAATGGCGCTTTTCCTAGAAAATCCACTTGAAAAATGGCCGAAATAGGGGAAATGTATGGAAAAGTTCACGACAATCGATGGTCCGTCGGTGAAATTCTGCTCAAAATTGAAAAGCTACCGGACCTCAATGAATCCAACGGGATTTTAAAAGGCACACGGCAACAAAAAGAATGAGCACAGGATGGAGTGCCACATCGAAACAAAAGATAAATAAGCGGCGATTAAGGAAAAAAACTTTTTCTTTTCCAAAAAGCAAAAAAAAATCGATTTTGAATATCTTTGTTCTGCATTCGTATAAATTTATTTTCACCCTCTGAATACGAATTCACCATTTATTTCCCCCTGAAGCTCTTAATTTTGATGATAAAGCGTCAAAAATGTGTGGAACGTGGTTAACCCCCTTAATCTTCCTATCCAGCAAAAATGCAAAGATACCTAAACTTTAATTTTGCTCCCCTTCAAAGTACTACATATTCCACTCAATTCAATGCACCCCTCTTGAATGCGGGGTGAGAGAAAGCAAAATAAAGAGGTTTTTCATCCCTTAATTTTCGTTTTTTCCGTGTACCCATAGTAGAGTTATGATCTTTGTGCGTTGGAAGAATTTCCGTTTAAAAGAAAAATACGTAATCTAATAGTTCTTAATGCTCTACCACATAGGTTCATGACTTCCACCAAAATCCAAGACGGACACGAAAGTGACGTTCCTTGCTAATCTTACGACCTTTGGAAACAACCGCGAAATATAATATTTTTCATGCCATCAGCTCCCTTCGATGAGCCATGCTCGGCCTTCCATCTATTATTCCATTAACCGCAGCCAACGAAACGACAGTTCCGTTGAATGAGACGCGCATCGATCTTAGAAGTTTAACCGCATCCCTCGGCCATATATACAGAGATGCTTTACGATGGGGTGGACAGAGCTAACGTTAGTGGTCCTTGTCCATTCAGTAAGCCGAAACCGGGCGTTAATGCCTGGCTCGCTCCGATGTCTAATAAACGCTGAACTCTCCTACTGAATGCGATCGCGACGCACAGCCGCTTAATGAGTGCCATCACTATCGACTATATGTATATATGTGTGTGTGTGTGTGTGTGTGTGTGTGTGTGTGTGTGTGTGTGTGTGTGTGTGTGTGTGTGTGTGTGTGTGTGTGTGTGTGTGTGTGTGTGTGTGTGTGTGTGTGTGTGTGTGTGTGTGTGTGTGTGTGCGTGCGTGTGTGTGTGTGTGTGTGTGTGTGTGTGTGTGTGTGTGTGTGTGTGTGTGTGTGTGTGTGTGTGTGTGCATGTATGCATCCATGTGTGTATGCACATCTGTATGCATGATGCATGTATGTATGTATGTATGCATGCATGTATGTATGTATGTATGTATGTATGTATATATGTATGTATGTATGCATGCATGTATGTATGCATATATGTATGTATGTATGTATGTATGTATGTATGTATACATACATACATACATACATACATATTTGTATACATACATACAAACATATGCATATATGTTTGTATGTATGTATGTATGTATACATGTATGTATGTACGTATGTATGTATGTATGTATGTATGTATGTACGTATACATGCATGCGTGTATGTACGTATACATGCATGCGTGTATGCACGCATGCATATATGCATGCATGTATGTATGCATGCATGTGTGTATGCATGCATGTATGTATGCATGCATGTGTGTATGCATGTGTGTATGCATGCATGTGTATACGCATGTATGTATGCATGCATGTGTGTATGCATGTACGTATGCATGTATGTTTGCATGCATGTGTGTATGCATGCAGGTATGCGTACATGTATGTATGCATATATATACATATGGGCGTGTGTGTGTGCAGGAGGAGTATTTGCACTTGTATATTATACATATATATTGACACCACTATACATGCAACATCAATGGTTTCTAGTACCGTCTATCCCGTTAATAACCGGCCGGCGCACGATTCAACGAGAGATATTACCATAACACCTCGGTCGTTACACACTCGCTAACGATTATCCATTATTGCTAATATAAGCGAACATTTCGCCGTCCAAAATTACCAGTACAACGGGAAAACCCCGGACAGATATGCGGGCAGAAACGCAGTTTAACGCATCTACGATTACGAATGTGTGAACGAACAATTCTTATTTCAGACAGAAGCACCCAATTATTTTAATCCGTCTGTTGAGGACTAAAGCCACTCTAGCTTTTCAAAAAACGCTGTAGGATTTTTTTTAGGGAGTATAATGATAGTAGTAAATAATTTAATTGGAATACCTAATTACACATAGTTTTAAGTGTGCAACATTTTTTTGTTGTTTTAATTTTTCAATTGAAAATGACGGCTTCAGAGTTCGAGACCGTAGAGTAGGTTTCTCGTGCAAAGTGTTTCGCGGCCTGAAAGATTTCCGCTGTAGTTGTCAACCTAGAACGAAAAACCAAAAAAATCGTTGAAATGTATACAAAAAGCTGTGGAACTGCGTATGAAAATTAAAAAATACCTTTTACAAAATACTGGTGCAGATTTGAATAAAAACTTTCAATTTTGAGCAAAAAATCACACGAATAATTGTTTATAAAAACAAAAAAGTAGTAAACAGGCAAAATAACGAATAGGAAGTTTTATGAAAGTCAGTACAGTAGATGCTACGAGAATACAAAGAAAAGGCATAGTTCGGGGCAGGCAGGCCACAGCACGGTTACTTTAATTAAGGGGTCTTCTCCCTTTAGACGCCAAACAAGGCTATTTTTATAATTTTTTTGATAGGTTCACATTATAGATATTGATTTAAAAGTTGTTACCCTTAATAAACACACTTTCGAAATACATTTTAAAATGTTTTAAATGTATTTATGTAACCCAAACAAACTTTAAACGCGTTTTTCGCGAAACGACGTTTTTCGACGGCTTGTTGATGAAATCTTCGAAACCACTGAAATTAAAATTCTTCTTCTAAATACTTTTCAAGTACAGCCAGACCGCATATCAAGGATTTTTTTATGTTGATATTTACTTTTGTGCCAAAAAACGGTGAAAAAGGCGTCTTTTTTTGTTTTTTTCTCAAAATATCCGCCATTTTGTTATTTTTGCCTATGTCAAAAATCGTATGATATGCGCTATGGCGATTAACATACTGAATCTGAAACGGTTTGATTTTTTTTTGTTTCGGATGATCCATATCCGAGATTTCATCAACAGCGCAAACCTACAATTTTTTAGGACATTTTTTTAACTACCATTTTCGTCCATAAATAGTGACTTAAATTAGATTTTTTTAAAATGTATTTCGAAAGTGCATTTATTAAGTGTAACAACTTTTATATAAATATCTATAATATAAACCTATCAAAAAAATGCATCAAAATAGCTTTTTTTAGCGTCTAAAGTGAGAAGACCCCTTAATAGCCCTACCGACGCAGGTTTTCCATAATTTCCCTGTGCCCTCGTGCAAATGCGATACATCGGTGCAATCGTAAAAGATCCGAAGAATCATTGGAAATCAACAAAGACGGAAGTGCCAATTTTCAAGTGTCTTTTCTACAATAAAACCGCACGTAATGCGTATCGAAGAACGCGCACGTTCTAAACGTATTTACAGATATGCATATATATACATGTCTGTTTTATAGTCCATCCCTGAAGTCGCGCGAGAACGCATATCAGATACTGATAACGAAAGACCGCGCTACGGAAACGGATAAATTATTACCCATAGAGGATGAAACGACGTGACGAGGTTTAGAATGAATCTTCCTCAGCCGTTTCGCACGCGTATTCATTTCCTACGTCGGCTCTCCATTTCCGGTTGCAGAACTTAAAGGGGCAGGATGTCTTTAGGCCAGGAAAAATTACTGGTAATCATTAATTTTTTTTTTAAGGAAAGATTTATTTTCTATTTCAGAGACTTGGGGCATGTTTTATTACTACTTTTGGCTGTGACATGGTATTTTTTTATTAATCTTTGTCAAGAGCGAAGGTATGGCACGATCTTCTAAACGAGTTGCGGCGGATGTGTCAGACGGCGTGACACGTAGCGTCGGCGGGATTGATATGAAAAAAAACCGACAGAGATTTTTCTTTCATTAACACTCATACCCGGAATATGAACCAAGAAAAAGTGAGAAATGTTGAAAATTGATTAAATCGTCCACTTAGAAACAAAAAAAATTGAATTTTTCGAAAAGATGACTACATTTTGCTATAAAAGTAATACTTTTTGTTATTTTTTAAAACATTTAGCATCATGTTTTAGACAATAAGGTTAGAAAGATTTATATCAAATTTCATCAAAATCGGTCGATTAGTTTTTTACCTAACGTCACACCAGTTATAAAGATACTGTTTAGAAAACCGTGCCATACTCCGCCATTTTTAGAGGTTAATTTAAAAAAATAATACCATGCCACGGCCAAAACTAGTAATGAAACATACCCTAAGGTTCAAAGTGGTAAATAAATCGTTCCTTAAAAAAAAAATATTGAAAATCAGCAAATTTTTTCCTCGCCTAAAGGTATCTCCCCCCGAGAGATGCCAGTAAGGGAGACTACCAGTCTAAAGTCGAAAAAAGAGAATTTCAACCATTTTTCTTGGACACCTAGTTAAGGGGTTAGGCCACAGTAACGGGTATAAAATCATGTGCGAATTTAACAATTTTTTCGTATAAAAAGGTGATTCACTCATAACATTAATTACACATCGATTTAGTATGAACATCAAGCTACTAGAAAATATATATATATATATTTTTCGATGTTCAAAATGGTCGTCTACTAATATTTTCTTTTATTATTTTTTTTAGGCGCTCCACGGCGTGATATTAAGCATCCACAATATTTTAATTAGGACAAAAATCAAAAATTTTCGTCAATCTACATTAGAATACCTAGAGCAGTACGTAATGAATTAAAAAAATATTGTTTTATTCAAAAGTTGTAGGTATTTCACTGTTGTTGTAGTTGTAGGAATGAATTTTCAGTGAAAAATTTCGTATAAAACTGCTCATAAAATGAAAAGTTTTCGATTGATCAGAAATTCCGTACGTACTTCTCTGCGAAATGCAATTGGGAACATAACTTTTTAATTTTAATCGAGGGAAAATTGTTCAAATTATTTGTCACGCCAGTTGGAAAAAAGCTGTTACGAGAAAAACGCGTTTAAAGTTTCACATATGCCTCTGGCCGTGGCAGAGGTGGGCTTACGTCATACGCTTAAAGTCGGTGAAAAAAAAATGTTCTTGCTGTAAATCGAATAGTAACTTATTCTTATGACGATAAAGCACCGTTTTAGCGATTTTTCGAAAAATCTGCTGTGGCCTTACCCCTTAATAAAAAAACACAGCCTTTATTCTACATCCTTTACAATTTTTTTAATAGAATTTCGTAACACAAAGATGGCGCTGAAGCTGTATATAGCGGATCACCTCTGTGTAAAAGATCTCCTCCATTTTCACCTGCAACAGATCGAAATCTGAAACCTGAAAATAAAATACACAAATTTTGATAAGATGGTGCATGTTTCAAAAATATTCATTTCGGTAATAAAGAATCACCGAAAATAATAATTTTGAAAAGAGTTTTCGACATATGAAAAATTCCCTACGTGCTTCGAAGTAAAATGTTGAAACTTTCCAATAAAAAATTAAAGTCTTTAAAAAATTCAGCGTCGCCATTTAATAACAAAATCTTGTAAAAGAAAATTCTAAAGATACTCGACGGCATGTAGAATAGAGGCTACTAAGCGGAATTTCCATTCCATCAATGGAAACTCTGTGTGATAGATCTCCTCCATTTTTTTACCTTCAACAAATCGAAATCTGAAACCTGAAATTAAAAAAACACAAATTTTTATAAGATGGTGCATGTTTCAAAAAAATTAGTTTCGGTAATAAAGAATCATCGAAAATAATAATTTTAAAAAGAGTTTTCGACATATGAAAAATTCCCTACGTGCTTCGAAGTAAAATGTTGAAACTTTCCAATAAAAAATTAAAGTCTTTAAAAAAATCAGCGTCGCCATTTAATAACAAAATCTTGTAAAAGAAAATTCTAAAGATACTCGAAGACATGTAGAATAGAGGCTACGAAGCGGAATTTCCATTCCATCAACTGGATCCCCGAAAAAAAATTGTCGAAGCTCACCTTTTCCGGACCCCAGACTGCTGATCCTTACCTACACCAAAGTCTGACACGATCGTCCCCTCGTGAAAAGGACCACACTCAAGAATCCTCGGTTGTTTACAGATGTTGAAGAGTTGCTTGGAAGACCTGTGCAATCGGACCTGGCGGCGGAAACCGGATTGGACGTAGCCCTGGATGCACTACTCGACGTTGCAAACGGTAATGACAAAACACTCTACTGCATAGGCACCTACACAGACATGGACGCATACACATAGACGTGGCGTACTCGTGGCTGGCCACAAGTATGTACACACAATGTACATCGTGCAAGAATACATAGTTACTCCATTTACCTCGTATATCGTGTATTTTTCGCTGACAGTTATCGAGTGAGGTGTCAAACGAACCAACAGATGAGTGATCTCCCGCTACACCAGGTCACCATGTGATATTCACATGTACACGAGCGTGCCTACATGGACAAACGCATATACGCATCCATATCGTAAAGTTCTGAGAGGGCTTCGACAGTCAATATTGTCAGAATGATTTGATCGAGTAGAAAACTCTCCGTGCCGTTAAATATTTGCATATTCATAACCAATATGCGTGAAGGGTACAGTGTGTATAGGCGCCGAGTACTTTCATCTCGTTGTGTTACGATAGCGACAGAAATCGATACTAATTTGTGGTGCGAGCCGTCCAATGAGGCACACTCTGTAGCTCCTCGTGGACTTGTCTTCTGCATAGATAGTTTTCAACCTTAATGGGGTATGCAGATTCTCCGATAATGTGAAGATAGCCAATTTACCATCTTATTTTCAACGTTCTTTCGTGAGACTTTGTCCTTGTTCGGAAATGAGATGCTGGCGAACAGTAAGGGACTTGTCCACCCTAATCAAATTTTGACATCTGTCAAACTTTGTTTTCGTGTCCCAAAGCTCCCAAAATATTTTTCATCAAATCCGGCTCTGCACATCTTTAAATTTGTTTTTAAAAAACTACATTTTCAAGCAGAAACACACTCGTCCATGGCTGGCTGGATGATAAATACATTGTACTTTCATTTGAAATCGAAAGAGTTTGTGTAGGATTATTAAATTGATAATGAAAAACAAATTTATAGTCAATTCGAAGAATCTGCTGTGTTTCATTATCGGATATGTCTATACGATTTCCATTCGAAACCGGAGTAGTACAAAATTTTTAAAAAATTAACAATTGGTAGTTGGTGTTTTTATTAAACTAAAGGCAAGTCCAGGTTTACATTTTGATAGAGTCTTCATATATTAGAAATTAGATGCTAACAAAAGGCTATTTTTATGAATTTTCTTAGAGGTTCATATTATGAATATTGAAATTAAAGTTGTTACACTTAATAAATACACTTTCGAAATACATTAATTTTTTAAAATTTATTTAAGTCACTATTTATGGACGAAAATGGTAATTAAAAAAATGTCCTAAAAAATTGTAGGTCTGCGCTGTTGATGAAAACTCGAAGATGTTTCATCCGAAACAAAAAAATCAAACGGTTTTAGATTCAGTTTGTTAATGGCTATAGCTTATATCATACGATTTTTGATATATGCAAAAATAGCAAATTGGCGGACATTTAAAAAAAAACAGAAAAAACGTGTTTTTCACCGTTTTTGACAAACAAAATATGAATATCAAAATTTAAAAAATCCTTAATATTCGCTATAGCTATAGTTGTAAAGAATATGTGGTTAACATTTCATAAGGATCGGTTCAGTAGTTTCGAAGATATTATCAACAAGCCGTCGAAAAACGTTGTTTCGAGAAAAACGCGTTTAAAATTCGTTCGGGTTACATAAATACATTAAATTTTTTTTAAATGTATTTCGAAAGTATATTTATCAAGTGTAACAACTTTTATATCAATATCTATAGTATAAACCAATCAAAAAAAATCATGGAAATAGCCTTTTTTAGCGTCTAAAGTGAGAAGACCCCTTAACAATTCTAACTCTCCATTTGGTTATTTTGGTTATTGACCTCTCCTGCAAGAAACTAATTTATGGACAAGACCGGTTTTATTCACCAGCTCCTCAAATGTGTTGAAATTCAGCTCGGAAAGTTATCATTGTGATTATAAAATGTGATGCATTATGAATTCACATTATGATCATGATTCTTCACATTGATGTTAAACATTTTTTATGCTGATCCTCTTGTCGTGCTGTATTTGTATTTATTACAGCTGCATTGATAGAACGAACAGTAACTCGAATATCAAACCTTCTCTAGTAGTCGTATCCGTAGTTTGTCAGACCGATATCCAGTTCACACTGTTGATCATATAATTGTCGACGATCCCGCGCTCAGTGAGACAATGCACTTTACGCATTCCGGAAACGTTCGTCGTTCAGTAATACCTCGCTTTGCATCGCAACGAGCTTGATTATGCCACGAAAAGCTCTTGAGAGTAAGGCTAATTGGAGAATACATTTGGCAGCATTTCTCGCGCTATAACACCATATTTGTGGTATGATATTCCTGCCGTTGGATCCTACAACTTGCATACGAAATTCATTAATAGCTGAGCAACGAAAAATCTTGATTGTTCCAATGGGCACGAAGTGATGAAAGAAAATGGTCTGCTTTAAGGGATCATCACAGTGTGATCACCCGAAAAGTAGCCGATTTTCGCGATTTTTTTTAGGTGGATGGGATAAGCTGGTCGGTCTAATTTTTTGTACAAATTGAAGCACCGATGAAGAATACAAAATGATTTTTTTTATGTCTTTATTTATTGTTTAACATTGTTTTTGTTTGCGGAAAATTGCGTGGAAAAAAATGGTGTTCCATGGTGGCCGAGATTGCGGACGCAAATCTTATCTGAAACATAAATTTCAAAATGATTTTGAAAATGTCTTTTTGTGAAATTTTGAAATGAGTTTTTTTTTAGTGAAATTTGAATAAATGGCGGCTTTTAAAAAAAAAAGCATCAAATTTTGCCTTTTTTCGACGGTTTTTCGTAAAAAAAAATAAGAAGCTTTAAAAAAAAGCTTCCATAGCTAAATAACGAATGACGTGAAGAATATTCTGCTAAAATTTCAAACGGATAGCTTGAAAGCTCCACCGCTTTAAAAAACACCGTTCCGAGAAAAACGCGTTTAAAGTTCGGAGTAACCGAAATAATTCGCGTTTCGATCTAAAAATGGGACAGAACGATTACAACCGTGTATACTATCGGATAATGCAAAAAAATCGATTTTTTTTAAATTTTACACTGTGATGAGGGGCCGGGTTGAAATTCCAAACTTCGAATGCTCCGACGATTTAAAATTCCGAATTTTAATGTTCGAAGATTCAAAATGGGGCCGGATTGAAATCCCGAACTTTTAATGGTCAGAATGCTCAAAACTCCGAAAAAATTTTACACGAAAGACCGAAACTCCGAAAATCTTAACACCGTCAAAATAATTCGGCTATGGAAATTTTGAAAGTTTCAAAATTTTCAATAAATGGACGAATTATTTCAAGAATTTTTGTTTATTAAGAAGTGATTTCGCGTCAATTTTGAAATTTGTCTAGACAATGTTAGACGTTCTACATCATTTACAGTCAACTGTGTAGACTTCCGCTGGCATCTTCTTGACATGAGGGTCGGGTTGAAATTCCGAACTTTGAATGCGCCAACGGTTTAAAATTCCTAATTTTAATGTTCCGAAATTACAAGGTTCGTCAAGATCATGCCAGCGAAAGTCTACACAGTTGACTGTAAATGATGTAGAACGTATAACATCGTCTAGACAAATTTCAAAATTGACGTAAAATCAGATCTTAATAAAAAAATTCTTGAAATAATTCGTCGATTTTTAAAAAATTTTGAAACTTGTAAAATTTCCGTAGCCGAATTATTTTGACGGTGTTCAGATTTTCGGAGTTTTGGTCTTTCGTGTAAAATTATTTCGGAGTTTTGATCTTTCGGGGTAGTATTCTTTCGGAATTTTGAGCATTCTGATCATTCAAAGTTCGAAATTTCAACCCGGCCCCTGTCATGATCCCTCAAATTAATCAGTAGGAATGAACATCACAGTTTGATGATCTTCATTCGATTATCTATTTTTGCAGAAAAATGTATCATCGAAGGCAATCGACGTTATTTGAAAGTCCAGATGTGCTTCAGGTAGACGTTTAATCGATCACTGCTGATCAGTGAACCAAATGATATATATTCCAAAGAGTACCTTGCCAGTGTCCTCGTGAACTTGCCTATCGAGTGACCTCTGCCCGACACAAACTATCACTTAGACGTGCTAGGCACATGGCCGGTTCAATAACTGAATATTAACTAAATTACGTAGGTATTGGCGTGGAGTACCCACCTCACGGCATCATCGGGTCTCCTTGTACCGGCTGCCGAGCATACCTATTGTCCACTCACCAAGGATTGGCAGTCTCATTAGACACCCTGTTTGAGTAGAGAGAGAGAGAGAGAGAGAGAGAGAGAGAGAGAGAGAGAGGGAGAGAGACGGAGAGAGAGACGGGGAGGCAATCATGGTCAAGCGTTTTTTGATTGATTACCTCATCACTATCGCAACCCTCTATTTAAATCCAAACATACTCCGAGCTCCAAGCTAGCTATCTCTGTGCCAAATATTTGGGGAATTTCCTCCAGCATTTGAGCACCTCCCACACCCTCCCAACGAATTTCGCCAATATGAGGGAAGCTGCTGTAGCTTGACGCCCTAAGTACTTCGAGCCACTTAAGGGGAGGGTAGGGGTTTCAGCGGGAAAAAAAACAGTCTTTGCGATTTTTCATCTATATGGATAGAGTAAATTTATTGAAACCTTTTGTACATTGTTAAGTGTCATTTCAAGAACATTCCGTGAAATTTGTACGCGAAAATATCCACAAAAAAGCCGGTGACAAAGCTTTTCCAAGAATGCCTTTGGAAAAACCCGATTTGCGGTGTTCACTGTATCTCAGCTACAAATTATCTGAAATCAAGTACCATTAAAATTTAGTCAAAGTATCGTCAAATCCTCCCCCAACGGTCTTTGATCATTTTTTTTCATTTCTAAATTTTTGGTGGTCATGTAAAGTGAAAAGTGCTATTTTTCACGAAAAATTCCCCCATTTTGGGGGTGGAAAAGCCCCTCAATGTAAACAAAAATCTCAAACTAACCGTTGGGGGGAGGTATTTTGTATTTAGAAAATGTGTACCAAGTTTGAAATAAATCGGGCATGTAGTTTTCAAATGGCAGTGGACACGGACTTTGAGAAAGTGGTTTCGAGAAAAACGCGTTTGAAGTTTAGAGAAGTCGGAGCTACAGTGTTAGAGGAGCGGGACTAAATAGTCAATAACTTCGAGAGTTTTGTTCTGATTGACTTGAAATTTTGGGATTATATTCTTGAAATGTTCAACTATAATAAAAGACCAAAAAAATCGATTTTTCAAAAGTGCAAACGCCTACCCTCCCCTTGAATAAATAAAAAAATTCCTTTATGTATTTCGGAAGTGTATTGGTCGAGAAGTTGCCTTTCATTTGACTGAATTTTCACTGTCATGAAGGTACAACATATGCGGATCAAGGTACATCAGCAATGTTGTACCTTGATCGACATACCACTTATTTTAAGGGGTCTTTTCACTTTAGACGCTTAAAAACGTGTATTTTCATAAATGTTTTTGATAGCTTTATATTATGGATATTGATATAAAAGTTGTTACACTTAATAAATACACTTTCCAAATACATTAAAACATTTTTTCTATTTATTCAAGTGACTATTTATAGACGAAAATAGTAATTAAAAAAATGTTCTAATAAAATTGCAGGTGTGCGCTTTTGATGAAATCTCGGAGATGGATCATCCGAAACAAAAGAGATCAACCGTTTTTAGATTCAGTATGTTAATGGCTATTGCGCATATCATACCATTTTTGATATATGCAAAATAACAAAATGGCGAACATTTTTCGAAAAAAGTGTTTTTTTCGCCGAGTTCGCAAAAAAAAAATAGTAAATCTCAAAAAATTTTGAAATATGCGCTTCATATGCCCTATAGCTATAGTTGTAAAGAATATGTGGTTAACATTTCATAAGGACCGGTCCAGTAGTTTCGAAGATTTTATCAACAGGCCGTCGAAAAACGTTGTTTCGAGAAAAACGCGTTTAAGGGGTAACACCACTCTAGAGTCAGCAAAAAATGCCTAAATTTGATATTTTTTTTAGAATATTGAAAAAAGGTTTCGGGTTTCTTTTTTCAGGGTTCTTTAAACACATATTGAAGTATGTAAAAACATTTTTTATTGCTTTTTTTATGAAAAAAAATGGCGGCGACAAAGCCAGTCTTCAAGAACGCCTTTTTTCGATACCTCTGCGCGCGGACGTAGAACTCCGAAAGCATAAGAGCTAGAACGAAAAAATTATTTTTTCTTAATCTATATGTCATTGGCTAGAGAAGTACATAGGGGTTTTTTAAAATTAATTTTTGTCAAAATAGCACAAGCTTTCAAAAAATTTCATTTTTTCGACAAAAAAAGATAAATAATAAATGCAAAAATGTATCTATCGAAAAAACGATTCGTCATTCCGTGAAGACATATTTTCTGAGTACGCTCTCCAAATTTCAGGTCGATATGTTAATTACAGCGGTCAGGAGAATGTCAGCCATGTTTAAAAACGTGTTTTCGAGAATAACGCGTTTAAGGGGTTACCCCCACGTGCGATTTTGAAAAAATCGATTTTTTTTTATTGCATTTTTTTGAAGTATAAGTATCTGAGAATATGTCCTGAAAATTTCAAGTCGATCCGAACAAAATTGACTGAGATATGAGCGTTGAAAGAGAAGAATCCGTTGTGTAAACGACCGGAAATTGAAACTTTAAACGCTTTTTTCTCAAAATGGCATTTCTGAAGCCGGTGACCAAGATTACTCGAACACTAATGAACCGATATTCTTGAAATTTTGCAGGCTTATTTAATACATAAAAATGTAGTTTTTAATCGGTCGATTTTTATAGCCGTTTTATAGCCAAAAACGGCCGTTTTTTTTCCGTTAAAATCGAACCATTTACTTTGACTGTCCGCCATTTTGTGAAAAATGAATATTTTTTAAAATCCTTCGTTTAAAGACTAGTTTGTACTTATATTTGACTAAATCCATCCGCATTTTTTTTTCAGATGATCCACTTCGCCGCAATGTTGGTCACCGCAAACCGTGTATATAAAAACATTATTTCATTGACGGCCATTTGCCACTAAACAATGTAATATTTTTCAATAAAAAAATTACTGAAAGTTCTTCAAGATGTGTTCTTTAAGATGGTATATTGATCGATTAAAAAGTTTTGTAGTTTTCTTTTAAAAAAATCATGAAAAAGGCCTTTTTATTGCGCTACAAGTGGGGGTAACGCCTTAAAGTTTTGTAATGTGTTTACACAAATGTGTTTATAATTACCGCTAATCGGCATTGCCTGGTCCATAGAGGCATCCCTCCTCTTCTTCTAGCTGCTCATGTTGAGCCGCTAACATCTCCCGCTGCTCAATCCAGGACAAAGTCTCCCTTAAAACATTTGTCCATGGTTCTGTGTAATTTATATAATGAGCCCTGTTATTCACCCTTCACGATACAATTTATTTCACCAGTATATGTATGATATTTTCATTTTTATATATCGTTGAACGCAAAATGTATCAAGGTACAGCAGCTTCCCCTACATATACGTTTATTTGCAGCGATAACACGATGATAGCAGTTTCCAGTCTCTCGCGAGGGATGAGAAAATGCCATCGAATCACTGATCACGCCGGGGGAGCCAGAGATTTTCCACTAGATATGGCATTCCTGCCAAGACTCCGAATCTTTCCACATACACGCATGCGAACCTCAAATCATCGGCTTTGATTGCATCCTCGATAAAGTAGCTGCACATTTGCCCCGGGTGGTTTAAAATACACGGAGAGATAAGAAATGCCGATGCCGGACACGGCGTGGAATAGAGTGAGATCGGCACAAGCTCCGTAGGACGTCGCAGCGTCGTTACATTTCGTTCGTCCCGGACCCATGCCGGATCACCATCAGATTTTCACGATTGGATGATATTGTGTGTTTTCCTGTCGCAGCGACTCAAGAACTCGCGGCGCGAACAAAAACGTTGCTGAAAGAAGGCGAGAAAGCGAGCGAACGAGGACTCGAACTGAACCGAGAAATGGACAACCTGAAGCACGAACTGGAATCCGTGGTGAGAGACTGTCCGCCGCAGGATCGTCAACTCTGCGCAACTTTGAATCCCTCGGGCATTGGCGTGGCCCTTCGCCTCGATAGGGTGAGTCGACGAGATTTCATCCATATGTGGGAGGTAGAAAGTAAGAAGCTTTTATCGTTTGTGCTTTCTCATAGAGATATTCGGACGTTGAATAAGTTCTCGTTGCTTTACAACAGATGGCGTTGCCATAACTGCGCGCGTGTTAAAATGGTTGTTTGGTCACTCATCTTAGGTGGAAGTAC
Organism: Ophion obscuratus; assembly: GCA_964007375.1. Taxonomy (NCBI): domain Eukaryota; kingdom Metazoa; phylum Arthropoda; class Insecta; order Hymenoptera; family Ichneumonidae; genus Ophion; species Ophion obscuratus. The sequence goes on along the minus strand of OZ023322.1, from coordinate 18,011,979 downwards.
TTAAAAGGTACATATATGAGAATATTTTTAAAATATGAAATATCAATTTTAAAAGCTTAAAGCTGTTTATCAGAAATTTTTAAGTAGTATTGGTACTTGTGACGTTTGACGCCTCAAGCTTTGAAAATGTATATTTCATATTTTTTTAAATATCTACGTGTATGAACCTTTTAAGGGAGGGTAGGGGTTTCAGTGTGAAAAAAACAATTTTTTGCGAATTTTTTTCATCTATATGGATAGAGTACTTTTATTGAAAGCTTTTGTACATTGTTAAGTGTAATTTCAAGAACATTCCGTGAAATTTGTACGCGAAAATATCCACAAACAAGCCGATGACAAAGCTTTTCCAAGAACGCCTTTGGAATAACACGATTTGCGGTGTTCATTGTATCTCAGCTAGAAATTATATGAAATTAAGTATCATTAAAATTTAGTCAAAGCATCATCAAATCACCCCCCCAACGGTCTTTGATAATTTTTTTCCATGTGTAAATTTTTGGTCGTCATGTTAAGTGAAAAGTGCTATTTTTCACGAAAAATTCCGCCATTTTGGAGGTGGAAAACCCTCTCAAAGTAAAAAAAAATCTCAAACTAACCGTTAGGGGGAGGTATTTTATGTGTAGAAAGTGTGTACCAAGTTTGAAATAAATCGGTCATGTAGTTTTCAAATGGCAGTGAACACGGACTTTGAAAAAGTGGTGTCGAGAAAAAACGCGGCGCCGGCTTGTTTGTGGATATTTCCGCGTACAAATTTCACGGAATGTTCTTGAATTGACACTTAACACTATACAAAAGATTTCAATAAATTTACTCTATCCATATAGATGAAAAAAAATCGCAAAAAAGTGTTTTTTTTCACGCTGAAACCCCCTACCATCCCCTTAAGGTCTTAGGCCAGAGTAACGGGTATAAATCATGTAGCGTATAAATCACGGGTATAAAATCATGTGCGAATTTAACCATTTTTTCGTACGAAAAAGTGATTCACTCATAAAATGAATTACACATCAATTGGGTATAAATATCAAGCTGTTGGAATTTTTTTTTCCGATGTATAAATTGACCTACTACTAATATTTTATTTTGTTATCTTTTTTAGGCGCTCCGCGGCGTGACATTTAGCATCCACAACTTTTTACCTAGAACTAAAAACAAAATTCTCGTCAATCTATATTAGAATACCTAGAGAAGTACGTACGGAATTTAAAAAATATTATTTTATTGAAAAGTTGTAGGTATTTGAACTTAAGAAATGAATTTTCAGTGAAAAATTTCGTTATAACTGCTCATAAACTGCTCATGAAATGAAAATTTTTCGATTAATCAGAAATTCCGTACGTACTTCCCTGCGAAATGCAACTAGGAACGTAACTTTTAAATTTAAAGTAAATGGAGTGAAAATTGTTGAAGTTATTTGTCACGCCAATTGGAAAAAAGCTGTTTCGAGAATTGTCAAGTAGTCGGCCATTTTGTACATCGAAAATATATATATATATATATATATATATTATATATTATATATATATAAAATATATATATATTAATGAACAAAATATATATATATATTTCTCGCAGCTCGATATTCATACTAAATAGATGTGTAATTAATTTTATGAGCGAATTACTTTTTCATACGAAAAAAAAATGTTCAATTCGCACATGATTTTATACCCGTTACTGTGGCCAAAGGCCTCAAATAAAAGCTCGTAATAAGTAGGACTGGCTATGAAGGCATGCAGAAAAGCTCGTAGCCAGTCATCTGTTATCTCAGCTCAAACAAAGCACCAGCTGCAAAAAACCTCAAAGCCAGTACCCAGTGTGGTCCTCCACCGAACGAAATCCTAAATTGCGAAAGATCGAAAGTCGGAAAAATGATCGCATCATGTGGTAGACGAAGCCCAGCGACAAGTGGATATTGTTCAATATTGAACTTGTTCTCCATTCTGTAGCCAGTTTCAATTAGAGCGCTTTGATCCAAGTTGGAAGACGAAAGAGTGTATTTACCATCCACCCTGTGTCGACGTAAGTGGATGAACGATGGGGTAGGGACAGGATGGAGGCGAGGTCCTGCACCGATTGTCCCTCGTCTCCGGCGCTTAGTTTTAGCGGTAGATGAGGGCAGAGCAGACAATACCCAAAGGTACATATCGGTATGGCGGTGGATGTCGAAGTAGTTAACGGGGCTAAAGTTTATGTCACCGAGCACCCTGTCTCATCCACGCGGAGTGCAGGAGAAAGATTCCCCGAGATACGTGCACTGTACAACTAGACAGAGCAAGAGAGTGAGAAAGCTGGATAACGAATGAAGGAGCTGGCGGATGAGAATGAGACGAAGTGACAACGATGATGGCGAGGTGAATAAACCGAGGGAAAGTTTTTGAGGAGACAGCCTTTGAGTTCTAATCGTTGATGGGAAGAGTATTTACGCGTTTCCCGCATCAGCTTTCAGCCATCTACAGCAGCATTTACTACCGGGATATACCCTCGAATACTCTCTCCTACCCTCTTTTTCTCGTAATTGGTATCAACAAATAAATTACCGAAGCTCTCGCACGAGGAAACCCGTCTTTCTCTTACCTTTCCCCACACTTCTGGTCCCCTTCTCGTCATTGCTCCAGAGCGACAAAAAAAAATACTGCGGAAAAGGAGAAGCACCAAAACGGATCCAATCTCAGCGGGATAACCTTCTTCGGTCGTTATCTATCGAGAGTAACACGGATACTCGTAAATGCACACACTCAGGCAAAATCGCTTTGTCGCGCGAACAACTCGATATTTTTCTACCTCGTCCAAAGTGCAACTCTTCTACCCCACCAACCCCTTGAGCAGAAAAATCGCGGTCTCCTCTCGAATCCCGGTGATACAACGCGCGGGATTGTACTTTGTATTATTTCAGCTGCTCCGAGACGATCGTCTCCTACGTTTACGGGACACCGCGAGGGACAATCTCACCGAAGCTGGACGTCAAGTCCGCGGCGAGTATCTCTATGTTCCTCATCACGTCGCCAGAAATACATTGGACGTACGAAATCGTAAGTTCGAGGGCAAAACAAATTTGACGTTTCTTAGAATGTGGAAACACAAAAAATTGAGTTTTTTTTTGCATTTTTGTTGCAACGAAACTGCCATGCGGGTGATCGAACTTCGTGGCCCGTCTACACTTCGTGGTGATCGATTTTGATTTCGACGGAATGCCTTGTACTTAAGGTCTTAGGCCACAGTAACGGGTATCAAATCGTGTGCGAATTCAACAATTTTTTTTTCGGATGAAAAAGTGATTCACTCATAAAATTAATTACACATCCATTTCATATGAATATCAAGTTGTTAGAAAATATCTTTTTTTTTATGTGAAAAATGGCCGACTACTATTATTTTCTTTTGTTATCTTTTTTTAGGCGCTCCGCGGCGTGACATTTAGCATCCACAATTTTTTACCTAGAACAACAAACGAAAATTCTCGTCAATCCACATTAGAATACCTAGAGAAGTTCGTACGGAATTTAAAAAATATTGTTTTATTCACAAGTTGTAGGTATTTGAACTTAAAAAATGAATTTTCAGTGAAAAATTTCGTTATAACTGCTCATGAACTGCTCATAAAATGAACAGCTTTCGATTAATCAGAAATTCCGTACGTACTTCTCTGCGAAATGCAATTAGAAACATAACTTTTAAATTTAAAGTAAATCGAGTGAAAATTGTTGAAGTTATTTGTCACGCCAATTGGAAGAAAGCTGTTTCGAGAAGTTTCGAGTAGTCGGCCATTTGGTACATCGAAAAAAAAATTCTGACAGCTTGATATTCATATTAAGGGAAATTTTGTCCTTGGAATGCCATTTTTCAGGTGTTTACATTTTTTTTTTTTTTTAAGGAAACGAGTTAAGCGTTTTGAGTCCGGTTTTTTTCTTGGTTTTATTCATGATATACAGAACGTTAAACTTTTTTTTAGAAAAAAAAACAAAAATGGCGGCAGTTGCAGCTCCGCGAAAACAGGTCCTCAAATCGCGGGAGGTAAACGGCTAACATCACTGCTCCTCTTTGTTGACCTGAAACACAAATTCAAAGCATATTATCAATCTTCGGCCCTTTGGTCATAGAATGACGCATGGGTTTTTCGTTTGGTACAAATTTCGGAAAATGGCGGCAATTTAAAAAAATCGAATTTACGCGTTTTTTTTCGCATAAAAAGATAAATAATAAATGCAAAAATGTATCTATCGAAAAAACGATCCGTCATTGCGTGAAGACATATTTTCTGAGTGTGCTCTCCAAATTTAAGGTCGATATGTTAATTACAGTGGTCAGGAGAATGTCAGCCATTTTTAAAAACGTGTTTTCGAGAAAAACGCGTTTAAAGTTTTGTAATGTGTTTACACAAATGTTTTTATAATTACCGCTAATCGGCAATGCCTGGTTCATAGAGGCATCCCTCTTCTTCTAGCTGCTCATGTTGAGCCGCTAACATCTCCCGCTAAATTTCAAGGACAAAGTCTCCCTTAAATATATGTGTTATTAATTTTATGAATGCCGATTATCGCGATTTTTTTAGGTGGATAGGATAAGCTAATCGGTCTAATTTTTTTTCACAAATTAAAGCACCGATAAAGAATGCAAAATGACTTTTTTTTAATTTCTTTATTTATTGTTTAACGTTGTTTTTATTTGCGGTAAATTGCGTGGAAAAAAATGGTGTCCTATGGTGGCCGAGATTGCAGCCGCAAATTTTATTTGAAACAAAAATTTCATAATGATTGTTAATCTATAGAAAAGCCGCTGTGTTCTTATGGAGGTTTTTTAAAGTGAAATTCGAGAAAATGGCGGTGGTTTGAACAAAAAATATAATATTTAGCCTTTTTTCGATAGTTTTTCTTGAAAAAAATAGGATGATTGTAAAAAAAGCCTCTTTCTTTGAGAGTGGTCACCGTTTTGAAAAACACCATTCCGAGAAAAACGCGTTTAAAGTCCGGATTGCTGAATCTCAAGCTCCAATCACTTTTTCTAAGAAAGGCTGTACCGACCGAAATTCGAATTTCGATCTAAAAACTGGACAGAACGTTTGTAACCGTATACATTATCGGATAATGCACAAACAAAATCGATTTTTTGACAATGTTACCCTGTGATGATCCCTTAGGGCAGGAGCCTGAATTAGAAGGTCGAAAAAAACGTGTTTTCGGGAATTTTTTTATAAGGGTAAAAAACAAGTGAGTCCAGTCAACATTGAGGTATCTTTTCATATATACTTGAAATGTATTTTAAAAAAATTCAACATGGAACAATAAATGACGGCAGATTTATCGGCCTATTCCATGTGCATCGTACCACTGCAGGCCCCAATCGGCGGGAAAGATGCAGCTCGTAATTCTTGACTAAAACAAAAAAACCAAAAACTTTTCAATCATCATATCAAGACAGAGCTGAATAAATCGTGAAATTATAAATTTTCTCAGGTTTGAAAAAAAATGTGTTAAAAAACACTTTAACGTGCTATAAAAATTATTTTAAAAGACTTTCTCAACGACCTTAATTCACTTAGAAAAGATTTTCATACTGAAAAAAATAAACTTTGGTTTGATTCGATAGGTCATTCAGTTTTTTTTGCTATCACGTCCGCCAATTTGGAAAAATCGTGAAAATGAAAACTGAAGAAAACGCGCTTCAATGTTTTCAATAGGAAGAAATATCAATATCAAATATCAATCGCTTCTCTGCTTTTGGCCTTGTATCTTCGAAAATATTTACAATTGGCCTCTGTAACTTTGTAAATATATTCTTGGATAGTTTATCTATCGTTTTAAGCCATAAATAAAACGATTTTTCGGACCTTCTAATTCAGGCTCCGGCCTTAAGTTGAAAATCAGAGGCTAAGACTGAAAACCTCAGATGCTCTGCTTTTGGCCTTGTATCTTCGAAAATATTTACAATTGGCCTCTGTAACTTTGTAAATATATTCTTGGATAGTTTATCTATCGTTTTAAGCCATAAATAAAACGATTTTTCGGACCTTCTAATTCAGGCTCCGGCCTTAAGTTGAAAATCAGAGGCTAAGACTGAAAAAATCAGATGCTAGGCTGAAAACTGATACGGGAGGGAATTTTGACAGAAATCGTGATCTTGCACATTTGCTTTGTGCTATTAACATTTTTATCATTTTTTTCGAAAACATATAAATGCAAAATAAAAGTGTACTTTATTTCTACAAAATTCAATATTTTCGTAAACCCTTAGCATTTCCTCAGTGTCTTACATATACATTGAAAAATGCCTTGATATTTTTTTTCAAGTTGAACCCTGAAAATTGGAAAAAATCAGGAACGAAAGGCGTCAGCGAATAATTTGGTTTCGGTCAGACTGATAATTTGTTATTATTTTGTGTTAGAAAGTATATATTTTTTGTGTATCTTTTCAGAAGCTAACGGTGGACACTTTTTACAAAAAAAAATTCAAAGTAAACCTAAGGAGTACACTTAAAAAAAAGTATTAATTTTAAATAATGAACTTCAAATTCCCACGTCATTTTTTGGCCTCGCGAGACGATGTCACCCCTGAAGTAATGATCCCCGGAAGAAAAAATCCTCGAACGTGCGATTCATAAAATAAATCAAGTAAATTGTGGTTAAATCCAATACTTTCTTGGTTCGGATTCTTCGAACGATCAGCTCTGCACGTGGCATCATCCGGACAATCTTCCAATCGCCATTAAACGAATGCCAATAAAAGTTTACCGCATGGCACATCATCCGCACGGAGCAGCTTTTTTACATTCGACTATAAATTTGAAAAAAAAACGAGCCACGAAAATTCTTTTTAAAAGCATCGTAAAGTCTGGTTTATTCCGACACACTTCCAACATTTTTTTTTCTTTCGTTGGAATGAAAAAATGACGCTTTCGTTTTTTTCACACTGAGGTCGTAAAAACTGGATGTATCGTCACGATACTAGGGGGAAAAAATGTACAGGCCAACGGCCGCTCATCGGGACTATATTTTTCGTGTCAAAATATACTTTATATAAAATACGACGAGTAAAAAAATCCCGAGTGACCGGTGAAAAAAATTCTCCTTTACTTTTTCGATTGAAACATCAAGAAATCCGCCTTCCGTCATAGCTTCATAATAATTACGTTTTTATATGAAAATCGATATATCATCGAACAAATCGGACGTTCATTAAAAAAATTAATTACCCGATATCGTACAATCGTTTTGATGAACGTAGATAATATTACGGGGGTGATACGCGGACTATCATTCCAATCCTACGAAAAACAAATTCATTAATTTCGTTCTCTAAATAATAATTCAAAAAATTGGTTCAAGTAACCCTTTGCCTTTTTCCCATAGCCTAATATGGAATGCGATATTTAGACATCACCAAAAAATATTTCTAAGAGGAAAAAAAAAAACAAAAAATTCTTCGCAATCGTCTTAACATTCAAGTTATAACCAGTCCAACAAAATGGCCACAAATTTGTTTCCAATTGCAAAGAATTAACAAAGTTGTAAGCACAGTCTTTGGGGAAAAAGTTTTTACCATTTTTCCGAAAGGCCCATAATTAAAATATTCACCATCAGCCGTGTCCAGACCGACCGAGCACGCCTCGCAAGCCACGCTCGGACTTCCGGCTCGCGAGCCGTGTCCTCCGAGGCAGAACGAATGGGTTCCGAGGCGGGCCTCGCGAGTCAAGGTGAGCCAGTTTGAGCTGTCAATTTGCTTCGGCGCCTGAACCTGAGGCTACCTGAGCCACGTCTATACCGGTCGAGGCATTGCCTCGCGAGGCTGCCTCGCGAGGCAGCCTCGCGCGTTCGGTCGGTCTGAACCCGGCTAACCAATACTCGAGAATCGCGACCTCAAACGAAACCCAAACAGATTTTCAGCAACGTCAAATTTCGAGCTGGCGCCGAATATTTAACACGAACGAGGAAAATCGAACGGCAGTGTTCCAAACGCAATTGAAAAATTGGAGTTTATAGAAAATTTATCGACGATGTATCTGGCTGGAATCCAGCGAGAAAGTTTTACATTTTCCGCTGCGAGAATAGAAAAAGATCGACTCTGTCGTCCGGAAGAGTTCTTCAATCTACGATTTACCCTCCCAAAATTCAACCTATAAGATATGGCAGCAATGCCGCAGTAGCATCAAGATTTTGCCACGACAGCCAAATGTGTAGGTCCGAGCGTTACGGCATGACTCAGAGCTATCTAGGGGATAAGAGAACGGCGAAGTGCATAGTTCTTACTCTTCCTGAGAGAAAAATACCTATTCATAAAAGTGAGAGAAAGAGGGAAAGAAAAGGCGAGAGGCACAGAGGGGGGGGGGGGTAAGAAAAAAAAAGATAAAAATGGGAAATGCAGAGAGAAAAAGAGAGAGCAGCGTACACACAGTATGAAAGTACCTGCGAGTTGGGCATTATCGTGAAAGTAAGATAGAAGGGAAAAGCTGAAAAGCCTCTGGGTTTGGTGGGTTTGTTCCAGCATGTCGAAAGGTAATTTTGTTCCTCGTAATCAACATTACGCAAAACGCAACGTCTTCGAAATCACCTCTGGATTGACGTATGGATATTCATATGAAGGGAATTTAAATGACCTTCCTGTCTCGGCTATCAACTATTCGTTCGGAAAAAAATTAAGGACGGTCAGCATGGCAGACTGATGTGCTGATAGCCAACAGACATAGATATAACGGGTTTATAATATAATACAGGGTGAGTCACGAGAAACGAAACACCTGAATATCTCTGTTGGATTTGAAAATACGAAGTATGCACACACCGGAATTTGAATGGTTCAGAAGGAAGCACATGACTATCATAATCATTTATTTCGGTTTTTTAAGGTCGACAAAGTTTTTTTTAATGGAATGGCATATCTTTTCCCCTTGCACATTATAGAAGGCACTCAAACAGATTCAACCATGTAACACATTATTACCTTCAAATGACCTTCGCCCCAGAAATATTGTATAAATAATAACTCAACGAGTAACCCAGCTCACGGGAATCATTTAGCGTAACAGAAATTACGAAAAAATTCTCACACGTTGAATTATTATTCATTCAATATTTCTGCGTTGGAAGTTATCTGAAGGCCATACTATGTAACATGGCTGAATTCGTTTGGATGCCAGCTACAATGTGCGAGGGGAAAAAACATGCCATTTTATTTAAAAAAGAAACTTTTATAATTTAAAAAAACCGAGAAAAAAAATTATGATAGCCATGTGCGTTCTTCCAAACGATTCAAATTCCGATATGTACATACTTTGTATTTTCAAGTCACACAGAGATATTCAAGTGTTCTTTTTTCGTTACTCACCCTGTATATATATGTGTGTGTGTGTGTGTGTGCATATATATATATATATGAACGAAAAAGCACGAGATAAGAAATGTAAGATCGCTCGCCCCATGCAGAAGGTAACTTTGAAAAACAGGTCAACGGACCAGCGTGAAAATCGTGTCACGAAAATTTGCGGAAGAGAAATCTTGGTGAAACCGGAAGACGCGACATAATCGGGGAAAAAAGACGATCAGACGAAATCGTATGAATAAATTGACGAATAAAGCAAAAAAAATTTTGCACAAAGAGGAGAATAAAATCGGTTTTTAAGGGCGGACCACTTAATGGCCACTGCGATGGGCCGAAAATTTTTTCGTTTTCTTCGAATTTTTGTTGTCTACCAGATTATTTATTTGGGATTTGGAAAAAAAGTATGTTATTAGGCTAAACTGTTATTGAACTTATTTCGTGGAAATTTTTATTTAAAAAAAAATAATTAACTATGTGACTGAGGTAGATCCTCTGATAAAAAAATGTGGTCCAACGGCCAGATCGATAACTTGACAGTGGTTGGTGTGAAAAATGAAAAAGTTTTGTAATCTATGTAAATGTAGTTCTCGTTGTACGTAGCGATTTTTTGAACAAACAAAATTTACAAAATGGCGGGTGTTGAGAAAAAAAGGTCTAGTTTTGGCGAAATTTTTACTTATATACAGGGGCTTAAAAAATACTAAATTAAAAAAAAAGATTACGTACTTTGATAGCTACTGCAATTGCAGAAATTTAGGTTTTTGTCTTGAAAATCGGACTAATCGATTTTTTGCAATCCCGCCCGATTCCGGCCTACTCTTACCAAATGTTCTGTAAATTGGTAAATTTTCAATATTTTACCTTGAATTTTTTTTACATATTCTTGAATATGTGTACGGTGATAAAATGCAAAAAAAATCGGATTTTTGACCCGCCACAGTGGTGTCCCACCTTAAGCCAGCTCATATAGTTCTTTATCGACTGACGGTATAAAAATAAAGAAGCGCAACCCGCAAAGCTTCACGAGTTTAATAGTACGGATTACCTTTTCCTCGTTCGCGGGCGAGTCTGCTGGAAAAGGGATTTTAAAAAACTGAGCAAAAAGAACAGCCAGTGGAGAGTGACGATAATTTGGATATATTTCGTGAGAAAGAACACGTTCTTCGCAGAGAAAAAATAAGCTTCCTTTTTTAAGGGGGATTCCTCTTCGCACTGAGATATCGGGTCGTTAAAAAAATACTCCACGTCATTTCCTCGTAAACGATAGAACGAAAGGTCGTAAAACTTCATCCGGTTTGCGTACCCAGATAGCACTCCAGTCCCACTAATTTATAGAATTTTTAACGGTCTTGGGAAATCTGGTGGATGCTGTAACGGAGAATTAATCTTGTATGGGAACTTTCATCTACAATTTTTTGGATATCTTTTTCCATGACGAAAATTGGGTTTTCGGCAAATTTTTATTTATTTGAATCTTTTATCGCGCCGATGATAATCCCCATAAGAAAGTAAAATCCTCAATATGTTTGCTACATTGTGTTTGGCCTGCCGACAGCCAACACTGTCGTTAGTTCGAAAATTTCCCTTTTATAAGAATCTTCGATTATTATCTTATTATATTATTGTATAAAATATAATTTTATTATATTATATATATTTATTATAATTTTATAAATGTATTATTTCCTATTCTTTTTAATTAATTAAAATTTTATTATTAAAGTTAATGATTTATTATAATTTTCAAGAATCGTAAATAAAACCTCACGAATTCAAAAAAATCAATTTACCTCAATACGCCTCGAAATAAAATATTTTCGTTGAACATTCCACCTATAAATAAAAAGGGAACTTTTTGACACGTAAATATATCGATTGGAACTGTAAATATTTCATAAATTCGACTACATGGTCTTTAAGATTTTTTTGTCTTTAAGATGGTCTTTAAGATTTTTTTTGAAAAAATGAAATGTATCCTATGGAAACTGGTGAAAGTTCAGTGCAAATACATTTGAAAAAAAAAATCTTTATTCTATAACATTCAATGGTGAAACGCTTGAGTTTCCTCAAGCGCTTCTCAAAATGCAAGAGCGAAGGGAGCCAAAAAAAAATATTGTGTGGGTCACGCCTTATCGATTTGGCCTGGAAGTCTTATGCGACAAAGCTCAGAGTTAAATGAGTCGATACTAATATTCTGATAATGCTACGGACTCGGTCCCTTCTTTTCCCATTTTTCTTTATCACCCGTCCTCCTTCTTACCTCGCATCTTTCTCCCCTCACAATCTTTCTTTTCTTCCGAGGTCTTCGTACCTCCTATCAGGCGAAACCGAAGCTTGATCATTCGCCGCTCGCTCTACTTGCCAGGATTTTTTCTCGCTCTTTCTCAATTTAAAAATGAATGTTGCACTGCCGAAAACTTTTTTTTTATTCTACTCACTTTTTAAAAATTCTACTCACTTTTTTCTAAATTCTACTCACTTTTTTTAATTCTACTAACTTTTTTCTAAATCCTACTTACTTTTTAAAAATTCTACTCACTTTTTTCACGTACACTAAAAGTAAGTGAAAAAATCATGGGCATTATGATTTCGAAAAATTCGTCATTGAAATCCCGTAGAATAAGAATTATTTCCAACCAATATTTCAACTTTTCGAGTTGGATATTCTCTCCCCCAGCACTGCGTGACAAAAACCCTTATACCCTTTTCGGGCTCTATTGAATTATCGCCTACGTGTGCGAGAGTGATATCCAAACGAGAATGGCGAAGGCTTCAATAGATAAAGCTCAAGCCGATAAACGTCTCGGGAGACAAACATAGGGGATGAAGTGCTTCGAGGGTGGAAACAGTGGATCAGTCGAAGATTCGTGATAAAAGAAGCCCTGACCAAAAATGTGAATCCATCTAGATGTGGGGCTCGATGTGATCGATGGGACCACGAAAAAGCTGCTCGAGTGTGCTTGTAGGTTTACGCCTACGTGTGTATACATTCCCTCATCTTTGGTCCATTCAGCCGCCTGAGAAAGATGATGACATTGACGTTTGCATCGTTGATATGCAACGAAAATTAATATTTTATAATTACTCCATTTTTTTACCCGATTTAGGATATGAAAAGTGCTCAAATACTTTCACGTATTGTTATTTAACATTTACGACTTCAATTTACAAAAAAAAGAGCTTTGAATAGTGATGAAAATTAAAAATCGTTGCCATCCAAGGATGATAACTTCACCGACAAGAAAAATGGACGTTCCACCCAAAACTTCATTATGCAAAATCCAAAATTCAAAATCGGCCAATGCTTCAATGAGTAATTATGTATTTGAAGCTAATGTGCGTTTAATCGAACGACGCAATTCTGTGATATCACAATTGAAGAGCCATTGTACTCGCGATACTCACTAATTATTCCACATCGACGAATTATTCGATAATGGCGATATCGACTGTGTATAAATAAGGCACATGTGTCATTCGCAGCACCATTTATGATATATATGTATGTACGCGCGCGCGCGTGTGTGTGTGTGTGTGTACATATATATATATATATATATATATATATATATATATATATATATATACATGTATGTATATGTATGTATGTATGTATATATAATGATCATCGATGTATGTACATGATGCGTGTACGCCAGCGGGCCTCACCGCCGCTCTCTCTCTCTTCCTACTATATCTTGTTCCCTCCCTCCCTTTCGAACTCATTATCATGGTCCAATAGCACGGGAACGACCAAGATAGTTGAACCACGTGGGGCTGGAGCACGTGGAGCTCGCAGCTGTCACTGACACATAGCTGCAGGACTATTTATTGTCCGTGGCAGTGTCCGGTCTCGAGCCAATTCATTGTTCCGCATAATTGAATGACAATCTGACTATCGTCGGTGCTCGTGCACTTGCGGCCAACAAATTTCCCTCTCGCTTCCGACTATTGCGAAGAAAAAAAGACTATTGCGTAATCGTTGCGAAAAAAATCGTAATAATAGTGCAAGTGCTCGAGTATGTAATTGAGCCGAAACGCTTAGTGTAAGAGCGATATTTGATATTAGGGCGGGACACCATTGTGAGGGATTTATAAAATCGATTTTTTTGCATTTTCAGAAAGTATACATATTCAAGGATACGTGAAAAAAATGTCAAGTCAAAATATTGAAAATTGACCAAATTACAGACGATTTAAGGGGAGATATACATCTAGGAGCCGGAAAAAGGTCATGTTTGTGAATTTTTTCAAGGAAAACTATTTGAAATTTCGGATTGGGGTTTTAATTATGTAAAAGTATATACATTCAAAAATGTGTTTAATTTTCTTTATTTAAAAATATCAAAAACATACAAGGATATTGTATGATCCTTGGAGCGTCGTAAAAAAATCTGCGTATACGGTACCCACTGGCGTTTCTTCAAAAATCATCTGAAAAAAAAACCAAAAAGATTATTAAATTAGATACTATAATCTAGTACTTGTCATAGCCGATTTTGAAAATACCGATTTATGGCAGAATGGTGGACGTTTGAACATAAATAGTGATTTTTGGGCGAAAAATTAGTTATTATTTTGCCTATAAAACAAAAACTAAGTAACGGAAAAAAATCGTAGACAAGTACTAGATAATGGTGTATAGAAGAACCACAAAAAAACCTCAAGGCAATCGGTTCTTGGTTTTCGAAAAATTTTGGGTACCGGTTTGAAAGTCGTGGTTTTGAGAAAAACGCGTTTGAAAATTTGGAAATGAATAAATCATCAAATTTGTCAATTTACATGGAATCATCGATACCAGGCCCATAGTGTAGGTCTTCTACGGTCGACGGAAAGTTCATAGCTTCTAAATCCTCGACCTCGACCATCTAGGTGTATATCTCCCCCTAAGAGAGCAGGTAGTGCAACGATTTACGTATACTGAAACTTTTGATCGCGTTTTTCTCCAAACGCTTTTTCTCGAACTGGCTGTATCGTAAATCTAGCGATAATTATTCGTTTTTCCAATTAAGGCCTTAGGCCACAGTAACGGGTCTAAAATCATGCACGAATTCAACAATTTTTTTCGTATGAAAAAGTCATTTATTCATAAAATGAATTACACATCTATTTAGTATGAATATCAAGCTGTTAGAAAATAATTTTTTTTCCGATGTACAAAATGGTCGACTACTCGAAACTTCTCGAAACAGCTTTTTTCCAGCTGGCGTGACAAATAACTTCAACAGTTTTCACTCGATTTACTTAAAATTTAAAAGTTATGTTCCTAATTGCATTTCGCAGGGAAGTACGTACGGGATTTCTGATTAATCGAAAACTTTTCATTTTATGAGCAGTAAAATTCATTTCGCAAGTTCAAATACCTACAACTATTGAATAAAACAATATTTTTTTAATTCCGTACGTACTTCTCTAGGTATTCTAATGTAGAGTGACGAGAATTTTGGTTTTTTTTTTAGACAAAAAATTGTGGATGCTAAATGTCACGCCGCGAAGCGCCTTAAAAAGATAACAAAAGAAAATATTAGTAGTCGGCCATTTTGTACATAGAAAAAATATATATATTTTCTAACAGCTTGATATTCATACTAAATACATGTGTAATTAACTTTATGAGTGAATCACTTTTTCATACGAAGAAAAATTGTTAAATTCGCACACGATTTTATACCCGTTGCTGTGGCCTAAGGCCTCAAAAAACAAGAAATTCCGTCTAAATACACTTTTTTTAACACACGCCGTTTTGTAAACTTTTTCCGAAAAAACGGCTACGTGCAACTAGAGATACATTTATATGGATTATAAAACTGTTTTATTTTTATTTTTCAACCCAACCAAAGAGCCAAGAGGCTCTATTATACCGCGATGGCGTTGTTAATTTTTTCTTAATGATAATTTACACAAAATAATTTTGATATATGCATATGCATTACGAAATAATTTCAATATATGCAATTTCTTTCTTCCGAATTCTATTATTTAAAGTCTTCATAATGAAATCAATTTTGCGAGGCTGCTTCACTTTAAAAAAGGAATAAAGAAACAAATACTGTTTTTATTTATCAATAAAGGTTGATTTTATTCGTCAATACTCTACTAGTGAAGTATTGAAGAAAAAAATGCAGGTTTTATAATTTTGTCACCATTTTCGTTCGCAGGTATACGTCGTGAAATTAGTTCAATACGATCGAAATTATTCGACGAGGCGAGGAACATAGAATCGAGCAGTTCCGAGATCACGAGACACGTTGAATCGACCAGACGTTTGACAAAGTACATTGTACCGTATATAAAGACTTTCGAGCAGACCAGATGGTTCGTTGGTATAGGTAAGTCCATCTCTTAGTCAATCTCCCTCTCTTTCACTATTTCTCTCGGCAATACTCAATTAAAAAACAATACCTAAGTTTATCACAAGAATAAAATAGATGATGCTCTATGAACAACTTAATTCCCAGAGAAATATAAGAATGAGGAATTGAACGAAAAACTTTGTTGTTTTTAAACAACTTTCACGAACTTTTACAAGTTATAGCCTAGTTATAGTTAGTAGGGAATATAAGTGATGACGGTGAAGTTTGCATCGTTGGAATGCAACGATTTGTGTTTTCTTCATATTTCATTTCTTCATTTTTCGACATTCATTTATAACATTTTCGAAGCCTTTTTGCGAATCGAGGTCATCAATCGCTGATAAGAATACTTTAAAACGTTTAAGTGATTTTCACAGCCTAAATCAGCCAAAAAGAAATTGAGCAATAAAAAAGAATGAATTTGCGTTGCATCCCAACGATACAAACTTCAATGCCATATAAAACCGTTAATGCACAAGAAAATGTTCTTCCAGTGCAATCGTAATCCCATTGAGCTGGATTCGTAAAAATCCGATATTTATTATAAATATCGAAAATATCTGATATTTTGATATATATCCGATTTTTTTATATCTTTGATATTTTTTATATTTATAAAAATAACCCCTACTTTTGTTGCTGTTTTTAGAGCTTCTTTTTTAGAGTGTGTTGCGAATTAAAACAGACATGGATGTCAAAGTAAACCCCAATTCTGATTATTTTTATATTTATGCATTTACTTTTTTTACGATTATCAATCCTCCACATTTGAAAAATCAAGTCTTTTATATTTAAAAAAATTAGGTACGTTTCTTTTTTTACCTAATAAATCAACAGTTAAGATGAAAGTTCCCGTTGAACTTCTTACATTTATAAGCTCTGATATCTTTTATATTGATAATTAAATATCTCTTTTTAAAAAATTAACTGAAACAACAACTAATCACAAATATCGAACTACGAATCTTATACTGATTGTGTAGTAAGATGAGAAATTAAATACTATACGACATTGTTTTAAACAATGTAACCACTAATACCGGGACCCTTTATAAGCCTACTGAAAACAAATACCAAGGACAAATGCATAGATAAGTCGTCATAGTTTGGTATTTTAAAGTCGAGTCAACGCAGCGCCATGTACAGTTGCATGAAGATATAGTTATTTTTATACAAAAATGCGCATTTTTGTTGTATTTTAGGATAAATATAAATGACATATATCCCACATAAATATCAATGTATGTACAGGGTGTCCCAGAACTGAATGTGTTCCCTGAAATGAAGGGTTGAGGGTAAAATTCTGAGTCGATTGATATAAGCATGTGTGGGTCTCAGGTCAATCTCTGAATTATTATTAATTTTTAAAAGCGGGCCTATCAGGTGCGCCGGCTCATCGGGCGCACCTGATTGGCCCGCCTTTAAAAATTAATAATAATTCAGGGATTGACCTGAGACCCACACATGCTTATATCAATCGACTCAGAATTTCACCCTCAACTCCCCATTTCAGGGAACGTTTTCACTTCTGGGACACCCTGTATACCGTGATACATATCACTTGATATACAGGCTGAATCATTTAACGTGACCACCCCAAATATCTTCGTCGCCTTCGGAGTGACGAAAAAAATGTCAAGAGGTAATTTGATTGATTTCGAAGACCTGATACCGTGGTGAAAAATTCATTTTTGTCAAGGTCATAGTTTTTGCGTTCTGAAGGTCATCAATGGTTTTTCAAGTGGAAACGCGTTTTTTTTGTGAAGACATTGTAGCTGATATTCAGACGAATCCAACGACCTATGATGTCATCACCTTGAAATGATTTTTCATCAAAATACACGTGTAAACACGGGAAATCATGACGGTATTGACAATAAATATATCCAAATAATGTGATTGGATTTTTTGTGTAGAACATTTATTGTAACAAATTTTCGAAGTGATGGCCATTAACCTCGACACATTTTTGAAGACGTCGGATGAATGATTCTCTTGACCTTCGAATAGTTTCTGGTGTGATAGCGGCACAGGTTATCCAACGGATAACGGATCGATGTTGTTTCCAATGGGAACATGTTTTTTTATTAAGACGTAGCTGATATTCAGCCGAATCCCACGACCTATATCAGTTCAAGGTCATGATATCATAGGTCGTTGGATTCGTCTGAATATCAGCTACGACGTCTTAATTTTAAAAAAAACACGTTCCCATTTGAAAAACCATTGATGACCTTGAGAACGCAAAAACTATAACATTGACAAAAATGTATTTTCCACCATTGTATCCATCTTCGAAATCAATGAAATTTCCTACTGACATTTTTTCGTCACTCTAAAGGCAACGGAGATATTTGGGGTGGTCATGTTAATGATGTTCGTTACGGGCGATGCAATGTTGCCATGCTAAACCATGTTAAAAAAATAAAAAATTCCAAAAAGTTCAGAATTTTATAAAATTTGGTGAACATATTCTTTAGTGCCAAATTTGACAATACAATTGTTTTCAGATTTTTCTTCTGCACAGTTATCGAGTAAGTTAACACTAAAGTTCACGTGTATAAGCATAGCGTTTCCATATATGTAGGTATACATCGCGGGCATAAGAAATTTGCTTTAATGCTTAAATACTCGATAACTAAGTAGAAGAAAATTTTGAAAAAATGTGTGTTTTCGCACGTAATGTTGGAGAACATTATCACCAAATTTGATAAATTTCTTAACATTTTGACTTTGGTAACGAAACTTCTTAAATGTTCCACCCTGTATATTCTGCGAGCCCTGCCATTGAGTGATTGGGAACTCTACTTTGCCTGTGATCATTTTCAATTCCATTCATGACTTCACGATTCGTCGATACTGTTCCATTTGTTCACTTTCGTAAGGATCGATAACCGCGATTTTCCTCGTTTGGATACTGCTCGTCGGTGCACTGTCTTGTCGATGCAGTTCGTCCGAGAATCGAGTTCGCTCGACTCTACTATGGTAAATCATTTATTTCGCTCACTACTCTATAAATCTGGAATTGCTGACCGTCAATAACGCTGGCAATTGTGAATTAGTTCCGTAGTGACGAGTTGCATAGTGTCCGTTGGATTGTGGGCGGTTCTCATATCTGCCCTTGCAGTCTCCAGTCACACAGAAATGTTGCTGTGTCGTCCTTTGTACGATCCGGAGTTTCACACTTTGGAAACAGTCCTGGAGAGCCGGGCGTTCCTCGGGAGGAGATTGAGCTCGCCGCTCAAGGATCTCTTTGAGTACGAAATTTTATGATTTCCGGGCAATTAAATTCCCAAGAGTCGATTACCTCCGTTATTGAAATTTACAAACGTACGCGTAGAAAATGTCAGCAGAACGAGGCAGCCTATCCAGCATTTAAATTGGGCAATTCGATGAAACTTGAGGAACTGACAGCTCATTGGAGCTGGACGGGATTGACGAGCTCCATGTCCGAGATGAAGGTTGATCTCAAAGGCCTGAAGATATTTACACCTTCTTTGCAGGACAAACTACAGATATTGTTGTACGCTTGCGGTCCAAATCTTACCGAGCACAGAACTACCGTGAGTATGGAAAATCGACAGGCCATGAACACACAACAAAGTGATCCATTTCGATCACTGGAAGCTTCTGATTTTACTAAAAGTAACGTTACGCGAAAAATGTGAAACGCAGTGTTTGCTATCCTGCTTTGCAAACGCTTTGCTTAAGGTTGTTGTAGGGTTCAGTCAACATGTTACCACCGAGCTGAAATTTTTTCTGGACCTTTATCAACTTTTTGCTAATTATTCTGTGCAGTTTGAATACGATCCACAGGACCGTTTTTTAGAGAAAAAAAAACGGTAACTCGAAGTATTTCGTGGGAAAATTACATTACGCTTATGGAAAATTCCGGATAATGGTTAAGTACATTATTAATATCTGCACTGAGAAAAAAAATCATTGATCCAATATTATTGGTGTTATTGAATGAAATTTCGTTGATTCGAATGTAAAATTTTTGGTGTAAATAATCGGATTTATTAGTCCAAACAAAACGCTATTGACTTTAATAACATGATAGAATTAAAAGTTTTTTTTTCATTCAAAAGATATATTGGTAGCCGAGAACAATATATTAATGAAGCTATCTAAAAAATTATCGCGAACAAATTATATAGTTTTGAATGCATTTTCTGGAACGAACAAAAAAAGCGTTTCAATCCATAACATGAATATCGTTGATTCGAGTACACAAGAAAAATTGAATTTCGCTCGTTTGATTCAGATAAAATTTCTATTGAGTAAATATGTTATTCAATTTTTTCACCATATCCGATATTGATTTTCAAGTACATTATTCGTTAAAATATTAATATTTTATTTTGATTGAAAAATATTAAGCAAGTGTCTGAATTGGTTAAAAAATTATGCGAAAATAAAATTTGTTGTTTGCGCATTTAGTTGAAAAAATTCAACCAAATCATGGCCTGGCGCCAACGAAATTGTAGGTGTGAGGAAACCCGTAGTTCTCGGAGTAACCGCTAGAAGCCGCACGCGCGCTCGTTTCTCGTAAGCGTAGCGTGAAGCGAAAATCTGCTTGAACGCCGGAGAAACTCTAAAAGCTTCTTGGCCTGCGACTAAGATCAAAGTATAGTATTTGTTCTTATCAGTTGAATATCTGATATTCTCTCCATGGATATTCCATTGGATATCTGATATTTTCTCCACTATTATCGTGGACGATCATTCCAACGCCACTTTTTATTTAAGATTTAAAACAAATGGAAAAACTTTCGTCTCATGGCATATATTCGTTTCGATGTAGTTAAGAAATAATTCATTCGATTGATTATATTTTTGTGCGAAATACAAAGTGTTGTAGCAACCGCTTAATTATTTCATCCATACATCTACGGATTGTACATAGAATGATTTCAATAGAATGTAAGTTTATTTGAAGGATAATGTAGATATTCAGAAAACAGAAGAGATTTTCCAATAAAATAATATGTTATTTGAATCAATCACATTTTCCAATATTCTATAGTATTGTAACAATCTCATATATCGGTGGCACTCCGCGACCAGATATTTATCTGAATCAACCAATATATTTGTTTGATTCAATTGGTTTTTTTTTCTCAGTGTGCTAAGTGAATTTTACCACGGAGCTGAAAAAAAATAGATACAGTTCGACTAATTAGCGGACTAACCCTTGGTACCGTGAAGATGAGGATTCACAGTACCGTTATGAAATTATTAATGTTTTTGACAGCGAATTTGTGCAAAAATCAAGCACACAAAATATTAGACTGTGCAATCATGGCAACGTCGTAGACGCCACAAATGCTACCTATCTTATCGGTATTCGGTAATTATGCCCGGGAACCTCAAACTACTCGGTCAGGATAATTAACAACGACTATTATTGGTACTTATTCTCTTAATTAGTAATAATTGCTTAATATTAATTTGATAACTATGTTCAGAAATTATACATTTCTAGACATTTCTAGGCAAAGACATAATGACGCGAATTTTTTTCATACATCAATTTTTTTCCGAATAGCGGAAAGTTATTAAAATGTTCGATTTCTTCGAGATTGTAGACAGCTTTAGTACACACTTTTTCTTTCCAGCGGAATATTTTTTACTGGGACCGATATTCATTTTTGACAGCTCCTTGGGCCGATATTGAGGTTACGGACGGGGCGCATATGTCTCTAACTTCGCGACACTTCTGCCAACGTGGGCATTATGATATACCACGAGTTACGACGTTGCCAATTCGTTTCGCGTTAATGGAGCGAGAAAAAGTTATAGAAAATAATTATATAAGGCAATGAAAACACTTAATGTAATCGCCGAATGTTTAAAAATGCATATTTTTACAAATAGATGTCGAAAAATAGTTCGAAAACGCACGTTTAATGTGACGATTATTTGAAAGCTAACAGTTGGTAACAGTCAATCGGCTCCATGCATAAGCATAGGGCGCTCCCCTCGTACTTTACCCCCAACGGCTAAACCCCATAACAACCTTACAAAGTAATGGATTCTCATGAACAATGAGTTACATCCATCACGATCGTAGATTCGTGGACCTATCCTGAGAAAAGATCTGACCGCCCTGTCCGACCAAATTTACAACGTTGCGAGGCAACTGAGCGATCGTCGAAGTGCCAGAAAACTGGAGGACATCAGATCCACGATACGTGTATTGATGACACGAAGAATCGTGCCGCTGACGAAACTCCAAGGCGAGCTGGTCGATCGTTTGACAGCTCTTGAGCTTCATTTGCAGCCGCTGCTGAGGCAGGTCAACCAGTCGATTTCTCATCTAAAGACGATACAGTACTACATCAACAACCAGGGTGAAAAAATCGCCCAGTTGGTACGTGTAGCATTGGGGCATTTCGTTTTTCGTTGCATTCCTACGCTATACAGTAAAGCTGCGCGTAGTGGAAGGCCAAACGGGCCATGTAGACGAGCGGTGGGGGCAACCGATTCTGATTCGCTGGGGCGCGAGCAGAGGGGGAAGCGCCGCGACTTCATTGGTAGTTCGCGGAGATAACGGATCGCGATTGGTCTTTTTCTTCGCCAGAGATCCAAAAGGTACGTGGAACGGCTGAGCGGCTATTTGGATCAGTGGCGTGTTCACGTGCTCTCAGAAATGGGAACTGGAGTCGCCAAATGTCGACCACTGTGGGACATTCTTCAGGGTCTAAGATTGCTACTGTGTCAACACATATTGGGACCGATGGACGGCTTTTGGTTCGCCACACTCGTATGCGCTGTCGTCATGATGTTCAGCACACCGACAGCACACACGTTAGCCTCGGTTTACAGACGGGAAAGGTCCGGAAAGGATCTGGCACTTTTGGCATCACGAGAGTGAGTCCAAATACCTTCTAAGGTAGTCCTATCGCTTCACACTAGTCATACCACTGATCATACTTGAGGCTTGTACAATTTATATTTTTAACATATGCAAGAAA
Source organism: Ophion obscuratus (assembly GCA_964007375.1). NCBI lineage: Eukaryota > Metazoa > Arthropoda > Insecta > Hymenoptera > Ichneumonidae > Ophion > Ophion obscuratus. The sequence continues at coordinate 17,989,334 of OZ023322.1, read as the reverse complement.
AATTGTAATAACTAAATTTTGCATGTGTGAACTGTTTAATGAATGTTCACATTTAAGGGGAGGTACCTGGGTAAACGGAGAGAAAAACAGGTAAACTTCGGGATCTTTTATCTCAAAAACTAATGTTTCGATTGGGTCCGGGTTTTTTTTATTGGAAAATATGTACATTGAGGTATGTTTAGGAATTTTTAAAATAAATTCGTTGGCTCGAAGCGATTCAAACGCGATTATCTCGAAACATAGTTTTCAAAGTCGGTGCCAGATGTATCTCGAAAACGACTTGTCCGATTATGTCCAAATTTGGATACAATATTCTTCGATAGTTTTTCTCGTTCGCCGCGTAGGATTTTTTGAAATTTCCATTTTTGACGGAATTGCGACCGTTTTAATTTAACATTCGTTTTTCGTTCGCAATTTCCGACGATTTTGGATTGCATACAGATAGCAACGAAAAGCAAGGGTTCAATCAAATGAAAAACCCCTACGTGGCGAACGAGAAAAACTATCGAAGAATATTGTATCCAAATTTGGACAAAATCGGACAAGCCGTTTTCGAGATACATCTGGCACCGACTTTGAAAACTATGTTTCAAGATAATCGCGTTTGAATCGCTTCCAGTCAGCGAATTAATTTTTTTTAATTCCTAAACATACCTCAATGTACATATTTTCCAATTAAAAAGCCCGGATCCAATCGAAAGATTAGTTTTTGAGATAAAAATTCCCGAAGTTTACCTATTTTTCTCGCCGTTTACTCAGGTACCTCCTCTTAATTAGAAAAATGAAAAAATAGTTATTCCAACGATTCGCGCATACACTATAATGAGGCGTTCCATACCATTTCGAACGGTCAAAAAGTTATTCGCTCTCAAAAAAATTGAAATTTTGTCAAATTATTTAATTATATGAAAAAAAAAGTGTAAATTTTTTCAAAATTTTTGGATCGCATTTTCTCGAGTTTTTCAACATTTAAAATTTTTCAAAATACCGTTATATCTCGTGAGCATTTGATTTAACAGAAAAATGTTTAAGACAAAAAAGTTGCAATTTTACATGAACTTTGTGAAAAAATTTTGTTTTGAATTTTCAGAGTTTAAAAAAATGCCCATTTTCACCAAAATTATACGAAATTATTTTTTTTCGGTCGGTATGTCACTTTTGATTTTTCTTAACAGAATCCAGAAAATACTCTGAAGTGTGTACAGTAACACCTATTTTTTCAGAGTGGCTCGATTCGTTGTTCCAATGCTGTGCTTTGTTTTATTATTATGAGATATTTTTTTTAGATAAATCAATTATTATTAAAAATTATTCTGTCCCAAATTTTTCTCACATTTTTCGGGTTATAAACATCCATAACAGTAATAATTTGTTGAGCTTAATCATAAATTATCGGTAAGGTATACAAAGTTAACCTTGCCATACAAAGTAACGTTCGGCGTCCAACATGAAAATTGTGATACAAAATAACATCGTCGTGCAATGTGGAAAATTGTGATATGGTCAAATTCTCACGAGCTATAACGGTATTTTGAAAAAAAAAATTTAACTCGAGAAAATGCGATCCAAAAATTTGAAAAATTTTACACTGTTTTTTTTTCATATAATTAAATAATTTGACAAAATTCTTGCAATTCCTTCACAAAAATACGTAATTGTAATATTTCTTTTCTCCGTAGTCAGGTCGATGAACGACCCTGAAATTTTACAGAAACGATTATTAATATATTTAGTGAAGCTCAAAAAAAATTATCAAAATCCTGTGGATTGAAGCCTGGCGATAGGACTACCTTAACACCTTTTTTGCCATCTTGGACGAGGAATTCAATTGATGCTTGGTTTGATTATCTGTCATCAGTGGAAGCCCCGACACTGTCGTCATGAATCGTGACACCTGGCGAACTCCCGAGTACGTTATACGCCTACATCTGAATATGCTGAGTTCGTATCGAAAGAGAAATACAACTACGTTCATGTTGGTTTTTTTCAGGCCACCACCCCCACAGGACAATTGGTAAAAGGTTCAGTGGGCAGTTGACAAGTAGAACAACAAACAGCAACATTTTTGGTTACTGAAAAATGTTGACAAGCTTCATTTTTAATTCAATCAACGCAATGGTTATCGCGGTAAAAATGATTCACATCTTGACTGTCGATTTTTTAGTCATTTTTGAATGTGGACTACCAGACATCGCCTCAAATTCGAGACTCATTATTCAAATTGTACGATCTCCAAGGAGTATCACTTTTTACAATTTTGACTCGCTTCGTCGTATCGTGAATGCGTTTGACGTCAGTATGGATGAAAACAGAACAGCTGATACGAATTTCACTGCATGCTCGTGTCATATAAATATCATTCTACATGTAATACAAACAAAAAAACGTGCTAGCGATCCATTCGGAAAATCAAGAAAACTGGAGAAAAAACTTTGGTACTCGTATAAGAAACATTTTTCAAAAAAAAAAGTATACTTTTTAAGCAGCTTCGCACTCTTGCAGATAGCTTCACTTCACCTCTCTCAAATTAATGTCACAATATCCCTGATCATCGGTCGTTCCAACCGCTAAGGCATCTACGAAATAAACGAAAAATACATGACTTCATTATTTTGATACGCGAAATATGACGAAATAACTGCATTAAAAATTCAACGAAGTATTTTTTGACCACCTTGCAGAGTTACACTGTGTAAAAAATAAATTCTAAATTTCATTGTCGGCGCATTTGGTATAATTCGTAAAAAAAATCGGGGTATTCTTTTATAGCATCGGAAAGTTTCATCTTGGAAGGATAGAAAATACTCTAGTTAACACGTATACTGTAGATCTGTAAAATACTCGAAAAAAATAAAGGTAATTGAAAAATCCTGACAATTCACGTACACAAAATATTCTAATATTTTGGAATATAATTCCTGTTGTGAATGGTGAGTAAAAAAATTGGTTCGTATGGTTTTCTTAAGGGGGGAAATCCCTTTGTAACGTGAAGAAGAGCTTATGGCCAAAAATGAACTCCACGAGAAAGCTGCGGAACTACTTTGTGGCCTCGGAATCGCAGATTAATCGGTAGGTCATTTAGTCACATTTTTTAGCCTTGAAACATTAACCGCGTTTTCCTGAAAACGACTTTTTCGTGTACCTCGTACAAGGTAACTCAAAAACTATTCAAAAGATCATTCTCAAATTTCGCACTCTTTTAGATAACATAACTACCGTCTATGTGAACCTAACGTTTCTTAAAAATTATTTTAAAAAACTACTTTTTCGAATTTTCACTTTTCTTTAGATTTTTCAGGTTCGTATAGAGCGTGTGGATTTTAGGAATCCAAAACTCCTTAGCTCCGATTTTTCAGACCAATGCACCAGGCGCCAGGTTGTACGCCGTGGAACAACTCAGGCGCCAACCGTCTCTGAACCGTGTCAAAAAGCCGCCGTTTTAAATATTGAAAAAATATCTTGAAGAATTAAGAGATGTAATAATATGCACATAAAAATTTAATTACGCAGAACAAATATTTTCGCGTCAAATTTTTGTTGAAAATTCACTTCTTTTCTGCTGTCTCCGTAAACAAATTCATCGAAAAAAAAGTTTTTAAATTTAACTTTATTCGAAAGCCCATTTCAAATACGGTATGTTAATATTTATTATAAATAACGCTGTTGTTAATAAAAAAATGTTATTATAAATGATAAACAGACATGATGGGGTGGCTATTATCCATGAGACACGAAAGCAGCTGTACTCGCTTCCCCGATAGTATTATTGGCGATGCAATGATACGTTCCCACTTGATTCTCGGCGAATCGTGCCAATTGCAACCAAGAGGTTCGCATAAGGGGCTCAGGGCCTTCGCTCGTGTTGACCGTACCCCCGTGTTCTTCGTCTGCAAAAAAATTCCACTTGTAGTCCAAATGTCCAAATGAATATTGACTGACTCACGGTCTTGCATACAGGTTTTGCAACTCGATCGAATTTCGATGGTGGGGGTGACTCGCGTATTGAAGCTGTCTTTGGTGTCGCTAGTATCGGGGGATGTTGTTTTTATAGTGAGAACATAACCTGCGTATTCTGCGATTCCACGTGTATGGTTACCACATAGTGTGCCCAGTCGAGTGCAATAAACGTGTTAACGACTTATAATTTTACTTTTCTATGCGAAGAACATGGTTCGGATATTTTATCATATACGATTGTATATTATATTAGGTTGCGCATGAGGCAAAATGCGCTGCGGGATAATAGAAAACAAAAAAAGTTGTTAAAATCAATCGCTAAATTGACAAACCAATAACATTTTCGTTATTTCGCTACATTGTACGTTTTGTCTGCGATTATTTTGTACTTGCACAATATTAATAAATATTCCTCATTCCGCCATTATCTTGAATTTCAAGGGATAAATAATTGTTTTTACAGGATTTATCCACTCGGAATAATTTTTGCGTGCAAAATATAAGGTGCTGTCTCCAAATCTATCGTTAGCGAAAATAGCAGTCGATGTATACGTGTACATAGAAATACTTGCGAGCAGTAACCTCAATTATGCGTGCCATTCGCAATTTATTAAAATTTGCATTCTTTTTCTACAGCTATGTATGCATTAAAGAAAAAAAAAACTAGTGCACGGGAATTGAACCGAAGATAAACTGTTCAACCATGTATCAACCCATTCAGCTAGAATGTATTTTATACATGAAAGAACAAAATTGATTTATCCCTATTGAGGTTGTTATGGGGTTAAGTCAACATGTTACCACAGAGCTGACATTTTTTCTGGACCTTTATAATCTCTTTGCTGATCATCCTGTGCAGTTTGAATACGATCCATATAACAATTTTTTTGAAAAAAATCCGGAAACTCGACGTATTTCGTGGGCTGATTACATTACGGTTATGGAAAACTCCCGATCATTTTTCAGTACATTATTAATATCTGCTGAGTGAATGTTACCACGGAGCTGAAAAAATAAGTACGGCCAGACTAATTATCGGACTAACCCGTGGTACCGTAAAAATGAGAATTCACAGTACCGTTATAAAATTATTAACGTTTTTAACAGCGAATTTGTGCGAAAATCAAGCACACAAAATATTAGACTGTGCAATCATGGCAACGTCGTAGATAGCACAAATGCTACCTACCTTATCCGTATTCGGTAATTATGCTCGGGAACCTCAAATTACTCGGTCAGGATAATTAACAACGAATATCATCGGTACTTATTCTCCTAATTAGTAATAATTACTTAATATTAATTTGATAACTATGTTCAGAAATTATACATTTCTAGACATTTCTAGGCAAAGACAAAATAACGCGATTTTTTCCATACATAATTTTTTTTTAGAATATCAGAAAATTATCAAAGTTTTTTATTTCTTCGACATTATAGACAGCTTCAATACACACTTTTTCTTTCCAGCGGAATTTTCTTTACTCGGACCGATATTCATTTTTGACAGCTCCTTAGGCCGATATTGAGGTTACGAACGAGACGCATATGTATCTAACCTCGCGACACTTCTGCCAACCTCGGCATTATGATTTACCACGATTTACGACGTTGCCAATTCGTTTTGCGTTAATTGAGCGAGAAAAAGTTATAGAAAATAATTATACAAAGGAATGAAAACACTTGATGTAATCACCGAATGTTAAAAAATGCATATTTTTACAATTAGATGTAGAAAAATAGTTAAAAAACGCACGTTTAATGTGACGATTATTTGAAAGCTAACAGTTGGTAACAGTCAATCTGCTCCGTGCATCAGCATAGAGCGCTCCCCTCGTACTTCACTCCGGACGGCTAAACCTCATAACCTTAAACTCTCTTGGATTTCGATGGTAGGGTTGATGGACTCTTCGCCAATTGATTAACGGATAGATTTTCCTGATTTATCAGGTCAGTTTTGGAGTTTACGTATTTCTATTTGCATAGGAATATCATCCGTTTTTTAATAGGTAACTTGTAGAACATTTAAATTTTGAGGTTAGGCCACAACGAGAATGCGTGGCCATTGTTGTACTTGTTGCTCCCCGCGATTACAGCGACCCTAACGGACGGCTTCGCAAGGGATCCTCCCCCACCACTGAAGTTGCAAGACCTATATGTAAGACAGTGGACTGACCCAAAACGTCAGATTATTTCGCACGGCGATTTGCACATTGCTTGTCATCCTCGCTCCGATACTTTACTTGGCAACTTTAACACCCTGTGGCCGTTGGATGAGTAGAACTCCCAAAACACATCAGGCAGGGGGAATCCCTTTGCCTCGCAGTGCAGGGCGACACGATGATCAAAGTCCGACCTGACGTCCTCGAGACGCGAAACGATCCACGGTCGACTCAAGCATGGTCCGAGATGTTGGAGTTTGAGGGATGAATTCTTTTGTCTCATGGCTTTCTCGTGAAGGGCGCAGGGCGTAGGGTACGTCTTGTTGTCATTGCCACAAGCCGAACTCTGCTCCATGCAGACGCAAATTGCCTCAGCATCGTCCTGCATCATGACAACAGCGTCAAAGTGTCTTCAAAAATTACCAACTTACACCCCCCATTCGTAGGTCACACGGCGCGGTGATAAAATCTTCTCCAAAACGGGTCTTGGGAGAAAGTGTTCTTGATTGCGAAAAAAACGGAGGATTGTACTGTAGAGAGCTGCAAAGAGCGCGCACACACGTGGTCTGATTGCATGATTGCGACGCGTTTAACAATCCGAGCCGACCCACACACACGAGTGGAGAAGAGACGTGACTCGAAGCTCGCGGGTCAGCGACACTCGAAAGCTCCAACCTACGGGAGGAGTCTTGGCGTGTTGCAATTAACTATTTGCCGGAGACAAACCCATGTAGGACTCCCACGGAGACCGTCATCAACGAATTTATTCGAAATTGCCGCTTGTCTTTTGCTATTTCGAAATGAGAAGTTTTCCTCGTATTGCTGGCGAATGATCAAGCCCAAGTACAAGTTACCAAACATTGCGGATTTTTTTTTACGAGACACAAATTGTAGGAGTAAATATATTTTATGAGATAATTAACTCGCTCATCGTAACAAGGACTTAAGGGGTAAGGCTACTCTAGAGGCCGAAAAAAGGCTTTTTGGGATTTTTTTTCAGAAAAACTAAAAAATAAATCGAGATTACAAAAAAGGGTGTTTATCATACATATCATATCGTAACTGTATACAATCATTTTTTGGAAGCGATTAATTTCAAAATGGCGGCTGTGCAGCGTTTATCTAAAAACTGCATTTTTTAAGTTGGTAGGAAACATAACTCAGACAATTTTCAACCGATTCACTTGAAATGTTGAATATATCTTGAAAAATACATTGTCTATGGAAGTACGTAGGATTTTTTTGATATTGCATAGTTCATTTGTTATTAATAATTATCGGACGAGTTTTTAGGCAAATTTTTCACTTTCCAAAAATTTGCCTAAAAAATCGTCAGATAATTTTTAATAACAAATGAACTATGCAATATTAAAAAAATCCTACGTACTTCCATAGACAATGTATTTTTCAAAATATATTCAACATTTCAACTGAATCGGTTTAAAATTGTCTGGATTTCCGGCCAACATAAATGCAGTTTTGAGATAAACGCCGCACAGCCACCATTTTGAAATTAATCGCTTAAAAAAAATTATTGTATACAGTCACTGATATGTATGATAAACACCCTTTTTTGTAATCTCGATTTACTTTTTAGTTTTTTTTAAGAAAAAAATACCCAAAAAGCCCATTTTTTCGACCTCTAGAGTGGCCTAAGGCCTTAAAAATATTTGATACACATATTTTCGACTTAACATTTAACAAGTGAATTTTTTTGTCGCAAAAATACGTATTAATTGGTGTTTAGAACTGAATATTGATTGATTACATTTCGAAAACGTGTAAATAGAAAATAGAAACATGTTGAGATGGGACACCACGGGGAAGGGTCAAAAGAAATTATTTTTTTCCACTTTCTCATAGTATACATATACCAGAATATATGGAAAAAAATTCAAGTCGAAATATTGAAAATTAACCGAATTACAGACGATTTAGTGAGAGGAGGTAGCGCAACGATTTACGTATACTAAAAGTTTAATCGCGTTCTTCTCGCAACGACTTTTCTCGACCTGACTGGATAACTCTAGCTATAACTGACTGATTATCAACTTTTGAAAAACAAAATTTCCGTAATTGCAGTAGCTATCGTTGTATGTAACCGTTCTAGCATTGAAAATGCTTTTAAAACTGTATATGTAGGCACACCAAACTAACGCTACCCCCACTCCACTGCTACTGTGTTGCAATAGAGTGGGGGGAGCTGCGACATACTGAATGCCTGTGATTGGTTGAAAAATGCCCTTTACCCACCCAGTTCTAATCTTGTTATAAATGTTATTATGTTGTTATTAGATAACAATTATTATACAAGCAAACCTAAATAAACCCAAACATACCCAAAGAAAAAACAGCAATGCATCAATATTCTTTGAAATATAATAAAAACCAACTCATACTATTTACATGTACCTGTTTTCTTATTACCCGAAAAGTCTGATTACATTTTCAATGCAACGCAACAGTTGCACTTTACGTAATATCTGTACATATTTTTTATTTGAATTTTGGCACTTTTCAAGCCCCCGAATATGAGTTAAAATTTCGCCAAAATTAAACTATTTTTAACACCCGCCTTTTTGTGGACATTTTTCTTCGAAGCAAGGCTACTTACAGCGAGAACTATATCTATCTGGATTATAGAACTTTTTTTTATCTTTCAGACCAACCATTATCAGGTGGACCACATTTTTTATACAGAGCCTCTATTATGCCTTAATAACGTTAACTTGTAATTTTTTTAAATACAAAATTACACGAAAGCAGTTCAATGTATGCTCAATAACATACTTTTCTTTCAAAACGCAAATGAATAATCTAGTAGACAAAAAAATCGAAAAAAAAACGACCTTTTTCGGACCGTCACAGTGGCCTTAAAATAATTCTCGAAAACCTTTCGATTCACGCGACCCCGTAAATTTAATTTTCCGTCAACGTAGCTCATCCTCAATGCCACTCCAATTGGCTCAATTATAAAATAAATTAACAAATAAATAATCTAGTAGACAAAAAAAATTGGACAAGACGACTTTTTTCGACCCTGGGTATTTTAAGGGCGCCACGGTGGTGGCGCCCTTAAAATAATTCTCGAAAGGGTCTCAATTCACGCGACCCCGTAAATTCAATTTTCCGTCAACATAACTCATCCTCAACGCCACTCCAACTTGCTTAATTATGAAAAGCGATGTACACACACACCCTCGTAATTTTTTACGCGCGAGCATGATTACCTTGTCTTGAAGATCAGATCGCAATTGACACAGATAATTTCTGGCGCAGTAACCCTCGATACGACTTTTCGAGGGCAATCGTGGGATGCTGGAATTCCAGCATGCATCTCCATCGAGCTTGGCGCACAGACCGCCGGTGCAACATTCGCAGGAATCTGGTACCGATCCCAAGAGACATTTGCTCGTGCTCTCGGGACACCTGCGTTTTTCATTCGGCGTAAAATTTGCTACTTTTTTTTACATTATCTTCATATCCGTTAACTCGTTTTTTTATTCGATATTTCTATTGATGATTGAATCGATTCTTCTGACCCAATTAATCAAGTGAGAAAAAGGGGAGAATTAGAGATTGGGTTAGCAGATAGAGAGAGTATACAATTCTTTCGATATTTTTTTCCATTAAACTCTCGTTTAAACGAGAGAAAGCTCTCTCTCCCTACACCAAAAAAAAAAAAATCCAAATTCCATCTCAAGGAGAAAAAACAAGCCACAGAGCCCAGGCATTTACTCAGCAATTTTCGCAATTTTTTCCCGTCGAATTTATCCTCGAATAACTTTACGAAAATTATTTGAAAATTCACGAGACAAAACTCGACCCAGCGGAGTCTTTGGAAATTGGAAACCCCGCCGACTATCTGACAATACAATGTCTCCAAAAAATTTGAGTTCCTGTTTCACTGCCTTGGGGCTTTTCTGATCGAATTAGAATTTTTTTAAAGATTTTTTCATCGGACCGAGATAAAGACGAAGATGGAAGAGAGAGAGAGAGTAAAGATATTATTAATGGATGTGAGCTTATCTACCTGTACAGACCGCACGAGACGCAACCGTCGATTCTCGTCACGTCCGTACGATTGGCCTTATCCTCAAGAGCAAATCCGGTGATCCCTCTTTGCAGCGAGAGTAATATAAACACAGGCAGATACACGCTTAAGAACGTCATTATACCGACTGACTGGATCGGGACCCGAGGTCTCCGGTTCATCACTTTGTCAATTGACTTTATAATTCGCACCATGTGTATATATATATATATATATATATATATATATATATATATGAACTTATGCAGCAGTGCTACGTTCAAACCACTGCAACTCAGTCAATTTTTGGAACTTTTTTAACTTTTTGTAACAAGGTTGAACTTTTGTTTCAAGACTCGGCTCAGAATATTCTGAAAAGTAGAAACTTGAGAAATATTTTTTTTTTATCGATTTGAAAAGTGCTTGTATTCGTATCGGAATCAAGAAAGGCATATTTCGAACAGCCGCAATTTGCGTAAAAATGATGATATCGAGATTTTTAAATGAGCTTCTCAAAGCGTTACATTTCAGTAAAAACCAAAACTTTTAACGCTCTTTTTATTGGCTTAAATTATGTACAACCATGACCATGATATGCAAAAGGAAGCGATTTCTTCAGAGCTCTTTTACAACCGCTCCGAAATGAGCGAATTTTTTTCAGAGCTTTTTTACAACCGCTCCGAAATGCACGAAACAGCCTAGATGGTGAAAGTAACAATTTGGAGGCGCTTAGTCCATTCTTTGTACAAAAAATGTACGACCTAACTGAAGAGCTACTGTTAAAGCGGGATATACAAATTTATAATGACCAAGAAATCGATTTTTTTTCTTTAAACGATAGAAATATATATGTAGAATATCTTCCCAAAGTTTCAATTCGAAAAAGTTCAAATGTTACGGCCCGTCAACGCAGTGCCTCACCGCTCGGATTTGGAAGGCGCGGCTGGTAGAAGCGAGAGCGCAGAGCGGCAGGCAGAGATGGGCCAAGAGTAATTAAATTAACAACTAACAATTACAATTACTACTGTAATTGATCATTTAATTACTTTGGAAAAGATTACTTCAGTAATTAGTTACCAAAAGTACACAGTGCAATTTACTTCGAATTCGATGTAAACTCCAAACGCATTTTTCTCAAAACCGCATTTACAAAATTGAGGATTACTCAAAAAAATTTAAGCCGATTGAGTTGAAACTTGGTAAAAATATTGATAATATAATAACTAATAATTAGTAAACTAGTAATAACTAGTAATGTAATAACTAATAATTAGTAAATTAGTAATAACTAATAAATATTAATAACCTTGCACTTGACGAAAATGGTTTCTGAAAAATTATAAAATAAAGTACTTTTTTAATCCAAGTTTTACAGAAATTTTTCCGCGAACTATTGATTTTTTTTAACATGCCATTCTCTTTAATTCGCATTTTCTTCATTTTAATTACTGACAAATAGAATCTATACATGTTCTTACGAAAATTTGAATTTTATGCAAATCAAAATCTACGGGAAGCTAGATTGCACGCCAATTCGCAACTTCCACGGCAAGCTTGCTGTACCACTCTGCCACAGCTCCGCCATTTTTTATAATAAATGAATAAAAAAAATTGTTTTGTATGCTCAAATATACTTTTAAAGTATATCTACAGTTTGATAAATGTAGGATAATTATTTCTTCATTTAAAAAATCCCTAAAAATTGCCTAATTTCTTCGTCAAATGTATATCCAAAATGTATATTCCGCCTTAAAATGTCTCGATGGGAGCACACCGAATTCAAATGTGAGCTTCAATTCCGTTGCGTGAACGATAGCTCCTAATCAGTTTTGTACTTTAAACGCGTTTTTTTCGAAACCCTGTATTTTAAATCAGGAGAATGCATACTTCGGGCAGTTCTCATCCGATCGACTTGTCAATTTGAACGGCGGCCTCTTGAATAGATTCTCTAAAGAAGTACCCACGATTTCTACGATCCATCGACAGTTCTCGTTTTTATAAACTAATTGAAGCTTTTAAATTGAATTTGAATTGAATTTTTCAGGAAAAAAAATTCAAAATTATTCCATTATGCGAAAAAATCATATTTTTCATAATCGTGTGTACTTCTCTAGCACAAGTAATTTGAATGGCCTAATTTTTGTTTTTCGTTCTAAGTGCTGATCCATAGAAGTTCTGCGTCGTCCCCCTCAGCGCTTAAAAAAACGCTCTTACAAGGAACATGACTTGAGGGTCCGCCTTCGATTTTGTTGAAACTCATACATGTGTTAAAGCATTGAAAACTAATAGACGCGGAATTTTTTAACTGCAAAAAAACGGTTTTAACGCGGGAAACGACCCCTCAAGAATAGGCGGGTCGAGGGGTGGGATTGCAGTTTCACCCACGAGCAGTTCACCGATCGGAATGAAACAAAAAACGATATTCTTCGAATGTAAAGCGATGAAAGAACACTACAGGCGTATTGAAAAAAAAATTAAGGGAAAGGCCTTTCTTTGAGGATATTCCATTCCATTCGAATGGAATATCGAATGGAATGGAATATGGACACGAATGGAATTTGGACGCAAATCGAATATTGAATGGAATGGAATATGGACGCGAATGGAATATGGAATGCAATGGAATATTGACGCGAGTGGAATATGGATTGGAATGGAATATGGACGAGAATAGAATATGGAATGGAATGGAATATGGACGCGAATGGAATAAGGAATGGAAAGGAATATGGACGCGATTGGAATAAGAAAAGGAATGGAATGGAATATGGACGCGAATGAAATATGGAATGGAATATGGACGCGAATGGAATATGGAATGGAATGGAATATGGAATGGAATGGAATATGGAATGGAATGAGATTTGGAATGGAATGGAATGGAATATGGAATGGAATGGAATATGGAATGGAATGGAATATGGAATGGAACGGAATATGGAATGGAACGGAATATGGAATGGAACAGAATATGGAATGGAATGGAATGGAATATGGAATAGAATGGAATATGGAATGGAATGGAATATGGAATGGAATGGAATATGGAATGGAATGGAATATGGAATGGAATGGAATATGGAATAGAATGGAATATGGAATGGAATGGAATTTGAAATGGAATGGAATATGGAATGGAATGGAATGGAATGGAATATGGAATGGAATGGAATATGGACGCGAATGGAATATGGAATCGGATGGAATATGGACGCGAATGGAATATGGAATGGAATGGAATATCGATGCGAATGGAATATGGAATGGATTGGAATATCGACGCGAATGGAATATGGAATGGAATGGAATATGGATGCGAATGGAATATGGAACGGAATGGAATATGGACGCGAAAGGAATATGGAATGGGATGGAATATGGAATGGAATGGAATATGGAATGGAATGGAATATGGAATGGAATGGAATATGGAATGGAATGGAATATGGAATGGAATGGAATATGGAATGGAATGGAATATGGAATGGAATATGGAATGGAATGGAATGGAATGGAATATGGAATGGAATGGAATATGGAATAGAATGGAATATGGTATGGAATGGAATATGGAATGGAATGGAATATGGAATGGAATGGAATATGGAATGGAATGGAATATGGAATGGAATGGAATATGGAATGGAATGGAATATGGAATGGAATGGAATATGGAATGGAATGGAATATGGAATGGAATGGAATATGGAATGGAATGGAATATGGAATGGAATGGAATATGGAATGGAATGGAATATAGAATGGAATTAAATATGGAATGGAATGGAATATGGAATGGAATGGAATATGGAATGGAATGGAATATGGAATGGAATGGAATATGGAATGGAATGGAATATGGAATGGAATGGAATATAGAATGGAATTAAATATGGAATGGAATGGAATATGGAATGGAATGGAATATGGAATGGAATGGAAGATGGAATGGAATGGAAGATGGAAAGGAATGGAATATGGAATGGAATGGAATATGGAATGGAATGGAATATGGAATGGAATGGAATATGGAATGGAATGGAATATGGAATGGAATGGAATATGGAGTGGAATGGAATATGCAATGGAATGGAAAGGGATGGAATATGGAATGGAATGGAATATGGAATGGAATGGAATGGAATGGAATGTGGAATGGAATGGAATTCTGTCAGTCAGAATGCATTACATGATTAATCCGTAGAAATTGTGGTACTCCCGCGGTTTGACGGTCGCGGATTAAGAATCTGTCTCGAAATGCGGAAATTCACATTGCCGAATACAATATAGTCGAAAATATGCGTCATATGACTGAAATCATGTAAGATAGTTGATAAGGAATGTGTGATATGTGGTTACAACCATAATGGATTGGAATGGAATGAAATATGGAATGGAATATGGAATGGAATAAAATATGGAATGGAACGGAATATGGAATGGAATGGAATATGGAATGGAATATGGAATGGAATGGACTATAGAATGGAATGGAATACGGAATGGAATGGAATATGGAATGGAATGGAATATGGAATGGAATGGAATATGAAATGGAATGGAATATGGAATGGAATGGAATATGGAATGGAATGGAATATGGAATGGAATGGAATATGGAATGGAATGGAATATGGAATGGAATGGAATATGGAATGGAATGGAATATGGAATGGAATGGAATATGGAATGGAATGGAATATGGAATGGAATGGAATGAAATATGGACGCGAATTGAATATGGAATGGAACGTCATATGGACGCGAATGGAATATGGAATGAAATGGAATATGGACGCGAATGGAATCAAGAGACGCGGCAGCGTCTCGACGCCAAGTAATAAAAAAAAAACCGATTTGACGCCACTGGTCGACCCACCGATCTCGACGCCATTGACGGACTGACGACACGCCGCGACTCTTTATACAGTAAGATGGGCTTTAGCAGACGACGCTTTAACTTGGATTCGAAATTACTCGAAAACACGGGCATGAATAAAAGATCTAATGACATTTTACCAATGAAATGTTATTTTTTCGTATCGATTTTGTTGGGGTAATTTTTCGATTCGTCTACTGGTTTTTTCCGACGATAAAAAATACATGTCCAATAGATTTCAATGCTTTATCACATATATGAGTTTTAACAAAATTGCAGGACACTCAAGTCATGTTCGTTGTTAGTGTAGCTATAACTGAGCCAAAATTTTCAATTTTTTTCCAAGACTTCCAACCTCCAACCTCGTTTTGATTGGTTCTTCAGAGTTCTCAAAAACAATTCCAAGAAATCTCATTTTCCGCTGAGCTACATAAAAGTAGCGCCTTAGACAGAGGCGAGCTTTAACAATTGTCAACCTAATTCGATGAGTTTTATCTTTTGTGTTGTTGAAGTTTCAGGGTAAAGCGCAAATTATTCGGGAAAATCAAAAGACAGTCCCAGTGTTACCGCTCGGACTGAGAAAGTTCAAATTTGTCATCACTTTTTATTGAAGATAATCTGGTTTGAAATTTTTTTCCGAGCTTGGGTTTGTAACTACAATCTCTCCATGTGCGTCTTGCCACTGCAGTCCCCAATCGGCGGGAAAGATGCAGCTCGTAATTCTTGACTGAACCAAATTAACCAATAAAATTTTCAAGTTTCATATATTTTTCTTCTGGATGAATTAAGAAAAAGCTGAAAAAATCGTGAAATTATAACTTTTCTCAGGTTTGAAGGAAAAAATGTTTAAAAAAAACACTTTAACGTGCAAAAAAAATTATTTGAAAATTCTTTTTCAACGACTTTTTTTTCACTTTGACGAGATTTTCATACTGAAGAAAATAAACTTTAGTTTGATTCAATAGGTCGTTCCGTTTTTTCCCATCACGCCTGCCAATATGGAAAAGTAGTGAAAATGAAAACTCGAGAAAACGCGCTCCTAAGTTTTCAATAGAAGGAAATCTCAATATCAAATATGAATCGCTTCTCTGCTTTCGGTCTTGTCTCTTCGAAAATATTAACAATTGGCCTCTGTAACTTTGTAAATATATTCTTGGACTGTTTATCTATCGATTTAAGGCACCACACCACGGTAAAAAAAAATTTGCCATTTTTTTTTTCATTTTCTGAAAGATACATTCGTTAAGAATGCTCTCACCAACTTTTTGAAAGAAATTTTTAAAATTGGCGAAAATACAGCATTTTATGTGAAACCGTTCAAAGCGCACGACCGCGCCGAGCGTCAGATGTGCGGCTTTGAATGCGTTTTTCTCGATACTACGTTTTTCAACCAGGTTGACAACATATTAAAAAAAAATATTCATCCGATTTTCATGCGCCAAGTCTAAAACTGTTCGAAAATCCAGTCTCTATGGCACCACTTAGAGATTTTTTTATAAAGGGTCCCCTTCTATTTTTTTTTATGAGCGATGAAAATTTTCCATGAAAATCGGAAATAAAATTCGCTGGTCCGCCATTTTTTTTTAAATATCGAAATTCCCCTACGTGATTCTGTAAACCTATATGTCTAGTTTGTAAATATATTTTTGTTCCATTTTTCAAATAAACCGTATGGCTTAATCGCTGTCAACCGCCGAGCAGCAATTTCGTCGGAGTGTCCTCTTGGACGCGGCGTACACCGCAAACTATACTTTAGATTCGAGTACAAGAATTTTTGTAGTCTTTTGTATGTATATATTGACTATGAGTATCAATTTAAAAAATCCATTCATCGTTTGCTTGAAAATAATTACGAAAAATATACCCTCGTACCGCGCACGAAACGTGTTGTGGTGCCTTAAGCAATGAAAAAAAAAACGATTTTTCCGACCTTCTAATTCAGACTCCCTCCTTAACGCGTTTGAGTCTCTTTATTTTGCCACGACGATCTAGTAATCCACGAGCTAGTGTGTTGGGATAATTCCGAAGCCTCCCCACATATCAGAGTTGGGCGTAATTCTATTTATAAACGCGAATACGAATTTATTCACATCGTGATTTTCATGTGAATATAAATACAAATTTATTCATACTTCACTTATTTTTATTCACATGCATGCATACAAATACAATTGTATTCACAAATATTCCGAGCATACAGATAAATTCACATAAAAATTGTGAATATTTACAAAAAAAAACCTGCGAATTAAAAAAAATTCACATAAAAATATGTGAATGCAAATGTATTCACAAACAACTGTAAATACGAAAAAAAAACACAAACTAAGTTGTGAATTTTTTCGTATTTAAGACAAATTAAAATCAAATTCACAATGATTAGATTAAAATTTACACCAAAAGTGAGTTCTTGCTTGTTGAGTTCAACACAATGTTTTCTCTCAAAATACTAAAGAACTCACTTGCGGTGTAAATTTTAATATAATTGTCGTGTATTCGATTTTAATTTTCTTCAACTTGAGGAAATTCACAACTCATGGGATTTTTTTCATATTTATAATGTAATATTTGAAACTCACAACTTTTTTTGCAAAAATTTCTTTACCTCGACGCAATGTTTTCTCTCAAAATACGTAAGGACTCACTTTTGGTGTAAATTTTAATCTAATCATTGTGAATTCGATTTCAATTTGTCTTAATTACAAAACAAAATAACAACTTATTTTGTGATTTTTTTTTGTATTTACAATTTTTTGAGACTTCATTTACAGATTGTAATGTAAATTTTTCTTTAATTCCCAGGATTTTTTGTAAATATTCACAATGTTTTCTGTGAATTTATTCGTATGTTCAGAATATTTGTGAATACAATTGTATTTGTATGCATGCATGTGAATACAAATAAATTCGTATTCACGAATACGATTTTATTTGTATTCGTATTTACAATAAGTAAATACGAATACGAATACGATTTTATTACGAACACGGATACGATTTTATTTGTATTCGTATTTACAATAAGTAAAGTATGAATAAATTTGTATTTATATTCACATTAAAATTTCACAATTTCAATTTCACTCCAAAATAGCAATTTTTCAAATTTCAATTTAAAAATAAAATTTCACATTTATTCAATTTCACATTTAAAATTTCAATTTCACATTAAAATTTCAAAATTTCACATTACAATTTACAAAAAAGAATATTTGAATACATGTGAATACAAATAAATTCGTATTCACGAATACGATTTTATTTGTATTCGTATTTACAATAAGTAAATACGAATACGATTTTAAATACGAATACGAATACGATTTTATTTGTATTCGTATTTACAATAAGTAAAGTATGAATAAATTTGTATTTATATTCACATTAAGATCGCGATGTGAATAAATTCGTATTCGTATCTATAAATAGAATAACGCCCAATTCTGCCACATATCGTTTGCTAAATTCTTGGATGCCGTTTTTTTATAAATGTTACTGGTAGATCGCTGTGTATCGTTTTTTGTTTGAAATAATGTCGAAGTTTGCATCGTTGGAACGCAACGAAAAAAAAAATATTTCCGTCGTGTGAACACTGTTGCGAACTTTTTCTAAGATTCTTATTAGGGACGTGCAACCTAAATCTACCAAAAACGCTGTTCGCTAGCAATAAAAATATCGAAAATAGAAAACAATGGAATGTTCGTTGCATTCCAATGATGCAAAATTCAACATTGTTTAAAGAGGGGGGGGGGGGCAAGCATTGATTTTTTTTCTCGTCACACCCTCCCAAACACCCAAGACGACGCATCGACAGCATACTTTCAACTTTATTAAAATATCTTTGGACAATTGAACGAGTTGTTGAATTTCACAGCCACGTAACCGTAATATACACACGACAGTAACAACGAGAACGGAGAATCTGCAATCGTTTAAAAAAATTCTCCCACTATCGACATACGTTGTAGGAACGGTTGAGACTGACAGGACAACGACTGATGACCAAGAGGCCTCGTGAAGTTCCTCGAGTACAAATTGTTCCGTCTGATCTTCTCGAGCAAGGCCTGAGGCTCGAATTTCCCTTTTTTCGCGTACCGGAAGTCCTTTTCGTCACTTCCGGTCTCGTTTCTGTTGTCCTCGTCAGCTTCGAGATAGTCTTTGCTCGAGGATGAGGATTGATTGTCGTCTCCTTCGAGGGCCTCGCTGTCGTCAGCTTTGTAAACAACGCTAGGCGGTGAAACGACGCGCATGACGAAATCGTCGTTCTCCATTGTATCATTAACGCCCGCGTTATCCTCTTCCTCGACAGTCTCAACTGTGGCGTCTCGATCTTCATCGATATCATCATGATTCTCCGCTTCGTTCTCTCTGTTCTCCTTGCTGACGAGAATCCGGCGTATCTGTGACAATTTCACCATTTCGACGTGTTGGCGGCCATTGTCGAGGCCATCATCGAGCGCGTCGTAATTCCGACCCTCTCCGGTCTCCTCGCGCCGCGTTTCCGGTACGACGAAAGTTTGCAAGCTCGATCGTTTCTCGGGAAAGACGCTCATCTGCAGTCGACAGCAGCTGAGCGCGCCTGGATCCAAGGGATGAGCTTCGGTGTTGAAGACGTAGCCTCCGGCGTCGACCACGCACTCGCCCCACTGGGTACGCACGACGTCACCGCGCTGGCCGGTGTTGTGAATAAAGTTGTCCGGATCGAAGATCAGATAAAGATACTTGGTCGTCTCGGCGAGAAAAAACGATTCCATTCTATCGGCCTTGCGATGATCCCGCACGTCGTTTATCGTCGCGTAGCCGCAATGAGTTTTGGCGCTGTGCTGAAGGCTCCGAAGTACATCGACGCCGACCTGAACGAGATACGGATCGGCCGTGGCTCTGTAAAGATACATAACGGACTCTATGAGCTCCGGTCGCAGTGGATAACTTTCGCGATTCGTGCCCGCCTCGGATTGCGCGATATTGTAGAATTCGGGTGTAAAGCCGAATTGCTTCCAGACCCGATGATAATTGTGAAGAAACTTCATGGCGTCGTCGACCTCGCCGAAGAGGCTCAGCACGCCGGGCCAATAGGCGTCCAGCGATTGAAACACAGGCAACGTCACCTGGCCCTCGGTCATCGAGACCCAAAGATGCCAATCGTCGCGCCTCACGTATCGCTCTATGGCCTCTCGGTGTTCGTGAAATATCGCAGCCAACAGAGGATCCTGCAGCAGCAGCGTGCCCTTGGCCAGATACTCGAAGTACGAGTCGACCCCGGCGCCGATGCCGGAGTCCTGGGCGGTCCAACGTCCGGTCAAAACGTCCACGTGGTTACCCACCAGACCGATGCTCGATCTGTAGTAGTGCAACGCCTTTACCGCGTTCATGGCTACCTCCTCGTACAGAGGATCGCCGGTCAGCCTCGACAGAGTTCCGAACTCCAGCAGGAAGGTTCCTATGCCCGCCGTGCACGTTATACTCGTCTCACCCTCGGGTACACCGTACTTGAGATTGACCGTGCCGTAGGGCATCCCCGTGGGCGTGTCGAACGCCGCCAGTAATCTTTTGGCCATGTCTTCCGCCAGACGCAACAAAGGCCCGTTGCAAGGCCAACCGGGCTCTAACGTCATTCCTGCCTTTCTGGAGAGCAAATGAGCGCTCAATAGGCCCCCGACTACTCTTATGTTGGTCTCGAATACAGAGACGTTTATGTTCGCCTCGAAGCTCTCTCGGGAACTTATGATCTCAGCTACTCGACGGAACTCCGTGTAGTTGCCCATTATCGCCAATGTGTCCAGGGCGTCTATCAGCGTCAGGGAGAAACTGCCCCAAGTGTCGAAACCGTCGCAGCTCAGCGATCTCAACTCGTCGTAGGGATAGGCGTACCTGAGGTAACTGGAGTAAGCGTGATCGAACATGGAACGTACCTCCTCGCGCAGACCCAACAGATCCTTCTTCTCGTACTTCTTCGATGCTTCCGTCGTCATCAGACAAGCTAATATGAACGTTGCTCGTGAGAGAATCATGATTATTGGTTTTTGTTACGACTTACGCGAAGGTACGACGATTGAATCGGTTTTTCTCGAAATATTGCTTTTCGAAATATTGACATGTCCGCCTTGAGGATTTTTGGCGAATTTTCGGATATTTCACGTGTTTTGGTGGATTCGACGGTTATTGTCGATGTGTCATTTATCGGCGAGCTCGGTCAGCTGTTCGACGCCACACACGTGGCGCTACAGTGAAACTTTTTGGCGCTACGATTGTTTTTCTTGTAGTCAATAATTCGACGGAGCCCGACAAACGGCGGTTTCGTCGAAGCGTTTTTTTTTTTCGATTAGTTCACGTTGACACGAGTTTTCCTGAAACAAGCCGGCATGCGACGTGTCGTGGAGCTTCAACGTGGTGAGCAGAAATAACGCGAAGTCGAGACGGTTGACACAGTGACAGCGGTGACGCGCCGTACAGGCTCGCCTGAAGTTCCGCTATGGGACAGAGGGCACTACTGTTCGCGTGGGATTTTCCGTACTTTCAAACGATAGTGTATTAAAGGGAGGCACATGAGTGCCTCCATGAATGGTGAGAAAAACAGGTAAACTTCGGGAGTTTTTATTTCAAAAACTAATGTTTCGATTGGATCCGGATTTTTTTCATTGGAGAATATGTAAACTTATCATTACACACGATAGAACTGCTAGTGAAACTTTAAACGCGTTTTTCTTGAAACTATGTTTTTTTAAACATTGTACACGATTGATCGACATCCAATAAACGGATTGACCTGAAATCTGATACACTTTTTCAGTGTAATAGTAGTTTAGTCTGGATCGGGGTTTTTCGTCTTAACAGTTGATTTTCATTAGTTATTAACAATAATGATATCATTTTTCTTAGAAAGAACGAAAAAAAGTCAGCATTTTTCTTTTTATGATTAAAACACGATAACAAAAAAAGCTCGGTCAAGTCTCAGCCGATACTATTTATTTTGAGGCGAAAAACAGTCGTTTTTTGGGTGAGATCAACCGAGTGACCAACAATCAGTACACCGATGAGCCCCTCATGTTCTAGGGTCCGGCACGAGATTGTTAATAACTTGTTTAATAGTCAATGTGGTTAGAGTGTTAGTCAATAATACAAGATTCAAGAAAATATATATCTTATTATCTAAACTATACTGAGTCTTTACGAATCCTTCTGAATTTATTCATCACAAAACACGAGGAATACGAAATAGTTTAATGTATGTCATTTTACGCGTGATGTAATTTTTGGGCTATTTAGCACCAAGATAAACCATTTATAACAACAGATTAACGCAAATTCAAGCTTTGTAAACATTTCGAAAAAAAAACTCATCTTGCCCATCCTATACTATTTATATTCAATATTAAATCATCAAGGTTTGATAAAATATTACGAATCTTGGCTGGCAATGAAGAGCATTGCTGCCAACCTCAATGTCCGCGATGTTGCCGTATGTTGGCAACACTCTGTATTAATTAATGGTCATTATAAATAATCTCGTGACGTAAATATAAATAGGCATAAATATAACGGAGTGACTCCCCGTCCGGTTATCGGACGAACAAGCGTATGTTATTCGCTCGGATAGCGGCTTAGTTCACGTCGTATATTGTGATTCGTGTCAGCTAGTATCCGGACGAATGACATATATATATAATCATCCGCATCACGGTCGTGGTTCGGATAGAATGTGTTGAATTGTTAAACAAACTATCCGGACGCATAATTTACACGTGTTCGTCCGAATAAAATATTTATAATTTTGTTTAATTTGAGTTTGTTTGTTTGGGGCGTTGTACAGTGTGAACTGCATGAACTGAGCCGCTATCCGGACGAATAACATACGCTTATCCATCCGATAATCGGACGGCTAGCTAGCAGCGTAAATATAAATGAATCAAAATTTCATTCTGAGTTGTATAAAATATTCGCTGACGCAGTTTTTTCATAATAATCATCATTTCAGATAATGTTTTACTTTTCAAGTTGGTAGTAACACAAAAGGTTTTCTTATTCACGTCATAAAAATATAAAAATACATAATTTTTCCATTAAAGGGCCAGTCCACGTCGGAAATTAAAAAAAAAATCGAAAGCAAGCAAGACTTGAAGAAATCGACGATGATGAGCAATCAGAAAGGACTTTGTACGGTGCAGGAATTGCCGATTGAGTTTAGGTAGGAGTTTTTCATAGTAGGTAGGAGTTTTTCATTTCATATTTCAACTTCAAACGCGTTTTTCTCGAAACAACGTTTTCAAAATCTAGCTCCATCGTATCTCTAAAACTAATAAACTAATTCTCTTGAAATTTGAACCACATATGGTAAATATGATTCGCAACAAGATGACCCTCGATGGTTTAAAATTTTTTATTGTTACTCTTCTTTGCGAAAAACTGCGAAAAGAACGCGTTTTTTTACCTTTTTTCATTTTTCATCTGCCATTTTTTATTTATTGCTAAAACTTTATATCCGAGGGTCATTTTGTAACTGGTGTCATACTGAATCTAACGGACTTTGATTTTTTTATTTCAGACAAGCCGTTGCCGAGTTGTGATGGAGCTACCTAGCCCACCTATTTTTAAGGCGTTACGTTAAACTACAGTTTTTGTACTTAGAAATGAATTAAATTTTTTTTTTGTAATTCAAGACTTTATTTATTAAGTCCAACAACCCTTACATTCTTATCTTTTATAAGATCCTAAAAAAATTGCGATAATAGCCTTTTTCGTGACTCCAAAGTGGCCCCCTTAAATTATATATTTTATGAAAAATTGACTATAAAAATGCATTTTTTTACATTTATTGAAGAAAATTCATAAACCGTCATGAGACGTAACTCGATCGCTCTGACCTCCTTAATATTTATTTATCAAATTTGATATACCACTTTGTTAATGTACATACAAATAGAGTCGAAACGATTTTTCAATCATCTCACTTATACCTTTAAAATAATTTCTTTAATACACTGTTTTCGGGTCTTCACAGTAGCCTAACCCCTTAATTAAGCCGGCCAGGAACACACAAAAAGTGTCAACGTGATATTCGGATGAAGTACACTTCGAGCGTACCAAAAGTTCGAAAAAAGGAGCTCCATATTGCGCCTCTATTGAAAGAGGAATAAAGTGACACGCTTCCTTATCCGGAAAAATCAATTATCCTGAAAAAAGTGTGCTATGAGATTTTTTACCGACTGAGCAAACGGTAAAAAGATGAACCCCCTCTCTTGCGGAAAAATCAATTATCCTGAAAAAAGTGTGCTACGAGATTTTTTACCGACTGAGCAAACGGTAAAAAGATGAACTCCCCTCTCTTGCAAGATGAACATCTATCGTCGATATTCGTGTACTGGAACTGTAGTCCATCTAGGAGAAATATTGGCCCTAGGAATGCCAATCGGACGGGCGACACGTGTCCTGAAGATGAAAATATGCTTTCGGCTATGTCACGCTGATTGGTTATTTGATCGAAGCGATGCTCAGTCGGTACAGCCGTCTATTGGACAACTTTGATGTTTTCATATTTTGTCACTGGTGACGCTGCAGTAGTCTTAGATTTAAAAAGATTCTCGCGTATTCCAGTTCAAAATGCATATACTGCCGATCGAGTGAAATATTATAAAATGTCATACTCGTATCCACCATTTGTCATGCATTGATTGTATATTATAAAACACGGGATTGTGTAGCAGCACAATCCCGTTTCTTTCCGGGATTTTACGCCCAAAAATCACTATTTATGTTCAAACGTCCGCCATTTTGTCATAAATCGATATTTTCAAAATCGGCTATGACAAGTACTAGATTATAGTATCTAATTTAATCATCTTTTTGGTTTTTTTTTTTCAGATGATTTTTGAAGAAACCCCAGTGTGTACCGTCTACGCAGATTTTTTTACGGCGCTCCAAGGATCACACGATATCCTTGTATATTTTTGATATTTTTAAATAAAGAAAATTAATCATATTTTTGCATGTATATACTTTTAGATAATTAAAACCTCAATCCGAAATTTTAAATAGTATTTCGTGAAAAATTCACAAAAATTACCTTTTTTCCGATTCCTAGGTCTCCCCTTAAGGCCTTAGGCCACTCTAGAGGCCGACAAATAGGCTTTTTGGGGATTTTTTTTTTCAGAAAAACTACAAAATAAATGGAGATTACAAAAAGGGTGTTTATCATACATATCAGTGACCGTATACAATAATTTTTTTGAAGCGATTAATTTCAAAATGGCGGCTGTGCAGGGTTTATCCCAAAACCGCATTTTTTAAGTTGGCCGGAAACATAACTCAGACAATTCTCAACCGATTCACTTGAAATGTTGAATATATCTTGAAAAATACGTTGTCTAGGGAAGTACGTAGAATTTTTTATATTTATTCATATTGCATAGTTCATTTGTTATTAACAATTATCTGATGATTTTTTAGGCAAATTTTTTACTTTCCAAAAATCGTCAGATAATTGTTAATAGCAAATGAACTGTGCAATATTTAAAAAAACAATTCTATTCTCAGAAGCAGAGGGAGGAAAAGGACAAAGTTTTAGGTAAATTAAAAGAATTAGGTAAATCGTCAATAAATGAATAAGTTAGACCGTCTGGTTGAAAGCAAACGCTCAGGCACCGCTCGCTCGGGACGTGCTATGCTAGCGCTGCCAGTGACGAAAAGTGGCAATTGTCCTTCCCATTGCTGTCAACGAGTTCGTAATAAAATCGCCCCATCTGTTGTCTGCACCGGAAGTATTTTTTTGTCAATTTCAAGCCGTGCTCTTTTCGTTACATGGAGTAAATAATTCGATAGAAAACAGCCTTAAAAATGAGTGAGTAGTCTCATTATGTTAGTGACACTGACATGACTGTCGTAGTCTCCGAAAAAGTGGCGGAATCACTTTTTGAAAAAGCAAAGTGAATCCATATTGTTCGTTTGTTCGCGAAATAATAATCTTCCATACATCATCGCTTCCACACCAACACTCGGAATTCGAAAACTACAGAGCTTGACTACTTTCGTGTCACGTTTGGCATTCGCATGTCATCATGTGTTGTTTTCATCTTACACCATACGCATACTGACGCTAATTATCATATTTGCAATGTAATGCGATATGATTATCAGGCGGGAAAACAAAAAAGTCCCACGTCATATTTACGTCCCACATAATGAAAGACACGCGGCGCTCCGTAAAACGAGGGTTTCTCGGTTTCTTAAGTTGTGCCGCGATATCGTCGATGCAGAAACTATGAATGTATAATGATCGCAATAAGGACTGTTGTGTAAAAATAGTCTTCGTCAAAAACAAATTTGTTGGAGAGTCTTGGATTGCAATTTTTGAAACTTTAATCTCGAAGGCTTTTGCATATGTTTATTGGTGGAACTGAATACTCGTAGTATTGCTGACTTGACGCGTTTTTACAAGCTTTTATTTAACTTGATTTTCTGTGAGATGCAAAACGGAAAATCGATATTTCGCCCACTTCCCGACTAATTAGAGCTCTGAAAATTTGCAAACATGCATCTGAAAGGTGACAATGCATGATTTAACTTTAAAAAAATACATTTTTAACTTTTTCACCTTTTCATTTGAAGTTAGCGATATCTACTCATCTATAGAAAATCTCACTAACACATACAAACAAATTCATAGCCGACTGTGTTTGTATGTGAAAAGTTTATATGCAGCAATTAGTCGTAAGTTCAACCCCAATTACAGTCTTTGTTATTTTTTACAAGCATTCTATGTCCCTAACGTGCAAACTAGTAAATAGTATGTTACTACTAGTAACAACTAACTAGTAAAATCAATTAAAGACTGAAAAGAAGAAAATAATGTATATGTAAAAAAATATTTAAAAAAAGAAGCTTTTATTTAAGGGGAGATATACCTAGGAGCCGGGAAAAAGGTAATTTTTGTGAATTTTTTCCACGAAAACTATTTGAAATTTCGGATTGGGCTTTTAATTATCTAAAAGTATGTACATTCCAAAATATGTTTAATTTTTTTTATTTAAAAATATCGAAAATATACAAGGATATTGTATGATCCTTGGAGCGTCGTAAAAAAATCTGCGTATACGGTACCTACTGGTGTTTCTTTAAAAATCATCTGAAAAAAAAAAACTAAAAAGATTATTAAATTAGATACTACAATCTAGTACTTGTCGTAGCTGATTTTGAAAATATCAATTTATGACAAAATGGCGGACGTTTAAACGTAAATAGTGATTTTTGGGCCACAAATTAATTATTATTTTGCCTGTAAAACACAAACTAAGTAACGGGAAAAAAATCATATGACAAGTACTAGATAATGGTGTATAGGATAACCACAAAAAACCTCAAGGCAATCGATTCATTGGTTTTCGAGAAATTTTGGGTACCGATTTGAAAAACGTGGTATTGAGAAAAACGCGTTTGAAAATTTGGGAATGAATAAATCATGAAATTTGTCAACTTACATGGAATCATCGATACCAGGCCCATAGTGTAGGTCTTCTACGGTCGACGGAATGTTCATAGCTTCTAAATCCCCGACCTCGACCATCTAGGTGTATATCTCTCCTTAATGTACTAAAAATGAGGAAATAACTTTTTTTTACCCAGTCATATTTTTTTACCAATTCTATATTTAACTATAAATGAAAGCTTGGGGCGCTCAAAATTTAGACGTATCGTCTTTATTTACATAAATCCGTTAACACATCAACTGTATTTAATTTACTGTACAACAACCTTAGACTTCTTAAATGAAAATCCTGAAACTGAGTATAAACGTGTGATAATAATTTCTCTAATTACTGTTGTGCCAAATTAAATACGGTAAATGATACTGAGTTGTTCAAATTTATTAAACATTTAAAAAGTTGAACGCCCCAAGCTTTTGTTTATAGTCCCATATAGGTGACATGGTGAAAGAAAATTCTTTCCTACTTTTTAGTTCGTACATTAAATTAAAGCTTGTTTTTTTAAAATGTTTTTTTACATATCAATTTTTTCAACTTTGGTTCAATTGTTATGATCGAAAAGCATTATTTAAATGTTTAGACGGCATGTCAATCGGGCCTACATATCTATTAAATGAAACTATCTTATTGATTAAAGGTAATTGTAATAATTATAATTAAATTATAGCAATTAAAGTTAATTATTAATTACAATTAAATTAGAATTAATTATAATAAAATGATAGTAATTATAGTAATAATTATAATTCGGCAAAATTAACCTAATAAATAAATTTAAACACAAAAAATCAGTTTCTAAGCCCATCGAATAAAAATTATTATCAAAGGAATTATTTTTTAAATATACGTCATTTCATTGACTCTTGATCGATTGCTACCACAAAATAAAACGCGTCATTGTTGGAGGATATTCAAGGCCAGAAAATTTCGGGAACCTTCAATTTTATTGTCATTATTCATCTAGCAAATGTGTGACTTTTGCACGAGTATAGTTTATAAGCGAAGTAATAATGCTCTCCAGTTTTCTGACGCTGGACCCTATAATTATAAGCACGCGTCGATTGCATTGCAAAGTCATAGTCCTTCGGTCACGCTAAATTCTCCGAGCGCTGCATATGTCAGTCACTCTTCGACCACGCGACCACAGCATTCATTCTCATCGGCACGATCACGTTGACTCAGTACTTTATGCACTGTTTGATCGTACAGTTGCCATACTAAGGACTGCACGAGAATATACGACAGAAGAATTATTCCCCGCGACGTGTCTCAAAGAAAAAAGGTTCGAGAGGAAAGGTTATTTATTATTTGTGCAAAAAAAAAGAATTTTTTTCGGGATTTTTTTCTTTGATAAGTAACTTCAATTACATTTTTAATTTCTGCAATTACATACACTCGATGTGTCTCTTTTTTATATTTTTCCAATTGCAGTTTAGGTTACCAAATCGTTTGTATTATTGAAGAGATTGTGCCTAGTTCTAAAAGACGATATTTTTTTTCGAAACCAATATACTTCGACCGTCATCGTATAAATGTTGCGTAAAAATGTTGAGGTGATCGGATCAAAATCGACAGATTTATAGGCTGTTATGTTGACGGCCGTCGGAACCCTCAGAGCGTCGAAACTATCAACGCTTTTTTCTTGAAAGTACGTTTTGGCGGTGAGCGAAATATGTCGAAAACTACTGCATCAATTTTTTTTATAGACCTTTTTTTAGATGTCAAAATATTGTATTTGATCGAAGGGTTTTTTCCCGATGTATACTTTTGATTTGATGAACAAAGCATGCCAATTTTTTGCAAAAATCAAGACGCATTTTGAACACGGGCCAATTTTTCGAAATTTGACATTTCCGAAATTCCTTCGACTTTTCGTAGGATAAACTGATATATTAACGAAATCTGTTTGATGTTTTGATATTAGATAACCTAGTCCAGAAAGGGCATTGCTCACCGCAAAAGACGTTTTTGAGAGGTGCTTCCCAGACATCGACTGAAAATCAATTGTAATTTAAGATTTCAGATGATACTTTCGTAAATACCTAATTTTCATGAAATTGAAGTTTGCATCGTTGGAGGGCAACGAATTTTTTCTCCTCATATTTTTTTTCGCTAGATGTATGCTTCAAGAATAATTTAAACATTATTGGGGGTTTCCATTTGACAATATAGAATCTAAATCTGCAGAAAAACAATTTTTTACAATAATGAGAATCAGGAAATACAATTATAACAAAAATGTTCATTGGATTCCACTGATGCAAACTTCAACATTATTAACTTTTGTGGACTTTTATCGTGACGGTTTTCTAAAAAGAATCCCAAAAATGAGCTGTTTCTACTGCTACAACTAGGCATAACCCGTCAATTGTAGTTTTCATTATAAAGTGAAAATGATAAAATAATCATAATAAAATAATGATAAAAAATGTACAAATAAAATGATGACAAAGTAATAATCTCCTATCATTTTAATTGTCGAATAGATTATTGCAATAAGAGAGAGGTCATTCGAGCTCTGAGTTTATGTAAGTCGTCTTTCATGGAGCAATTGAGCTTCCTATATGTACATAGCCGCAACAAAGGTGGAGTAGAATCGTTTGTCGGTTCGAAGCATTCATTGCACGTCTGGTTTGCTCAATTTGTTTTCTTTCAGGTCGAAAGTAAAGGTCAATGTCCTCATTGTTAATAGGTGCATTGCCATCGAGTGTTGGGAAAATAAATATTTTCAATACTTTTTTGCATTTTTTTATAGACCGGTTCGTTCGTAAATAAATATTTTCATATAATTTCGTAGATTCGCTACAGTTATTGACAAAATCGGAAGAGAATTTAATCGAGGCTGAAACATCCATGTTTATCGATCACCAAAAAAACAAGGGTTATTAACATGACAAGCAACATAAATGTTTCTAATATCTGAGATAAATTTGACTCGAACCCATTTCGAAAATACGCAGTGTAAATTTCATTGGAGCTAAACAATTATTTTTTCCAGTGATAAAGTCAGTTTTTATTGAATCAGAAACATTTTTGCCAACAATTACAATGAAACATAATTGCGGAAAAAAAAGATTCGCCATTCTCCCTCAATTGTAATTCATTTTATTTATTGACGAGTATCTATTTATAATTTTTATTTCTATTTTTAATTAATTATAGTTCACTTCTCAAAGGATCCAGCAAAAATAATTTAAACTTTCAATATAAATATCGGGATAAAGTTGCGAAAAGGGCATACCTCCGATTAATTTGGAATTTTGTGTACCCATGTACTTTTCCCGCTGATCAAGAATATTGTAGTGAAAATACCCCAAACTTGATTTTTAAGGTGGAAAACTCATAAAAACTGATTTTTTAAAAAGTTTTTCTATTTTATTGTAATAAATGTTGATCTTAGAGAAAAATATTTTTTACCAAAGTTGTAGCCTATCAAAAGATTGATCTTTTATGTCCTCTACGAGTTTTGTCTAAAAACAATTTGTTTCGAGAAAAATGGGATAATGCTCGAAGAAGTACATTTTCCTAAACTCCATTAGTTTCGATATTATCTACTTACGCATTTTACCGCGGGAAGGTTGCAGTTTGATCTTCAACACTATATGCATACCTAAACAACAAACAAATACAAACACGCAACACAATAAACAAGCCGAAACAAACCCAAACAACAAACAAACACCAACCTCCCCCCGGTAAAGTGCGTAAGTAAATAGATAGCATCGAAACTAATGGAGTTTAGCAAAATATACTTATTGGAGCATTATCCCATTTTTCTCGAAACAGAATGGTTTTACATGAAAACTGTATAGAACATAAAAGATCAATCTTTTTATAGGCTACAACTTTTGTAAAAAACATTTTTTTCTAAAATCAACATTTATTAAAATAAAGTAGAAAAACTTTTGAAAAATAAGTTTTTGCGAGTTTTGACCTTGAAAATCGAATTTGCGGGTATTTTAACTATCATATTAATAAGCAGCGAGTCAAAATACCGAGTACACGAAATTTCACATTATTCGGAGGTATGTCCTTTTCGGAACTACACCCAAATATCGTTGCCTAAATTTCTCATGACGAATGTAAAACAATTGTAGAGCATGGAAAAGAACATAACAAAAAGCTGAGAGTTCAAAGCGGAATTCCTAGGATCATTTACGATGGATAAAACGAAAACCAAAACAATAAATGTTTGTTCGGTATTCCTAGTTTCATCACTGTCATCGACATGCCGCTGTCTCAAGGGATCACATTTGAGGAGGAAATGAAGAAGAATTCGGAGCTGAAAGAATCCGACATTCAGATGTTGCGCGAGTGGTGCTCGAAGCAGCCTCATTTGCCAAATATCTCGGACGCCGAACTTGCTCTTTTTTTGCACAGTAATTACTACCGGATCGAAGCAACGAAGCCAACCATAGACACTTATTACACTGTGCGGACTCACGTGCCTGAGTTCTTTTCCTGTAGAGATCCCCTGGGTCCGAAGGAGCTTCGCCAGGCCTTCCATACAGCGTGAGTACCTTATCCTATCAATAGCCCTTTGCCTTTTGATTCAATGGGATGCTGACAAAAATCGTTAAATCATCATACTGCAGTTAAACAAAAATTATCGACATTAATTCTCTAATGCGCGCATTACATTTAATTAATTGAGAAAAATCACAGCTAAATTATATGAGTTTTAATTTAAACTACATGTTTATTGTATTTTCATTTGCACCTGATTGGCCCTTCGTATTAAGGAGGTTGGAGCGATTCAGTTGAGTCAAATGACGGTTTCTTCATTTTTTTTTCAATGAAATTCAAAAAAATCCATACGAGGTACGGATTTATTCTGTATATGCTATTTTTTTTTAATATATAATTAAAGGCCAAAATTATGCATTTTAATATTTTTGTTACGTAAATTAGAAAAACTTTTGTGTTACTACCAACTTGAATAAGCATGACATTAACGATGATTATTATAAAAAAACTACGATAACGAATGTTTTATACAATTCACAATGAAGTTTTGAGTAATTTATAATTATGCCTATTCATATTTACGTCACAAGATTATTGGCCCATGGTTTACAATGGATAAGATGAGGATTTTTTTTCTAAATGTTTACAAAGGTTTAGTTTGCGTTAATCCGTTGTTAGAAATGGTTTGGTGCTAAATAACAAAAAAAGAAATACATAACCTTTAGTCTGGAAATCTTACCCATCTAAGTGCACGTTAAATTACACACACACGCACACACACACCCACACACAGAGAGAGAGAGAGAGAGAGAGAGAGAGAGAGAGAGAGAGAGAGAGAGAGAGAGAGAGGAGATATATATGTATATATCAACGTTAATATGGATGTCAAATTTTCAATATATATGTATGTATTGCTTTATGTAAAAAAGTGTTGCTTATGATCTCGTCCCAAAAACCCACGTTTCGATTATCCGAACTAGTCTCAGTCCCAATTGGTTCGGATAATCGAGGTTCTACTGTATGTTAAAAAATCATGCATTACTTAAGCATTAACTCCAATTGCGTTTTAACATTTATCCCAAAATGAATAAACGAAATTATAGTTATCTCGAATCATAATTAACCTGAATTATAAATAACTGGAAATATAATTAATTCGAATTATAATTAACCTGAACGATAAATGAATTGAAATATAATTAACTTGAATTATGATTAACTTGAGTTATAATTAACTCGAATAATAATTAACTGTAATTACAATTAACTTGGATTATCATCGCCTTGAATTATAATTAACTATGTTAAAAAATCATGCGTCACTTCAGCGTCAATTGCAATTGCATTTTAACGTTTATCCCAAAATGAATAAACTCACTTTCGATAATGACCTCCGATACTTTGATCAGGGTTTACATGCCTCTGGAGAAGCCGACGATGGACGGCTACAAAGTAATTTACGGAAAACTGGTCGATTCCGATCCGTCTCACTACGTCTATAACGACTGCATGAACTATTTCAACATGGTACTCGATCTGTGGCTACACACCGAGGGTACCGGCAAGGGCCACATTATTCTCATCGACCTCGATGGCATAGTGTTTGGCCATGCCGGACGTCTCAGTCCAATGGGCTTGAAAAAATTTCTCTACTATCTTCAGGAAGCCCTTCCTGTAAGATTGCAGGGCCTGCATTTTATGAACACGGTTCCTGTTATGGACATCATTTTGGGAATGATGAAACCGTTCATGAAGAAGGAACTTATGGATATGGCAAGTGTTTATTTATAATTCAATCATAATTATTTATGTTGTATATAAGTTCGTAGGCGTTTTGATGTATTGAATATTTAAAAATTCATTAATTGATATTTTATTCCTCAATTAATATTATGTTGATTCCATTAATATTTCTTATTTAATATTTTATTCCTTAATTGGTATTATATTGATTCTATTAATTTTTCTCAATTAATATTTTATCAATGCCATTAATATTCGCTCATAATTATTTTATTTCTTTATTAATAAAAATGTGTCAAGTAGCAAGAGGACGAATAACTAGAATTCCTTATAATAATCATGCCTAAACACTGTAAATTATTTGTACACTCTTTATTCTTAGTAAATCTTACTTTACGTGTTTATAATTTATCATATTTTTTGTTGTACTCGAATGATATATCGGGTGTCTCATTTTTATTTTACACCTGATTTATCTCGAAAAATACTGCTCCGATCAAATATTAAGTATAATAAAGCTTTTAGGGTGCAAGGGGACGTTAAAAAAAATTGTTTGATCAGAAGTTCGAAACGGTGACGTTAAGATGGCCGACACGTTTTTAAAATTGGATCATTGATTCTTGCAACCAAAACATTTATCAAGCTAAAACTAACAACTTTCGTAGGAAAAGTTTTTTTTATAACATTCGTAATTTTTAGGTTAGAATTACATTTTTTTAGCATCGTGACGGGCCCCGGACACCTAATCCTTGTTTCAGTTTGCTCGATAACCCAAATAAACCCAAATAAGAATTAGGTCTCGGCGGCAACAAACCCACATCTACACTACGGATGTTGAAGACTTTACCTCCTCGTGTACATTCTGGATAACGCTAAATATTTAAAAAAAATTGTATTCTAACCAAAAAATTATAAACGATATCGAAAAACTTGTTCTACAAAAGTTGTTAGTTTCGACCTGATTAATTTTTTGTGTGAAAAAATTAATGATCTCTTTTTTTTTAACATGTCGGCCATTTTAACGTCGCCATTTTGAATTTAGGACCAAAAAAGATTTTTTTTAATATCCTCCCTAGAACCTAACAGTTTTATTATACTCAATACTTGATCGGAGCAATATTTTTCGAGACAAATCGGGTGCAAGATTAAAATGGGACACTCGGCATACAAATTGATATCCATTTCGCTATTTTTAACTGTTCTTGATGATTTTTAGCCAATCTATTACAAGAAGAAAACGGAAATTTTTCACAACGTATCATTTTTATAAAATACAAGCACTGATGAACAATGACAGATATCTTTATTGATTTTTTTCCAACTTGAGAATATGACTAGAAAATATTCCGTAGGCTGCTATTTATTCGTAAATACAAAATGTCCCGTCGAAAAAGTCTAAACACTCGTCTCGCCATTTTTTTCTTTCCCGAGTAAAAATGAATATATATAATCATATATAATTGTTTATTAGTTGATCATATACAAGTGTATACAAAAATTGGCCCGATAGAATTTTATATATTTGTATACAAACGTATACAATTGTATACGTATATATACAAATATATACAATTCTATCGGGCCAATTTTTGTATACAATTGTATATGATCAATTAATATACAATTATATATGATTATGTATATTCATTTTTACTCGGGTCATATACAGACATATACAATTTTATATACCGTAAATAAAATTATCACGTATATATACAATTATATACAACACTATATTGAATTATATATAACTGTATATGATATTATATCTAATTATATAAACTCCGTATCGAAATAGTATCTCCATATATCATTATATACAGAACGATATATAATTTTATCAAATCAAATTTCATGGAAGTACATTTATATCGGATTATATATACGAATGTATAGAGTTATATACAATTATATATAAACCTATATATAAATATATATGATTGTATATCATTTTTATATAATTGTATCTAAGTATATACAATCATTTTAACTCGGGTTCATACTCCCTGATTTACTAGCAACGCTAGTAAATCAGGAATCAATCAAAAATCAATTTTACGGATGGAGCATCCTCAAAAAAAAATCTCCTACATAACACAAATTAATGTAGCCCAAAAAGTCTCGAATTAAAAAAAAATACGATAAAATTAAATAAGATATAATATTCATTTTTTATAATATCATAAAATACAATAAAATTCTCTTTTTTTTGTGTAAACAACAATTTAATGGAGCGGTGCTTTTATTTGTCAGCTGCACATACACTCGTCGAACGAGAGTTTGACGAAGTTCATACCGTTGGATATATTACCGAACGAGAACGGAGGAAAGGCGGGCCCACTGGCGGATCTACAAGCGAAGAATTTGAAGTGGCTGGAGGACAACAGGTCTTGGTTCCAGGAGGAGGAAGCTACCATGAGAGTGAACGAGACCCTGCGTCCTGGCAAGGGTAAAAGCGCAACCGATCTCTTCGGCGTCGAGGGTAGCTTCAAAAAGTTGGAGATCGATTGATCCGATCGGTTCTCGCCCGATTCATTTTTATTCCTCCACTTTGTACAATTTCGAAAACTTTTCGGTATTATTTCGCCTACATTGAAATATACTTTCGGGCTGGTGAGGCGATAAATAAATATTATTTTTACCATCGACAAATGCATTTACTTCATTGAAAAGAACGAAAAGGGAGAGAAATAATTGACAAGAAGCCGACCGGAGTAGTAGACGTTCGGTCCGGATGCAGCTGCGACTATCTTCGAGCAGCGTTGACCTGGATCGATACTTGGATGGGTGACCGATTGCTCAATTCGAGGGAGGACACCAGTGGCCGGCCTAAGGTTGTTTTCGTTTTTTTTTTTTTGTTTACTAGATTATTTATTTCGATTATTATTTGGAGAAAAGGTATGTTATTAAGGGGGCAGTACACTTTGAAAATTTCAAAAAATCGAAAGCAAGCAAGACTTGAAGAAATCGACGATGATGAGCAATCAGAAGGTATTTCGTACGGTGCAGGAATTGCCGATTGAGTTTAGGTAAGAGTTTTTCAAAGTATAAACTTCAAACGCGTTTTTCTCGAAACAACGTTTTCAAAATCTAGCTCCATCGTATCTCTAAAACTGATAAACCGATTCTCTTGAAATTTGAACCACATATTGTAAACATGATTCGCAACAAGATGACCCTCGATGGTTTTAAAATTTTGACTTTTACCCTTTTTTTTGCAAAAAACTACGAAAAAACGCGTTTTTATACTTTTTTCGTTTTTCATCTGCCATTTTTTTATTTTTTGACAAAACTTTATATCCGAGGGTCATTTTGTAGCTGGTGTCATACTGAATCTAATGGACTTTGATTTTTTTTGTTGCAGACAAGCCGTTGCCGAGTTGCGATGGAGCTACCTAGCCCACCTATTTTTGAGGCGTTACGTTAAACTACAATTTTTGTACTTAAAAATGAATAAAAATGAATTAAAAATTGTTTTTTATGTATTTTAAGACTTTATTCATCAAGCCCAACAACTTTTATATTCATATCTTTTTCTAAAATCGTCAAAAAAAATCACGAAAATAGCCTTTTTCGTGGCTCCAAAGTGGACGGGCCCCTTAATATTCTTTTGGTAGTTTTTACGCGGAGAAAAACTTCGCGCATTCCATTTACACCAATTTTATGTTTTTAATTGAAATTTAATACTTTTATCGCACGGTTACGTATACTTGCTATTGAAGGCTTTGCCCTGAAGGTACTTTGATTTTCCGCCGCCAGATGTCATATCGCCATTTGACAGATCCCATATTTGCATACACTTTACCTCTAGAGTAGAAGCACTCAATGAGACATATT
Source organism: Ophion obscuratus (assembly GCA_964007375.1). Classification (NCBI taxonomy): domain Eukaryota; kingdom Metazoa; phylum Arthropoda; class Insecta; order Hymenoptera; family Ichneumonidae; genus Ophion; species Ophion obscuratus. The sequence goes on along the minus strand of OZ023322.1, from coordinate 17,951,780 downwards.
TTTTCTTCAGTCGTGAAGGCACTCATTTCGACGCACGTATTCGTAACTCTACAGCACGGTCTTACGTACAGGTCTGGAAACGACCATGGTGGGGTTAGGCACTGTTAACCACGGTCTTACATACAGGTCTGACAACGGCGGTAGTGGGGGTAGGCACCTTTAGATGTTTTGCTTTTTATTCCGATTTCTGCCGCTTGGTGCGTGACGGCAAGGGAAAGTAGTGGTGCGACGAAGAGAGAAATAGCTCTTGTGTCCTTTTCCCTCCTGACCGCAACGCATGCGCTGTTGGCTGCGTGACGTAAACACCATAGGCCCATTCGCCGGTAAGAGGTAGGGGTGAAACTACTTCCCCTCGCTAGTAGCGACGCGTAGCGGCGCCTAGTGAATCGAAAATTAAAACATATAAGAGTGCCTACCCCCACCACGAAAATTTAGCTTCGTTGCAAGACCTGTATGTAAGACCGTGCTGTTAACGAACCCACGTTTGTTTCCAATTTTCGCCACTACGCGGCATTGCTATCGGCGTGTACGTGTGCGAAAAGGACAGAACAGCTTCCGTCCGTCTCTCTCACTCTTCTCGATGATCCGAAATGCACATTATCTTTTTCGTGAGGGACGAAGGAGCAATAGACGTAGATGAGAAAGAATTGTGGAATAAGGACGGGGGATTGTGGAAGAGAATAGAAGTGGGGCTTGTAAAAAGGGGAAGATTCTGTATGGCTGGAAGAAGACCAATATAAAAATTTAAAAATAAATAAAAATACTTACCTTTTTCGAGTGAAATGGATTTTTATTCGAATTTTATTCCGAGTTTCTTTCGATGACGAAAGGAAAAAAATACGCAACGCATGGAATGTTGAATATACAAATACCTTTATTGGTTCGTCAGTTTAGAAAGCCCTGAAACAACGGTCCACCTTCGCCAGCTTTATGAATATTTCTCAAACTACAAATGCTCGTTGACGCAAACAGAGGTTATCGAGAACGTTGTAATAAAAAATGGAGTAATAAATGACACGGGGAACGGTCTAAGACAAGGCAAGGGGCGAAGGGAGAGATCACAGAAGACCGTGGGTGGGAGGTACTCGCCGATAGTAGCGACGGCGGTGGCGGCGAGCGGAATGAAAAGTGAAGCTCGTAACGCTGCCTCACGACTCCATTGAAATCTGGCTTCGCTTCCAGACTCTACTCTACTCTACTCTACTCTACTCTCTATTATGCTCTACAGCATCTGGAGTAAAATTACCAATGCTCAGATAGATGACCATCAACTGGAGACATTCTTTTCAGATGGTGGAGGGGGAAAAGAGGTATTTATTACACAAATCAGTATTAACAAATAAGTCTCCGCCGTTTTTTAAATTAAAAATTGGGCGTTTATTGTTAAAGAACGGTACTTTTGTTTTATTCAAAGTGTTGTCCATCGCTAGCCACTACATTTTCCCATTTTTCTCGCAACATATGGATACCGCGTCGGAAGAACGCTTCATCTTTTGAGGCTATCCACAAATCGACCCAATTTTTCGTATCTTCATATGATGTGAAGTGCTGCTCGGACAGGCCGTGCGTCATCGATCGAAATAAATGATAGTCAGAGGAAGTCTGATGAATACGGCGGGTAGGGTAAAACTTCCCAATTGAGTGTTTCTAAGTAGGTTTCGACCTATGCAAGCAGCATTTCACGTGTGTAAAATCGGCACTCAACGTTTCTTGACTTCAGTTGATACGGAACCCAATTTTCTTGCTTTTGAATCATTCCCAACGATTTCAAACGATATGAAATTGCTTGTTGAGACACTACTAATATAAGTGCAAGTTCTTCTCGCGTTTGGCACGAATCTGCCTCCAATAATGCTTCCAATTCCACGTCTTCGTACACTTTCGGCCTTCCGCTACGTTCTTTGTCTTCGACGTCAAACTCACCGTTCTTTAAGTTTTTAAACCACTCACAACTTCTCTCACTTGAGGTAGTCCTATCGCTTCACACTAGTCATACCACTGTTCATACTTGAGACTTGCACAATTTATATTTTTAACATGTGCAAACAAAATCACTTGTAATATCTAACATTTTCCATGTGTAATCTGTTTGAGGCCTTAGGCCACTCTAGAGGCCGAAAAAATAGGCTTTTTAGGGATTTTTTTTTCAGAAAAACTACAAAATAAATCGAGATTACAAAAAAGGTGTTTATCATACATATAAGTGACTGTATACAATACTTTTTTTGAAGCGATTAATTTCAAAATGGCGGCTGCATTTTTTAAGTTAAGTTTCAAAACTGCATTTTTTAAGTTGGCCGGAAACATAACTCAGACAATTTTCAACCGATTCACTTGAAACGTTGAATATATCTTGAAAAATACATTTTCTATGGAAGTACGTAGGATTTTTTTTTATATTGCCTAGTTCATTTGTTATTGAAAATCGTCAGATAATTGTCACATTTAATTAGAAAAATGAAAAAAAATAGTTATTCCAACAATGCGCGCAGTATTTATAGGTTTGATATTTGGCAACATTGATTCTATCTCCGTCTCTTTTACTCTACCAGGCGCGTTTAACGTCCATGCTTTTCAACGTCGATCTGTCAAAACGATGTCAGGTGCGGGAAATATAAAGCATTGTATTTGGGCCACGAGTGGTAAAAAGCGTGGAAAATTTGTGTCGCCGAAATATGTCGGTTAAAAATGAAAGATGTGTGGAAATTCGAATGAGTGTGATGAGGTTAGGACTACAGTCAGCTGTTGCCTTGCTGTCACGTCTCTTTATCGTAGCAAGTGGTAATAAATCCAGTACCGGAAGTTCAAATTAAACTTGATATTACATAAAAATTAGGTCAATAAGCGTAATTTTTTTCTGAGAGCATTGGATTACTACAAGTGTTAAGTATGTAAAACTGATTATTCTTAAGAACCTGACGGATTCCCACTGTTATATACACTTTTGTAGCGACCGGAAATTGGGTTTTTGTACGTCGTCTCGGAATTCCTTCACAAAAACACGCAATTTTAATTTTTTTCTCTGTAATTAGATCGATCAACAACCCTGAAATTTTACAGAGCCGATTATTAATATATTAAGTGAAGCTCAAAAAAAAATTATAAAAATCTTATGGATTGAAGCCTGGCGATAGGACTATCTTGAAGTAGCCTCACCATATGCTTCGACAAGCAATCGATGCGCCTCAGCTGCAGATTTCTTCAAATTACAGAAGTAACAAAGACATCTAAAGTTCCCGCAAATGACGCTTATTCAGTTCAAAAATCGACATTTTGGCACGAAAAAAATTATGGGATGCTGATACAAAATTGCTAATATTTCAAGGTTATATGGTCTTGCCAGATGCTCAACCTTACGATATGACGTTTTACATCTGACAATTTCAACCATAACCTCCACGTAGGGCCATCTTTCGTCAAACGGCGGAGACTTATTTGTACTCCCAATAAAATAACCAAAGCTCTTCTATATTATTTTCTTTTTTCTCAAACATCTCTGATATCGCGTATTGATAAAAAAAAATATAAAGTTCACTTTCCACATTGAATTGTTCTCGATCGCGTGATGGCCCAGGAAAATAAAATCCTCGTTATTTATTGTACCAACAGCCTGGTTGCATTTTCATCACAAGACCGAGTGAATCAAGAATGAACGTCATCAACACCAGTCGCGCCAATCGAGAAATAATAATCAATCGAACGGGTTCATCCCAAGAGTTGTGCAATCGGCAAAAACCTCAAGGAATGTCCACGTCGTTGTGGCCAAGGCGTCGACGTTATATTTTGAAATGGTTGCGTCTTTCCAGACTTTGTGAAAGCTGCTTTACGTACGACGTTACACGTTTCATGGTCTCTCATATATATTTTACTTTCACTGGAATATTTTCTCAGTTTACGTTAGAAGGTGACATCGTTAACAAGTGGCCCGACTCTTGCATTTTTTTCCAACAGGATGTTCCATCCTATTATTGTGAGTTTTTTCTTTGTTTTTGCTTTTTTAGGCTAAGTATTAAATAGTTGAGATGTTTTTGGAGCAATTAATTCCGAATGAAGATTTTGGTGTAGTACTCAATCACTTTTGGGATGCTGTTAATAGCAGGGCAGCTGCCGAATAGCCCTTTGAGTATAATCCAATCGTACGACACATTATTATTATTATAATCTCTGTATTATTATTATTATTATTATTACTTGCCTGATTATTAATGTTATTATTAAATATTCTATAGCTAAAATCTTATCAAAAGTTTTATAATAAAAAGATTATTAACTAATTAATTAAACATATTTGAATATTTGAAAATAAATAAATATATTTGAATATAAATATTATTATTCAATTTATTTACTTGATTATTAATATTATTATTACTTTTATTTTTATTGTTCCTAATATCTACGAGTTTGGTCTCGATAAATCTGAGCTAAAAAAAATTAGTTCCTTTTTATATTAATGTACAATTTTGAAAAATTTATTTTAGCTCCCTCATTTTTTGACTATGGCGTTGAATTTTGCATCGTTGAAATGTAACGAAAGTTCGTCTTTATTTTTTCACTTCTGTATTTTTATTACTATTTGAACCCCCACCCCTTTGGCAACGAAAATTCTTCTTTATTTTTCTATTCTGCATTTTCATTACTACCCCCCCCCCCTCCCTTTTTATGAGATTCGGGTTATGGACCTCTAATAAAGATCGTCAAAAATGTTTCTGGGATTTTTGTAGCCTAAATGAGCCAAAAAATAGGTATGATGAAAAAAATATATTTTCGTTGCATTCCAATGATGCAAACTTCAATAAATTGTCTTACTTTCCTATAGACAAACCATTAATTTATTTTTTGGCGATATTTTTAGACAATACCTTCGACACGTAATTAAAAAAAAATTTAATCAACATGCAGATGATTTTTAAATAGAGAAACATCGCTCAGTTCTTCCGATTAAGGGGCCAGTCCACTTCGGAGCCACTTCCGGCTATTTTCGCGTTTTTTTTGAGGATTTTATAAAAGATATGAATATAAAAGTCGATTATTATTATTATTATTATTACTTTTATTACTTTTTATTACTTTTATTACTTTTATTATTACTTTTATTATTATTGTTCCTAATATCTACGAGTTTGGTCTCGATAAATCTGAGCTAAAAAAAATTAGTTCCTTTTTATATTAATGTACAATTTTGAAAAATTTATTTTAGCTCCCTCATTTTTTGACTATGGTGTTGAATTTTGCATCGTTGAAATGCAACGAAAGTTCGTCTTTATTTTCTCACTTCTGTATTTTTATTAGAATTTGAACCCCCACCCCTTTTGCAACGAAAATTCTTCTTTATTTTTCTATTCTGTATTTTCATTACTACCCCCCCCCCCCCCCCTCCCTTTTTATGAGGTTCGGGTTATGGACCTCTAATAAAGATCGTCAAAAATGTTTCTGGGATTTTTGTAGCCTAAATGAGCCAAAAAATAGGTATGATGAAAAAAATATATTTTCGTTGCATTCCAATGATGCAAACTTCAATAAAATTTCTTACTTTCCTATCGACAAACCATTAATTTATTTTTTGGCGATATTTTTAGACAATACCTTCGACACGTAATTAAAAAAAAATTAATCAACATGCAGATGATTTTTAAATAAAGAAACATCACTCAGTTCTTCCGATTAAGGGGCCAGTCCACTTCGGAGCCACTTCGGGCTATTTTCGCGTTTTTTTTTGAGGATTTTATAAAAGATATGAATATAAAAGTTGTTGGGCTTGATAAATAAAGTCTTGAAATACATATTAAAAAAAATTTAATTCATTTTTATTTATTTTTAAGTACAAAAACTATAGTTCAACGTAACGCCTCAGAAATAGGTGGGCTAGGTAGCTCCATCATAACTCGACAACGGCTTGTCCGAAACAAAAAAATTAAGTCCATAAGATTCAGTATGACACCAGCTATAAAATGACCCTCGGATATAAAGTTTTATCGAAAAATAAAAAAATGGCAGATGAAAAATGAAAAAAGTAAAAAAAAACGCGTTTTTTCGCAGTTTCTCGCAAAAAAAAGAGTAAAAATCAAAATTTTTAAACCATCGAGGATCATCTTGCTGCGAATCATGTTTACAATATGTGGTTCATATTTCAAGAGAATCGGTTTATTAGTTTTATTATAATTTTATATATAAAACTAATTTTATATTTTTATATATAAAACGCGTTTGAAGTTTGTACTATGAAAAACTCTTACCTAAACTCAATCGGCAATTCCTGCACCGTACAAAATCCCTTCTGATTGCTCATCATCGTCGATTTCTTCATGTCTTGCTTGCTTTCGATTTTTTGAATTTTTCAAAGTGGACTGGCCCCTTAAAAAAATGGTATTAAAAATAATCGACGTCAATGAAAAATTCTTATTTTGCACTTACAGACGAAAGTTCAAAGATAGTTTATTGCGCATGAACAAACATCGAGTTTCAGACCATTTGTTTTTGTCCTGTTTTTATTTATTCAAAGAGCTCTTTTATGTTTTTTATGCATTTTTATGGACTCGTTTGTTCGTTTTGTATGAATTTTATCGGGGAATCAGATGATGCTCGTCCTGGCGAGCAGTGGCTGCCTCGGCGACGTATCGCACATCTTGCCTGAATACAATAAAGATCGAACGACCGTGCCACCGCCACCAAGGCCGTACAGTTTTCAATACAGCGCTGGACGATTTCCGGGACACGTCGATCGTGTCCAGCAAGAGTCCAGCGATGGCTCCGGTGTTATTCACGGTAAGCTGCTATTTTTAGTGCCGAATGATGACGTCGGACGTTGCATCGTAGAAGAATTTAATCTGATCCAGCAAGAATGCGTCAAAAATGTTTTTTTTTTTTTAATTTTTCATCTTTATTTTCTCCTTCTCATTTCCAAAAGGATCTTATTCCTTTGTGGATCCCAAGCAAAAAGTCCGCACTGTCGAGTACACCGCTGACAAAAACGGCTTTCATCCGTTACTCGTGAATTACGAAGACACCCAGGCGTTACCGGTCGATTCGGAGGCCGTCAAACTCGCCAAGGAAAAACACTACGCACTCTATCACAAAATCGCCGAAGCCAATTCTCACGATTCCGCCGCACCGTACGTCCCTAGAGTAAGTACGAGACATTTTTGTCACACTCTTCCTTCGTGTCTGGCCCCGATCGTTGGTTGAATGTGAGTGTGCAATATTCGATAATGAAGCTCATTTTTTTCGGCACGAAACTTCTTTTTAATTATTATTATAATAATTAAAACGTTATTAATTATAAATTAATTAATTAATTAATTATATAATTTACTAATTAAATAAATAATTATACTTATAAATTATAAATTAATTAAATTATTTAATTATTTAATTATAATAATTAAAAATTATTATAATAATTAAAGCTACAGTAACGGGTCACAAATAATGTGCGAATTAAAAAAAAATCGTATGAAAAAGTGATTCACTCATAAAATTAATTACACATCTATTTAGTATAAATATCGAGCTGTTAGAAAATATATACTTTTTTCCGATGTACAAAATCGCCGACTAATATTTTCTTTTGTTATCTTTTTTTTTTAGGCGCTCCGCGGCGCGACATTTAGCATTCACAATTTTGTACCTAAAACAAAAAACAAAAATTCTCGTCAATGTAGATTAGAATACCTAGAGAAGTACGTACGGAATTTGAAAATATTGTTTTATTAAAAAGTTGTAGGTATTTCAACTTAAGAAATGAATTTTCAGGGAAAAATTTCGTATAAAACTGCTCATAAAATGAAAAATTATTTGTCACGCCAATTGGAAAAAAGCTGTTTCGAGAAGTTTCGAGTAGTCGGCCATTTTGTACATAGAAAAAAATTTCTACCAGCTTGATATTCATACTAAATAGATGCGTAATTAATTTTATGAGTAAATCACTTTTTCATACGAAAAAAATGATGTCAAATTCTTTGCCCCTTAAACGGCAATCATGTAGAAAGAACATGCATTATCGTGCAGAACGGGATTTGAGTAGAAGATAGATCACGTTCGAACCGTAAAAAAGTATCCTTTTCAAAGTGCATGCTTATTCACATTGTAACAGTAGTAATTTTTTTTTAATTCCATATCGTATTCCCAGCCAAAATTCCTTAAAATGATCCGTTTGAATTGAATTCATTTAACAATAAGTGAAATTCGTTATAATGGCGCCATTCAATTGAATTCCTTGAAACGGTCTTTTTAAGTTTAAAGAGATCATTTTGAGGAATTAAACTTGAAGGGACCACTTGAGATGTGAATTTGAAGGATTTTAACCAAATTCCTTTAAATGATCCGTTTGAGTTGAATTCCTTAAAATTGTCTTTGTGAGTTTTGATGGCTTGTGAATTTCTCAAAATGGTCTCCTTAAGTTAAATTCCTCGAAATGTCCCCTTTAAGATAAATTCCTTAAAATGTTTCCTTTAAGTTAAATTCCTTGAAATGAAATTCCTTACAATCGTCCTTTCATTTTATATTCCTCAAAATTGTCCCTTTCAGTTAAATTCTTTAAAATGGTCCCTTTAAGTTCAATTCCTCAAAATTGTCTTTTTGAGTTGAATTTCCTTAAAATAGTCTTTCAAGGTAAATTTCTTAAAATAACTCCGTTAAAATACATTTCTCAAAATGGTCCCTTAAAGTTATATTCCTCAAAATCGTCCCTTTCAGGTTAACTCTTTAACATGGTCTCTTTAAGTTCCATTCCTTAAGATGGTCCCTTGAAGTTAAATTTCCTTCAAATAGTCCTGTTAAAGTAAATTTCTTAAAATAATTCCTTTAAATTAAATTCCTCGAAATGGTCCCTTAAAGTTAAATTCCTTAAGATGGTCCCTTTGAGTTAAATTCCTTAAAACGGCCCCGATAAGTTAAATTCCTCAAAATTGTCCCTACAAGTAAAATTCCGTAAGTCCCTACAAGTAAAAAAAAAAGTTTCCTCAAATGTAATTTTTTTTAATGCCAAAGTTTTATCGAATCACCGTTGATATTACGCCAAAAAGAACAACGGTGTAAAGACGAGTCGAGATCAGATTAGCGATTATCTCATTCTCGTTTTGAATCATTTAAATAGCCGCGATGGACGACCCCGTTTACGCCTAATTACATTCAACCTGCCGCACCTTTTGCCAGCGTAATAATGAACCTCGTCGTTAAATATATGCAAGAATTTCCATTGTTCCGCCAACATCCAAGACCGATTGAGGTTAGTCGAATTATCTTATTTTTTAGGAGACGGTCAGTGTCGCAAGAGCGAAGGATAAACACTTGGCGCTCTTCAAGAAGATCGCCGAAGAGCACGCAGAGATTGCTGCTCAAAGGGAAGCCGAGCGTTTGGCATACGAGGCGACATCTGTGCCCAATGATGTCCGAGAATCCCATTATGCTTACAATTGATATACGCCGAATTATTAAAATCGATAAGGAACTTGCGTTACAGCCTATACTCACATACATATAAAGAAAAAAAAACGAACGAGCAAAACTACATTGTGTATATTCATTTCTAGGCTTATTTATTTCATATTTTCCTCATAGACCGCGGAAGTGTTACTCCAGACTGATACATAACCTCAAAATAATTTTTTCCTCACAATTTCCTGAGGTGTCCCGACAATAAGAGCTTTTACTTCTCGTCGATAGTGAATAATGAAAATGAAAGTTAGCGATAATTGAAACCGTGTGGGAAATTAACGAACAAAGATGAATGCAACGGTCGATTATTTTCAGCTCTCGCTTGAATCGTTATTTCGTAACGATCGCTGATAACAACAAAGTTTTATACCGGAAGTGGAATAAATGGCGGAAACCACGAGCAAATTTCGATCGGAGATAAAGCTAGAACAATGCCAGGCATCCAGGTACATAAGCATGACTTGTTCTAGATTACGGCTTAGTGCACGATCGAGCTTTATCGTCAAACATGAAATTCCTCAGCGTTGGAGTTCTTTTTGTCCTTCTTGTCGGCATTTTGGTACCTCTTTCTTTTTCATATTTTGTTTTACGTTGTTTCGGCCTACATTGTTTCGTCGCTTTTTTGGTCGAGCTGGAGACGAGCAGACTGTTATCAGTCGAAACGAAAATGGGTTATCGGTAATTCAATGTGATTTCGACAGACTGCAGTGTCGGCTCATCTGCATCCGGAACCGGAAACGGTCATGTATCGCGGAAATAATCGATGCAGGGGAGAGGACGGAAAACGACAAGGCGGACGTTCGACCACATCCCCGACAGATATTCCGGAAGCCGGTATACACAATAATTTTTTTATTAATTCTCACTCGAGTGGATGTGGAACGTCAAGATAAGTTTTTCTGTTAGATATGCCATCAATTTTCGACCTTGGAGAATTGTATTTATCGTGCAATCTAGTGAAGTCAAATCAGTGCTGTATATCCAGGATTATTTTTAAAAAATAGTCTCTTTATGCCAATAAAATGAACAAAATATAGCGCCGCGAATAAATGAAAGAATTGGTGAAAATAATTTATCAGTATCGTGACAAACAATCTGTAAGTATAAAATCGTTGAAAAATCGGCAAATCCAATTGGTTTGCGATAGGCTATCATTTGTATTTAGCGCAATGCAGTTGAAATCAATGCTAAATATACATTTATAAAAAATTATGTGCATTTTGTAGTACCGGAAGGAAATTTTACAGAGACGATTATTAATATATTTAGTGAAGCTCGAAAAAAAAATCCTATGGATCGAAGCCTGGCGATAGGATTACCTTAAATTTCAAGCCCACTTTCGTCAAAGTTCTTAACATTTGAATATGATTTTCACCAGATGCGGTCAATGTCTGATGGAAGCAAGTCATTCCGGATATCGAAGACGTTTTGCCAATGTTCTCCCTCTCATGAAGAATCTACTCCAAATATGAATAACAATTAAACAAGCTTGAGCAGAATTTTTGTCGTTCTTCGATTATTTAATACTCCACGAGGCCTTCCTCAATTCCGTTCACTGATCTTTTCCTCCCTTTTTCCATTTGTTTCCATTCGCCTTAACGATACGGTATACTTATAATATTTTAATTCCTATAAGATCTTAACGGCAGTCGCTTTTTCAGAGCGTAGTACACTGGACAACGTGGTAACATCGAACGAATCGAGAGATAGGCATGATCCAAACACTTTGTAAATAAGATGATGGTAAATGCGAATACAGCAATGCACATTTACCGTGGCATCGAAGTTTGCATCGTTGCAACGCGATGCTAATTTCTTCACCATGTTTCGTTACTTTCTATTGTCATCCGGAATATATTTTTTTTTCTTACACTCAGCTAGATAGATGTTTGGTGAGGATCTTCAAAGGTAATTGGAATCTTGGAGGTGGATCACTCATAAAGAGCCTTAAGGGCTTATATACGCGAAAAATTTCAAAATGTTGACCTTTATTTTTATTTTTGATTCCATTAGCCTAAACGGTTAGGAATATTTTGAGCTTTACAGATTTGAAAAATTCCAAAAATAAGGTAATGCATTAATGGATACCGCGCGGCGCGCCCGACCGCCAACTTCAAAGCCGTTTTTCCACGATTCACTTTTTTTAACCTTGAGAAAGTTTTAACTCTTGAACGAACGTTCAGATCGCTTTGAAATTTTTACAACACATTCTTAGTATCGTCACCTGTCGTGTGAAGCACAGAAACAAAAATTTCGATGACACAAAAAAATATAAAAAATAAAATACCGACGGAAAATTGAGCAAAATAATTTTAAGTTTGGAATTTTTATTATAATAATTAAAAAAAAATGATATTGTTGGTCCACACTGAAGATACATTCATTATGCAACATATACTTAACCATGTGCATAAATGATCTGTAAAAAAAATGTTGTCAATATATGCGTCATTTTTTTTAACCGCGTCTAGAAAAGTACCTTCGAAAATCGGCGAAATCGCGTATATAAGGCCTTAAGGACTTTTCAGTGCTAATTGTAATCTATATTCGCATAAAAAAATAAAAGAAATTGAAAATAATTCGTTTTCATTGCGCTCCACCAACGCAAACTCCAAAATCGTTTCCTGAATTGTGCCTCGATGATCGCAGTACCAAATTTCGGAAATTCTGAAATTGTCAGACCTGTAATTCGATTTGTTTCCCTCGGCTGAACACATTTTTACGTAAGTTTGAGTTTTGGACAAAAGGTACAAAATAGAAATTTGCATGATTTTGAATTTTATGCTATTTCAGAGCTCTTTTTAAGGGGTTAGGCTACTGTGAAAATTTTAAAAAGTCGTTCGTCGCTTGCGGCAACTCAAATTGAAGACGAAGGTCCAACGTATGGGGCAGGAATTGCAGATTGAAGGTAAACTTATGATTCCAGCGAGAAAACTGCTTAAGGGGTAACAGCACTGTAGAATTGTCAAAAAAAATGTTTTTTTTTTTTAATTGGCTATTTTCTCGCAACAATTTTTCAAAACAGCACGCGGCATAACTCCAACAAATTTCGTTCTTTTCACTCCAAATTTTGAGCACATCTTTAAAATAACATTCCGAAGAGAAATACGTACGGGATTTTCCATGAGTTCATTATAACGTTATTTATTAACAAATGATTGTCCTTTTTTCCGTCGTAAATTGAGTTTTTACTTTAAATGCTTGACAATTACACATAAGTTAATATTTTCAAAATCCCCTACGTATTTCTCTAGCTATACTCGTGTGAATTAATAGAACTTGAAAATTTGTTGTCCACATTCAAATTTGCGTCAGTTATACTGCGTGCCCCATAGCGTCTCAAATTCAACGTGCCTCGCGAGAATGGCTCCAGCATTACCATTTTTAATATTTTTTTTAAAATAAAGTTTTGTTCGTTCACTTGAAAATATGACTAATAACATCCTTGAATATTATTATCCTCCTACTTGTCCTTCGACCCAAAAGAATTCACGAAAAATCGCTTAAGGGAGACTTTGTCCCGGATTGGGCAGCGGGAGATGTTAGCGGCTCAACATGAGCAGCTAGAAGAAGAGGAGAGATGCCTCTATGGACCAGGCATTGCCGATTAGCGGTCATTATAAACACATTTGTGTAAACACGTTACAAAACTTTAAACGCGTTTTTCTCGAAAACACGTTTTTAAAAATGGCTGACATTCTCCTGACCGCTGTAATTAACATATCGACCTGAAATTTGGAGAGCATACTCAGAAAATATGTCTTCACGGAATGACGGATCGTTTTTTCGATAGATACAGTTTTGCATTTATTATTTATCTTTTTATGCGAAAAAAAAACGCGAAAATTCGATTTTTTTTTAAATTGCCGCCATTTTCCGAAATTTGTACCAAACGAAAAACCCATCCGTCATTCCATGACCAAAGGGTCACAGATTGATAATATGCTTTGAATTTGTGTTTCAGATCAACAAAGAGGGGGCAGTGATGTCAGCCGTTTACCTCCCGCGATTTGAGGACCTGTTTTCGCGGAGCTGCGACGGCCGCCATTTTTTTTTTTTTTTCAATTTTTTTTAACGTTCTGTATATCATGAATAAAAGCAAGAAAAAAACCGCACTCAAAAAGCTTTACTCGTTTCCTTTAAAAAAAATAAAATGTAAACACCTGAAATATGGCACTCCAAGGACAAAGTCTCCCTTAATTCGAGATATTTACAGTGTTGCACCCCCTTAAACGCGTTTTTCTCCAAACTTTGGTTTTCAAAACGGTGTACACGATTTCTCCACGTCCAATAAGGGGATTGCCTCAAAAGTTATTAACAATAATGTCATTTTACCACGAAAGAAAAAAAAAGTTCGATAATTGAAACACGATAACAAAAAAAAACGCGGTCAAGTCTTAGCCAATATTGTCTATTTGAAGAAAAAAAAAACTCGTTTTATTTGTTTCAGATCGGGTGGCCAAAATCAAGAACATCGTTGAAGTCCTTGACTAGATTATTTATAACATCCTTAATTATTCATATTTCAAAACGAAATTTCGTACACAACTTTAATAATCAACATACAAAGAAAATGTCCAAACGATTTTTTTCAATCATCATACGTATTTAATTTCTTTTTTATTAATCCTGATTTTCGGATCATCACAGTAGGCTAACCCCTTAACATCACTTCCGAACAACAGAGACATTATTGACACGCATATCCAGATTGTCCAAATAGTCTCGGTCCGTTAGCGGACTCGATAACTGCGCGTTTACAAAAATTATCACGAACATTCACAAAGTTACTCGTAAAAAAATATCAATATTAACAAAATTGAACATTTACAATATCTCTGAAGTGCGAGCACTGCGCAATGTTTTCGCATACATAATGTACAACAACGCCGCGACGCTCCGCGAATTGGGTAAAAAATTTCAGTTCAATATCTCCAGTTATTTAAGGGGTCTTTTTTTAGACGTTGAAAAAGGCTATTTTCGTTAATTTTTTTTATAGGTTTGTATTATAGATATTGATATAAAAGTTATTACACTTAATAAATACACTTTCGAAATAAATTTAAAAAATATTTGTATTTATTTAAGTCACTATTTATAGACGAAAATAGTAGCTAAAAAAATGTCCTAATAAACTTGTGGATCTGCGCTGTTGATGAAACCTCGGAGATGGATCATCCAAAACAAAAAAATCAAACGTTTTTAGATTCAGTATGTTAATGGCTATAGCCCATATCATACGATTTTTTATATATGCAAAAATAACCAAATGCCGAACATTTAAAAAAACGTGTTTTTTACCGTTTTTGGCAACAAAAAAATGTAAATATCAAAATTTTAAAAATCCTTGATATGCGGTATAGCTATAGTTGTGAAGAATATGTGGTTAAAATTTCATAAGGATCGGTTCAATAGTTTCGAAGATTTTATCAACAAGCCGTCAAAAAACGTTGTTTCGAGAAAAACGCGTTTATAGTTTGTTTGGGTTACGTGAATACATTTTTTAAAAATTGAATGTACTACGAAAGTGTATTTATCGAGTGTAACAACTTTTATATCAATATCTATAATATAAACGTATCAAAAAATCATGAAAATAGCCTTTTTTAGCGTCTAAAGTGAGAAGACCCCTTAAGGACAAGTTACCGCCCTTGACGACGAAAAAATCGATTTTTTTTCATCATTTGCATCCTTAAAGTGATTAGAACGCGTGGGTTTGATGGTTTGGGTTGCCAAAAACAAACATTGAATACGATTTTTTATAACGTTCAACTTTAAATGCGTTTTTTCTGGAACCAGTATTTTTCAGCGCGCGGTGCGCTCTACAGCTCCGACGGATGAACCGATTTACGTGAATCTCCGAGCAATTGAATGGAAATTCAATTTGCAGGGCCATCAGGAAGCGATTTTTGTCAAAAATTGAGTACAAATATTTGTTTCGTCCGTTGAAGCAAAAATAACCGGGCAAAGAAATTGGATTCTTTTTTGTCGAACGGCTGCCATTTTGTTTTCCAGGAGTTTTCCCTAAAATAAAAAACGACAAGGGCCCCCAAATTTAGTCTAGTTTGATCATGTTTAATCCATTTTTTGTTTCATATGAACTTGCAAGGCTATGGAGCGTTCCGCGCAGACCAAAACACGCCGTGCATCGACTTTATTTCACGGTAGCTGAAGCCGCCATTTTGGATCTTTTAAAATAAATAAAATTGGAATTCACTTTCCATTGATAGAAGAAAAAAAAATACTTTGGCACCCATTTTCAAAAGTATTTGTACATCTTACACGGAACTATTGTTAATTTGGCTTTATTTGTTTGTTCGTGTTTTTCCAAGATTTATTTAAGGGGCAAGGCCACAGTAGAATTCTCAAAGAATCGATTTTTTTTCGCTATAATGGTGCTTTATCATCATAAGAATAAGTTACTATTCGATTTATAGCAAGAACAGTTTTTTTCCACCGACTTTGAGCGTATAACGTAAGCCCACCTCTGGCACGGCCATAGAGTACCTAAAACTTTAAACGCGTTTTTCTCGAAAACGCTTTTAAAGCGTTCGAAAAGCTTTTTTCCAATTGGCGTGACAAATAAATTCGACAATTTTCACTCGATTTACTTCAAATTTCAAAGTTATGTTCCTAATTGCATTTCGCAGAGAATTACGTACGGAATTTCTGATTAATCGAAAACTTTTCATTTTATGAGCAGTTTTATACGAAATTTTTCACTGAAAATTCATTCAAATACCTACAACTCAATTCAAATACCTACGACGTTTGAATAAAACAATATTTTTTAAATTCCGTTCGCACTTCTCTAGTTATTCTAATGTAGATTGACGAGAATTTTTGTTCTTTGTTCTAGGTCAAAAATTGTGGATGCTAAATGTCACTCCACGGAGGGCCTAAAAAAAAGATAACAAAAGAAAATATTAGTACCCGGCCTTTTTGTACATCGAAAAAATATATATATTTTTTCTAACAGCTTGATATTTATACCAGATAGATGTGTTATTATTTTATGAGTGAATCATTTTTTCATACGAAAAAAATTGTTAAATTCGCACATGATTTTATATCCGTTACTGTGGCCTAACCCCTTAAACAGACACCATGCATAGGATAAGCTATCGAGCACAGAGACTTAAGGGATCGTCTCAGTGTGAAATTTTCGAAAAATCGATTTTTTTTGTTGCATTATCGGATAGTATACACTGTAATAAACATTCTCTCAAATTTTTAAATCGAAATTCAAATTATTACGGTCGCTACAACGTTTCTTGTAGAAAGGGAACGGAGCGAGACATCTGCCTCGCCAATCTTTAAACGCGTTTTTCTCAGAATAGTGTTTTTCAAAACGCTTTCCACTCTCAAAGGAAGAGTTTTGAAGATATCTAGTTCCCCCTTGAAGAGAACATTTTTAACGTCATTCTTTATAGCGCTATGGAAGCTTTTTTTTAAAAATCTTCCTATTTTTTTTTACGAAAAACTGTCGAGAAAAAGGGCCAAATTCGATACTTTTTGTTCAAACCGCCGCCATTTCGTCAAATTAAAAAAAAAAACCCTTCCATAGCGCGATAGCGACTTTTCTACAGATTAATAATCTTTTTGAAATTTTTGTTCCAGATCAAAATTGCGGCCGCAATCGTGGAAACCGTACAGGACCTTTTTTTATTACGTGTCATTTCAACAATTTATTTAACTATTGCACATCCAATAAATAAACATAAAAAAATCATTTTATATTCGTCATGAATGTATTGATTTATTTAAAAAAAACCGGACCGATTAGTTTATTTGAACATTAAAAAAAAAATCGCGAAAATCAGTGATTTTTCGGAGGGTCACACTGAGACGATCCCTTAATAAAGCATTTTATTTTTTTTTTCGTAAGATCATTTGAAAAACACGACGTGTACAAATACTTTTTTTTACCCATTGTATATATACCAAAAAAAAATCCGATGTTCATGCCTTTTTAATTCCTCTCGACGGTAACCTCCCCTTAAGACATAATGAATTTCTCTCTCACTCACACCTATACAACAATTCATCCGGCCACTCGTTCCGGCTGCGAGTTCCTGGCTACTCGAAACGTTTCATTAACACTGCCGTAAAAGTCGCATTTTTGCCCAACCCAAAACTTTCACCATAAAAAGCAGCGGATAAGAAATAGACAGAAAAACGGTGCCGAAACGTTGCGCGACTTTTTACAGCTATACATAAGTATGGAATTACGAAGTGGACGCTTCCCGTGTAAGTTGAGCGCTCACGTTGTTTATTTTTGTTTTAACTTCGTTACAGACAATGCGATTGTATCACGTTGCGTCTGTACAAGTCCATTGCCATTTTACAAGTACACGACCATTTTAGGAAACTTCGTATATTGCATTTGGGAAGTTTTCAGTCCAGTTCACCGGTGACGATGACATTGTACACGTCTAATTATCATGATTGAGTTTCGTGATTCCCTTACGATACATCATATTGGCCCGTTTGGAGCTCGATCGACGGATCGATTCAACCTCCAACGCGGTCTTTGTTCGCCTTTGCGGACACGACGAGCGCACGTGATCATTTTTCCTATACACACATAGATGAGTAAACGTCTACATTCTTATACAGTTCGTTGTACAACGACGTAATTCTCAGAGTTTACTTCTTGAGAAGATGATTCATGTCTTTGTTTTGCCGCTGCAACATAATATCGGCCTTCTCGGTCTTGTCGGTGACATTTTCGATGAGATCGTGCTGAGAATCAATTTCCTCGGATAGGCCAATGGCGAGGCCCTTGAGACGCGCCAGGGAGCCGCTCATTTCGTCCAAGTTGCGCTCCAGAGCTACGCTAACGTCGGTCTTGGCGGGCTTCTGCTCCTCATCATCGCCCAACAGACCTCTGCGCTGGAGAGCCGGATGATTCTGGGCCAAATTGTTTCTCGTTTGTTCTATCGTGCTCGACAGAGCACCGATCGATTCCGCACTCTCCGATTGTGGTATTTTGTTGATGACACTCGACGACGAGCTCGGCACGTCGATCGATTTGCCGCTGAGATAATTCCTCAGACTTCCAAACACGCTTTTTATACCTTGTATGTGCTTCTGGCTGAAGCGCAACGTGCTGTTTATGTCGTCCAGCCGCTTCTCCGTTCTCTCCAATTGCTCGCGCTGCCTGATGAGCTCCTGCAAAACGCGACGAAATATTGTAACGATGTTGTCTTTTGCGTTGATAACGTGTTGATACTGGACGCAGAACAATTTACGATCACGATGTTTGCATCGTTGGAAAGCAATGAAATTTCAGTTTTATTTTTGTGTTGCCTCATTTTCATCTGAAAAATTTCCTTAAGGGGGTCGTCTAGTGTGTCAGATCAAAAGAAGAGAACACGGCCTTGCATGACTTCTTTGAAGAGGAGGAAGGTGTACTCTATGGTCCAGGCATAGCAGATTGATAGTGAGACCATTTTTTTTATATATACAACAACTTTCGAACGCATTTTTCTCAAAACACGATTTTTTCAAACTGCTGCCATATCTCAAAAACTATTTGATCGATTCTGCTGAAATTTATACATGAGGTTGAAGTTTGCATCGTTGGCATGCAACGAAAATTAATATTTCTGAGTTCCTTTAATTTCTTTTGGCAGATTATGCCTCTAAAAAACCTGCAACCATTTTTTTAGCTATTTATTTACCGATCTACAATGTAAATCTATAAGAAAAAAATTTCAATAATAATAAATACCCGAGAAATAAAATATAAAAAAACATTCGTTGCGTTCCAACGATGCAAACTTCAGCAGCATAATTTATACAGGATCTTTAGCACATATATAACTACAAGTTGAACTAAAATAATTGAGATTGCTTCGTTAGTTTTCTTTTTATCAGCTATGGAGACGCAAAAAAATATACGAAGAATTGATTTTTTTTTCTAAAGCGTAAAAAAAATTCTTTTTTGGAATTCTAACTTTATTTTAGTTCCACGTAGAGTCTCAAGTCTCACGATTAAAATTGCGTTCGGTTTTTTGATTTCGGATAAGCAGAACGGCCGGAATCATGGCAGCAGTGGAGCACCTCTTTTTATATATGTGTTCCTGTTGGGCGATGTATCGCCGATTATATTCTATATAATGACTTCAAAAAATTCACAAAGTTTGCTTAGATGTTAATAAAAATTATATACAATTGCTAAATTATTTTATTTTAATGGTATGTCAAAAAAAATCCCCAAAAAAGCATTAAAAAATAGCCTTCACACTAGACGACCCCGTTAATGGAAGGCTCTGCCTTGTTCGGCCAAAAAATGTTCGATATTTCACCAATTTTTTATGCGCAAAGTATTAAATATAGTATATTGATATTTCGTATGTTGACTAAGCGGTCTTTATTGAACATCAAAATATTTTTTAAAGTTTGACAAAACACGGTGGTGGGAGTGGGAGGAGCCACTTATGTCGGTGCGCGGGCGATGACATTCTTCGCTTGCGGAAGTCCTAAGTCCCGGACAGGTGATCTGAAGCAAAAAAATCAAATGTGTTTTTACTTTGTACAATACTGTGTATAAGTTGACCTAGAATCAAGAAGAAAGAGTGAAAAATAAAAAGATAGTGTGCAAACAACTGCAAAATTTTTTGGGAAAAAAACAAACTTCCTTCCGATCGCTCACTATTTGTTTATTTTTCAATTTTTCTTCTTGATTCTAGGTCAACTTATACACAATATTGTACAAAGTGAAAGTATGTTTAATTTTTTTGCTTCAGATCACTTGTCCGGGACTTAGGACTTCCGCAAGCGGAGAATGTCATCGCTCGCGCTCCGACATACGTGGCTCCTCCCACACCCACCACCATGTTTGGTCAAACTTTAAAAAATATTTTGATGTTCAATAAAGACCGCTTAGTCAACATGCCAAATATCGGCATTCTATATTTAATACTTTTCGCATAAAAAATTGGTGAAAAATCGAACATTTTTTGGCCCAACAAGGCAGAACCTTCCCGTATTAAGGGGCTATACCAGTGTGACACTTTTAAAAAATCGATTTTTTTGTTGCCTTTTTCGACAGTTTATACTTTCAAGAATATCCTGTACAAATTTCAAGGTCGCTCTATCATGTTATCTTGCAAAAATCGATAGTTAAATCTTTAAACGCGTTTTTCTCGAAATGAGATTTTTCAAATTAGCTGACAATGTAACTGAAATCATTTTTGATTAGATGAATATTAACGATTTGGCATTGAAAAAACGACCATTTTATAGGCAAGAAAACAGACTTTTTTCCATAACTACGCCATTTTGTTAGATTTTGATATTTTTCGAAAATCCTACGTTATTGTACAGGAAATACCTTCCAGTTTAACGACTTTTTCTCCTTTTTCGGTTTCAGCTACTCAATCGACCGGAATCATGTCAGCAGTAGAGGACTTTTTTTTTGCACCTCCGAAGGCAGCACATAAGTCGCTTGGATCTCAATATTTTTCGATGAAAAAATTATGTAATATAGGTCAAAGATAGCCAAATATATTCTTAATTTTCCGAAACATTTAATTGAGTACTTTTTTTTCCAAAAAATTCCCGAAAATCGCCCAAATTGTCAGCGTTCACACTGGTGTACCCCCTTAAGGGGTCTTTTCACTCTAGACGCTAAAAAAGGGCTATTTTCAGGCCATTTTTTATAGGTTTATATTATAGATATTAATATAAAAGATGTTACACTTTCGAAATACATATAAATTTTTTTTTAAAGTATTTATGTAACCCAAGCAAACTTCAAACGCGTTTTTCTCGAAGCAACGTTTTTCGACGGCTTGTTGATAAAATCTTCGAAACTACTGAACCGATCCTTATGAAATGTTAACCACATATTCTTTACACGTATAGCTATAGCGTATATCAAGGATTTTTTCAAATTTTGATATTTACTATTTTTTCTTTGCCAAAAACGGTGAAAAACAACGTTTTTTGGTTCTTTTCGAAAAATGTCCGCCATTTTATTATTTTTGCATATATAAAAAATCGTATGATATGCGCTATAGCCATTAACATACTGAATCTAAAACCGTTTGATTTTTTTTTTCGGATAATTCATCTTCGAGATTTCATCAACAGCGCTGACCTACAATTTTTTTAGGACATTTTTTTAACTACCATTTTCGTCTATAAATAGTGAATTGAATAAATACAAATATTTTTTTAAATTTATTTCGAAAGTGTATTTATTAAGTGTAACAACTTTTATATCAATATCTACAATATAAACCTATGAAAAAAATTCATGAAAATAGCCTTTTTAACGTCTAAAGTGAGAAGACCCCTTATATATATAGGCCGAGACTCACTAAAAAGGATTTCGAAAAAAGTATGAGGGATTTTGAAGGCCTAAATTTACCAAAAAAATTGGGCTACCGAACTTTTGTTGCGTTCAATTGGAGAAAAAAAATTGGGCAATACGAGGAAAAAAACAAACTTTCTTGCATCCCAACGATGCAAGCTTCAATACCACAAACTGCTGGAGGCATAACTCAGCCAAACATGCCCTGATTCACTTGAAATTTCCAACCCATTTTCTCAGATGCATTTTCCATACAACTGTGTGTGGAATTTGCGATTGATTATTAACGTTTTTTTAAAACAATTACTTGTGTGATTTTTCTGCCCAAAAATGAGAGTTTTCATTCGAATCTGCACTACCTTTATAAAAAAGCTCAGCCAAGTGCGAGTCGGGCCTCACTCTATTAGGGTTCCGTACATATAACAAATTAAATTTTTTTTTATCTCAATATTTAATTAGGTAAAGCTTTTTTTCTGTCTTAGTTCTTAGGTAGTACTAAACTGACACCATATGGGGTGATGATAGCTAAAGAAAGCTCTGTATACTCCTGCTGTAAACTAATAATAAAAATATATCAAATTATTGTTATTTAAATATTTACAATACCAAATTACTCACTTTTGGACCCGGTACCATCCAATTGCTAATATTGTCACCTTTTTCGCAGAAAAAGAGGAGATGAAGAAAAATAAATTTAAAATACAATCTACAGTCTTTTTTAAATTCGCAATCTCGTTTTCGTGATGTCAATATCTCATTCTTGGCTGGCACCGACTCCAACATTAAGTCATTTGGTATTGTAAATATTTAAATTAAATAACAATAACTTTATATATGTTTATAACAGAACAATAAAATTATTATATATATTACAATATGCATCAGCGTTTTCAGTAATTGTTGTTTAAATACAGCAATATCCATAATATACAAAATCATAATCACACAATCCATAATATACAATAATTCCAAATTCCTAACTAGTTTAGTTTTTGAGATAGACCCCGTAACAAAAATGATCTAAAACTGACAACGTTGAGGGCCTCCCATTTCTTTATTTTTCAAGGCAAAAAAAATATATTTGTACTCTTCCCAATGAGCTTTAAAAAATGACACCCCACATGATAGAGTAAGAAAAAAATAACTTTTGCTCCTTTCTCGTGTATGGGATCCCCATGAAAAATAATTTAACTGAATTCCTAATTCAATATTCAGTTTTGGCTCAATATTCTAAGAAAGGTATTTTCTAATTTCTCTGAGTAGTTCCATAGCTTTCTATATATATTTTAAGGATTTTTTTCTTTTGTTCTAGGTTGAAAACTACAGAAGAATCTTTCCAGCCGCGGAACACTTTGGACGAGAGGTACTCTGTGGTCTTGGACTCTGACAGTGCCATTTTCAAATGAACTACAAAAAAAATTATTGTATACTTAAGACTATCTATAGTCAAGTTTTCTAATACAACTTTTTTCTGCTTCCATTTTACTCGTTAACAAATTCATAACATTAGCCTTTTCTTCGATGAGTTGTTGTTACTTTATTCCTTCGCGAGGGAAAATTGATCGCGGATACGCTTTGAAAGTTTCCTGCAGTTCCCCAGTTTTACGGATAACGTTGTGGCAAAAATATGGTGCGTTAATGAAACATAATGACGAATCTCTTCTGAGAAATTTTGTCGAAGTGTATAAAACTCTTGTGTATCATTCGAGCAAGCAAGGCTGCACATTGTAATATTCTGCCT
The DNA here is from genome assembly GCA_964007375.1 of Ophion obscuratus. Lineage (NCBI taxonomy): Eukaryota > Metazoa > Arthropoda > Insecta > Hymenoptera > Ichneumonidae > Ophion > Ophion obscuratus. The sequence goes on along the minus strand of OZ023322.1, from coordinate 17,928,279 downwards.
GATGCAGGAACAACTTTCTTTTTTGGTTGAATACCTCAGCAGTCGCAGCTCCAATTTGTTCGGAATCTCGCAACAACGATATGGACCTCTCGGACGACTGAATAGTTCTTTCCTCGATGGCTTTTTTCCGTTCGATAATTTGCTGATGATGACGTTCGATTTCGTCGTCGTAATTGTTGTAATGATTGTCGGAGTAGTAAGACGAGGGGGCGGACGTCCTCGGTGGAGCACTACCAAGAAACGTCTCGTCATCTACATCATCGTCCAACGAGAAGAATGGATTCTTTGGGTCACTGATGTAATTATGACCCGCCATTTAATTGTCCGAAAAACAGTAAGTCGCCTTGAATTTATACTTTTTCAATATCACAACTGGAAGAAGCGAGCACACGATCCGAGTGACGCGTAACCTCTGTTGTGATATCGCCCGATCTGTCCCCTGGGGAGACACTTGATTACGAGTGTGCGCGAAAGTTTTTGACGTGTACGGTTTTCTTCTCGCTCGCTTGTCAATACAGAGGGAAGAGTGGAGAGGGCGCCAGAGGGCATTTTCCTAGCATGAGACTTCAGTGTGTTATCCTCTCGATACCTAACTTATCAACTGAAGGTACATTCTCGATTCTTTTGAAATTAAACAGAATATAAAACTCTCGCTCGTTTAGGTTCAATGTGGAGCTCTCTTTCAGAATGAAACTTATGAAAGATCGATTCTAAAAACGGGCCTAACGATGTTTTCATCAAATGGGATGAATGCACCATTTTTGAGGTGCGATAAAACGATTAACGGGTTATACTTAGCTCGTAGTCGGAAAAAGGCGAAATTTTCTTATTTTTCTGTTAGGACAACGTGTGCAGGATATCAAATTATTATTTTTTTTTTTACATTAGAGTGTATATTTTTTAGTATTTTTTAGTTATTGTATGTCAAGATATTTATAAATGCGGTGGATAGAGTAGTTTGTGTTCGAAATCATGCGAAATGAAAAAAATCAAACGCATTTAGGTTTGCATGAAATTCTTCAGTGCTTGGGCGAAGGATTTAATAAAATATTATTTTTTTGAAAAAATGGCCGCACTCCACGGTGAATTATAGAAATTCGGTGAAAAAATTGCTCTATTTTCGTTGATAAAGAAAAATTATGCATAAACAAATTCCTTCGTTCGAGCACTGCTTTTTTATATGTAAAAAAAGGCTTGTAAAATTTTAAGTTTTTCGGTGCAGTGATTCTTGAGAGATCATGGTCACTGATTTTGAAAAAAATCTTTTGAGAAAATGCATTTAAAGTTCGCCACAAACGCTCATAACTCCCTTAATTTTGAACGGATCAACTTGAACTGTTCAGGGAATTTTTTTAAAATCTTACATTTTGAGAATTTCTCGAAAACCAAAAATCGATATATTCAAAAATTCCAACTAGAGAAGACCCCTTAAGACCCCCTTAAGGGGTCTTCTCACTTTAGACGCTAAAAAAGGTTATTTTCGTGATTTTTTGATAGGTTTATATTATAGATATTGATATAAAAGTTGTTACACTTATTCAATACACTTTTTTAAACTTTTTTTTAACTACCATTTTCATCTATAAATAGTGACTTAAATTAATTCAATTTTTTTTGTGCATTTTGAAAGTGTATTTATTAAGTGTAACAACTTTTATATCAATATCTATAATATAAACCTATTTTAAAAAATCATGAGAATAACCTTTTTAGCGTCTAAAGTGAGAAGACCCCTTAAGGACGTTCGAGGGTTTCACCGATGAATGTTAAACGATATTGATTCTTTTAAACGTAAATACTTCTAATATAGATTAACTTCGAAGTTTCCGCAAGTTTCACAGTTTTCGAGAAATATCGTATCAAAATCGAGATACTTCAACACAGTTTTTCATTAAGGGGCCATCGCAGTATAACGGATTGGAAAATAGTTTATTTTCGTGATTTTTTTTCGATGGTTAAAATAAGCTAATCATTCCGATTTTTTAATGTCAAATCAAAGCATTCATGAAGAACAGAAAATACATTTTTAAACGTTTATTTTAATTTATTTACATTTTTGTAACGATTAAAAATGTCTTCGAAAAAAAAGGAATCCTCTCGGTGTACACGGGTGTGTGGCCGTAAATATTATCTACAACTAAATTTGTAAAAACATTATTAATCAGTATGAAGGCCACTGTCTTGCTATGGAGGTTTTTTTAAATCAAAATTGACTAAATGGCACCGATTTGAAAAAAAAAGTATCGAATTTACCCTTTTTTCCACAGTTTTTCGTTAAAAAAAATGTGAAGATTAAGAAACAGCTTCCTTAGCAAGATAAAGAATGGCGTCAAGAATGATGTGTCAAAATTTGAGACAGATAGCTTGAAAAATATCCATTTTAGTGTACACCGTTTTAAAAAACGACATGTCGGGAAAACCGCGTCCATCCGCGCCAGGTGTCACGCAGCTGGTCGAATCCCTTTTTTGAGAATAACCGGAATAATTCGAATTTCGCCCCAAAAATTGAACAGCCCATTTATAGCCGTCTATACTATCGGATAATACAAAAAAAAATCGATGATTTGAACATTTTATACTGTGATGATCCCTTAAGAAAACGCGAATTGTGCTGAAGTTTTGACAAAGAGAGGAGTGAACGTGTCATCCGCGGCACAATTAAGGCCTTAGGCCACAGTAACGGGTATAAAATCATGTACGAATTTAACAATTTTTCTTCGTGTGAAAAAGTGATTCACTCATAAAAATAATTACACATCTATTTAGTATGAATATCACGCTGTTGGAAAATATATGTATATTTTTTTTCCGATGTACAAAATGGCCGACTACTCGAAACTCCTTGAAACAGCTTTTTTCCAATTAGCGTGACAAATAACTTCAACAATTTTCACTCGATTTACTTCAAATTCAAAAGTTGTTCCTAATTGCATTTTGCAGAGAAGTACGTACGGAATTTCTGATGAATCGAAAACTTTCCATTTTATGAGCAGTTTATGAGCAGTTATAACGAAATTTTTCACTGAAAATTCATTCCTTAAGTTCAAATACCTACAACTTTTGAATAAAACATTTTTTTAATTCCGTACGTACTTCTCTAGGTATTCTAATGTAGATTGACGAGAATTTTTGTTTTTTGTTCTAGGTAAAAAATTGTGAAGATAACAAAAAAAATATCAGTAGTCGGCCATTTTATACATCGAAAAAAAAACATATATTAGTGTAATTAATTTTATGAGTGAATCACTTTTCAATACGAAAAAAATTGTTAAATTCGCACATGATTTTATACTCGTTACTGTGGCCTAAGGCCTTAATGATTTTTCATGAAAAAACAGCAATATACCCTACACTTTACTATTTAAAAAAATGCATTAGAACTTATACAATCGTCAAATTATTCACATACAAGTTATAATCGCTTCACACGATTCATTTTTTTCGCACAGTTAATTTATCACTGTTTCCTCACCCTGGCAATTTGAACAAAAACCATAATTTTCGGATACTAATCGACAATTCTAAATCTTTCAAACACCCCGTCCGCTTAAACTCCATCAGCGATGACAAAAATCGGCGATCGAATGTTTTCGAGGCCACCAGTCTGAAACCAGCCAGAAAAACACTGTCGGCAAAATTCCCGTAATGTTTCGAGCCGTGCGCGCGGTTTTCCCGTATAATTATAAAAAATCATGACCGTTCAATAAAACGTTGAGTATGCCGATCGGACCGCACGGTCTCGATGTATCGACCGTTGCTTAAAAAAATCTGCGACTAGGGATCAAGATAAGCGGCATGTCCTGTTCGGACGGCGGTTCTCGTGGTTTGGAAAGATATCCTGGCACGGGTTGTTGTGGTTAGTCATTTTGTCCAAATTATCAAGGAAAACACCCTCGTGAATTGTTTCTTGTCCCTGCAATAGCGAAGACTCCAAACCGGAAGTATCTTAAATTGAAAAGTTGCACAAACCTATAGCAAAAAAAAAAAATCCGTCAGCCATAAAATGACGCTCTGCCAATAAAGTTCTAGTCGCTCTCACTATGCCATTTCTTCACCACAGGCCCAAGATCGCCCTCGAAAAAAACATGTGAAATAATCGTAACGTTAATTAACGCCTCTCAGGAACGAGTTGCGCCGCTGAACAGTCCGGATGTCTAGCATCGGAGCCTCGAATTCGTTCGTGCTTCTGTCGAGAGAACGTCGGATGTGTGGATCGAGCCGACTGCGGCGGCTTCCGGCCTAGCGGTACAGCTGCGACCGGAGCGTGTCCCGGGCCGTGCCAATGCGCGGAGGAGGAAGCCTGGAACCTCAACGCGCCGCCCAAGCCCAATTGCGAATGGCTGGCGAATTTCAGCGAATTAAGAAGGCAATGGAGCGACCACGGTCGTCAGAACAACTGTCACTGTTGCAATTGCAAGCCATGGTGAGCGTCCCTTTGCATTATTCCATCCGTGCTTCCGACTCTCACCCTCCGAATCTTCCAAATGTTCGCAGTAGAAAAGCGGCGCCGTGCAAGCCTTGTTTTCCCGTCGCACCCGAATCCTCGAGGATGGCGCCAGCCCAGGACAATTGCCAAGTAACTTTATTCGCAGCATCTTAGAAATTCGTTTCTCCGGAAGGTTCTTCCTCCATCGTCATCGTCGTAACCATCCCACGATTAGCGTCATTAACGATCGAGCTAATAATCCAAAGAACAGTCGCCGATACAAATAATACCTACGATGACAACGTTCACCAGGCGTGTTGCGGCGATCGTCTATCCGGCGGAGCAAATGGCAAGTCGTCCTGTTGTCAACGAGACGTCAGTCCGTCATCGGCTCTACGTTCATCCGGCGGTTGTTCCTCCCCGAGCTACGGCAACGGCGCATCCTCGCGATGCGGTTCGCCGAGCAACGCGCATTCCTACCCATCGTCGCCTTGCGATACTCCCAGCGAGACGGAATTGTCGACCTCGTCGCCGTCGTGCCGACCGCCGAGCAGCTGTCAACCGTGCTCGCCGTCCCAAAAACCGACGCTGAACAAACGCAGCTGCTGTCAATGTATCCCGGGCTACTGCATGTGCCAGCCAATGCCGCGCACCTGCAACTGTCCGCCGCCGGTCCAGGTTGACGCGCGAGCAGGGCGAGAATGCGAGTGCGAGTGTCCGTCGTCCCCGGAGTGCGCTTGTCCACCGAGCGAGCGTAAATTTGCCCAATCGAAAGTGAAGTGTCCGAACGCCCGTCTCTGCTGTTCGAGCCCGAGGCCCCAACCGGGACCAAAGTGCAATTGCACAAAGTGCCAGCCGTGTCTTCCGCCACCCTGCGATCCATGCACCTCCAGCAAGTGTCGAACGGTCACACCCAAGATCAAACCGTGCGCCGGCGAAACGCAGTGCGAGGAGAATTCACCGTGCAGATTCGAAGCGCCCAAAGTGACAAACTGTCGACCGACCCCGCCGTGCAAGGAGTGCCAAAAAATGGCAGCCCCGTGTCCATCACCCTCGTCGCTGCTCGGCAGCTTTCGACAAGGATTGAGACAGATACGCCCGCACGGTAGATCACACTCGCCGGACTCGTGCCTGGCGACCTCGACGCCGACTCACAACAGATCAGGTCAGTCGTCCGCGTGGTAGGTATGCCCTCGTCCAGCCGTTTCCTCCCGGCAATAAACACTCAGAAATTCCAATTTCGATTCAACGGTACAAATATGCGCGCACCCAGGAGTAGACGAGTCATACGTGCCGACGAACATAAAAACGCTTAAGGCCTTATATACGCGATTTCGCCGATTTTCGAAAATACTTTCCGAGTAAAAATGATTGTATATACTTAGATACAATTATATAAAAATGATATACAATCATATATATTTATTTATAGGTTTATATATAATTGTATATAACTCTATACATTCATATATAGAATCCGATATAAATGTACTTCCATCAAATTTGATTTGATAAAATTATACATAGTTCTGTATATAACGATATATGGAGAAACTATTTTAATAGGAAGTTTATATAATTAGATATAATATCATATACAGTTATATGTAATTCAATAGTGTTGTATATAATTATATATATATACGTGAAAAATTTATTTACGGTATATAAAATTGTATATGACTGTATATGAGTACTTTCCTTTTTTTTGAAATACATATAATTGTATATGTCTTTATATGGCTTCATATATGATTAGATAAAGAAAAAGTTTTCTTTGGTTTTATTCGCGTATGGAAGCAGGTACATCAAAAGATTGTTTATTAAAAGTTAACAAATTATGTATTGATGCAATATATTTACCAAATTTGATGACAATTATTGGGTTTCTTACAGAGATCATTTCCAATTCTGATCAGTTGATTAATATTATTTTTTTCTTTATATTTTACTAACAAAATGTCATCGCTTTCTTCGACTGGTATAATATGTGTCACAATAGCTTTTTTTTCTACCTGACAAAACATTTCAACTTATTTTACATTGAAACATTGAATTATAAAATATAAAGTATTTTCAAATGAAAAGAAAAGACGGTTTGATCCATATACCCGAGTAAAAATAAATATATATATAAACATATATAATTGTATATTAATTGATCATATACAATTGTATACAAAAATTGGCCCGATAGAATTTCATATATTTGTATATAAACGTATACAATTGTATAAACTAATATACAGTTATGTACGATAGTATATGAATGGATATATTCATATACTATCGTACATAACTGTATATACAATTGTATACGTTTATATACAAATATATAAAATTCAATCGAGCCAATTTTTGTATACAATTGTATATGATTAATTAATATACAATTATATATGTTTATATATTCATTTTTGCTCGGGTTTTCTAGACGCGGATAAAAAAATGACGCTATTAACAAAAATATTTTTACAGATAATTTATGCATATAGTTAAGTATATGTGAAAAAAAATCAGAAATATTAACAAATGGCGGAGATATAACATAACAAAGCAATGTATTTTCTTGCGCGCGCGTTGATGATGAAAGTTCTCGGCCAACAATATTATTTAAAAAAACTATTATAATAATAATTCCAAACTTCAATTTTTTTACTCAATTTTCTGTTTATTTTTAAATATTTTTTTGTCCTTGAAATGTTTGTTTCTGTGGTGCACACGATAGTTGATGATACTAAGAATATGTTGTTAAAATTTCAAAGCGATCTGAACCTTCGTTCAAGAGTTAGAACTTTCACAAGGTTCAAAAAAGTGAATCGTGGAAAAACGGCTTTGAAGTTGGCGGTCGGGCGCGCCGCGCGGTATCTATTATAAGCTCTAAATGCTGTAACTTTAACAATTTTTGGAACTTTTCAATTCGGTAAAGCTTAAAATATTCGTAACCGTTCAGGTTAGTGGAATTAAAAGTAAAATAAAAAATGAAATATTTCGTAATTTTTCGCGTATATAAGGCCTTAAGGGGAGATATACACCTAGGAGCCGGAAAAAAGGTCATTTTTGTGAATTTTTACAAGGAAAACTATTTGAAATTTCGGATTGGGGTGTTAATTATCTAAAAGTATGTACATTCAAAAACACGTTTAATTTTCTTTATTTAAAAATATCAAAAATATACAAGGATATTGTATGATCCTTGGAGCGTCGTAAAAAAATCTGCGTTTACGGTACCCACTGGCGTTTCTTCAAAAATCATCTGAATAAAAAACCAAAAAGATTATTAAATTAGATACTATAATCTAGTACTTGTCATAGCCGATTTTGAAAATATCGATTTATGACAAAATGGCGGACGTTTGAACATAAATAGTGATTTTTGGGCCAAAAATTAGTTATTATTTTGCCTATAAAACAAAAACGAAGTAACGGGAAAAAAAACCCCGATGACAAGTACCAGATAATGGTGTATAGAATAACCACAAAAAACCTCAAGGCAATCGGTTCATTGGTTTTCGAGAAATTTTGGGTACCGGTTTGAAAAACGTGGTTTTGAGAAAATTTGGGAATGAATAAATCATGAAATTTGTCAACTTACATGGAATCATCGATACCAGGCCCATAGTGTAGGTCTTCTACGCTCGACGGAATGTTCATAGCTTCCAAATCCTCGACCTCGACCATCCAGGTGTATATCTCCTCTTAACGACCCGTCAAAGGCAAAGACGGCGATGATGAATTGTTTTTTCGCGAGCAGACAAAGGCCACGGTGACAACAACGGAGAGGCGAACACGGACTCGCGAGCGTCACAGTGCCACTGCGGATCATCGGGCTCTCGGGGATGCGACGAGTTGTGCGACTATTGTTGTTCGCACGAATGCAACGACGCGGACGAGGACGAAGCGAGACTCGGGCAGAATCAATGCAGCTGCGGTGGAGGATCGAACAACGATGAGGATTCGAGTTGCCACCAAAATTGCGACTATTGTTGTTCGCTCAATTGCGATAGCCAAAGCCTTCGCCAGGCTGAACATACGAAGCCACCGGAAGAAACGAAGAAACACGTTCGAATGATGGGTGGAGCGAGAACCGACGAGGACAAACCTCTTAGTGAAAAAACGAATCGTCCAGTTTTGCCGAGGTCCATGGTTTCGAATGAGGAAATGCTTTGCGACCAGACTGTGGAATCCTACGAGGAAAGCATCGCAGGACCTCTTCGGGAAATCTTGTCGACGAGCGTGGAGAAAACGGATCCAACGTTGTCTTTGAAAGGGAATTCGAGGAGCGTTAGGGCCGAGGTGATCAAGGCTGCTTTGGGTTGCAACTCGCGGATCGCGGTAGGCCCGGTTCTATCCGCAGTGGCCAACGTGAGCCCGAGATCCACCTGCAAGCTCCTCCGTTCTTTGATCCGCGCCAAATCGCGAATTAAATTTTACAAATGACACGCGAAATAAGGGGAACGTAACGCGATTTGGGCTGGATCGCGTTTGATTGCTTGCTTGTTGTGTTATCGAAGGTTTGTGACGGTGTGTGCTGCCTAGGTCGTGGCCAGCTGACAACCTCTTCTCATCCCTCTTACTCGAGCGTCCTCGACTCGGCGTCCACCCGGCAGGCAGAGTGCTCGACAACGTGCACTAACGATTGCAACGAGACATCCAATTACTCCCGTGATATCTACGCTTGCCTTGGCAAGATTGCCCGAATGATTCTCGTGCCCGATCACCTCACCCTCGTATCTTTCGTTCTGCTCATTCTCGTTGGCCTCACCGGGGCCTTTGGTCTTGCCCTTCATCGCCGATGCAAATACAACAAAAAAATGTGCAAACGATTGTGATTAAAACGCTATCATTTCGGTGATTACTCGTCGTTATTGCGCCCCCCGGTCACGACGTTGTCACGATTTACAAAATGGACGAGCTCGCCATGTGACACACGAAAGGCGTCATCACGAGTAATCCTGTTGGAAGACAACAGAAGTCGCCTACGTTGTAAACTTTATCGTAATCCCTCGTCGTGTGTCTTGTACTCGTTGCAGCTCGTTGCAACGCATACGACCACGAAATACAGCATCGGTGCCGTCCAATTTCTCATCAAGGATTTAGGTAATCGTTACGTCGAGTACATTTCGCCCAATCACCGTTCGATCCGCGGAAATTCGACACGTAACTCCAAAGGGGCCGTACGCAAATTACGTAACGCAATTGGAGGGTTCGGCCAGGTGTTACGGTCTACGTGCGTAGGGGAGAGGGGGTTAAGGTTTGCGTTACATCACGATTTAAAAACTTCCATAGCCAAATGTTCTGCATGTTCAAGTTTTTAATTTAAACCTCGCGTGCAATTTTACCGTGGACAGCTCACAGCTTTCTATAAGCAGTCAGTTAAGGGGCCAGTCCGCTTTGAAAATTAAAAAAAAAATCGAAACCAAGCAAGACTTGAAGAAATCGACGATGATGAGCAATCAGAAGGGATTTTGTACGGTGCAGGAATTGCCGATTGAGTTTAGGTAAGAGTTTTTCATAGTATAAACTTCAAACGCGTTTTTCTCGAAACAACGTTTTCAAAATCTAGCTCCATCGTATTTCTAAAACTAATAAATCGATTCTCTTGAAATTTGAACTACATATTGTAAACATGATTCGCAACAAGATGACCCTCGATGGTTTTAAAATTTGCATTTTTACTCTTTTTTGCGAAAAACTGCGAAAACAACGCGTTTTTTTTACTTTTTTCGTTTTTCATCTGCCATTTTTTTATTTTTTGATGAAACTTTATATCCGAGGGTCATTTTGTAGCCGGTGTCATACTGAATCTAATGGATTTTGATTTTTTTTTGTTTCAGACAAGCCGTTGCCGAGTTGTGATGAAGCTACCTAGCCCACCTATTTTTGAGGCATTACGTTAAACCACAATTTTTTTACTTAAAAATGAATAAAAATTGTTTTTTAAGACATTATTTATCAAGCCCAACAACTTTTATATTCATATATTTTATAAAATCCTCAAAAAAAATCGCGAAAATAGCATTTTTCGTGGCTCCAAAGCGGACTGGCCCCTTAAGGGGGAAAGTCACTGTGCAAGAACATGCACAATAGCTTTCTTACATCCTCCAAGCAAAATTGGAAGGAATTTAAAAAAAATGATTCTTGAAAGTACATGTATTGAAAAATATGTTGGCCACATTTTAATTCACAAATCCGAAAATTGACGGATCAATGGTCACTTTAGTGAGAACAGGCAGCGCGGCCGGTTAGTGCCCTCAGTCCCTACAGGTGTGGCATCATTCACAATAGATAAAGTACAGGCTCTGATTTTGTGAACTATCATGAAGATGAAGAACCGTCATGTCGCCCGCGACTAGATAATTCAATGTAAGTATCAATATTCTAGAAAAAAAAAACATAACTTTTTATCAAGCAACACGGAACGAAAACTTTGAACGCATTTTTCTCGAAACCAGTTTTTTCGACCTCGTCCAAGCGAATACTTAAAAACTCACAACCGATTTTCAATTGTTTGAAAAACATTTTAGTAATCGCAATGACTAGGGTTGCACGTATCCGCGTTATTAACATTTGATTATTACTATTTTTAAAGACTGCTTGAATACAGAAAAAGGGCCTTGAAGATAGAAAAAATGTTCGAAGGGTCAGCATTTTGTAAAAATAAAAAAAATGGCTACGCACAACGATAGCTACATTTGTATAGGTATCGATACATTTTTTACTTTTAATTTACAGCAACCTTTCATAAAGATATCGATGAAACAATGAAGAGAATTGTTTTTGCCGTCACATCAAGGCATATATCCCGGTTAATTTTCAAGATTTTGTCGTCAAAATTGGTATAAAACTAGATGGATATATACTTTATAAAATGAGTATAAACCCGATCCTTTCATAATTAGCTATGTCCATTGAAAAATCGCAAATATTGACGACAAAGCAGCCGTTACGTAACGGAATAAGGGGTGGGGGTGGGGGCTAAAAATTGGGAAATTTTGCGTTACGTAATTTGTGTACGCCCCCAAAAGGGATCCTCAATTTTTGACGATTTTCATTGTGTCCTTTTCATTTTTTTCACAAATTCGTAGAGGACCGCGGAATTTCGAAGTGCACGAGAAGCCGCACTTTCGAATTTGCGATTGTCGTCATTTTCAAGGTGCCTGCGAAGTGTCGTTTGTCAAGCTCGCGGAATACTTTTGGCAGCGCGGAAGAAATTCGAAATGTTCGTGTCTCGAGGAAACGCCGTTTCGCGAGGACCATTGCTCGCTCGAGCAAGTTGTGGACAGAAAAGGGAACGAGGCTGCGCGCTACTCGCAGTCTCGTTGCAGCCTGAAGAAATCCGAGTGCTCGATGAGATGCGATAGGGCCATCGGTAGGTTCGCGATGCCGTCGAGAATGAAAATTGCCGAGTGCCTGTGCGGTGGATCATCGGTAACCGGAAGTCTCGACGATTCTAACGGATCCGCGAACTCTTGCGAATCGGGAATTCTTTTCGAGCTCGATCGTGATGTCATTAGCAATATAGATCTGAGATTGTAATTTCAGAGACTCTGCGCAATTCAGCTTGAGGAAATATACGTTTCAGATTTGTTGTCCAAGGAATATCCCCCCCTTCTCGGCCCTGTATCGTCAATTTGCTAATGGAGATCGATAATTATGTACAAGTTTTATTCGAAGCTCTGATTACTTCGGAGCTTCGTCGAGTTCGTTCGCTCGTCGATTATTCGTACTGAGAAACATTCGGTAGTGAGTGAGCCACGAGTAAGTGATCCCCAGGGCGCAGTATATGGAAGTAATGGCGAGCGGCAAAAACGGCATTTTCTCGTGAAAAACGAATTTGTGGAGGACGGCCTCGTAGACAGTGACGAGAGGCAAACTTCCGACGTAGATCCATTCGGGGATTGACAATAGCGATTTCTTGTGGTGGTGAGTGAGTATCAGACCGGCGCATGATACGTGAGTCAGGTTGAGTAACACTCGAAGTGGCGTCATGTTGCTCGGGTGCAACAGCGGCGATAACGCCGTATGACCAGCTGTACTCAAAATGAGAAAAATCCTCGCGTCCCTGGAGTCCGTCGCCGCGAGGATGCTGAAATGGTAATTTGAGAAAATACATTAAGGCGGGATATACATTTAGACAGGAAAAAAATAAGCAATATTGAGGGATTGTTTAAACTGAGAAATAATTCTACAATTATCAAACTTTAGGTATACTTTAATAGTATCTTTAAGGGGCTATACCAGGAAGAAAAGCTTCAGCCTCTCAGAAGGCATTATTCGAGGAAGAGAAGGGTCCATTGTATGGGCCAAGTATAGCGGATTAGCAGTTTTTATGGTAAATGTCATTTTATCTTGCAAAAATCGATAGTTAAATCTTTAAGGGGAGATATACACCTGGATGGTCGAGGTCGAGGATTCAGAAGATATGAACATTCCGTCGACCGTGGAAGACCTACACTATGGGCCTGGTATCGATGATTCCATGTAAGTTGACAAATTTCATGATTTATTCATTCCCAAATTTTCAAACGCGTTTTTCTCAAAACCACTTTTTTCAAATCGGTACCCAAAATTTCTCGAAAACCAATGAACCGATTGCCTTGAGGTTTTTTGTGGTTATTCTATACACCATTATTTAGTACTTGTCATAGGATTTTTTTTCCGTTACTTAGTTTTTGTTTCATAGGCAAAATAATAACTAATTTTTGGCCCAAAAATTACTATTTATGTTCAAACGTCCGCCATTTTGTCATAAGTCGATATTTTCAAAATCGGCTATGACAAGTACTAGATTACAGTATCTAATTTAATAATCTTTTTGTTTTTTTTTTCAGATGTTCTTTGAAGAAACGCCAGTGGGTACCGTATACGCAGATTTTTTTACGACGCTTCAAGGATCATACAATATCCTTGTATATTTTTGATATTTTTAAATAATGAAAATTAAACATATTTTTGAATGTATATACTTTTAGATAATTAAAACCCTAATCCGAAATGTCAAATAGTTTTCCTTGAAAAAAATTCAAAAAATGACCTTTTTCCGGCTCCTAAGTGTATATCTCCCCTTAAACGCGTTGTTCTCGAAATGAGATTTTTCAAATTTGCTGACATTGTAACTCAAAGAGCAATTATCCGATTGGGTTGAAATTTGAACTGAGTACTCCTGAATGTATTTACTCTACAATGCCGAAGGATATTTTTGAATGGATAAAAATTGACGATTTGGCATTGAAAAAGAAACGATCTTTTTATAGGCAAGAAAACAGACTTTTTTCATAACTACGCCATTTTGTTATATTTTGATATTTTTTGAAAATCCTACGTCATTGTACAGAAATACCTTCCAGTTTAACGACTTTTTTTCCTTTTTCGGTTTCAGCTACTCAATCGGCCGGAATCCTGTCAGCAGTGGAGGAACCTTTTTTTGCGTCTCCGAAGGCAGCGCATAAATCGTTTGGATCTCAATATTTTTTATGAAAAAATTGTGTTATTAGGAGTACAACGTTGCAGTGACCGTTTTACTTAGAGAGCCACTGCGGCCGAAGTAGTGACCCTAGCTCAATAAAAAAGTGGCATTTTAATCTAGAGGCTCTGCCAATGTAAACAATTTAAAAAAGCTAACGGATACGTGTATGCATTGTAAAGTTATAGGCACTCAAACATGGCAACCTACGAGCCGAATTCTCAGCATTTGCGGGAGGTTATGATTTACTTCTTCAACATCAAGAAATCTGCGGCTGAGGCCCACCGTTTGCTTGTAGATGCTTACGGGGAGGATTCTAATAGTGAGAAAACGTGTCGGCGGTGGTTCATCGACGCCCAAACCGAATATTCATGGATCCAAAGGTGATGCTGTGTATCTGGTGGGACCAGCTGGGCGTTGTGTACTATGAGCTGCTCAAACCATCCGAAACCATCACAGGGGAACTCTACCGACGTCAGTTGATGCGCTTGAGTAAGGCACTCAAAGAGAAACGGCCACAATTCAACGAAAGACATGACAAGGTTATACTGCAGCATGACAATGCCCGACCCCATGTTGCAAATGTAGTGAAAAAGTACTTGGAAACGCTGAAATGGGAGGTTTTATCCCACCCGCCGTACTCTCCAGACATTGCCCCTTCCGACTATCACTTGTTCCGGTCAATGGCACACGATTTGGCTGACCAGCACTTCGGTACTTACGAAGAAGTCAAAAATTGGGTCGATTCCTGGATTGCCTCCAAGGACCAAGACTTTTATCGACGCGGGATTCGAATGCTACCTGAAAGATGGGCTGAGGTCGTAGCTAGCGACGGGCAGTACTTTGATTAAAAAATATGTAGCCACTTTTTTATAATAAAGCCTTAAACTTTTGAAAAAAACGGTCACTGCAAAGTTGTACTCCTAATATATAGGTGAAATAGGGCCAAAGATATTCTTAATTTTCCGAAACATTTAATTAAGTACCTTTCATCCAAAAAAATTCCCGAAAATCACCCCAATTTTCAGCGTTTACACTGGTATAGCTCCTTCAGTATACAAGACAATTTTTTTTTAAATTAATTCATCATCAAAATGACGGAGCTCTGGCAGAGTGTTACAGCAAGGTCGCTGCGGGAGTTGCGAATCGGCGCGCAGTCTAGCTTCCCGTAGACTTTGATTTGCAAAAAAGTTCAAACATTTTTTCAGTTAGAAAATGTATAGTATCTATGTGACGGTAATTAAAATGATGAAAATGCAAATTTAAGAAAATGGCAATCGATATTTTTTCTCGTTCGCCACGTAGGGGTTTTTCATTTGATTGAACCATTGCTTTTTTATGCAATGTGTATGCAATCCATAATCGTCAGAAATTGCGAACGAAAAACGAATGTTAAATTAAAACGGTCGCAATTCCGTCAAAAATGAAAATTTCAACAAAAAAAATCCTACGTGGCGAACGAGAAAAACTATCGAAGAATATTGTATCCAAATTTGGACGAAATCGGACAAGCCGTTTTCGAGATACATCTGGCACCGACTTTGAAAATTATGTTTCGAGATAATGGCGTTTGAATCGCTTGCAGTCAACGAATTTGTTTTAAAAAATTCCTAAACATACCTCAATGTACATATTTTCCAATAAAAAAGCCCGGACCCAATCGAAACGTAATTTTTTTAGATGAAAATTCCCGAAGTTTACCTCTTTTTCTCGCCATTTACTCGGGTACCTCCCCTTAATCGAGCTCCGAGTATTTGCCGATTTTTTTTCAAACTCGTAAAGTCGGACCCCAGTATTTCAAAATTTTCTCCATACATACGAGGTTCCATACGGTTACCGATTACCCCCATTTGGGAAGCAGAATTTGTTATCGCGTAACTCACCACAGTGGAATGATCGCCGTGAGTATAGCTTTTTCATGAACGTGCCAGCCGAACATGAAAGAACTTAGAGCACATATCACAACGCATCGAATGAAGTCCCGAGGTCTCAGCGTGAATGAGTCCTTTCTGAATAAGTTCCACAGTGCTGGCTAAACACATTAAAAAATCATTCGAAGTTTCTCCACTCATGTGGAGGATATCCAGGCGATTGAAGCATTTTTTCACTTTATCAAATTCTGGAAGCCCGAAAAATTGTCTAAAACATCGAAAAAGGACAATCTCACCAGCATCGATAAGAAGGTCAACAGAAAAGTGACGATCGGTGTTGGCGTGGGTAAAATAGAAAATGATTCTTCCTGAACGAGACCACCGGTCATTGACCCGATTTTATCGTTCGACAACCAACCGAGACGCTTCCACACCATCGACAACACTTTGTCTCCGCCTGCGTACAATGCCCATGCGTTTGCGGCCCAGTACGCGTGCATCAAGCCCCTTTTGAATGGAAAAAGCCGGGAAATGACCTGTGCCAAAGCTTCTTCACAATTATTATGCATGCATAACAAAAATATCCAATCCAGCTTACATACAAGGTGCTCTGTTATGAATGGATAGTCCTGCGACTGTCGATAGGTCAGATCATGTCCTACTATATGCTGGTATTTCAGTTTAGTAAAAGTCCCACGGTTTTCGAGATTAAAACCATCTGCTTTTAGTTTTTCGCATGCCATTTCTAAAAATGATAACGTTTTTTGACCCGGTTTTTTAAAAATACTCTTGATTATTTGTTTTATCTAGAAGAGTGTTCTTTTTAACCTTAAATGTTGAGGAAACTTTATGCAAAAAGATCTTATGCAGAATTATCATACAAATTTTCATCCAGTGTAAAAAAAATGTACTACGCATATTGTACCAATTACTTGAAAAAGTTGCTTAGTTATTGTCGATTCGTATTATTTGTAGAAATGGCTTGCGAAAAACCAAATGTAGATGATTTTTATTGAAAAAATAACATAAAGCCCGAAATCTCGAAAACCGTGGGACTTCCACTAAACTAAAATTCCAGCATATAGTAGGTCATGATCTGACCTATCAACAGTTGCAGGATTATCCATTCATAACAGAACACCGTATATCCACATTCTATATGATATATATATATATATTAGACTGGCTCAAAAAAAATAATTTTGTTTCAATTGAAATTTTTTTTTCAAATGTTGAGAATCACAAAAAATGAGTGCTGACCAAATTTTAGCCCTTTATATCAATATTTAGAGGTCCTTCATCGCGGTTTACTATTTCCCATGCATTTAACATGGTAAAAGTTTTGTTTGCCGCTTCTCAGCTTTATAACTCGCCTACGGGCCAACACACGGAAATGCCCAAAATATTGTTTCATAGGAAATTGAACGCTCTACAAAAAAAGTCCTTAGCCTTCATACGATAAATTCACTCGTTCAAATTTTATTCAACGTCAAAGTTGAATCTATGATAAATTTCATGATTTTGTGAGATTTTTGGACTTTTACAACGAAATTATTGATTTTTCTTGTTTTTTTCTGATTCATCTTAAAAAATATTGTATCCTTTTCAAATTATTCCCTAGATAGTTTCTAAAATTCCTAATAGATGTAAATTTATTGTTATTTAAAAGTACATTACTACAATAATCTATTCTTCAACCGAAATCAATTCCCATAGCATGATAAATAAATATCTAGGGAATAATTTAAAAAGGATACAATACTTTCCAAGATGAATTAGATAAAACAACGAAAAAATCAATAATTTTATCGAACATGTCCAAAACTCTCACGAAGTCATGAAATTTATCATATCAACTTTAATGTTGAATAAACTTTGAACGAGTGAATTTATCGTATGAAGGCAAAGAACTTTTTTTGTAGAGCGTTAAATTTTCTATAAACAATATTTTTGGGCGTTTCCGTGTGTTTACCCGTAGGCGAGTTATAAAGCTCAGAAGCGGCAAACAAAACTTATGGGAAATAGAAAGTCGCGATGAGGCTTCTAAATATTAATATAAAGGGCTAAAATTTGGTCAGCACTCATTTTTTGTCATTGTCAACAACAATTTCAACAAAAATTTAAAAAAATAAAATTTCATTTTATTTTGCGCCAGGCTAATGAGTCAGTATAATCAATATTATATATATATATATATATATATATATATATATATATATATATATATATATATATATATATATATATATATATATAATACAACTTCAAATATATATCCAATACAACTTAGTCTCACCTCAATTCTTTCGTTTTTCGATGCATCGATTTTCATCAAAATTTTCAGTTACACGAATTGAACCGATCAAACATCATTGATGTCATGATCATTGATACTCTTGCCCTTACCTGAGGTATTTGCGAGACGAACGGGCCAAAGGATATCGCCATGACGACTAAAACCGTGCTACCGAGTGCGAAAAAACGTCTGAAAAAGTGATTGTCCCTCAGGCAATACCACTTCAACAACCAGACGACGTACGCCGGTGCAACGTAGAGATAAAGATGTTTGAGATTCAGTAGCGCTGCGAAACAGACCGCACCCGCCAATATACGACCCTGAAAAATGTTTAAATTCCTTATAGTGTAGAGTTATAGAACTCCTGCAATAAAATTCAGTTTCCTAGATGGCCATTGAAATTGTGCACTTTTTGTCATTGGGGACACAATACATCCTTCCGTCATTCGGGAATTGACAGCCGCTTCTTGGTCTACTCACTCGAGGCAAGCTCTCGGACACTCGAGCCATCGAGAGTAACAACAGACCCAGCAAAATGCCGTTGTACTGAAAGTGTACGTGGTCGACTATGAGTAAGCCCACGTTGCACAGCGTCAGGAAGGTGAAAATGACGAAGCTGTCGCTGGACTCGCAGTAGCCCTTGCCCAACCTAGACACCGAGAGATCGTCGATTCTTTTACTTTTGCCAAATTCGGGACATTCGGAAAACTGTTGGGGTCTCACTCTTTGACGCCGTACGCCAGTACTATGTCGGAGGCCATGACGGTAGCTCTTTGAAAGAATACGGTACCGTCAGAGGCGTAATTCAAGTTATCGACGTTCAACATTTTGGGATCGGCAAGGCGGGCGAACCGACCGAGCGCGTACTCGAACCAGGCGAACAGAGGCGGATAGTCGAGCGTCCATTGCGACTTGTCGTTGGTGTACCATTCTTTTACGGGTAAACTGTCAGCTATGGCTAGCCAATTTCGGTGCACCTCGAAATCGGTCGAGTGACTTGAAACGTTTGTACGAAATTGAATATTATTATTGTTTATTATATTGAGTATAATATTGATGTTGAATGACAATTAAGATGGAGCTGAATGCGGGAAAGATCGGCACAGAACATAACCTCACAAATTTTCGAACGGATTTTTCTCATTAATGGTCAATTTTTTTTTGAAAATCGAAGCATTAGGCTCCGTAGAATTCGCAAACGAAGAACTTGACGATTTTGTTTTGCCCGAAATATTATTCATTTTGGAGAAATTTCTGTTCGAAAATTCGAAAGCTATCTCTCTCGCGCTCATACGTCACGTGGTACAGCTTCAACTTGGCCTAAAGGATTGCCAGGTAAACAAGGTAAACCAGGTAAACTCACTACGTAGGGATGAGAAGACACTTGACACACGTGATAAGAACGAACGTCTTGAGAACTACCGCGGTCTCGGAACATTTTTCATCAACCTCGGTTTCTTCCGTTCTTTCTGTTCCATCCTTTTTTAATACACATTTCGTCGATTTTCCCGGCATTTTTCTACGCTTTAGTCATCATTCTTTGCGTACCGGCTGCGTGCGTACTCGATTTCGGGTTTGAAGGTTATGTTGTTTTTCAGGAGCCTCGGGAAGTTGGCCGTATATTGCCGAGAATGCACGAACGGTACGGCTGAATATTCAAATATTCGAAAAAACCCTCAAAAAAATCGTGATAACTCCGTCAATTTTTTTAATGTTTACAGAATCTTTGTTCCATACTAAAGTCAAGGGATTAGGCTACTGCGACGGTCCCAAAAATTAGGGTTATTTAATAAATTACTTTTGAAAGAATAAGCAAGCTTGAAAAATCGTTGGGACATTTATTTACATGCACATTAATAAAGTTGTGTGCCAAATTTCATTCGAAAATATTAATAATTAAAGAAGTTATAAACAATCTCGTGAGTTTTTTTCTCAAAATAGATAATATTGACTCATCTGACCAAACCTCTTATGTGGTTCAATTATTTAAAAAAAAAACTGATTTTTCTTTCGAGAGCAAATTACATCGTTATTGTTAATTATTTCTTTCTTCACTTCTTTTTTTATTTCTTTTACTTCTGGTATTATCCCAAAAACCTTTTGCCGATTGATTGTCCCATTCGGCCCAGTCGGCCATTTTGTACATCGAAAAAAAACATATTTTCCAACAGCTTGATATTCAGACTAAACAGATGTGTAATTCATTTTGAGTGATCCACTTTTTCATACGAAAAAAAATTGTTCAATTCGCATATGATTTTATACCCGTTACTGTGGCCTAAGGCCTCAATAAAGATCGTAAAAAACGTACTAAGTTTACGCAGACCGTTCAATGGCCACGCCTCGCTGGCGAGAGCCGGACGAAGAAAGATGAACGCATAATGTTATTAGATTACACGGCTTTATTGACGGTACAGTTGTTACAGTAAAGATGGATTAGCACAGTGGAAATTCGGTGTGACTAAAGAGATACGGGTACTTCGTTTTACGTGACGTGACACGCGTTACGCTCGTATCGTTAAAAATGCGCGCGTGGCAAAGCCTTCGCCCAAGTCCAAAGAGTAACGGCGGACTCCGCTTTTCGGACGTGTGTCTATCCGTGTGGGTGCTTGTTTTTGTCCTGGAGCGTCGAACCCAAGGATGCCAAGATGCGTGCAATGGCCGACAGAATAGTACAATCGCAACGAAACATTCATTTCGGAACAATGAGAGCTAATTTATAAACTATCGATATTACGTGATACAAGCTTCGTCGCGTACAAAATTAGCCAAACGTCATTTTTAGAATTAACATTCGATTGACGAAAAAAAAAACCAAGCGTTTGTCGCAATTTTCTCTAAAGGCGACGCGGAGCTAAAAAAAATAACCAAAGTAGAAACGGAAAGCGTCAACGAAATGTCAATTGCCAGATTGAGTTTGGAATAATTCGCTTGATCGTGGGGTCACGGTGCTTACAGTACTCGATCCTCTATCCTTTTTCGTCACTCGCTCAACATTGTACGGCGATAAATATATATTTATTTATGTGATATGCTAAATTCTAATAATTATACGAATTAAAACTATTTCGCGTCTCATTAAAATAGCAACGTTAAAACCTAATTTATCACTTTTCGCGTGAATAATAAATTAAGAGAAAATTAAAAAAAAAAAAGATACTAAACGAGTAATAGAAAAATGCACAAATCGTAACGATTACAGGGAGTATGTTTTGGGATTGAATGATGCGATCGATTTGCGAAAGTGCGAAAATCGCGTAGCGTAAGAAAATGAAGGAAAAAAATCGTGCTAGCTCGAGAATTGTACGTGTGTGGATGAGTGTGTATGCACCCGCACACTTATATCACATGAATGACGTTTGTACGATAGTAGAGACCGCTTCTTGTGGCCGCGTTGCTGATAGGCTCGTTTACGTTTTTTTTTTTTGTATCTGTTTTTTTTTTCGGATTTTCTTTCGAGTTTAGAAAAGTCAATCGTTTTCTCGTTCGTTATTTAACAAGGTGAAAAATTGGGCACGCAATTGGACCAGACGTTAGCTACGATTAACCTGAATATTTTTTTTCCCGCAGAGGCTAACTCGAAGTCGACAGCCTCGTTCGCAGTCGCAGGAGCGTCGCAAAGTGACGCAATGTGTGTAGCAGGCACGAAAAACCCTTCTCGCGCACTTTGGCGCTTTGAGAAAACAATTGTTCGTTGCGAAAAGACAGTAAATGTTGCCGTGAGCGATATAAAACGAGAAATACGTATGAAAATATTAATCGGAAGAAAAAAGTGATATTTTCGTACGACCGAAGAGAAATAAGAAAAAAGTGGTATCCTATGAAATACTTAATTTGGTAGTATCAGTCTGTTTGAGGAAAAATGTTTTTTTTTTTTTTTTTTTTGAGTGCCTACTCTCCGTCTCGGCGGAGATGGAACAATACTGTGAGCAGTAGAGAGCGTCTCGTGGTCAGTCTCGCAAAGTCCCTTCTCTCCACGGAGAAACGCGTCGTTTCGACCGAGTTTCGCCCTTATAAAATATCGATCTAAATCGTAATAGCAGTGAATTAGGAATAGTAAAAAAAAGGACGAGAAACAATTCTGCGGTATAAAAAGAACAAAGGTCGCTTACGCGAGTGGAAAAATGGCGTCGTACAAAAGCTAGGCTCGAAAAGAATATTACAAGGTTTTTCCGGACCGGAAGTGCATCCGGTGTTTTTTACAATACACATTGTAACACTTTTCCCATATAACTCCCATCTCTCCCCCCCTCTGCGGCATTGTTCGGCTTGAGGCGTAAGGCCACCGCGTTAGGCGCAATCTGATACTTCGGGGTTGACTTCAAAAATATTCATGTGCTTCGTTAAAAATTCACCGTCGATTCGAATATTTTTGAAAATTAAAAATGGCGGCTTATCGTACGAAGCGATTTTCGTTTGCTGAATCTGGAGCGAAAAGCAACGCCTCTCAACGTACGTGACAAACACTAGAGAAGTACCAAAGATTTATACGAAATATTGAGAAATCTGCTTGAATCTTTATATTATTTTTATAATGCAAAATTCCTTAGTAAGTAAATATTTTTGGCACTTCTCCAGTGTTCTATATCTACATCGTTTCAGTTTTCTATCGAGATTCAATCCTACAAATTGTATACCTCCACCGGCTTCCAGCGGAAAAGACAGAACCGGTAACCGTGTGCCGCCATTTTGTATTGCGAAATAACTTCCAAAGAAATGTGATTCCCTTTTTCGTGTATATTTTGAGGAACCAGTTGTAAATTTTCAATAAAGTTGGTTAATTAAAAAAAAATCAACTTCAAAGTCTCTTGACCATTTTTTGCCCAACGCGATGGTGTGTCCCCTTCAATTCTGCCTCTCCCAACAGCGGCTCGTCACGTCAATCGCTCGCGCGGTTCGCGTCCACGGAGTGTTTAAACCCGTTTTTGCTCCAAATGTCAACAAGCTTGGACGTGAGAACGAAATATTTCGCACGAAAAAAAAATGAAAATATGTGAGTATCGAAAGTTGCGGTCATTTTCTGGGGAGCGCGACTTTTTTTTCGCGTCTTATAAGAATATACATATGTGTATATATATATATTCAATGATACCTATACGGTGATATATAATAATATGCACTATCTCGATAATCGACTCTTTCTCTCTCTCTCTCTTCTTCTCTCTTAAACTATGCTCTTTTTATGTTTCCGTTCCTTCGATTCTCGAGTGTTCGTCGCTCAGTTTGTTCCGCCCTTTTTTTCTTCCCCGTGCCTTTCCTTTGTCGCTTTTCTATCTCTTCTCTCTCACATTCGCAATATATTACAATTTAATCCACATTTATACACGTACACAATAGAGCTCCCGCAGTGTCCCACGGGATATGAAAATCTGGCACTCCGCGTTTGGGTAAAAAAAATGTAAAAAAAAAAACAAATGGCGCGTCAAGAGACTCGCGACGAGTTTCTCAAGCCAATTGGACGACCTTGCGATACTTAAGTGAGCCTCCGTGTGGGTGCTAAATGAAAAACATGGTGGCGTGTGCAAATCATGCCGGATGAAGTCGGATGTCACCTTCTTCTTGTTCGTTTGTTTTTTGCTCGTTCAAAGTACGAGGCTCGAAGTATAGACGAGGCTTAATCGACTCTCGCGTATTTTGGCACGATGTTCTTCTTCATCCAGAAATCGCAATTCGGATGCTCGGGCATGGGAATTATGTCCTGTCCAATGGATATCACCCTGTGACCAGGCTTGATCGCCGCCTCGACTATTTTACCGTGCCATACGAAGTGATAAAAGAGCTGCTGTATCGCCGACACGTGCCTCTTCTCCTCCGGTGTTTTCGCCATGTAAGAGCTCAGTATCGCGGCAACGTCGCTGTCCGCGTCCGCCAATTCGTTACCCCTCGATTCCGTTATGTAGAACGGCGTTGTCTCCGTGAAGTTCAGGAGTGGGCATATCACGCGAATGTCCGAAATCATCGAGGCGAGACCTTTGAGCGTTGCGTTGTAGCGCCTGTCGGGCAAAATTATTGTCGTATTCGATTAAAAAAATGTTCGCGCTGGAATGATGTGGAGTCCGTATGGACTCGAAATTGGATTGTTTAATTTCTTTATTTAAGGCCTTAGGCCACAGTAACGTGTATAAAATCATGTGCGAATTTAACCATTTTTTCCGTATGGTAAAGTGATTTACTTATCAAATTAATTACACATCTATTTAGTGTGAATATCAAGCTGTTAGAAAAAGTATATTTTTTTTTTCGATATACAAAATGGCCTACTCGATTTAGAAAATTTACTACTCGAAACTTCTCGAAACAGCTTTTTTCCAATTGGCGTGACAAATAGCTTCAACAATTTTCACTCGATTTACGTCAAATTTAAAAGTTATGTTCCTAATTGCGTTTCGCAGAGAAGTACGTACGGAATTTCTGATTAATCGAAAACTCTTCATTTTATGAGCAGTTATAACAAAATTTTTCACGGAAAATTCATTTCTTAAGTTCAAATACCTACAACTTTCGAATGAAACAATATTTTTTAAATTCCGTACGTACTTCTCTAGGTATTCTAATTTAGATTGACGAGAATTTTTGTTTTTTGTTCTAGGTAAAAAATTGTGAATGCCAAATGTCACGCCGAGCGCCTGAAAAAAATATAACAAAAGAAAATATTAGTAGTCGGCCATTTTGTACATAGAAAAAAAAATTTCTAACAGCTTGATATTCATACTAAATAGATGTGTAATTAATTTTATGAGTGAATCACTTTTTCATACGAAAAAAAAATTGTTGAATTCGCACATGATTTTATACCCGTTACTTTGAAATTAAGCATGTTTCACTGTGTACGCCCCCAAGTACATAGTGGATCAAATCCCATTTTTAAAAAATTGTTATTATCTCAATATCTATTGGGTTAGGCTGTTCAGTGTCATTTACCAAAATGAAGCTTTTGCACACACCTCATGTTTAGTCAAGGTTTCATTGAGATTGTGTGAACGGTTAGGCAGCTATAAACCTCTGAAAAAAATGAGCCACTGATCCCACTCTGACCCTACTCTACTTTCGCCACAAAAAAGCGGCGCACAATATAAAATATCAGGTCATTTCGAGACATCCTTTCTAATAAAGAATAATATAACTATTAAAATATATAAAAATATCTATTTTTATACTTTTCTCTTTTTTAAGTCGATTTTATTTTTTGTAATTCTTGTAAAAAGTAAAGTTTGAACAAATTGCCGAAAATTTTAAAAACTCCCTGATTATTCCGGAAGGACGAAAAATTCCCCGAGCATTCCCGGTGTTTCCAGTCTTCCATATGCGTAATGTGAGCTTCGAACATAAGCCATGCTCACGTTCAAAGCTCCTTCGCGAGTTCGTTTATAAATTCTTCAATTATTATTTTTTCATGCAACTTGGTACCCATCTTTGTCACTGTACATACAAATAATTATCCAAACGATTTTTCAACAATCGCACGTATTCCTTCAAACCTAACTATTCAAACAACCCTGACTTTCGGATATTCAAAAGTTGCATATGGTTTGACAAAAATATTGGGAGTACAAATAAGTCTCCGCGGTTTGGCAAAAGATGGCCCCACCAGGGGGTTATGGTAGAAATTGTCAGATGTAAAACGTCATATCGTAAGGTTGGACATCTGACAAGACGATAACCTCGAAATATTAGTGATTTTGTATCAGCATCGCATAATTTTTTTCGTCCCAAAATGTTCAATTTTGAGCCGAATAAGTGTCATTTGCGGGAACTTTTGATTTACTTCTTTAAGCATGGCCAAGTGGTCCCACGGTCTTATATACAGGTCTTGAAAGGACGGTAGTGGGGGAAGGTTCGCTTAGCGTCTAGTTTATACTTCATTTTTTGTCCGCATGGTGCGTATAGGAAAGGTGCGAAAGAGACAGCAATATCGTGTGCGAAAAAGGTCGTGTTCGTTGGGTCTCATCATATTGATACGAACAAGTGCGCATGCGCATAATGATGTACAACACGCAACTGCGCAATGAAACTTGTCATGCGCAAAACGAATAGCTCGTTACATTGCGCAATTGCGCGTTGCGCATCATTATGCGCATGCGCACTTGTCCGTATCAAAATGATGAGACCCAACGAACACGACGAGACAGCAATCTTTTTCTGTCTCGCACACAGCACATGCGCTTCAGACTGCAGTTTTTCGGTTTACACGTTCCTGATTCTTGTTCATAAGAAATATCCAGTACACGAAAAGTAATTTCTATAAAACAAAAGCATGTATTTGCATGCGAAAATGAACACATCAATACATACATGCTCGAAAATATAACCAGACCTTTATAAACCGTGTGCAGAACTCAAATGACCATGATAAAAGTGATTCATGTTTCATTGCTCTTATTACGGTAGTATAGTCGAGCTGAATGGTTCCGCTTGCACTCGGAAACGGAAAGTTGTGGATCGAATCACAAGATACTTTTATGTTTCTTTCTCGTTTCAATATAGCATTTTGAATAAAGACTTCGGTATGGCCAATTTATAATTGAATACATCTTCCAATTTTTTTATTATTTTAATGGATTTTTGTAAGTGAGTTTATATAGTTGACTTATGAAAAAACATGTTATTTATGTTATTAATTCGATTCTTATTGATTGAGTGGAATCGAGGATTTCATAAGACCGATAACAACAGCACTTCGTTGAGTACACCTGTAGAATATGCGTCATGTTATGATCGGTTTAGGTTAGTCTCATCATGTCCCCCGATCACAACGACACACGGTGGCGACGATAAGAAAGAAAAGCTTGGACACTAACAAGGAACATCCCTCACGTGACACCTTTCGATTTTGTTGAAATTTGGATATGTCATAAAGCACCGAAAAGTAACCGATACGTATTTTTGTTTATCAGCGGAAAAACGGTTTTAAGGGCTGAAATGCACCCTCAAAAACGGGGATATTTTTCGTTTTTCGTCGATAACGTTTTAACGGTACGAGATATTTAAAAAATTCAAATTACAACAATGTTTATTTTGTTGTGCACTATACATTGGAGATGAGAACGATAAAGTTATCGACGAAAAACGAAAACCACCCCTATTTTCGACGGTTCGTTTCACCCCTTAAAGCCGTTTTTCCGCCGATAAAAAAAAATACGTATCGATTAGTTTTCGGTGCTTTATAACATATCCAAATTTCAACAAAATCGAAGGGTGTCACCTGAGGGTTCCTCGTAAGCCGACTTGGCACCTATAAAATACGACCGTCGTTTCAAGACCTGCATACAAGACCGTGGGTGGTCCCCATGATTTCCTCTTCTTCGGGCTATCGTAGTGGATCCATTTTTCATCACCAGTAATGCTGCTTGCCAAACATAAGCGAATGGATTTTTCGCATCGTACAGTCACTGGCAAATGACGCTTATCCGGCTCAAAACTCGACATTTTCGCACGAAACAAATTATGCGATGCTGATACAAAATCGCTAATATTTCAAGGTTATGGTCTTGCCAAATGTCCATCCTTACGCTATGACGTCTTACATCTGACAATTTCAACCGTAACCTCCTGGTGGCGCCATCTTTGGTCAAACAGCGGAGACTTATTTGTACTCCCAATAGTTCCTCCTTCCGCCGTCTCAGTTCCCCGATCCGAGGGTCAAACGTACCTGAGAGCTTCGTCAGCGATCCCGATAGTGCCGAGGAGCGATTCCTTGACGATTTTTTCGATTTGTGAGCTTTCGACGGTGACATTGGGTGCCTTGAATCTGGCTGGTGTGCCGACTTGAGCGGTGGTGCCCATGATGACCGTAGCTGTACGATTTCTGATCCAGCTGTGACGTACGTCCTCTTGAATGATGGCGCCGTCGATGACGAGCCACTCGTGTCTGCTGCGATCGGCCGGAGTGGCTTCGCGTGGTGCGGGCAAACTGAAGTCGCCGGCGTACCAATTCGGTGGAACAGCGTCCATGACTTCCTCGGCGCTTTTGCTGCGTAGGCAGGATACGTCGCGGCATTGAACGGCAGCGAGGAAGGGCTCGGCGCGTTGTTCGGCGTGATGCAACTCGGTGGTGGGTAGAACGGCGCTGCTGCTCGATATCCAAGCCCTCTTGAAGAGTCCCTTGGCCTGTCGGGCGCCAAGGAGCGTAGTCACGAGGGTACCACCGGCACGATGGCCCCAAACGGTCACGGAACTCTTGTCACCGCCGAAGTGTTGAATGTTCAGTTGTACCCACTTGAGGGCGGCTATTATGTCCGATATTCCGTAATTGCCGGAAGTGGGAAGGTGAGCGGCGCGCGAGAGCGGATCCGCCGCGAGAAAACCGAATATTCCGAGGCGGAAATTCGGTCGGACGAATACCATGTCGCGAACGTGCGCGAGCTTGGCAGACGGTTGCATCGGACCTGGTGAACCGCCGCTCAGCGTTTCCGCGCCTATCATCACCACCACCGGCAGCGGAGTGTCGTAACGCACCTCGGGCGTGAAGACGTCGAGGTAGAGACAATTCTCGTCACCCTCGACGCGACCCGACGAGTCACGCTGCCAACACATCGATGATGAATTGTGCGCCTGATAAGTGCCGTTCCAGCAATGCTCGATACGATGTATCGGCTGGGCGACGCTCCAACGGAAATTGTTTATCGGCGGCACGGCGTAGGGTATGCCACGGAATGCGAAACCACCGTCCTCGAGGACACCCTGAACTGGGCCACAGGACGTTGCGGCCTCCACGTACTTTCCATCCTTCAACGGCTGCCGCGTCAGAGCACGCGGACCCGCGCAGGCCACGCAAATTATTATTATCATCGCCAGGATTATGCATATCGTCGCAACTGCGAATAAAAAATAGACGGTGCCAGAGTGACGAACTGTCGGATACTTTGGAGGAAGAACAATGATGACTGTTCGTGAGAGGCTGGGCAATCGGTGGAGGGCAATTTACATGACGTTTGCAACGTCGGAGCGCAAGGATATTTACGACGGGGGAACTTGCAATGTTGGAAGGCAACGATTTTTTTGGTTTTGGGATTATCTGAAACGCTTTTTTGGATAATGAGGACGTAAATGTCGAATTAGAATGAGTCAAAACATTTGAGTGATTTTAACACGTTCTTATGAACTGGCTTTCTTGGTCTGTTTGTTCGGTCGAAAGTTTGCAATCGATTTTAAGGGGCGGGTAGGGCACTTTTGAAAAATCGATTTTTTAAAATATTTTCTTATAGTTAAACATTTCAAGTCGGTCAGAGCAAAACTCTCAAAGGTATTGACTATTTAGTCCCGCTCCTCTAACACTGTAGCTCCGACTTCTCTAAACTTCAAACGCGTTTTTCTCGAAACCACTTTTTCAAAGTCCGTGTTCACTGCCATTTGAAAACTACATGACCGATTTATTTCAAACTTCGTACATACTTTCTACATATAAAATACCTCCCCCCAACGGTTAGTTTGAGATTTTTTTTACATTGAGGGGGTTTTCCACCCCCAAAATGGCGGAATTTCTCGTGAAAAATAGCACTTTTCACTTTACATGACCACCAAAAATTTAGAAATGGAAAAAAAAAAAATTATCAAAGACCTTTGGGGGGAGGATTTGATGATACGTTGACTAAATTTTAATGGTACTTGATTTCAGATAATTTCTAGCTGAGATACAGTGAACACTGCAAATCCTGTTTTTCCAAAGGCGTTTTTGGAAAAGCTTTGTCACCGGCTTGTTTGTGGATATTTTCGCGTACAAATTTCACGGAATGTTCTTGAAATGACAACAATGTACAAAAGGTTTCAATAAATTTACTCTATCGATATAGATGAAAAAAATTCACAAAAAAATGTTTTTTTTTTCACGCTGAAACCCCTACCCTCCCCTTAGAGTAATTTCCGGATGAGCTAGAAACTTTGAATACACGCCTCCTAAGTAACTCTAGTGGCGCAGCCCTTGCGGCGGGTTTTGACTAAACTCAGATTGGTTTTCGTCTGCCAGTGGAGTATGCCCGTCGCCATTTAAGGGGCCAGTCCACTTGGAAAATTTCAAAAAATCAAAAGCAACCAAGACTCGAGGAAATCAATTTGTACGGTGCAGGAATTGCCGATTGAGTTTAGATAAGAGTTTTTCGTAGTATAAACATCAAACGCGTTTTTCTCGAAACAACGTTTTCGAAATCTAGCTCCATCGTATCTCCAAAACTAATAAACCGATTCTCTTGGAATTTCAAACACATATTGTAAACATGATTCGCAACAAGATGACCCTCGATGGTTTTAAAATTTTGATTTTTACTCTTTTTATTGCGAAAAACTGCGAAAAAACGCGTTTTTAAAAACTTTTTTCGTTTTTCATCTGTCATTTTTTAATTTTTTGATAAAACTTTATATCCGAGGGTCATTTTGTAGCTGGTGTCATACTGAATCTAATGGACTTTGATTTTTTGTTTCAGACAAGCCGTTGCCGAGTTGTGACAGAGCTACCTAGCCCACCCATTTTTGAGGCGTTACTTTAAACTATAGTTTTTGTACTTAAAAATGAATAAAAATGAATGAATTTTTTTAAAATGTATCTCAAGATCCCATTTATCAAGCCCAACAACTTTTATATTCATGTCTTTTATAAAATTCTCAAATAAAAAATCGCGAAAATAGCCTTTTTTTCGTGGCTCAAAAGTGGACTGACCCCTTAAGCGCAACTCCCCTATGTGAAAACTCTCGAGCGATTTTCACATTCTGAATCGGCCAAAAAAAAAATGTAAGTAAAAAAATTGATGTTCCGTTGCATTCCAGCGATGCAAACTTCAACGTTGTCAATTAACGCAAATGAAGAAAATCGCGAATATTCACGCGTTTGCGAGGAAATTATCTTACCAGTGACGAAGAGATTCCTACGAGCTGCAGAAATAAAAGTGACGACCGGATGCGGTTTCGGCGGCACCGCACCGTCGTTCGCGTCCCCATCGAGACGGACAGTCTCCATACCGTCCTCGCCGGCAGCCGCGGCTTTTTCACCCGCTCCGTCGTCGAGAGTCTCCGAACTCGCGAGACCCGCTGCAGCGGTCGTACCGAGCTCCGCGTCACCCTCCTGAAATTCAAAAAACCGACATCAATCTTCCGCAGGAACAAAAAAAGGTAATTCTTTGGATGAGTGACTTTTCTGAAAAACAAGTTTGTTAGGGTTCAACCCAAACAAACTCATATTTCGGAAGTCACTTATCTTAAAAATAACCAAAAAGAAAATTATTTTTCATTAAATTAAATAAAAACAAATCTCAATTGTTCGAATTAGCGGGGAAAAAAATAGTTTTTAGTGTAATCCAAGCGTAACATTTAACTCGGTTACGTCTGGTCGCACGAGAGGGCAATGAGAAGACCTGACCTCGGCGAACAAACCGTGGCCGACGAAGCTGCTGATGTAAATCCCTTTCTTTCCCATCACTGGCGATATTCACTCATGTCTTTGTTTTTCAAGTTCAAATATCGAAGCGTTACAAACTCACAGGTACTCGCTAATTAGTCGGGAAACTAATAATCGATTTTTCAAACAATTGTTTCAGTGCACGAATGCAGTCGACGGAATAAATCATGTCAATTCCATTCACTGTTCACGGAGAGTGCTCGATGATTTTCTTCTTCGCACTTCACAAATTATTCCCCCGCTTTCAAATCCACTACTTTTGTTTTTAACGGTGAAAAAATATTTTTTATGTTTGGAAGAACACTTATGGGGTCTTCTCACTTTAAACGCTAACAAAAGGCTATTTTCATCATTTTTTTTGATAGGTTTATGTTATAGATATTTATATAAAAGGTGTTACGCTTCATAAATACTTTCGAAATACATCAAATTTTTTTAAAAATATTTACGCAACCGAAACAATCTTTAAACGCGTTTTTCTCGAAACAACGTTTATCGACGGCTTGTTGATAAAATCTTCGAGACTACTGAGCCAATCCTTATGAAATGTTCACCACATATTCTTTACAACTATAGCTATAGCGCATATGAAGAATTTTTAAAAAATTTGATATTCACTATTTTTTTGCCAAAAACGGTGAAAAGAAACGTTTTTTTTTGTTTCGAAAAATGTCCGCCATTTTGTAATTTTTGCATATATCAGAAACCGTGCGATATGCGGTATAGCCATTAACATACTAAATCTAAAACCGTTTGATTTTTTTGTCTCAGATGATCCATCTCCAAGATTTCATCAACAGCGCAGACCTACAATTTTTTAGGACATTTTTTCAACTACCATTTTCGTCTATAAATAGTGACTTAAATAAATAAATAAATTTTGACGTATTTCGAAGGTGTATTTATTAAGTGTAACAACTACTTAAGAAAAATACTTTTATAACAATATCTATAATATAAACCTATGAAAAAAATTCATGAACATAGCCTTTTTTAGCGCCTAAAGTGAGAAGACGCTTTGAACACGAGAACAAAAAAAAGCTCGGTCAAGTCCTAACCAATATTATCATATTAAGAAAAATAATATTTTTTTTTCCTTTCATATCAACCGGGTGACCAAAATCAAGTACCTACACCGTTAAGCCCGTCACGTCCAAAAGCCCTTCACGAGATTGTTTATAACTTCTTTAATTATGAATATTTTAACATGAAATTTGGTGCACAACTTTGTCAATGTACATACAAATAAATGTCCAAAAGATCCTTGAATCTTACTTATTCCGTCAAAAATAATTTTTTCAGATACCCTGATTTTCAGGTCGTCACAGTAGCCTAACGACGACTCATTCATTGACGTACGTGCCAAACTCTCGAAATTCGTATCGAAGAAAAAATGTTTAGATATTACAACAAAAAACCATTTTTTACAATGAACAAAAATGTCCAAAGTAAGTAGACAAACATGAAATTCACCGAACCCGAAGAAAAAAAGTGAAAAACGTCATCCATTAGGGGTTTCACAACACAATTCGAATTCGCAGATTATCACGCGGCGATTAAAACCAGAAGAAAAGCTTTCTCTATATTTTTTCAATCAGGTCAACAAAAAAAAGCCAGCTATTGAATTTCTTCGAAGCGATTATTCATTCCCAGCGCGGACATTTCTCGTTTCGCTGTCACAGTCACCCGGCAGACATCATTGATCTTCCCGGAAACTCGACTGAGCAATATTTCCAGTCTCATTCTCCATTGCGAATAACCGGAGTGAATTACAAATGCGAGACGTAACGGGAAGTGAATATTGACGGGACAGAATATCGAATTGATCCGAGAAGAGTAGTTGGTAGGCTCGATGAGCGAAGTTGTTGATTTGAAGAGCGAAAGAGGACTGATGGATCTCGCCTGAGACGATCTCGAGTGAGGTTGCCACTGGGGGTGTAAGTTACACCTCTTGTGGGTACCGGAGGCCCCCACCTCTACCTCTTTGCCCCCGTGGACTCACGCCGTCTCAATGTGCTTCGTACTTTTCTGGCCTCGTATGCAATAAAGGGCGTTGCAACATAATGAAAAAAAAGGAACCCTCTGCCGATGGCGCCCGAGTGACGCGTGTTACACCTGTCGGCGAGTCATCGAACGTTGGTTGGATAAAAACATTCGAACTCTTCACTGTCAGCTATGCACACCGATTTTCGATAATATCGAAAATACGAAATATCGGACTATTCGAGCTTTTTCTATTACCGGTGTTATTTCGATATCAACAAGTTGTAATACCGGAATACCGGTATCAAGATATTTTCCGATATTTATGGCAAACCTTGATTAAGGACTTAGGCCACAGTAACGCGTATAAAATTATGTGCGAATTTAACAATTGTTTTTCGTATGAAAAAGTGATTCACTCATAAATTCAATTACACTTCTATTTGGTATGAATATCAAGCTGTTAGAAAATAGATTTTTTTTTTCGATCTACAAAATGGCCGACTACTCGAAACTTCTCGAAACAGCTTTTTTCCAATTGGCGTGACAAATAACTTCAACAATTTTCACTCGACTTATGGTAAATGTCCCAATTATTGAACAGGTCCCAATTATTGAACACTATCTTGTATTTTTATTATTCCTCATTCACCTGCATGCATTTACTTATTCATAAAAATTTCATCGCATATATGGAACTTTTAGCTATCGAAATGTTACCTTACTTGCGCAAAGAAAGCTTTAATTAATAGAGCAAAAAATTATTTAATCAGCAACGGTGATCCGATTTGACGTCTCGTGGTAACTGCTTATCATTTTTGTTAAGACGCGCGGCTTCATGCGTAAGGGCATACAAAAATTCAAAAACTGTCGCATCTCAAAAAGTAAAGGCGTTTCAGGTTCCTCAGAAAATTTCTTACAAATAACAATTTTTATGAACATTTTTTATTCAATTATTTGTTAAAAAAATACGGTGTTCGATCATTGGGACATAGAAAATGCAGTGTATCCCAATTATTGAATAGTCGAATTCTCCAAGATGGCGTCATTAAACCCATCAAAAACATCGAGACAGTTAACGTGTGACAAATCGTGTGAGTCGGATTTGTCCAAACAAAAACTGTAAGTTCCTGACTAAACTAACCTTTATTCTTTTAATAATAATTTTAAAATCGTCAAATATATTTTTTATTTGTATTTTCGTGCAATAAACATAAAAAGGAAAGTAAAAAGAGAATATAACCTGAATGTAACCTAAAAATACGAATGTACTGTTCAATATTTTTTGCTCTCCGATATTTCAGGGAGCCAAGCTGCGACAAAATCAAACAAAAACAGAACATAAAAACGAGGAAGCTGAAAACAAAAATAAAATAAAGTTCGAGTTGATAATAAAAAATAAACCAAATGCGAATGAACCAAAAACCTGTCAAAAGAGACTGAATATATATTTTTGTATTTTTACATGATTAACAAAAGATTATTTAAGTGTTCGACTTTGCTTTTATTTCTCAATATTGTACCCAAAATAATATTTTCAGAACGGAAAATAATTCTCGAGAGTGTTCAATAACTGGGACATGCCTGTTCAATATTAGAGACATAGGCACTTCCGGTGTTCAATAATTGGGACATTTGCATGCTTCACATTGTTATTCTTTTTTCTTGATTTGAAGTCATTTAAAAATAATTTAAAGGGTGATTTTTCGAAAGTAAAAAATATCAAATATTTTTTTCTCGCCGAATTCAATCGCCCAGATCCTCAGCTGTTCAATAATTGGGACATTTACCGTAATTCAAATTTAAAAGTTATGTTCCTAATTGCATTTCGCAGAGAAGTACGTACGGAATTTCTGATTAATCGAAAACTTTTCATTTTATGAGCAGTTACAACGACATTTTTCACTGAAAATTCATTTCTTAAGTTCAAATACCTACAACTTTTGAATAAAACAATATTTTTTAAATTCCGTACGCACTTCTCTAGGTATTCTAATGTCGATTGACGAGAATTTTTGTTTTTTGTTCTAGGTAAAAAATTGTGAACGCTAAATGTAACGCCGCGGAGCGGCTAAAAAAAGATAACAAAAGAAAATATTAGTAGTCAAAATTCATTTGGTTTAACAAAATTGTATCTGTAAATACGTTGAACTTGATTTTTGTTTAGCATAGCAAAACAGTATAGTTGGGCAGTAACCAAAGATACATTTAAACTATCTGCTTATTTACCATGTCTGAGCAACTGTTAAAACAACAAAATGCATTTTGCACATTCAACGATTGTTTTTTTTTCAGTGTATTTTCCAACAGCTTGATATTCATACTAAATAGATGTCTAATTAATTTTATGAGTGAATCACTTTTTCATACAAAGTGTTGAATTCGGACATGATTTTATACCCGTTACTGTGGCCTAAGGCCTTAAAAATTTTAGAAGCTTGAAAGTGAAGATGGACGTTGTAGAAATAATATTGTATAACTAAGTGCAACCGCAATATTTATTAAAAATCAGTCTTGTGTTGGGATCTTCATTTATTGTAAATACATTTCTAAATGTACTCTGCAATGTTCTTCAATATACTCAACCCAACATAAAATAAATTTTAAAAAAAGGAACTTTTATGCAGATCAAATAGGTATGAAACAAGCTCAATTAAAATTAGGGAGTTTTATGCAAGTCAGCGTAGTAGTAGCCACCAGAATGCAAACAAGTGGCATAGCTTGTGACAGGCAGGCAACAGCATGATTACTTTAATTAACGAAATTGAGATTGTTGAAAACATGACCGGAAAAAACAGAGGGCATCTGAAGTTTCGTCTTTCAGAAACGACCTTACTTTACTGCAGGTGTAAACTGCGGAAGAAAAGGCCCTTTCGGATTCCACACTCGTGGATAAATAAGTTTACACTTCGGAGATATTTAATGTAGGTTATAAAATAGTTTAAGGCTGTTAAACGTAATAAAAAAACAAGTAAAAGTAACTTGAATGAAAATAATAACAATTATATTTATATTTTTCAACTCTGACATCGAAATATCGATACTTTTCTATTCAAATATCGGTTTTTCAATATCGGATTTTTGGTCCGATATTCCGGTTTTTCGATACTATGGAAAAGCAAGCTCTATATCCCACCGAAAATACGATATTGGACTCTCATAATACCGATATTTCAATAACAGAATTGAACAAATTGACATATCATTATAATTGTTATTATTTTCATTTAAGTTACTTTTCCTTGTTTTTTTACTACGATTAAAAGCCTTAAGGGGGAATATGCCTTTGTACATTTTTTGAATTGGCTTAAAAGGTCCCTTAACTGTCCAAAGATCATATTCAGAAGTTTTTATGAGGGGGGAAATTAAAAGCCGATTAAAGGTAAACACGAAATTTCCATGATTTTACAGTACTCAAAACTTTAAACGCGTTTTTCTCGATAATATACTTTTAGACACGGGCGTATGCGTAGCGCCTCGAGTTTTCAGTCGATGAACTTGAAATTTAAACTGTAGCTTCGTGACAACATTTTTTAATCCAGTACGTGGGATTTTTCGAGAAGTTGATATTTAAAAATTTTATGATCGATATTCGTCCGATTTTTTTTTCTTGTTAACGCCATTTTTTCAAAAATCAATATTTTGTAAAACCCCTACGTACTGGACTAGTTTTTTCATGTCTTCTTGTAAAATATTTTTCGGTTTTTGTTCTTGCTTGAAAATTATGACCTGTGCGAATACGCTCTAATATAACGTACAAACATGGAGGTTGTGTGTGGAACACAATATCCGATAAATGGCCGCCATGTCCCTGTTTGCAAACGTTCACTGTTGACGAAATGTTCAATAAAGTTTTGGCATAATTGCGGACTAATTTCATTAATGGTGCGTCTAATTGCTTCCTTGAGCTCCGGAATAGTCTGTGGATCATTGGCATACAGCTTTCCTTTCAGAGAAGCCCAAAAAACGAAGTCCAATGGCGTCAAATCGCACAACCTTGGTGGCCAATTCACATCGCCGCAGCGCGAGATAACACGACCATAAAACTTCGTCTCCAATAACTGCATTATTTCGCCCGCAGTGCGCCATCGGTTGCACCACTTTGTAGAAAGAATATGTCTTCCAAGTCCATTCCGCCATCATGTTAAAAGAATGTCTTCCAAGTTCATTCCGCCATCTTGTTGAAAGAAAATGTCTTCCAAGTCCATTTCGCCATTTTGTTGAAAAAATGTATTCCAAGTCCATTCCGCCATCTTGTTAAAAGAATATGTCTTCCAAGTCCATTCCGCCATCTTGTTGAAAAAATATGTCTTCCAAGTCCATTCCGCCATTTTCTTGAAAGATTATGTCTTTCAAGTCCATGCCGCCATCTTGTTGAAAGAATATGTCTTCCAAGTCCATTCCGCCATCTTGTTAAAAGTATGTCTTCCAAGTCCATTCCGCCATCTTGTTGAAAGAATATATCTTCCAAGTCTATTCCGCCATCTTGTTAAAAGAATATGTCTTCCAAGTCCCCTCCGCCATCTTGTTGAAAGAATATGTCTCCCAAGTCCATTCCGCCATCTTGCTGAAAGAATATGTCTTCCAAGTCCATTCCGCCATCTTGTTAAAAAAATGTCTTCCAAGTCCTTTCCGCCATCTTGTTGAAAAATTATGTCTTCGAAGTTCATTCCGCCATCTTGTTGAAAGAATATGTCTTCTAAGTCCATTACGTCATCTTGTTGAGAAAATACGTCTTCCAAGTCCATTCCGCCATCTTGTTGAAAGAATATTTTAACGGAATGGACTTGTCTTCCAAGTCCATTCCGCCATCTTGTTGAAAGAATGTCTTACAAGTCCGTTCCGCCATCTTGTTGAAAGAATATGTCTTCCAAGTCCATTCCGCCATCTTGTTGAAAGAATATGTCTTCCAGGTCCATTCCGCCATCTTGTTAAGAGAATATGTCTTCCAAGTCCATTCCGCCATCTTGTTGAAAGACTATGTCTTCCAAGTCCATTCCGCCATCTTGTTAAAAGAATGTCTTCCAAGTTCAATCCGTCATCTTGTTGAAAGAATATGTCTTCCAAGTCCATTCCGCCATCTTGTTGAAAGAATATATCTTCCAACTCTATTCCGCCATCTTGTTAAAAGAATATGTCTTCCACGTCCCCTCCGCCATCTTGTTGAAAGAATATGTCTCCCAAGTCCATTCCGCCAGCTTGTTAAAAGAATGTCTTCCAAGTCCATTCCGCCATCTTGTTGAAAGAATATGTCTTCCAAGTCTCGTCCGCCATCTTGTTGAAAGAAGACGTCTTCCAAGTCCATTCCGCCATCTTGTTGAAAGAATATCTCTACCAAGTCCATGCCGTTTATGCCATTTATCAGATATTGTGTTCCACACATAACCTCCATGTCTGTGCCTCATATTAAAATAAAAATATTCGTACTTTTCAAATAAATAATACGTTTTATTAATAAATTAAAATGTCAGGTCATTTTAGACACCCTTTAGTAGAGCTTCTGCCTTAGACCGCTAGAGCCGCTAAGAATTTTTTTAGGGATCGCGAATATACAACAACCAGAAGAACGAAGATTGAAGTGGCGACTCGACGAAACGAGAAAGAGCTTCCGATCGAAGATTCGACCTGGTGGGAGGCGGAAGAAGCGGACACCGTTACGTGACGAAGTATAGAGGATGGCCACTGTCGTTCACGTACGTAGGGCTTCGTCATACGGTGGTGCTATACCTGGAGAGAGAGACTTTTCGCACCGGGGTGAAGGGCTTGGCGGTTACGTGATCTTCCCCACCGTGTCTTTGCTTCTCGATTATCGAATGCGCCAACATTCGGTCGATACTCTTGAGCAGCTAGACGAGCCAACGAGGGACGCTCGTACGATGTCGTTGAACGTGAAAGCAACGGGCACGAGGGAGATAAAAGAGAAAACCGTTGAAAAAAGATCATAACTTCGTCCGCAACGAGACAAAAAGTGATAGAAATAAGTATCGCAATCCCAAGAGATCTGAAGAATAAGAGTCCTTTTCGTATCAACAAGCAAAAAAATCTAG
The DNA here is from genome assembly GCA_964007375.1 of Ophion obscuratus. Lineage (NCBI taxonomy): Eukaryota > Metazoa > Arthropoda > Insecta > Hymenoptera > Ichneumonidae > Ophion > Ophion obscuratus. The sequence goes on along the minus strand of OZ023322.1, from coordinate 17,888,806 downwards.
CAAAGATAGAGTAGAGAGATTTCCCATTGCAATTGATGGTGTTGAAGTTTGCATCGTTGCAATACAATGAAAATAATTTTTTCTCCAATTGCCAATTTTTTACCTAATCTAAGCTGCTGCCAACGTTTCTTTATCCTTGATAGGTACCTACAACCTTAATTGATCAAAAATTATCCTGAATAACAATAAAAATGGCGAAAAACGAAAATAAAAGAGATTCTTCGTTGCATTCCAACGATGCAAACTTCAACGACATTGCAATTGGCCCTTACTCGATTACGAACGAGACGTCGTATTTTAGGCAACAATATGCTGATAATGCCGAGCTTCCACGAGGAAATTACAAGGCGTGAAAGAAAGCCATGGATTATGAAGGGGTTATGCCTAGTTGTAAAAGTAAAAAAACCACATCTTTCAAACCCAACTATCGTTACCTACTCCAACGACCAGACCCCTCACCTATTTTAAAATGACGTTATTTATGGACGGACCCTTTCGATTTGATGAACGAAAAATTCCCATTTTTTCGCAAAAAATCAAGACTCACCTTGAACGCGCGCCGTTTTTGTTTCAATTTAATGTTTCGTAAATTCTTTCGATTAATCATATGATAAACTAATATACTAACGGAATTTGTTTGATTTTATTTTATACTTGATAACCTGGTTCAGAAAGGCATTGCCCACCGCAAAAGACGTTTTTGCTAGGTGCCTTCCGAAATCAACTATAAACCGATTGTGATTAAATATTTTCAAACAAAACATTACAGAGTGTTGTTCAGATGATACTTTTTCCAATACTTAATTTTGTAGAAATTTATTGGGATGTTGAATAAGTTCTCGCTGTTTTTTCGTGAATATTAATGCTTTATTAAATAAAAGATCGTTCCTAATCCTTTCAACTTTTCGAGGCTGTTGTGTGATCAACTCCAAATGATTCTGCAAGTTCAGCTAGCTTCTTACATGTGTCTTCATGAAGTAACGCCTCCAATTCAACACCTCAAAATCATTATTTTTAGGCGTCCAAACCAATCTCTGCACGTTGTTTCTGAATAAAGAATTTTTTGAATAAAGTAGTGTAGTAGAATTTCCCGCAAATGCTCTTTTTGCCACTAAATTTGACATATTTAACACTGAAAAAAAAGTTGTTTACACTTCGGCGAACTGAAATGCACTGAATTTCAGTTCTTGCTTATAGTGCTTCTTTATAGATGCATTACCATCTCAAAGGCATGCAGTTCTGTTAACGCCATCTGTTGGAAAACAGCGAGAACTTATGCAACGTCCTAATATCTTCTTTTTCTATTTAAGCAAAAACCGGAAATGAGTTGTTTTCGACTGTTGGGTAATTCTTTAGATAAACGGCGTTGTAGTTTGCATCGTAGGGACGCAATAGAAGTTCTTTTTTACATTTTAATTTTCTTATTTTTATTATTATAAAGATCTTTTTTCCGTAAAAAAAATGCTAAGTGGGTATCTTAAAAAATTATTATGGGATTTTTGTAGACGAAACATGCCCACGTTCAATTTATTCACAAATATTGATTTTCATTGCGTTCCAACGATGCAAACTTCAACCTCATTTAGATAAGTGACATTTCCGAAAAATGAGCCTAAAGTATTTGTTTTGCTATTTTCTCATTTATTGGGTTATAAGTGATAATAATCAGTTGAGGGAAGCGGAAATCCCCCCCCCCCCACTAATAAAAAAACCAACCCAAACAAATCCAATCCATACTTTATAACTTGTTTCTACGAAGTTCACCCCCCACCCCCCAAGTTATCGGGTTTTGAAGTTCGCGGAAACACGTGATAAAATGGGGCATTTTCGAACATTTCGACACCTATGTTGGGTTTTTTTTTGGGGTTTTTAAAACTTCGAAATTATTTTCAACGATCTTTTGCTCGTAAAAAAATTGTTAATGTAAAATTCCATCATCCCCGACTGAATATCATCATTTATAACCTAACATTTATAAATGAGAAAATTGCAACAAAAAAAAATGTTAGGCTCATTTTTCGGAGAAGTCACTTATCCAAAGAATTATCGACTGTTACAACTAGGCATAGCCTAGTTAATGATCCAAGTCGATTTCTCGTTACGGGAGTGGTGGAAAAAAAGCCACGCATTTTTTCTTCGGGAATAACGCGCAGTTGGACCCGAAGAGTGGTGAGAAAAAAATGAGGATTCAGTTACATAACCCAGAGATCCTCGGACGAAGGGGGAACAGAAGATTCATGGCTCGTTCAAGCTCTCTCTTGATCCGGATTCCAATTTCAACTAAATGGCCTGCACTCACGACAGCCTTTTTCACCATTTCTACGAACCTGCACCAGCGGGAATATCAAGTAATTTTTTTATTCTTATATTTCCAAGCGACGGACAAATTCGAAGATGTATGAACTGTCCATTTGTTTCTTCTCTTTTATACGCTGCGTGGTGGAAAATTCGGTTTTGCACGTTACTGCTTTTATTACGGAAAAAAATGGATATGCTAAAAGAATTTCTATGTGCATTACATCAGCGATTTTTTTTTTTTTTAAAACGATTCTTTCCTATATTTTCACTCACCTTTTTCTTCCTTGGAAAAACGGACACAAGAGGTAGCCTGATAGCGTTCAAGATACCCTTTCGTCCCTCCTTCTCTTTGGCCTCCTTGGACGGAGTTGTTGGCTTCTCGGCCCCGGCGTTGTTCTGCTCGGCTTCCTTACCCACAGCTCCAGTCTCCGGTGCACCTGCTTCCGCGGCTTTAGTGTCCTCGTCCTGAAACGAAACATGAAACAATCCCGTTACGATTTTTCGTTGAACCATGGAGATTTAAAATTTCGACGAATTTGCAGGTTATGTAGGATTTATGGGTGGGGGTCTAAATGTCGAATGACCAAGTATAGAACGACAAAGATTTCGAAACGTCATAATTATGAACTCTCGAAATAACGTACGTTAAATTATTCGAAATTTTATCCTTTGACCAATGACGAAATCGAATAACTATTACAACAAAGGATTATTTGTTCGAGAGCTCATTTATTCGAGAACATATAATTCAGATAGTCTGCAGTTTGAGTCATACAAATACAGATTCGAACAATCTGCAACATTCGTATCTCCGGAATAGAAAAAAGTGAGTATCCAATGTTCTAAATACCGTCTATAGCAAAAAGCCATATGTCGAGACAACAAACTTTGAATGTGTAGATCTTAGAGACGCAAATGACCGATGGTCCGAAATGGCGAATACCTAAATGGCGAACACGACATGGCTGCCTGACCTAACTGACCACTGACGCCATCTGCCATCTTCATTCTGAAGCGCAAGTAGTATTGCTCGATCCCAAGTTGTCGCTGTCCGGACCGTTCGCCATTATGGCACATCGATATTTTAACTGATCGACTTTTTAGTCCTTCCCTTTAAAGCCTTAGGCCACAGTAACGGGTATAAAATCATGTACGAATTTAACGATTTTTTTCGTATGAAAAAGTAATTCACTCATAAAATTAATTACACATCTATTTAGTATGAATATCAAGCTGTTAGAAAATTCATATATTTTTTTTTCTATGTACAAAATGGCCGACTACTGGAAACTTCTCGAAACAACTTTTTTCCAAATGGCGTGACAAATAAATTCAACCATTTTCACTCGATTTACTTCAAATTTAAAAGTTATGTTCCTAATTGCATTTCGCAGAGAAGTACGTACGGAATTTCTGATCAATCGAAAACTTTTCATTTTATGAGCAGTTTATGAGCAGTTATAACGAAATTTTTACTGAAAATGCATTTCTCAAGTTCAAAAACCTACAATTTTTGAATAAAACAATATTTTTTAAATTCCGTACGTAATTCTCTAGGTATTCTAATGTAGACTGACGAGTATTTTTGTTTTTTGTTCTCGGTAAAAAATTGTGGATGCTAAATGTCACGCCGCGGATGTTCGAGATCGAATCATCTTAGCGATATGATCGGTAAAGTGGCCGCTGTCTTTGAGATATTGAACATATTTATTGACAATGGCGACATTGAAGTTTGCATCGTTGGAATGCAACGATTGTTCTTTCTTTATTTTTATTATTATTCAACGGCTTTTTTGCGCATTGAGGTTATGAATCTCTGATAAGAACACGTGCAAACCCTCGAGTTATTTTCACAGCCTGAATTGGCCAAAATAAAAAAAATGAGCAATTAGAAAGAATGAATTTTCGTTGTATTCCAACGATGCAAGCTTTGACGTCATTAAAAGTGGAACAAAAATGTGAAAAATCCATAAATTCTCGGAGCTTAAGGTGTTTTCGCGCTGGGTCTTATTTTGTGGGGGGCATAAGGACGGCTCTTCAGAATCATTGGTAAATTACGGTGGCGCTTAAAAGAAGTAGGTCACAATCAATTATTATATCCAACGATAAAATGGAATAAAAAAATTTAGTAAATTCAGACTTTTTTACATTTTCTCTAAAAGTTCTTCTGCTACTCACATTTTTCCAAGTTTTATCATTATTTTCTTCAAACATTCGGTGACCCCCTGTTTTCAATTGTCGTTACGGAATCTGTAGAATTTTTTACACCCGAGAGCAGCTTATATCTGACATCTAGCGTTGAAATTTTACCAATATACTGGGATGTATTTTTACTTCATTGTAGACGAAAATCAGCCAATTGTTAAATATTCGGGTTCGCGAAGGAATACCTTAAATTCCCGAGGATTATTCTTTTCTCTTTTTCGCGTGAATTCGAACATTGTAAACAATATTGCATTCCTACTCAGATAATTTCATCGCAGTCCGTCTCATCTATTTTCGGAAGTTCACGAATGCCAAGAGCTGATTCGGAAGTCATTCTTAACGCTCTTTCAAATGAAAAAAATCACGAAAATTTCGTTTAAATACATCCACGAATTTAGTCGTGCAGGAAGGATGACAAAGAAGTCGCATTCCCATTGCTGAAACGAGTCTCGGATGCTTACCAGATAAATCACATATATTTTCAAACATATACAGAGTGTCCTGTTATAAATGGATAATCCTGCAACTGTCGATAGGTCAGGTCATGTCCTAATATATGCTGGAATTTTAGTTTAAGGGGTCTTCTCACTTTAGACACTTAAAAAGGCTATTTCCATGAATTTTTTGATAGGTTTATATTATAGATATTGATATAAAAGTTGTTACACTTAATAAATACATTAAAAACAGTGTTTGGGTATTTATGTAGCCCAAACAAACAAATTATGAAATTTTAACCACATATTCTTTACAACTAAAGCTACAGCGAATATTAATGATTTTATTAAATTGTGATATTTACTAATTTTTTGCCGAAAACGGTGAAAAAAAACGTTTTTTTTGCTTTTTCGAAAAATGTCTGCCATTTGGTTATTCTTGCATACATCAAAAATCGTATGATATGCGCTATAGCCAGTAACATACTGAATCTGAAACCGTTTGATTTTTTTGTTTCGGATGATCCATCTCCGAGATTTCATCAACAGCGCAGGCCTACAATTTTTTAGGACATTTTTTTCACTACCATTTTCGTCTATAAATAGTGAATTAAAAATAAAATAATTTTTTTTTAATGTATTTCGAAAGTGTATTTATTAAGTGTAACAACTTTTATATCAATATCTATAATATGAACCTATCAAAAAAAATCATGAAAATAACCTTTTTTTAGCGGCTAAAGTGAGAAGACCCCTTAATAAAAGTTCCACCGTTTTCAAGATAAAAACCATCTGCTTTTGGTTTTTTACATACCATTTCTACAAATAATAACCTTTTTTGACCCGGTTTTTTAAAAATACTTTTGGTTATTTGTTTTTTTTCTAGAAAAGTCTTCTTTTCAACCTTAAAAGTTAAGGCAACCTTATGAAAAAAGATCTTACGCAGAATTTTCATACAAACCAATTCGAACATCTGACTTTGATAGTCTGCGGTGTAAAAAAAATGTACTACGCATATCGTGCCAATTACTTTAAAAAGTTGCTTAGTTATTGTCGATTCATATCATTTGTAGAAATGGCATGCGAAAGAACCAAAAGAAGATAATTTTTTTTTTAAATTACAAAGCCCAACATTTTGAAAACCGTGGGACTTTTGCTGAACAGAAATTCCAACATATAGTAGGACATTATCCATTCATAACTGGACACCCTATATATATATATATATATATATATATATATATATATATATATATATATATATATAGGATATAAACGCATACACATTCTTAAATAAATACATTAAAATTATTCTCTCCGAAAGTCGAGTTTTTGACGGGAGAGTCCAGCCTCCACGTTCCTTTAATTATTTTTAGAAATGTGTGAATCTCGACCCAGTGAATTGTCGTCTGGCTATTTGCATTTTATTTCGCACTTTCTTTCTCCGCATTCCCAAAATTTTTCTTCACACTCATATTTATCTCTCTCTCTCTATCTCTCCCTCTTTTTCCACCGATAGTTTTTTTTCATCGATTTATGAGGCTTTTCGTAGATTGAGTCGAAACGTACGTAACGGAGAATGAGGTGAAGTGAAAAAGAGCGAGCTTTTTTTGTAGACGAGCGAAAGAATTTTTTTTTCACGAAGGAGCATTATTTGTCTTGAGCACAAATGCAATAGCAGAAAACCCTCGGGCATGTGTTTTTTTGCTCATTCCTTCTCCTCAGAGCCGAAAGTCTGGAGAAAAAGAAAGAGGAAGGATAAATAAGAACGAGATGAGGGGAAAAAAGAATATGAAGAAAGTTTGCCTGCGGCTCGCAAAATCGACGTGCTCATTCTTCGTGTCAGAAGTACCGTGAGTTCTTCAAGTGTTTGCTCCTTTGTTCCTTCCGGAAGCTGCGCCTTTATGACTACCGAATAGCAAGTGCGGCGAAAAGGAAAAACGAGAAATCAATTTTAACTCTACGTTGACACAGTGGGTCATTTTCACCCGGATGAAATTTTAGTCAAATGGAATTTTTGGATGGTAAAATTTGATAAATGGAATGGTAAAATTGGTAGATGGTAAATGGAATCGTAAAATTTTAGTAAAAAAGGAAACTTTTCAAAAATTGGAAATTTATAATAATTTTTTTAAACGAATTAATTTGATAGTTTTCGAATATCAGTTATGCAGACATATTAAGAAATGTTTAAAGTGTATCCCTGATTTCTTTCCGTAAAAACCGACCGAAAGGTTGTTAATGACAGGTGGATGAAGTTTTATCCGGGTCAAATTGAGCCAGTGTGTCAACGAAGGGCTGAAAACGATTACTTGACTCAGAAAAATACGGGACTTGCGAAAAAAATAGGATTATGAATTATAATGAGAACGTTGTTGTAATATTAGGAGTACAACTTTGCAGTGACCGTTTTACTTAGAGAGCCACTGCGGCCGAAGTAGTGGCCCTAGCTCAATAAAAAAAGTGGCATTTTAAACTAGAGGCTCTGCCAATGTAAACAATTTAAAGAAGCTAACGGATACGTGTATGCATTATAAAGTTATTGGCACTCAAACATGGCAACCTACGAGTCGAATTCTCAGCATTTGCGAGAACTGCTCCAAAGACAACAAAGGAAGGGATTTTTGCACCGGATTGTGACTGGAGATGAAAAGTGGGTTTACTACGATAATCCTAAACGCCGAAAATCATGGGAACTGCCTGGTCATATTCCGTCATCGACGCCCAAACCGAATATTCACGGATCCAAAGTGATGCTGTGTATCTGGTGGGACCAGCTGGGCGTTGTGTACTATGAGCTGCTCAAACCATCCGAAACCATCACAGGGGAACTCTACCGACGTCAGTCGATGCGCTTGAGTAAGGCACTCAAAGAGAAACGGCCACAATTCAATGAAAGACATGACAAGGTGATACTGCAGCATGACAATGCCCGACCCCATGTTGCAAATGTCGTGAAAAAGTACTTGGAAACGCTGAAATGGGAGGTTTTATCCCACCCGCCGTACTCTCCAGACATTGCCCCTTCCGACTATCACTTGTTCCGGTCAATGGCACACGATTTGGCTGACCAGCACTTCGGTACTTACGAAGAAGTGAAAAATTGGGTCGATTCCTGGATTGCCTCCAAGGACCAAGACTTTTTCGACGCGGGATTCGAATGCTACCTGAAAGATGGGCCGAGGTCGTAGCTAGCGACGGGCAGTACTTTGATTAAAAAATATGTAGCCACTTTTTTATAATAAAGCCTTAAACTTTTGAAGAATACGGTCACTGCAAAGTTGTACTCCCAATAAATGTACGAATATTGTATGTTAGCGATAAAAAATGGTGTTGAAGTGTGCATCATTGGAATGTAACGAAAATTCTTCTTTATTTTTCAATTTCTTAATTTTTATTACAATCTAAACTCTCTTTTCCAAGTTTAAGTTATGAAACCGTAATACGGATTAAAAAAGAGGTTACGGTGATTTTTGTAGCTTAAATGGCCGAAACAAATTGAGAAATACGAGAAAAAGAATATTTTCATTACCTCCCAACGATGCAATTATTTATTTATTAAAAAATAATTGCATCGATGCAATTATTTATTAATAGATTATTAATTATAAAAGTAACGATGCCATTATTTATTAATTAAAAATATTTTCATTGTATCCCAACTTCAATACCATAAGAAAAAGTGGTTTATCTTCAGTATCAGTGAGAGGTTTTATGGCCTCATCATTTTCAAAATGCCACGAAGCTCTGCAACGATTAATGATGAAAACGCTTGATCTCATATTTTATGTTATCTGCATAATAACAGTATAAATGTTAATTTTGTAGACTCTTTTTTGAGTTTTCATTATTATGAGCCTTTCTATGACTACTTTTTTAATTGGATGAACCACTTGTTAATAACAATGACTTCAGCATGCTGTTTTTCAAGACAAAAATGAGGTTTTCTTTGGAGAAGCTGTCATTTTTCGTATTTTTCTAAATTTCGAAAAGTGGATCGTGAACCCATAGCCAGTTGGATATATTTGAAGATTTTTTTTTGTTTTCGTTTCAGATTACATTTCAGCCTGGTATAGATTCTGCCATTGTACAATTACATTGTAACCGCAAACATGTGTACAACATGCTGGGAAAAAATTAATTTATTCCAACCAATGTGATACAAGAAAAAAATGCATCATTCTGACCCTTTAAATTGCCAGTTCGACAGGTCATACTTTCAAGAATATCCTGTAAAAATGTCATGGTCGTATCTTTAATCATTTGATCTTGCAAAAATCGATAGTTAAATCTGTAAACGCGTTTTTCTCGAAATGAGATTTTTCCAATTTGCTGACATTGTAACTCAAAGAGCAATTATCCGATTGACTTGAAACTTGGACTGAGCACTCTTGAATATATTTCCTCTACAATGACGTAGGATATTTTTAATTGGATGTAAACTGACGATTTAGCATTGAAAAAAAAACGACCATTTTATAGGCAAGAAAACAGACTTTTTTCATAACTACGCAATTTTGTCAGATTTTTATATTTTTCGAAAATCCTACGTCATTGTACAGGAAATACCTTCCAATTTAACGACATTTTTTCCTTTTTCGGTTTCAACTACTCAATCGGCCGAAATCATGTCAGCAGTGGAGGAACTTTTATTTTAGGCACCTCCGAAGGCAGCGCATAAATCGCTTGGATCTCAATATTTTTCGATGAAAAAATTGTGTAATATAGGTCAAATATAGCCAAGAAGATTCTTAATTTTCCAAAACATTTAATTGAGTACTTTTCTTGCAAAAAATTCCCAAAGATCATCCAAATTTTCAGCGTTCACACTGGTATAGCCCCTTAAGGAGAGATATACACCTAGATGGTCGAGGTCGAGGATTTAGAAGCTATGAACATTCCGTCGACCGTAGAAGACCTACACTATGGGCCTGGTATCGATGATTCCATGTAAGTTGACATATTTCATGATTTATTCATTCCCAAATTTTCAAACGTGTTTTTCTCAAAAACACGTTTTTCAAATCGGTACCAAAAATTTCTCGAAATCCAATGAACCGATTGCCTTGAGGTTTTTTGTGGTTATTCTATACACCATTATCTCGTACTTGTCATAGGATTTTTTTTCCATAACTTAGTTTTTGTTTTATAGGCAAAATAATAACTAATTTTTGGCCCAAAAATCACTATTTATGTTCAAACGTCTGCCATTTTGTCATAAATCGATATCTTCAAAATCGGCTATGACAAGTACTAGATTATAGTATCTAATTTAATAATCTTTTTGGTTCTTTTTTTCAGATGATTTTTGAAGAAACGCCAGTGGGTACCGTATACGCAGATTTTTTTACGACGCTCCAAGTATCATACAATATCCTTGTATATTTTTGATATTTTTAAATAAAGAAAATTAAACATATTTTTGAATGTATATACTTTTAGATAATTAAAAGCCCAGTCCGAAATTTCAAATAGTTTTCCTTGAGAAAAATTCACAAAAATGACCCTTTTTCCGGTTCCTAGGTGTATATCTCCCCTTAACTCGAAGTACCGCCCACGCCAATCCACCAGTGTCGGTTTTTCTTACGAGTAGTTGCCGAAGCTAATTACTTGTCGATAAAGCCATGTATACAGTACTTCCGACAAGCAGCGCGTGACGTTCAACAAATAATTCCCTTTAAACTCCTTAGCCCCCCCCCCCCCCTCCTGTCTCGCCCAATAGTGCTTACAAAGTTGCGCGAGCGTTTATATCGAGATGCGAATGCACGGACGTTCTCCATCCCACAATGCAGATCGCAATGCACACACGTGAGTAAAAACGTGCATGTGCATACTGGGGTCGTGCCCTCGTCATGCATCTTGTCTCAAGAGGGTCGAGACCATGGCCTGTGTCTGATTCTATATTTAGATTGGATTTTTTTTTTATTCGCTCTACGTTACACGTCCTACGTACCCCTTATCCTCATCCTCTCTGTCCTCTCGTCCCTATCACTCCTCCTCCTCTCCTTGTAATTTGTTTGCTTCGGAAAAATCGAATTACCAATCTACCGATTCGTAAACGAAAATCTTCGAGAATAATCAATTTAATATCTACGAGAGCGATGCACTCGACAAATGTTTTTCCTCGGAGCTTGGCGGACCACAGGCGCGGTTCTCAAACATAAATTATTCATGCACGAATATACCTGATTCGCACTGAAAATACACCAGTCGAAGGAAAAATAATCCGAGTCACGCAGTCACGATTTATCATGACGAAAACGATCGGTCGAGAGGTTTCTAGAAGCTAAATATTCCGTCTAGACAACGATCGATTAATCACATTCACGATTCAACGACAAGAACAAAACCCGTCGGGCATAATTTCCATCCGGAATTCTCTATTATATCAGCCATAAGGGACATCACTGTGACGGGTCGAAAAAAATGATTTTTTTCGCATTTTCTCAAATGCATACGCATTCAATATGGGTATCGAAAAAAAATCACGTCAAAATATTGAAAATTGACCAAGATACAGACTATTTAGTGAGAGCAGGTAACGCAAAGATTTACGTATACGAAAACTTTTCGTATACTTTCGTATACGTATAGATAATTCTCCTATTTTCTATTTTTTTTTAAATCCGCAATTGCAGTACCTATCGTTGTACGCAGCAGTTTTTGTTTGTTTTTTTTGTTATTTAGTATTTTTTAGCCCTCGAATATGAGTAAAACATTGGCCAAAATTACACTTTTCTTTAAGGGGTCCTCTCACTTTAGACGCTAAAGACGTTATTTTCATGAATTTTTTTGATTAGTTTATATTATAGATATTGATATAAAAGTTGTTACACTCGATGAGCACATATTAAAAAATTGCATTTATTCAAGTCATTATTTATAGTCGAAAATGGTAATTAAAAAATTCCTAAAAAAAATTGTAGGTCGGTGCTGTTGATAAAATCTCGGAGATGGATCATCCGAAACAAAAAATCACACGATTTTAGATTGTGTATGGTAATGGCTATAGCGCATATCATACGATTTTTAATATATGCGAAAATCACAAAATGGCGGACATTTAAAAAAAAACGTGTTTTTGTCGCCGTTTATTGCGAAAAAAATAGGAAATATTAAAAAAAATTAATCCTTGATATGCGCTATAGCTATAGTAAAGAATTGTTGGTTAAAATTCCATAAGGGTCGGTTCAGTAGTTTCGAAGATTTTATCAATAAGTCGAAAAACGTTGTTTCGAGAAAAACGCGTTTAAAGTTTGTTTTGGTTACATAAATGCATTAAAAAAATTTTGTTATGTATTTTGAAAGTGTAACAACTTTTATATCAATATCTATAATATAAACGTATCAAAAAATTCATAAAAATAGCCTTTTTTAAGCGTCTAAAGTAAGAAGTCCCCTTAACGCCCTCCATTTTGTGAAAAAAAAAATTGTTTCGAAAAGCGGCTACGCACAACGACAACTATATTTATATAGATTAGAAAGACTTTTTTATTTTTCGGCCGAACCATTGTGAATTTATCGATCAGACCGTTGGGCCATATTTTTTATAGAGAGGCGATATCGTACCGCGATAAAGTTGTTGATTTTTTATTTTTTTAAATCACAATTTACCCGAAATAAGTTCAAAGTGTGATTAATGACATAGCTTTTTTCGAAATCCCAAATAAATCATCTGGTAGACAAAAAACAGAAAAAACGACCTTTTTCAAGCAGTCACAGTGGTATTCTCCCTTAAGGAGGGAGAAAACCTTTAGGCGAGGAATAAATTTGCTGATTTTCATGATTTTTTTTTCAAAGGAAAGATTTCTTCACCTTTTTTGACACTTATGGTATGTTTTATTACTATTTCCGGCTGTTACACGCTATTTTCTTTATTGACCTTAAAAAATGGCGGTGGTATGGCACAGTTATCTAAATTGCATTTTCAAAACGATCGTGACGTACGGCTAAAAAACTAATCGACCGATTCTAATGGAATTTGGTATAAATATTTCTTACCTTATTGTTCAAAACATAACTACAATTTTTTTCAAAATAAAAAAAAAGTATTTTTTATTGCAAAATGCGCCTTTTTTCGAAAATTTCAATCTTTTTGTTTCGAAGCGTACCATTTAATCGATTTTCAACATTTCTCACTTTTTTCTCACGTTTAGAAGACCGTGCCATGCCTCTGCTATGTTTAAAGATTAATAATAAAAAAGATACAACGAAACAGCCGAAAGTAGTTATAAAACATACCCTAAGTCTCAAAAATCATGAAGAAATCGTTCCTTTAAAAAACATCATGAAAATCAGCATTTTTTCCCCCCTGTAATCTCCCCCCGTAAAGAATGATTCCTTGCACATCTATTTTATTCGCTGTCACTGCATTTTTCGAAATGCCCACTATTGCAGGATGCAAAACTTTGGACAATGAGCAAATAGTTTGACGAAAAAAAAAAAACCACGTACATAAGCGAAACACCAAAACAAAAATTGTACTTGATACCTCTGAGAATGTTTGTACTATAAGCCCTTCATACGCGTCAAAGTTTACCGAAGCGAATCTTTAGGGTGCACTCGCGAAGCCCCCCCCCCCCCCCCCCCCATCGTCGACCGGAAACGCATGCGTTCCAGAATTTAAAAAAAACGATCGACCGGATGCTTGGTACGTCCCACACCCGCACGTGTGCGCGTGTGTGTGTGACAGACTCTTCTAGCAGAAAAAAGGACGCAACTTTTACGATAGTGCCCGTGAATGAAGCCGGGTGGAGTCTTTCACCAGTCAGCAGTCGATTAATCATACATAACATGATATTGAGGAAGCCCGAGAAATAATTGTGTTGCGTCACAGTTCTGTAATTTTAGTAACCAAAACGAAAGCTGGACGTCTCTCTCTCTCTCTCTCTCTCTCTCTCTCTCTCCCTCTCCCTCTCATTCTTTCATCGCTAATACGATGATACGTTCTGGTACCCTCCTCGATGGGGGGGACCCTCCTGATAATCGCAGGTGACGCCAAATTAAACTTGAGCACGTCACTTCCGGTTGGGAGTTTCGTCTCTCTACGACGACTCACCACGACCATTATCCCTTTGCCGCAACACTCGTCGGTCGCCATTCGTAATTTCGATCAATTTCACACGGGATATCGGTTCCCTCGGCACGGAAACGTCGATCGATGCAAAACGTGGGATAATGGGGTTTTTTTTCTTCAAATGTGCACACCAGTCGCGATGTGCGCGTCCTGAGTACTAGTCCAGTAAAAGAGACGAAAACCGAGCACTTTTTAGCGTAAAATATGAATTTTTGATCGACGGTAGACGGTTGCATACTGAAAGTAACCCCAATGAAATGTTGCCCCTCAACTCGCCGCAACCCTAAGAAATAGGGGTTGAAAACTTAAAAATCGCCGTATCTCGATAATTAATAGCCCGATCAAAAAAGGTTTCAAACAAAAGTTGTTTGGAATGATAAAAATCGTATAAAGTTATCTGAGGTCCAACCCTCTATCTTTGAAAATAGCTGCGTCCTTGCCTGGGTCACCGGTGCCCTCGTGTTTTTGTGCGGCTATTTTCAATGATAGGATGTTGGACGTTGAATAACTTTATACGTATTTTATTATTCCAAACAACTTTTGTTTGAAACATTTTTTCATCGGGCTATTCATTATAGAGATACGGCGATTTTTAAGTTTTCAACCCCTATTTATTGGGGTGGGGGCGAGTTGAGGGGTAACATTTTATTGGGGTTACTTTTAGTATGCAACCATCTACCTTCGGTCAAAAATTCATATTTTATGCTAAAAAGTATGGGGTTTTCGTCTCTTTTACTGGACTACACCCTCGCGAAACAATCATCCCCCTGGGAGGTATTTACATTTTTACCCGGAACTTCTTTCCTGTCGATGGTTTTTTTTTTATTTTCGCATCTGTTTTTTGCATATTTTCATTTCCTTTTTAGAAATACTTCAGAAAGATGGAAAGTAACAATGCGGTACTTTTATTAAATTGTATCGTGCTTGTATCAATCAATCAATAGAGTTTTATTTGCATAACTTTTTTAAAAAGTTTTTTACAAAACTTATACAATGTCAGACACTATATTTTTAACAAATCTCATAATCTCTCAGTCTCTCTCTTATATTCTCTCGGTCTCTCATTCCACACTCCTTTTACTCCACACTTCCTCAATCTCCCTGAAATATGCACAAATCCCTTTCTGTATTTTACCTCCCAACATATTTATTACTTCTCCAAAAATCGCCACTTCATCAATTCCTTCCAGCCATTCCTCCACGCCTTTTCTCGCATTTTCCGTCACCATCCCTCTGCTTTTTTTGCACAACAATAAATGTTCCAGGGTCTCATCCTGCTCATTACAAATTCTGCACATCCAGTCACTCTGTCCTTTCTTTCCCGCTCTTCCAACATTTCCACATCTTATTCTAGCCCACATTTCTTTGTCTTTGCCCTTCACATTTACCTCAGACCAATATTTCCAGGGCATGATATCGTCCTCCACAATAAACTTATACCTATAATTGTACGTCGAACCCTTTATTTTCTCCCCCTCTTTCTTCAACGTCTCGTTTTTTAAATTTTCTAATCCCTCCTTTATTCTTGCTTCAATTTTTCTCACCTCTCTCCGTTCCCAAATCATCCCGATTATATCCTGCACCCCCATTTCCGTTAATACATGCTTTAGGCACTTCCCCCACTTCGACGGCACATGATTTACCCTTACTTCCTCCATCAGACAAATTTTTGGCCAACTTTTTTCAGTCATTTCTAATATTTCTACAATATATCGTAAAGCCCTTTCTCTTATCAGATACTTCATTGTCGGCACCCCCAGCTCTCTTCTCCATACATTGTATCGTGCTTGTATTTGATCAAAGCAATAGCAACGTCATCAACAATTTGGTTTTGCACGTTCCTCGTAGTTGACCTTTTTTTAAATTATCGACATAATCGAAAAGAAATATAGATGGGATCGTCGTGGGTAGTACGAATTTTTTAATTTACATTAAATCAATTTTATAATTTACATTAAAACAATTTTCTAATTTACATTAGATCAATTTTTTAATTTACATTAAATCATTTTTTTAAATTAAAATTGAACCAATTATCCCATTTTAATTGAACCAATTTTTTAATTCAAATCGAATCATTTGATTAATTTTCTTAAACACATTTATTGCTTGACTGCAGAATGTTTTTTTTTCGTTCAAAACCATTTTTTGGTATGAAAAGTATGAGGTTCGTCGCAGCCGTCCGAACGATTTGATTGATTAAGGGGTAAGGCCACTGTAAATTTTTTGAAAAATCGATTTTTTTTTATTGGCTTAAAAAATAGTTTAAGTTTAAAATAAAAAATAGTTTAAGTTTCTCCGAAACTTCTTTTTAAAATTTTTTCCAATAAAAAACTATTCGTAAAACTTTAAACGCGTTTTTCTCGAAACATGGTTTTTCAAAATGGCACGCAGCATAACTCGAACAATTTTCATTTTTTTTACTTGAAATTTTAACCAGATGTGAACATTTACATTATCTTGACAATGTCGATCGGAATTTTCAAGAACTTTATTTATTGATTTTTTATTAACAAAAAACTTGCCGTTTTTTTCGTCAAAAATCAATTTTTTTTTCAAACGCACGCCACATCCACAAAAATTGATACTTTTTAAAATCCGATTGACATTCTCTAGCTATAGCCCTCTAGATTAATGTTTTTTTTTGTTCTAGATTCAAAAGTGCACCAGTGGTGCTGCGTGCCGCGGAGCCCTGGAAGCAAAACATGTCCCGGGAAGATAGCTGTGGAACCGCCATTTTGTTTTTTTTACTGTAAAAAAATTTTATAATAAAGTTTAATGTATGCCCGATAACACCATTAAAAGTTTTTTTTCAAATACCTTCAATTTCGGGAGCAAAAAATTAGTGAAAAAACCTTTTTTTTGGGCCGTTACAGTGGCCTTACCCCTTAATGATTAAAATAAGCATTGAATGACAATGTGACGAGCAATTCGTGCGAATAATCCCAAATGGTCGATCCGAGAGCATAGCGATGGTACGAAATGGTCGAGGTTTAAACTTCACAGGGTTAGGTTTCCTGTGCCCAAGGGGTGAATTATACATCGATCCTGGGATATGAAACGTGATAACGAATGCATTTGGAAAATGTATATTATTCCTGCAGCGATGACGAGACGCGATATTGCCCTGACCAATGGGCCTTCAATAGCAATTATCGGGGAGCATAATCGCGGGTGCAGTGGCAAGGGTGGTCTTTCGCCCACACGGAAATGGAACGAGAAACGCCACGTCACGGTCTCGTAATAATTCTTCCGTTCTTTTGTCTGTTTGTAGATACAGTGCAAGATTAGCCGATCATGTCACACGTCCATCAATCCGTTTGTGACGAAGATTGCGTCGTTGGAGAGCAATGCAAATGATTTTTTTTACTTTCCAAGTTCTCTTTGGCGGATATGAGTTACGAAAATCACGCAAACGTTTGTTAAATCCTCATTTAGGATTTTTCATAATTATCTAAGTAACCTAAATCTTCGAAATATGATTTTAGAAAAATATTTTAATAAATATGGAATGAAAAAGAATCTTCGTTGCATTCCAACGTTGCAAACTTCAACCCCATATTCTCTATCGAGCTACCTTTTTTTGTGACGTTCCTCCTTTTTCTGCCACAAGATCGTGAGTATCTAGCTTTAGCTCTCATTCCTACTAAAACCACAAAAAAAAACTGGGAATGTTTTTAGATGAAAAAAAAAGAACAGAATTTCGTCTAATGGATGAAATTCAGATGATATTGAAATTTGCATCGTTGAAACAATAAAAATAAATATTCTCAATATTTAAAATATCGTTCAACAGGATTTGCCTACGAAGAGCCCTTAGCCGTTTTTTAGATACTTGATCCGAGATTTACAATATATATATCGAAAAAAAATGTTCCATGATAATAACACTAAGGAAATGAAAAATATGAAATAAAACTTTCGTTGCATTTGAACGAGGCAAACTTCAACATCGTAAATTCAAGGCGGCCCAATGAACTCATTATTTTTCCGGACGTAAAGAAAAGCGCGTCACCTTCCAATCCACTCAGATGGGCCTAAACTTGTATAAAAATAATCGAAGCAATGCTTAAGCACACCGAAAGTGTCGTGCAGGTGGCCGGCCGGAAATGAGGGTGGCCAGGTAGGAAAAACACAATTTTCTGGTCTGTCGAGTTCTATATACCGGTCGAGAGTGAAAGAGAAGGAGAGAACAATTGGGGTGGGGGGGTGGGGAGGAAGAGAGACAGTTAATGATCGGCAAACCATCAGATAACGAGAGTACAAGAGATGCACTCGCCCTCGGCGACGACCATGACAGCCGTATTAGATCTTGGTGAACAAACCTCTACTCTCTCACTCACTCACTAATTTACTAAGTAACTAACTAAGTACCTAACTAAGTAACTAGCTTACTAACCAACTAAGTAACTAAGTAACGACCTAACTACCTAAGTAACTAAGTAACTAACTAACTAACTAAGTAACTAACCAACTAAGTAATTCTCTCTCTCTCTCTCTCTCTCTCTCTCTCTCTCTCTCTCTCTCTCTCTCTCTCTCTCTCTCTCTCTCTCTCTCTCCCTCCCTCCCTCCCGCCCTCCCTCCCTCTCTCCCCCCCTCTCTCTCTCTCTCTCTCTCCTTCTTTCGCCGTTTCTTCGATCCCATAATGACCCGACTGAATTCTTTGTCGATCAGGCTCGTTGACTATCTTCCCCGTGACTCCGTCGCGTTCTTTACAGACACGCGGCATTTTAAATTACGAGAGACTATCGTCGGGGTGTCCTACGCTGGAGAATCGGCAGAGCGAAACGGGTTAAGAAAGTGTAACGTCACGCCGTGTAACGAAATCCTATCCGCCGTATATTTCAGATGCAACTCTCGGGACATCCGGACCAACTTTTGTCCAGCTCGTAAGCATCGATTTTGTTTGTTTCCATTTTTGGAAGTTTCGGATGGTTTGTCGCATTTCAATGAACGGTCTCGAAAATGTTCTAATATTTCGGCAATTTTTTATTTGTATCGATTAAGGGGGGAGATACATTCAGGCGAGGAAAAATTTGCTGATTTTCATGATTTTTTTAAGGAAAGATTTCTTCCCCATTTTTGAGACTTAGGGGTATCTTTTATTACTACTTTTGGCTGTTACGTCGTTTTTTTTATTTATTTATTAATCTTTGAAAATGGCGGAGGTATGGCACGGTCTTCTAAACTGCCTTTTCAAAGCTGGCGTTACGACCGATACGTAATCGGCTGATTTTGATGAAATTTGGTAAAAATCTATCTAATCTTATTGTCTAAAACATTACTCTAAATGTTTTTGAAGATAAGACAAAATTATTGCAAAATGTAGCCATGGTTTTGGAAAATGCAATGTTTTTGTTTCAAAGCGTATCATTTCATGTATTTTCAACATTTCTCAGTTTTTTTCCTCAGATTAATCCCGCCTTATAATTTAAGATTTAAAAAAATACCACTCAACAGCCAAAAGTAGTAATAAAACATACCCTGAGTCTCAATAATCGTGAAGAAATCTTGCCAACAAAAAATCCTGAATATCAGAAATTTTTTCGCCTGAAGGTATCTCCCCCCTTAAATCTTCTTGAATTACCACAAAGGCATGTCTGGAAAAATTGATATGGTTGACCTGTTTAGCCTCTCTGTTCCCCTCGTTTCTCGTTGGCTTTCTTCCGTCCTCCCCCTTTTTCACGGTCTCTTTCCATCTCCTGGAGGTTCGTTATGCCAGCCACGTCAAATATGCAAGTTATGCGTGAGCCAGTCCGCCAATATTGACGGAAGTCTCGATGGTTCGTGTGCCCCGCAGCAACGCGCTTAACCCGATAGCCCAATGAAAATCGATTGATAGCACGCCTTACGTATCTGTATTTATCGAGGGATTAAGGCTAAAATGGCGTTGGGTCTCCGTTTCTACGGCCTATACACACCCCTTTGTCTTATATCCGTACATACATAGATGCATAGATATAGCTCTATCTGTAAGTGAAACCCCCGACCTCTCTTGCAAGGTTAAGGCCAAGATAATAGTTCGTCAAATATTTGCTCAACTCCTCGAGACAGTGCGAGAAAGAAAAGAGCTCAAGTGTCTGCAGGCTTTGTCTACCACATTTTTTTTTTGCTGACCACCTTCCATTGCGTTTTATTTCAACCCCCTTAATCGGCAATAAGAAAAAACGATGAAAATGATTGTCATATGATTCTTCGTCAAAGTAGTGGTATGAAACATAATTTTTCTTGAGGAAAGAATAAAAAGCGCGAGGATATAGCAGCAAAAAGTAGTATGGAAACATACCCCAAGTCTCAAAAATGGTGAAGAAATGGTGAAGAAAAAAAAAATGAAAATCATCAAGCATTTCCTCGCCCAAAGGTATCTCCGTCCTTAAGGGGAGGGTAGGGGTTTCAGTGTGAAAAAAACACATTTTTGCGATTTTTTTTCATCTATATGAAAAGAGTACATTTATTGAAACCTTTTGTACATTGTTAAGTGTCATATCAAGAACATTCCGTGAAATTTGTACGCGAAAATATCCACAAACAAGCCGGTGCCGCGTTTTTCTCGAAACCACTTTTTCAAAGTCCGTGTTCACTGCCATTTGAAAACTACACGACCGATTCATTTCAAACTCGGTACACACTTTCTACATATAAAATACCTCCCCCCAACGGTTAGTTTGAGATTTTTTTACATTGAGAGGGTTTTCCACCCCCAAAATAGCGGAATTTTTCGTGAAAAATAGCACTTTTCACTTTACATGACCACCAAAAATTTAGAAATTAAAAAAAAAATTATCAAAGACCGTTGGGGGGAGGATTTAATGATACTTTGACTAAATTTTAATGGTACTTGATTTCGGATAATTTCTAGCTGAGATACAGTGAACACCGCAAATCGTGTTTTTCCAGACGTTCTTGGAGAAGCTTTGTCACCGGCTTGTTTGTGGATACTTTTGAGTACAAATTTCACGAAATATTCTTGAAATGACACTAAACAATGTACAAAAGGTTTCAACAATTTTACTCTATCCATATAGATGAAAAAAAAATAGCAAAAAAGTGTTTTTTTTTCACGCTGAAACCCCTACCCTCCCGTTAATTTCCATTTAGTATTCCACACGAAGAACTCACAATCATATCCAAATGGTAAAAAATCCATTCAGCGAACGACGAATTTGACGTACCGAAGAAAAAAAAAGCCACGATCAACACAAACGAACAAATTTTCGTACAACGAAAACGTTCGTTGCTGCGATTCGAGAGTCATTAAAATGATCCACCGAAGAGGAAAATCGTGTGAACTTGGTTAACGAATGTATGGGTAGGTAGTGTACAAAATGACAGTGGACGTTGGAACTCGAGTGAGCATGCATCGAACGTGGATACAAAGTAGAGGGTGTCACACGTCGGTTCTCCAAACTTCTAATATACGTTTTACCGGACACTCAAGGGAAAAAAGGTATTGAGCAAAAGCCCTTTCCGCGATGCCCTCTGCCCTCCTCGCCTATTATTCCCAAAAGGGACAGAAGCGAGCCCCCTCGTACGTAGCGAAGCAGCTGAGTGCAAAAAAAAACCAGAAAAATGGGAATTAGAATCCGAGCTTAAGGATCACGTGTCCTTGTACGGAATATCTAAAGAATTCGAATTCGAGCACCAGTAGTCCATTGTCCCCAAACTCAACACTACGTAAACCCCGGTGTCTTCAAAATCCTCGAACGAACATAAGAATATTCATACAAAGGCCATTCCAAGGATCGTTCTGTCTCCAAAGCAACAAAGCGTTTGAACAAAATTGTAAGGGCCGTCCTTCGATATCCAGGTGTCCTGATAGCCGACATTACACGCATACGCATGGTTCGGAAGATGTTCGCTCCGTATACGTGTGCCTGCGAGTACATCTGTGAGGTAATACCGCAAAAAGAATTCTATCGGACGGAATTCCATTTCGTTGTCCCTAGTCTCGCTTGTGTCCAGAAGCACCCTCTGCGGCATTCAACTCCGATCGAGCTTCAAAGTCCTAGCATGGGCGCGGTTCACCCTCGATCCATCCAACCTTTTTAATCCAGACTTTGAACGGTCAATTTTTGTCCCGCTGATCGAGATGTGGCACAAAAAACCAATCTCCTTTTTTGATTAAATTTTGGTGCATTTGGAAAAATGAACAGTTCCTCGTTTTGTAAAATTAAGCCCACGTTCATTTTCTCACCGAGGAAGCTTGAAGTTGAAAAACTAATTGACTTCGCGATTGTCAGATTTTTTGTTTAAGAAAAAACAAGTGGAACCTTTGGATTTAAAGACAACAATTGGCAGCGTCAAGTTGTAAAGAAAGAAATGTCGGAATTGAATTCAGCACGTATTTATTAAGCCAGACGGTCAAGGGTGAAATAAAATTGTCACGTCTTTTAAATTCTCGTAGCTGCAATCTCGGACTTTATATGAGTATTTATAACAGCTTATTTTTACGTCTTTATCCTTAGATGTTATTATCCATACTTAGATATCATCTATACTTAGCTATGATTATCTTTACTTCGATATTATTATACATACCTGGCTATTATCTATGGTTAGCTATGATTATCTATACTTAGATATTATTATCTATACTTAGCTATGATTATCTATACTTAGATATTATTATCTATACTTAACTATGATTATCTACACTTAGATATTATTATCTATACTTCGCTGTTATTATCTATTCTTAGATATTACTGTCTGTATTTAGATATTATTATCTATACTTAGCTATGATTATCTACACTAAGCTATTTTTATCTATACATAGCCATTATTATCTATACTAAACTATTTTTATCTATACATAGCTATTATTATCGATACTAAGCTATTTTTATCTATACATAGCTATTATTATCGATACTTGGCTATTATTAGCTATACTTAGATATTATCATCTATACTTGGCTATGATTATCTATACTTAGATATTATTATCTATACTAAACTATTTTTATCTATACATAGCTATTGTTATCGATACTTGGCTATTATTATCTATAATTAGATATTATTATCTATACTTGGCTGTTATTATCTATTCTTAGATATTATTGTCTGTACTTAGATATTATTATATATTCTCAGCTATGATTATCTATACTCAGATATTATTGTGACACGGGGTGGTGACCAATCAAGGAGTCGATTCACCATGTGATATTCGGCTCGCCCAATGTCCGTTTCATCCTAGCACTTACCTTTCATTTGGCGCTCAAGCATTGCCCTCAAGTGGGAGGGTTTTCTCTTTTTAATTTCCCTTTGACGGTGGCAGATGCAAGTGGCTGTCTAATGCATGTAAAAAAAAGGTCTAGTCATTTTCCCGACACTCACGATGATGAGCTCAGAATAGTAAGCCCTTCAAACTGTATTCATATACAAGTGATATGATATGCCGGCATACGTATTATACATATACCCATGTTCGTTCCATCCTTAGATAAATTCAATTACCCGAATCGGAGCTAATGTAATGGACATGAAAAAACGAAGCGTTGAAAATTGACAGAACCCACAATCGTAAAACACGATTCGTACCGTTAATACAATATTTCCGCTCTGATAATCATAAATGGTTCGTTTCGATGGAAACGCAGAAAAGAGGAAATAATCTCTCACGAATTGCGACGATATTGCGCGCAGCTTCGTTTCACCGGGATTTTAGTGATTTTCTTTTTACCGATCCTGCGTTTTGTCAATTTCTCGTCGTTTTATTGATTTTGAGTTGTTGATGTTTTCAATAAAATCACAAGATTTTATATCCAGTCTTTCATATCCAGTTTCCTCGATGTTTATGCTATTTTGTCATGTTACGAAAAAACGGGGAATACCGTTAAACGGTCACCCATCCAAGTACTGGCCCAGGCCAACTGCACCCGGGCTAACGTCAAAGCTGACGCACATGCCCTGCTCAAGCCACTGTTGGCATGGACTCTGCTTTTTCCATTTTTAGTAGGTCTGACAACAGCATTTTATGCAGTAACTTATTTTAACTGCTACATCGTTAAACGTGTGATCCCCGGATCGAACTGCCTATAAATCATTGCCGTCCGTATTGTACCGCGAAGTGCAAACACCATTTGGAGATAATGTGGCCAATCTCGTGTCAAACCATCAGCTATTTAAATACCGTACGCGGTGTACCATTTTTTCACTACTATACCCCTCCACCTTCTATTTCTTCTACTCCCTAGAAATAGTAATATTGCAACGGTACGGGGACAATGATTTACGCTTTATAGACACGTGAGAGCATATGGCTCTTTATTTCATTGTGGTGAGATCAACGTAAAAAGGCAGTGGGACGGTCAGGGGGAAATGGGGAAGGCAAACATTGGACTACATCTATTGGACATGGGTCTTCACACATCGGAGCCCATAAATATGTGTGTATGCATTTGTATATGCATATATATATATATATATATACATGGTGTCCTGTTATGAATGAATAATCCTGGAACTGTCGATAGGTCAGATCATGTCCCATGCTGGAATTTCAATTTAGTAAAAGTCCCACGGTTTTCGAGCTAAAAATCATCTGCTTTTGGTTTTTCGCATGCCATTTCTACAAATGACCATTTTTTCATCCGTTTTTTTTAAATGCCCTTGGTTATTTGTTTTATCTAGAAGTCTTCGTTTTAACCTTAAGGGGTTACATAAAGTTAAAATTTTCGGAAAATGGTTTTTTTTTTCGTAATGTACATATATTTAAGTACACACACAGAAAATTTCTTGTCAATCCGGCAAATATTCTCAAAGTTACACGCACATTTGTAATGACGTGTCAGAGCGTTCGAAAGTGCTTTTGAAACTTTAAACGCGTTTTTCTCAAAGCTGTGCTTTTAAAGTCGGTGAGCAAGATTTTTGGAAACGGCTGAAATGGTGTTGAAGTTCGCATCGTTGGAACGCAACGAACGTTCCATTTAACATTTTGTTTTCCATATTTTTATTATTACAGACGATCTTTTTTTTAGGAATTTGTCATGTAGATGGCTAAACAAATAAATTTAAAAATCGTTGAAGGACTTTTGTAGGCGACATGTGCAAAAAGAAATTAAATTCGTTGCAGTCCAACGATGCAAAGTTTAGCGTCGTACGGCTGAACCGATCAGTCTCAAATTTTAACACAATCCTTTCAAGTATATTTTTTAGTAATTAATGGAAGGTTTTTCCTCACCGATGAATATTTTTCATTTCATAAGCAATTTGAGACCTAAATTATTGTCAAAAATCGATTTTTGTTTTGAGAAGTCGCAATTTTGTCAAAAATTGTTATTTTGCTTATTCCTTCGATCGATTGCAAGATAATCCATTGTGTTAACGAAATATTTTTGGTTTTTTTTTTATTTTAGATTATCCAGTCCAGAGATATTGTGCTCACCGCAAGACGCCTTTTTTGGAGGTGCTCCCGGAGATCAGCTATAGCAGCTTTCGAAATAATTATTTCCACAAATAAAAAAATGTCAAAATACAGTTAAAAGTTACCATAATATGTGTACAAATGTTTACGTTAATAGATTTAAACGTCTTCTCAAGAAAAATTCTTGAAAAATCGATCTTTTTGGGCCTCCTGACTGTATATAACTCCTTAAATCTTAAGGAAACTTTATGAAAAAAGATCTTATGTAGAATTTTCATACAAACCAATTCGAACATCTGACTTTGATATCCTGCGGTGTAGAAAAATGTTCTGCGCATATCGTGCCAATTACTCAAAAAAGTTGCTTAGTTATTGTCGATTCATGTCATTTCTAAAAATGGCATGCAAAAAACCAAAAGCAGATGATTTTTTTCCAAAAACAATACAAAGCCGAAAATCCCGTAAAACCGTGTGAATTTTACTAAACTGAAATTCCACCATATACAGTCCGACCTCCGAATAAGAAACCCGGCAATAAGAAACTTTCCCCAGTTTCTCACTCGAGCGCTTCCCCCACTCCGACTTGAACTCCGAGCTCGAGAATTTTGTGCGCGGAACCTCTGGTTAAGAAACCAGCCTGGGAAAGATTGTTCGGGCAAAATAGAGTGAACGTTATAGTGTGGAATTGATGTGTGCATGCGTGCGTGAGTATGTGTGTGTGCGTGTGTGAATGTAACCAAAAATCTACAAGTTTATTACAAATTTTTTGTATTCATTAAAAAGATACATATACGTGTTGACAAGATTTCATATAAAATAAAAACAAAGATAAGGGCGTTTAAAGATTTTCATATAAAACAGCAAAAGTTTTCGAGACGTATCGAAAAGCGTTTTCGTCTTGTTGCGTATTATTTTAATCCGCACCGCACTCAACTGACAGTGGAATATTTTCGAGAGAGTCGAACTCTGCCATTGAAGATGAATCCTCAGAGATATTGGCTTCTTCTTCTTTTATATAAATGGGATAAAACAATATGGACATAAAGCTCTTTGTTTAAATTATCACCTTGTGGCGCAGATTCTGTAATATTTTCTTCGACCTGTATACTACAGTCTGATCTCTTACGCTTCTTTACAGTTTCGGCCATTTTATGACAGTTAATAGTAATTCAGATACAGTAGTACACAATAATATTCAATAGTATGTATATTAACGTGAAACAAAAATTCGCCAAATAAATGTCCACGCGCAGTCGAAAACATGTTTTTGCATGGGCGATGTGAATACTAAGTTGCAACTCGTTCGAGCGAGTTTCTTGTTGAGAGGATCGCATACGGAAAAGAGTGAGAGAGACAGGCAGAGGTAGTAGCGAGCGCGGAGCGCGCGCCTGGTGGGGGTATGCGATATATAAGAAAAACTCTTCCCCTTGGGGGCTTTTGGTTTCTTATTCGGAGGTCGGACTGCAGTAGACCATGATCCGACCTACCGACAGTTGCAGGACCATCAATTCACAACAGGTCACCCTGTACATACATGCATACATATTTATATGCATATTTTTCGCGACGCCTGTATGAATGGGTGACCAACAGAGGGCCGCCGTAATCTCGTGTCGTGTTATGCGCAGCTAGTCGCCCAGAAAAGGGCTGCCCAAAAATCAAACAATACATTTGATCCACCCTCCCCTTCGCCACTGCAAATCCCTAAACATCGCGTTCGTTCGCCAGAGCCTCCCGAGGATCATTGTCAAATCATCGATTGATTGGCAGTCCATTTACTCGCCTACTCTATATCGGCAAAAATCACCCCTTTGACACTTTTGATCGGGACTGAAACGTTCCGAAATTCTGCGATCCTCGATCTTTGCCAATAACGCCCTATGCATGGAATATTACTCCGCTGGGAGACATATCGCTGGTTTTCATGCTCGAACGCCCAATCGACCCTGGATTATCGATAGATTTATTCCAACTCGAGTCACTCGAATTGTTGCACCGGGAGGTTCGTTGGTCCAGCCATTCAGGCCTCGCCAAACTTTGTTTTGCTGTGACCATCAATAAAGCGCAGGGATGATTGTTGAACGTTGCTGAATTTTTTATGCATACTCCGCGTTAATTGTCTCTCCTCCCGGGACCGGCACGAACGGATTCGATTTTGGATGTTACACGTGACGGGATCACGTACGGTCGGTGGAAAAAAATATTGAATGCTGAGGTCTAAACCTGAACCTTAAATGTCAGTTACAGCGAGCATAGGCTGCTTGCGCTGGAAATGAATGATTTATTGACAGAGGCCTTTGTATACCGTTGAAAAAAATTATCGCTTTTTCAATTGGCTTAAGTCGAGTACAAACATCCGAAAAATGGGTTTGTAACTTTAAGGGGTCTTCTCACTTTAGACGCTAAAAAACGGTTATTTTCATGAATTTTTTGGATAGGTTTATATTGTAGATATTGATATGAAAGTTGTTGAACTTTATAAATACACTTTCGAAATACATCGAAATTTTTTACATGCATTTCTGTAACCCAAACAAACTATAAACGCGTTTTTCTCGAAACAACGTTTTTCGACGACTTGTTTGGGTTAAAAAATAAAATATTCGAAACTACTGAACCGATCCTTATGAAATTATAACCACATATTTACAACTATAGCTATAGCGCATAAAAAGGATCTTTAAAATTTTGATATTTACTATTTTTTTCGCCAAAAACGGTGGCAGGGTGTCTAATTTTGACCAGAACTGAAATTGCATGACATTTAAGGATTTTGAAGGCAAGGAATGGGGATTTTTTTCATGACTCTTAGTATGATTTTTTGGCATATAAGTATACTTAATGATTCTACAGTGCGACCGATTTTCTAAATTTTTATATTTTTATTTTGCTCTTTCAAACAGATGCGTGTTGTATGCCAATAAAAAGCATACGCAATAAACGAAAGGTCACCAAACTGTACAATTCCATATGTAGTAAAAAAAAATGGAAGACAAACATAACTTCAAGATTGCTATAAAGAAATATATTTTGGGAACATCTAGAAAAATATTACGTACATTTAGGAACTTTGAGTAATATCATCCAGTCGCTTTACACGAATAATAAAGAAAAACTAATATGTTGAGATAACGCATCATTTTCTTTTACTTTCTTCTATTTTATTTTCTATCGATTCGATATTCGCGTCTCTATCGACAAGTACCGCAAAGTTAGTTCATATTGAATATAGACTCAACGACAATTTAGTAGGTTACGGTAATTCAGGTAGACTGGTAATTTTTCATGACATTTCATTACTTTTTCAGGGTCGAGTGTAATTTCATGACATTTAAGATTTTTCACGACTTTTCAGGTCGGTAGACACCCTGGGCGGAAAAAACTTTTTTTTTTTTTTTCAAAAAATGTCCGCGATTTTGTCATTTTTGCACATATAAAAAATTGTCTGATATTTTCTATAACCATTAACATACTGAATCTAAAACCGTTCGATTTTTTCGTTTCGGGTGTACCATCTCCGAGATTTCATCAACAGCACAGACCTACCATTTTTAGAACATTTGTTTAACTACTATTTTCGTCTCTAAATAGTGACTTGAATAAATAATTTTAAATATATTTCGAAAGTATATTTAT
>OZ023322.1:17347280-17854780 GCA_964007375.1 Ophion obscuratus | reverse complement strand
TACGAACTTGGAATTGAATTATTCTACTTCGACATATCACTTTATATGCAAATTGGTTATTTTCAACTTTGCATTATTCATGGAGAAAATTTATTTATATCGGTGACAGATTATTTCTACCGATTCGAAAATCCACCGTTTCTTTATTTAAATTTAAAAGAAAACGCAAATTAAAGTTATTTCGCCCTTTTTTTGTTCGATCATTAAAGATTTTCAAAAATGAGGTTTGAAAAAAGCACCCCTTCAAAATTTGATCGTAATTGTAGTTTTCTTTTTTTTGCTTTATAAAAACATTTTTGCGTCGTTTATTTTTATTGATGGCAAACGAATAATTATTTCGTAAATTATCAAATACTCGGCCAAACAAATTGAAGGAATCTCATTAGCCAATCGCTATCGATCTGTATAGAGTACATAAATAATAAAGACGCAAACTATATAACGATAAGACATGTAATGAAGATAAGAATAAAGTAATTTTACAGCAATATAAAATTTATAGTGATATAAAAAAGTATAAAGTAAAAAAGGAAAAATAAATAAAGATGAGATAAGTAGTAGATAAGAATAG
The DNA here is from genome assembly GCA_964007375.1 of Ophion obscuratus. Lineage (NCBI taxonomy): Eukaryota > Metazoa > Arthropoda > Insecta > Hymenoptera > Ichneumonidae > Ophion > Ophion obscuratus. The sequence goes on along the minus strand of OZ023322.1, from coordinate 17,854,209 downwards.
ATGATGACGTTGACGTTTGCATCGTTGGAATGCAACGATTTTTTTTCTCCATTGTTTATTTATTTATTTTCATCATTATCCAAATTCGTTTATTTTGCAAATTACGGTCGCAAGTTTCTAATAAGATCACGTAAAAACGTTTGAGCGATTTTCGCTGCCTAAGTTGGCCAAAAATAATTGAGCGTTCGAAAGGAATTAATTTTCGCTGTATTCCATCTATGCAAACCTCAATGTCAGAATAGATATTCAATTGGTTAAAAAAAAAGTCTGCTATACGAGCCAAAATTATCGTTCAACATAGTTGCATCAACCTGTCCGGAAGTTCGGTTACAAAGTGACCATACAATCGATTTTACTCTGTTACAAAATTGTACTTTGTAACGACGTCGAAGTTTGCAGCGTTGGAATGCAATAAAAATAATAATTTTTATATTCCTTGAGTTTATTTTGTCATATTTCGCCTACAAAGGGTATGCATTTTTTTTAAATCTTTATTTCACGATCTACTGTATAAATCTACAAAAAAAATCTTGTATAATAATAGAAAAAAAGGAAAATAAAAGTAAAAAAAAGAACTCTCGTTATGGTGTTCAAGTTTGTATCGTTGAAATACAATGAAACTTCTTTTCTATATTTTAATTTCCTTATTTTTATCATTATACAAGATATTTTTACGGAGATTTGTATTGTAGGTCGTTGATCGGAAAACATTTTGTGTATTGTAAGATTTTTTGTACATTTGTAACATTTCTTGTACATTTGTAACATTTTTTTTGTACATTTGTAACTTTTTTTGTACATTTGTAACAATTTTTGTACATTTGTAACAATTTTTGTACATTTGTAACATTTTTTTGTACATTTGTAACATTTTTTGTACATTTGTAACATGTTTTTGTACATTTGTAACATTTTTTGTACATTTGTATTGTAGGTCGTTGATATCCGAAAAAATTATTGCAGAATTTTTGCGAGCGAAATATGTCAAAATAAATTAAAGGAATTCCAAAATAGTAATTTTGATTGGATTCCAACGATGCAAACTTCAACCTCATTACGAAGTACAATTTTGGAACACAATAAAATCGATTAGTCGAAATGACATTCCCGAGAAGCCATTGGCCTCGCCAATCATTATTACTCTTCCGTTTGCTCCTTCTCGTTTCCCACCGTTCGTTCTCTCTTTTTAGTTCCATTCGATCGAAGTCTGAAAGACCGGACGGGCCTGATCGTAACGGGCTTGAATGATACGAACAAGTGCGGCGCCTCTCGAATTCGCGAAAATATCCCGCGTGCAACCTCTCGTCTTTATTTCGATCCACCCGCACTCGAACGTCAAGAGAGTTTGTACACACGTAATGAAATTCACTTTTAGCCCACGGCCTGCCTTAATACTCCCATAGTTTCTCGACTAATCACTCTCGCTTTATTCTCGTCCCATCGCCCATTGACATGCATTTGTGAAAAAAGAATCAACCATTGATTTGATCGGAATTTGGATATTTCGCGATTTGGCAAACGACTGAAAAAATAATAATTTCTGAAGTAAAGACTGAAACAATAATTGCAAATATTAAGATTTACAAAAAGTAATTAACGAATAGTTCGAGAAGTAATGAGTAAAACTCATCTTCGTACGAAATTAAATAGTTAATTTTTTATACTCATGAAATTTACATCATTGGAACGCAACGAAAGTTCTTTTTTACATCTTTATTTCTTTGTTTTCATTATTATACAAAATCTTTTTTATTAAGATTTTTATTTTTTTGTTTTTATTGTTATACAAATTCTTTTTTTCTTTCAGATTTTTATAGCAGATCGCTAAATATCTTCAACAATGATGGCAGGATTTTTGTGCGCGAAATATGCCAAAATAAATTAAAGGGAACTTGGAAATATTAATTTTCATTGCATCCCAACGATGCAAACTTCAACCTCATAATTTTTTAAAATACTTATGAATTTTTCAAATTGTTCGTTCTATTTTTCTCTTTTTTGTGTATCATCTTCAATTTTGTATTTACGAAACTGTTTGTTCAATTATGCGAAAGCCTCTCAAAGGCAATGTAAAACCGTTCGATAGAAAAACAAACAAAAATCGCGATTGTCTATCAACTTCCACGAATAAAAAAATCGACGACAAGTTCTGAAAAAATCTCAAGTATAAAAAAAAATCAGTGAATCCATACGAGGAATTTTTTTCGACAAATGATTTGTTGAATTATCCTCTCATAATGTTCGTTGATAACATTCTAGCATGACTATTATTTCGAACCCACGTGCGAAACAGTCTTAATGTTTACATTTTTTTTCAGATGTTTGTCATATCTCGAAGTCCTGAAGTTCTCGTCGAATATGACTTTTAGCTGGTGAAGTGCAAAAAAGTTTGAAGCCCCTTAAGGTATCTTGAGGTATGGTCGAATTGAAAGAAAATAAATATTCAAACGCCCCAATGGGCCGTAGATAAATAATTATCGGATAATTTGTGATCTACGATGCTCGTCAAAATCAATCGATACTCTAGAGTAATTACATATTGATATCGTTAAAGTTCACATCATTGGTATGCAACGAAAATTTCAAATTTTTTTATTTCTTCATTTCTATTGCTATCTAAACTTTTTTTTTGCCGAATCTAGGTTATGGAACACTGATAAGGATCTCCAAAAATGTTTTACCGACTTCTGTAGCCTAATCGGGCGAAAAAAATTGGGCACCACGAAAAAAAGAAAAAAAAAACATCGTTGCATCCCAACGATGCGAACGTCGTTCAAATCCGGCAACTTTTATTACCCCACTAAAAAATGAAGAATAACAAACGAAGAAGGAAGAAAGACACGTGAGAAAAATCACTCTACGTTATACCTGCTAATTAATTCCCTCCTTATTTCTCATCCGTATTCCATTAGCCATTTTCGTCGGCTACTATATGTAGAGCGATGCAAAAAAGAAAAGAAAGAAAGAAACGTCCCCGGGATTTCGAGATGAACGAAGCTGGGACGAGGTGACGTGAATTTTATGAGCAAAAGTGGGAAGCAACTGAAAGGCATGAGCAAGCATTAAGAGCAGCCATGTGGCGAGAAAGTTCTACGGCCAAGGGTTCCGGTTATTCTGGTTCTGGCCTTGCCCGTGGGTTTCGTGTTTTTCGACCCTCTCCCGCCCCTTCGCTGAAATGAAACAAAAAAGAGACCGAAGGAAAAGAACGGACTCTGGCGGGACTGCCAACAACAAAAAAACGGGACCATCATCCTTAATTTTTTGTTTCCACTTGGGGAGTATTAAAAAAATCCTGGGAGGAGTGTGCCGGTGTCTTGGAAGCAGGAAGTGAATGGAACGGGGAGAAAGAGGAAGACGAATTGATGAAAATCGTTAAAAGTTTAAATAACTCGAGAGCTTTTCCCTGCTTAGTGAAGATCCCGAGGATTATTGGCTTCTTAAAATAGCCAAGAAAAACGTTCAATCGAGAAAGAATTCTTTCTTTCTTAGTTCAGTACATTGGAGCTGCAAAAACCGTGCTCGACTTTCCCTGAGAAACAAACAGCCAATTTGCGAAGCAACGAAAGTTTATTCATTTGGAAAGATCGACTGAAGATGATGAATTGTTTATTCCATCTTCCCGACGCTCATCATGTCATCATTCCATCATGAATATCTCAACTCCCAAATTCATAACGAACCCCCAAACGAAAGATCACCAATGTCCAAACAGCAGGCCCAATACCATTGCCATATCCAACAAAGCTAGTTATTCGTTTCGCTTCGGGAGAAATTTATAAGGTTGCAGTTTGCATCGTTAAAAATGCAACGAAAATTCTTTTTTTTTTTTTCGTTTTTCTCCATTTTTATTGTTATGCAAACTCATTTTTGGTAGATTTAGGTTTTAAGTCTCTTTAATTTGCCAAAAAACATTGGCTATTGGAATAAAATTCTCCTCAATGTGTTCTCTTAAAAATATAAGTCAGCCAAATAATTTGACAAAAAACATTGGCAATTGGAATCCCCAAAAAGTCCGTCAAATAATAAAAAAAAATAATAATTTGCCAAAGACATTGGCAATTGAAATAAAATTATTTTCGCTGCATTCCAACGATGCAAACTTCAACACCATGAGAAGTTCTCATCACAAGCAAATGCTCGATCATCCCCTCATTGGACATCGCAACCACTGCTTCATATATTTTCGCACATCAAAGCCCAAATACATCTATGACTACGAGATCAACATGCCCACCTGATGCAGCGACACACTTCGTTAAGGGGGGAGACACCTTTAGACGTGGAAAAATTTTTATTTTCATGATTTTTTTTAAAGCCAAGATTTCTTCGCCATTTTTAAAGCTTAGGGTATGTTTTGTCAAGCTTTAAAAATGGCACGGTCTTCTAAACTGCATTTTCAAGACTCGCGTGACATATAGCTAAACTCATCGACCAGATCTGATCAAATTTAGTATTGATCTTTCTAACCTTAGTGTCTAAAACATGACCTTAAATGTTTTGAAAATGAAAAAGTCTTTTTTTATTGCATAATGTATCCATTTCTTCGGAAAATTCAATCTTTTTGTTTCAAAGCGTACCATTTCATCGACTTTCAACATTTCTCACTTTTTCTTGGTTCATATTCTGCGTATGAGTGTTAACGAAAGGAAAACTTCGTTGCTTTTTCTTCAGACTAGCGGGAGATATACACCTAGATGGTCGAGGTCGAGGATTTAGAAGCTATGAACATTCCGTCGACCGTAGAAGACATACACAATGGGCCTGGTATCGATGATTCCATGGAAATTGACAAACTTCATGACTTATTCATTCCCAAATTTTCAAACGCGTTTTTTCTCAAAACCACGTTTTTCAAATCGGCACCCAAAATTTCTCGAAAACCAATGAACCGATTGCCTTGAGGTTTTTTGTGGTTATCCTATACACCATTATCTAGTACTTGTCATAGGATTTTTTCCCGTTACTTAGTTTTTATTTTATAGGCAAAATAATAACTAATTTTTGGCCCAAAAATCACTATTTATGTTCAAACGCCCGCCATTTTGTCATGAATCGATATTTTCAAAATCGGCTATGACAAGTACTAGATTATAGTATCTAATTTAATAATCTTTTTGTTTTTTTTTCTTTCTTTTTTTCAGATGATTTTGGAAGAAACGCCAGTGGGTACGGTACACGCAGATTTTTTTACGACGCTTCAAAGATCATACAATATCCTTGTATATTTGTGATATTTTTTAATAAAGAAAATTAAACATATTTTTGAATGTATATACTTTCAGATAATTAAAACCCCAATCCGAAATTTCAAATAGTTTTCCTTGAAAAAAATCACAAAAATGACCCTTTTTCCGGCTCCTAGGTGTATATCTCCCCTTAATACCGCTGACACTACGTGTCACGCCGTCTGACATCGGCCGCAACCCCTTTAGAAGATCGTGCCATGCCTCCGCCATTTTTTAAGATTAATAAAAGTAGTCATAATAGTATATAATAGTAAATAATAGTATATAATAAAAATAGTAATAATTAATCGAAGTAATAATAAAACATACCGTAAGTCCCAAAAATGGTTAAGAAATCTTTACCTTAGAAACAAAATCATGAAAATCAGCAATTTTTTCCTCGTCCAAAGGTTTTTGGGTTTAAGGTTTTTCCTCGTCTCCCCCCTTAAGCTCGCAGCTCGTTAATGTGTCAAGCTTCAATCAATGAAATCGACACCCGTCAGGTCAACGAACCTGACGACGTTAAAATACCAAACAATTTCCCGCTCACCACGTCACACCGGATGTCACTTGGTTACCGACGAGAAAGGGGTGGATCGTAGAACTTTCGGTTTGCCGCCCCCAGATCGGGTGGTCGTTACGTAGCGGGTGCCGAATTTTTATCTGCCATCGTCTTTTCTATTTTTGGTCACAATGTTATAATAGCTGCATGGTACAATGGAGACCACTAATTCGGCATGTGTGTCAGCCGGAGCGTCACTAATTACCTTACCGTTCACGACAACCCTTAGTGAACTTTCCAATCTATGACCGCACATCGCCGAAATAATTCTTGCCGGTGCTCTACTATTTGCTTTCAAAATAACCAACGTTACATGGGGTCGAAACTTGCATCGGTGGAATGCAATGAAAGTTAGTTCTTTTTAATTACTCAATTTTGTTTTTCGCCAAATTAGGATGCAAAAGTTGTTTAAACGTCATTATGTACTGTTTGTAAAAAATGTACGACCTCAATTAGAAAAAAAGGCTCTGGATAATGATAAAAATAAATGAATAAATGGAAAAAAATATCGTTACATTTCAAAGATGAAAACTTCAACGTGATAACGTTACCATGTTTCATCAGCGGCGAATTAAGGGGTTAGGTGGGTTTGAAAATTTCAAAAAATCCATTTTTTTATTGTATCATCTAATAGTACAATATGCCAAAAATGCAAATTTCAATTTTTTTTCCAATCCTTCGTTCAATTACGAGCTATATTTATTTACTAACCGAAAAAATTTTTTTTTTTTTTTTAATTTCAGATAAAGCTATCAAGAGTTATCCTGACCAACACGAGGACACTTTTTTTAGGGGTCCCCGGAAACCAGGTCCCATCGACTGAATTTCCCCAATTTTCCGGATACATTTTTTTAAAAGTATTGTTGAAATGTTGCTCTTTCATGTGCTTAATATTTTAAATAAAATCATTTATATATTAATATTTTTTAATATATACATTTTTGATATTAATATTAATATATAAATATATAAATATATAAATATTTTAAATCAAATAATTTATATATTCAATTTTTTTATTAGAGAAAATATGCTTTCTTTTGCTTTAAAACCCAGGTAACCCCTTGAAGCGTTAGGACACTGTGAAAATGACGAACACTCGTTCGTCGCTTGAGGCAACTCGAATTAAAGGGGAAGGTCCAACATATGTTGCAAGAATCGCAGATTAAAGGTAAACTTATTATAACAACGATAGAACTGCTAGTAAATCTTTAAACGCGTTTTTCTGGAAACTGTTTTTCAAAACGGTGTACACGATTTCTCGACATCTAATGAACGGATTGACTTGAAATTTGGTACTCTCATTCAGCGTAATAGTAGTTTAGTCTTGACCGACGTTTTTTTCTCAACATTTTTTTACTGATTATTAACATCATTCTTCCTAGAAAAATCGAGAAAAAAAATTCCAAATTTTTTTTTTTTACGATTGGCACTTGATAACAAAAAAAGCTCGGTTAAGTCTCGGCCAATATTATCTATATTGAGGAAAATCTCATCTTACTCCAGCACAATACATTTTTTTAAATAACCTTGAATTTCGCGTCATCACATTAGTATAACCCCTTAAGGATTATTTATTACACAGGATAGACTATTTTACAATGTTTAAAATTTAACTTCTTCGCTTAAAAAAATATTTCGATTTTTTAATCCTTTAACCATATTCCAGCCGTTCTTCCTGCTCATTTCCTTTTTCATTATTAAATCGATTTTTTTCCCTCCAAGTGATAAATCTTCGTCTATACATTCTATGCCATCGTCGTCGACGAGGATGGCGCTCAAGATCTCATTATCGGAAGGTTTCTTTCCTTAAATCCATCTCCGCTATTCTGACACCGCCCCCTGCCCACATTCCCTTGGTAACCACAGACTACGTGGAATGAGGAGAGGCTATAACGAGATAATGACGATCACACGCGTATCTCTCTTTTTTTATTGGGGCATTTCAGAAAAAAAGGCCTTTCCTTGCAACCTCCACCGAAGGGAGGAGATTTCATCTATAATGATTTTCTGTCTCCGTATTTGGGGGGATTACCGACTATGAAAAATAGTCATCGTTCAAGGTAGCCCTTGGACCGATGGCGGGTGATTACAACCCACTTATGGGCGAGTTCTCATTTTGAATCCTAAAATAATCAAAGCCTAATCCAACTAATCCAATAATAATTCGATTCCTATGGTAATCAAAGCCTCATCCAAGCCCGATGGACCTGGAAAGTTAGACTTTTGGAAAAGCTCGCTCTTTTACCCACGAAGCAGCGATTTTCCAAAATTCTTCAAGGGTGGAAAGGGGGTTGGAAACGCGACGCTTTTTCAAAACTGGTTAGAAGGTAAATTTGGCAAAAATACTCTGATTGAATCCATCAAACACCTATAAGACGAAATTTGGACATCCATTTTTCCAAGGGGTGGAAACTAGGGTAGTAGATGTTCTATGAATGGTCAAGTTTTATGGTATCGAAGTTTGCACCGTTGAAACGCGACGAAGATGGTTTTTTGATTTTACTACTTCTTTGGCATTGCCCAAAATATTTTTCCACATCAAGACTGTGGATCTCCAGTAACAATCCTAAGAAATGTCCTAGTGAATTTCGTAGCCTGGATGCACCAAAAAATGGGCAATTGGAGACAACAAAATGCATTGCGGTGCAATTTGATATACTGGGTGGCCCATGGGAAGTTGAAAATAATCGGCAATTATTTTGAAATGCATGCAGGTATCAAGATGCCTCAAATTGCTTTAAAATGAAGACATTCGAAGTTTTTTTTTCATACGTAGATATATTGTGATGAATAATGTTGTAATACATTTTTTTCACATTTTTTTTCATCGATAAATTCAATGATACATTTTTTCCAAGTGTTTACCATCCCCACTCCAGCAACAATCAATTATTTTTCGAAAATTATACAAAACTTTACTTAAAATTTCATCTGAAATACCATTTACAGTTTTTCTAATAGCTGTTATCAGTTCCTCTGTTGTTGGATTTTCGGAATAACAGTGATCTTTAAAGGGAGGGAGGGGTTTCAGCGTGAAAAAAAAAACACTTTTTTGCGATTTTTTTTCATCTATATTGGATAGAGTAAATTTATTGAAACCTTTTGTACATTGTTAAGTGTCATTTCAAGAACATTCCGTGAAATTTGTACGCGTAAATATCCACAAACAAGCCGGTGCCGCGTTTTTTCTCGAAACCACTTTTTCAAAGTCCGTGTTCACTGCCATTTGAAAACTACATGACCGATTTATTTCAAACTTGGTACACACTTTCTACATATAAAATACCTCCCCCCAACGGTTAGTTTGAGATTTTTTTTACACTGAGGGGGTTTTCCACCCCCAAAATCGCGGAATTTTTCGTGAAAAATAGCAGTTTACACTTTACATGACGACCAAAAATTTAGAAATGAAAAAAAAAAGAATTATCAAAGACCGTTGGGGGGAGGATTCGATGATACTTTGACTTTCTTGGGAAAGCTTTGTCACCGGCTTGTTTGTAGATATTTTCGCGTAGAAATTTCATGGAATGTTCTTCGAATTACACTTAACAATGTGCAAAAGGTTTCAATAAATTTACTCTATCCATATAGATGAAAAAAATCGCATAAAAGTGTTTTTTTTAACGCTGAAACCCCTACCCTTCCCTTCATGTAACACCATAAGAAAAAGTCACAGGGATTCAAAACTGGGAAGTCTGGTGGCCATGCAATTTCTCCGTGAGCAAATTTAGGGTATCCTAAACCAATCACTCGATTTCCATATACCACATTCGAGTGAAATTCAGTTAGAACAATTCATGAGACAAAATGAAAAGACATGAATCCAAATTTGTAAAAAATTTCATACATTTTGAAAGTGTTTTCACAAGCAACTCAATGCTGTCGAAAAATAGTTCTAAATTCTCTATACGCGTTTGCATACATTTTACCTCTAGGGTAGAAGCACTCAATGAGATATATTTTTTCTTCAGTCGTGAAGACAGTCATTTCGACGCAAGTATTCGTAACTCTACAGCATCTGGAATGAAATTACCAACGCTCGGATAGATGGCCATCAACTAGAGACATTCTTGTCAGATGATGGAGGAAGAGCGGTAGTTTAGCAATTTTTTTTCAAAGGGATGGAAACCAGGATGGTAGATGTTCTATAAATGATCAAGTTTTATGGTATCGAAGTTTGCATCTTTGTCATTGCCAAGAATCTTTTTCCACATGTAGGCTGTGAATCTCTAGTAAAAATCCTAAAAAATATCCTAGTGAATTTTGCAGCCTGGATGTACCAAAAATGGGCAATTGAAGATTCTTCACATTAGAACCGCCCTCGAATGTCTAAAGGTTTGAACCTGTCCCTGAGTCGCTCACGCGCAATTCGGTTGTGAGAGGTGATTTTATACTATTTTTAGTGTCAAAAGTTGAAAAACCAGCTGAGTCTGTATTTTTTTTTGCTTCTTTACCTATCGCAGTTATGTTCGAAGTCATTGTTTTCCCGCAATATACAGCTGTATTGCTGCATTTAAGCATTGTGTTTGTTAACCTAACAAAAATAGAAATTTATCATAGTACAGTCGTGCTGTCGCTGAAAAAACCCGGAATCGGAGAAAATTAGAAGGCTAGTTTTTTGACAGGTGATTTTGTAGGTGTCGCGGGTGCTAAATCCAAGCTTGCCTAAGAATCGGGCTGTAGGGTTCTTTTTTAGGGGATGAAAGGAGATGGGGGTGGATTAATGCCAAACTACAACCCCTACGAGGTCGGCGCCGTGAGACAAAGTGTTCAGAAAAATCCGGGCTTTAGTTTTGTCCACAGCGCCGATGTCGTGGAAGTTCATTTTGAGGGTGAAAAAGTGGGGTGAAATTTTGAAAAATCGGTTTTAATTCAATAACTCTTTAGAAAAAAATCGTACGTTTTTTGTTCAAATGGGAACGTTGTAGCCCTTGAAAAGACGCGTCGATCGAGTATTTGATCATCACTCTCCGATAATATCTTCACCCCCAAAAAATGGTTAAAAACAACAACAAAAATAGTTTATTGAATAACTCAAAAACAATCGGTTTTTCGAGTATGGTTCGAATGTACGAAATGTACAGAATAATTTTCTCCATATTTTCGTTGCTATGGACCACCCTTGAATTTTGATTTTCCAACCCCTCTCGGGGGTTGTACATTCAAAACGAAATTCTGGGAAAACTATTGGCGGCACGAATTCGCCGCCATGGAAGAATTTGTAGCTTGAACCCTCAGCTACATTTTTGTCCACAGCGCCAAACTCGTATCTCTTTAGTTTCGGTCAATAGTTTACCCAGAATTTCATTTTGAATTTTCAACCCCTGAGAGGGGTTCGAAAAAGTAAAATTCAAAAGTTGTGCATAGGAACGAAAATATAGAGAAAATTATTTTCTACATTCCGTACATTTTAACCATCCCCGAAAAATCGATTGTTTTCGAGTTATTCAATAAACAATTTTTTTGTTAATTCTTCAACAATTCTTTTGGGGGTGAAGATATTATTGGAAAGGGTTGATCGAATACTCGATCGACGCGGCTTTTCAAGGGCTACAACGTTTCCATTTGAACAAAAATTGTATGAATTTGTCCTAAAGAGTTATCGAATGAAAACTGATTATTCAAAATTTCACCCCACTTTTTCACCCCCAAAATGAACTTCCACGACTTCGGCGCTATGGACAAAAATAAAACCCGGATTTTTCTGAACATTTTGTCTCCCGGCGCCGACCTCGTGGGGGTTGTAGTTTGGCATTAAACCACCCCCATCCCCTAAAAAAAACCCTACCCCCCGATTTTTAGGCAAACTTGGTTTTAGCACCCGTGGTATCTACAAAACCACCTGTCAAAAAACTAGCCTTCTTGTAATTTTTTTCGATACCAATATACAGCACGACAGTACTAAGTATCCGCTTTAGAAAAAAGAGAGGGTCGGTCCACAGTGGCTCAATTTTTCGAGGTACACAGAGGTAAGTCATAGCATGAATATTTTCGCGTTGTGATTTAGATAGGTACTGGTACTACCTCCTTAGGCAGGTACTCATTGTTGATTAATATTCAATAAATGATTGCGCTTGATCTCATTATATGCTGTCTTTTTTAAATTAATCTTTCAATAGTTTACTGTACAATACTCCCCATTGTATAGAGAAAAGCACTCCATTACCTACAAGTGTACAGTGGATGAGGATAATTTTCTTCAAATTTTGCTTGATTTTGAATCTTTGTTTGCCTGTGAAATTAGGCATGTTTCACTGTGTACATCCCCCCAGTACACAGTGGATCAAATACCATTTTTTTTAATGGTTATGATCTCAATATCTATTGGGTTAGGCCGTTCAGTGTCTTCAAGCAAAATAAAGCCATTGAACACACCTCCCATTTAGTCAAGGTTTCATTGAGATTGTGCGAACGGTTGGCAGCTATAGACCTCTGAATAAAAATGAGCCACTACTATGAATAAAGACGAAAGCAAGATAAAAAGAAACTAATTTTCTTCCGCGGTTAAGAAAAATGGAAAATAGCCCTGTCGGTTAATTCGTAGACTCGTGGGAAAGGGCCTGAGATCTTTCGGGATCTCTGAAGCCGCGGTTCGGCCCAATCTTCCAACTGATGACCGATCCAGCCACTTGATCTTCCACACCGCCTTCTAGATCACATAGCCCATTTAAACGATCGATAATGAACCTGTAGCAGGTTTTTTCTTCTTCTAATATCCTCTTCTTCGCCGTTGTTCGAATCTCCAAGAAATAAATGTGATGGGCAATTTTTCGTCGGATGACGAGGATGATCGTGTTAGAGTGACTAGTCGAAAGACACGATGAAACAGAGCGTTGGTATTAATACGGGGAATGAAAGGGACCCGGATGATACCAAGAGAGCGCTTCTTCGCCTCTGCTTTCGCTTCTGGGTGTATCAACAGCCTCGTCATCCACGAATGTTTGACTTTTGTAATTATCGTTTCCTTCGCTGGAGAACGACTTGAAGCTGTGTCCACAAACGCGGCCATCGGGAAGGTTTACGCGTTAGTTGATGTACGCGAGCTGACGCGAGACCAGTCTTTTTATTTCCGGCAAAACGAGATGATCGAGGCAGGGCCACGAGAAGCGTTTACACGTACCGACAAACATTCAGCTGCGATCGCGGGAACGTTACGATTTACAACGCCGTATAAATATATGTATGGAAGATGCACCCTCTTTCTTTCTCCCACTGGCGACGTAAATTGGAGGGGCTAACGCTGCATGAGGAATCATTTATCTCGAATACCCATCATTTCTAGAGTTTGAGGCAGTTTTTCGGCTTTTTCAATATCCTGCTCTCCACGGATCTCATTAAAAATAGACACAAAAGACTTTCGTGAGAATATCGTTATGACTTTAGGCGCGTTACATTTCCAGTGGGCAGGACACAGTTTTTTCCTGCAGCTGATGGTGTTGAAGTTTCCGTCCTTGGAATGCAAGGAACATTCTTCTTTATTTTTATAGTAATAGTGTTATTACTATTTATAGTAAAATTTTTATAGTTTTTAGTCAATAGTAAATAGTAATAGTAAAAGTATAGTAATGATAAAAAAAAATAGTAAAACAAAAATCACTGAAACATTTTCGACGATCCTCATTAGGGTACCATAACCTCAATATGGAAAAAAAGGGTTTAGATGGTTATAAAAATGAAGAACTGGAGAAGAATTTTCGGTTTTTTGGCCCAATTTTTTTAGGTCCATTTAGGATATAAAAATCGCTGGAACATTTTTGTAGATCCTTACTAGGGTGCCACCTGGGCTTGGAAAAAAGCGGTTAGATAGTAAAAGCCTTTTTCCAAGTCCAGGTGGAACCCTAGTCTACTAAAAAAATCTACAAAAATGTTTCAGTGATTTTTGTATCCTAAATGGGCCTTAAAAAATGGGAAAAAAACTTATACAGGGTGTGTAATTTTAACCAGAACTGAAATTGCATGACATTTAAGGATTTTTAAGGCAAGGAATTGGGATTTTTTCATGACTCTTAGTATGACTTTCTGGCATAGAAGTATACTTAATGATTCTACAGTGCGACCGATTTTCTAAATTTTTATATTTTTATTTTCCTCTTTCAAACAGATGTGTGTGGTATGCCAATAAAAAGTATACGGAATAAACGAAAAGTCACCAAACTGTACAATTCCATATGTAGTAAAAAGTGTGAGACAAACATAATTTCAAGATTGCTGTAAAGAAATATATTTTGGGAACATCTAAAAAAATATTACATTTAGGAACTTTGAGTAATATCATCTAGTCGCTTTACACGAATGACAAAGAAAAACTAATATGTTGAGATAACGCGGAATTTTTTTTTACTTTCTTCTATTTTATTTTCTATCGATTCGACATTCGCTTCTCTATCGACAAATACCACAAAGTTAGTTCGAATTGAATATAGACTCAACGATAATTTAGTAGGGTATAATAATTCAGGTAGACTGGTGATTTTTCATGATATTTCATGACTTTTTCAGGGTCGAGTGTAATTTCATGACATTTAAGATTTTTCATGACTTTTCAGGTCGGTAGACACCCTGTTATAATTCTTCTTAATTTTATCATTTCTTCATTTTTATGACCATCTGAACCCTTTTTCCAAGTTAAGGTCATGGAACCCTAATAAGGATCTTCATAAATGTAACAGTGGTGTTTGTAGCCTATACGGACCAAAAAATTGGGCAATATGGAAAAAACATATTTTTTGTGCATCCCAACGAAGCAAACTCCAATACCATAGCACTAGTCCAATTCCGTTGCTTTTTTTCACTAACCAATCATCCTATTTTTCTATACCTATGTTCAATATGTTTACCTTTTAAAAAATCATGAGAATCAGCAATTTTTCCCTCGCCTAAAGGTATTTCTTCCCTTAAAGCCGGAGCCTGAATTACAAGGTCCGAAAAATCGTTTTTTTATTGCTTAAATCCAAAGACATTATAAGATATAGACCGACAACGCGCTCGACCGCTAGGCTTGCCCCTTGAACCACACAGCGGTCAGATGACCTCTACTGTTAAACCGGCGTCGAATGCCCGTTCAGTGTGCATTCGGCCGCCCTGCGCGTCATTAGAATTCGCTTGTGCGTAAATTACTACCCCGTACTTACTAGCTAAAGCGATGAAAACCCTAACTGGGAAAACTATTTTTCCAGAAATAGATTTTCACCAATATATCCTTTTCATTTAAGTTGTCCCAACGCCAAAAACTGAATAAAATTACTTTATTTAGAGGTGACTAATTCGAAATGCTTTCGTGGTTTGTTTAAAAAAAATATTGTTTATTGTCAGACAGAGGTTCAGGAACTGATGAATACTATGTAATCCGATGGAGATTAATTACGTAGGTTATGATGCAAAGTTATAAATAGTGCTAATGTACACTATTATTTTGAATAAATGTATTTGATTTAACAGTTTTATTTTACATTCCCATACTTCCTTAGGTGTATATGTTACGGTCAATGTAATAATTGTCAATTTATTACTCTGACCGTAAGATATACGATCGAAATTGATTTAATTATGACGAATATAATTATTATAACGTTATTGGTAACGAATTATATCGATAGGTCTGTCGTCACCGCTGCACCGTCACGACACTAGCCGTAGACTTCCGAACACAGCCGAGAAGCCGTCTCGTGGTGTGCGTGTAACGATGAGCAATTTGATTGGTCGCGCTATATCGGACGCGCCTGCCCTCCCCGCAAAAGTTGGCCGACGCAGACCCCGTAATTTAAAGTATGTGTTGTCGGTCTATTTCTTACAACGTCTTTGCTTAAATCGATACATAAACTATCCAAGAATATATTTACAAAGTTACAGAGGCGAATTGTAAATATTTTCGAAGATACAAGGCCAAAAGCAGCGAAGCGATTGATATTTGATATTGATATTTCCTCCTATTGAAAACTTTGAAGCGCGTTTTCTCCAGTTTTCATTTTCACGATTTCTCCAAATTGGTGGGCGTGATAACAAAAAAAAACTAAACGACCTATTGAATCAAATCAAAGTTTGTTTTTTTCACTGTGAAAATCTCTTCTAAGTGATTTTAAACTTTTTTTTTACACATTTTTTTTCAAGCCTGAGAAAAGTTATAATTTCACGTTTTGTTGGCTCTTTCTTAATTCACCCAGAAGAAAAATATATGACAATTGAACATTTTATTGTTTTTTTTTCTTGTTTCAGTCAAGAATTACGAGCTGCATCTTTCCCGCCGATTGGGGACAGCAGTGGCAAGGCAAGAAAGGCTTTGATTGGGCAGGATAATACGTGAAAACTCGCAAGAGTATAAGTTGGAACTCAGAAAAATCAAAAACACTATATATTCCACATATTTTCGACCCTCGACATCTCTAGGGAATCGAAGATGAAAGATGACATTGAAGTGTGCATCGTTGGAATGCAACGAAAATGATTTTTGTTTTGTTTCGAAAGTTTCCTTTGGCAGATTAAAGCTACGAAAATCACGAAAACATTTTTTAGGCTTCTCATTTAGCAATTTACATTAAATCTGCAAAATATGATTTTGGATAATAATGAAAATAAGAAATTAATAAGAATTTTCGAGGCGTTCCAACGGTGCAAACTTCAGGCCCGTAGATGAAGGTGCTTATTTGGCCAAGACGTCGAGACAAGATGCTCGAAAATACTGACGAACAATTCAAGAATAATAATCAGCATAATCAAAATAATTGGAAGCCTCGTGGACCTCCCGCCCATTTTTTCTCCCCGGATAAATTTATTTTCGTAATCACCCCGTGCTTTTTTTTCCTCTCTATTCCATCTTTTCCTCTAAATATCTTCCGCAGACGCGGTCGCGCGCCCGACACACCACCAGACGGCTGCACCCGACGTCTCCGCTCCGCAGTCATCGCTGGCGTCATTGACTCACGCGCGCGTTGGCCACCTTTTTCAGCCTTTTCCTTCTCTCCTATCCGTCTCGTTTTCCCCTGCACAATTCTCTAGCAGCTACCTTTTTTTTGTAAGCGACAGATGTGTTTTTCCTGCTCCGCCAGCTTTCAGTTCGTGCGTTCTCAATGTAAAGTGAAAATAACGCCAATGAAAGGTGAACGGAAAAATAAGCGTTTGAGGCCTTAGGCCACTCTAGAGGTCGAAAAAATAGGCTTTTTGGGGATTTTTTTTCCAGAAAAACTACAAAATAAATCGAAATTACAAAAAAGGGTGTTTATCATACATATCAGTGACTGTATACAATAATTTTTTTGAAGCGATTAATTTCAAAATCGCGTCTGTGCAGCGTTTATCTCAAAACTGCATTTTTTAAGTTGGCCGGAAACATAACTGAGAAAATTTTCAACCGATTCACTTGAAATGTTGAATATATCTTGAAAAATACATTGTCTATGGAAGTACGATGGATTTTTTAAAATATTGCATACTTCATTTGTTATTAACAATTATCTGACGATTTTTAAGGCAAATTTTTGGAAAGTGTGAAATTTCGTCAGATAATTCTTAATAACAAATGAACTATGCAATATAAAAAAAATTTCTACGTACTTCCATAGACAATGTATTCTTCAAGATATATTCAACATTTCAAGTGAATCAGTTGAAAATTGTCTGAATTATGTTTCCGGCCAAATTAAAAAATTGCAGTTTTGAGATAAACGCTGCACAGTCGCCATTTTGAAATTAAACGCTTAAAAAAAAATATTGTATACACTCACTGATATGTATGATAAACACCCTTTTTTGTAATCTCGATATATTTTGTAGTTAAAAAAAAAAGTCCTCAAAAAGCCTATTCTTTCGGCCTAACCCCTTAAGGGGGCCATTAATTACGTGAGGCGTTTAGGGGGGGGAGGGGGTCGAGCAAAATCTCACCCAATCTCACGTGGGGGAGAGGGGGGCTTCGGCAAATATCACGTAATTTTAGTAGTTTTAGTAATTTTAGTAATCACGTAATTTTCATCACGTAGAGAGGGTCTCCCTACTACTTTACATGATGGAGTCAATGGTACTACAACCGCAGTTACTTCTACTACAATTTATTTTCCGTGAACGTATGCATTTTGAAAAATCTCACGTGAGATTAGGGGAGGGGGGAGGGGGTCGAGCTAAATCTCACATCTCACCAGGGGGAGAGGGGGGGGGGGTCGAAAAATCGCCAAAATCACCTCACGTAATTAATGGATGCCCCCCAAGACTGCTTCCCCGCGAGCGCCTTGCAGTCCAGTATAAGAGGCGAAAACCCAGCACTTTTTAGCGTAGAATATGAATTTTTGACTGAAGGTAGATGATTGCATACTGAAAATAATCACAAGAAAATGTTGCACCTCAACTCGCCCCACCCCTAAGAAATAGGGGTTGAAACCTTTAAAATTGCCTTATCTCGATAACTAATAGCCCGATCAAAAAAGGTTTCAAACAAAAGTTGTTTGGAATAATGAAATTCGTATAAAGTTATCTGACGTCCGACCCCCTATCTTTGAAAATAGCTGCGTCTTTGTCTGGGTCAGCGGTGCTCTCGTGTTTTTGTGCCGCTATTTTCAAAAATAGGGAATTGGACGTCAGATAACTATATGAGTATTATTTTATTTCAAACAACTTTTGTTTGAAACATTTTTTCATCGGGCTATTAATTACCGAGATACGGCCATTTTTAAGTTTTCAACCCCTATTTCTTAAGGTTGGGGCGAGTTGAGGGACAACATTTTATGGGGATACTTTCAGTATGCAACCATCTACCTTCAGTAAAAAATTCATACTCGACGCTAAAAAGTGCTGGGTTTTCGTCACTTTTACTGGACTGTTGCAGCACGGACGCGCAATAAGGCGTGACCGTCGAGCCCAAACGTCATTTCCGCACAAAGGGCCTTCGCGTTTTGTCGCAAATTTGTACCGTACGCTTTCTACACGTACATGTGTACGAATTAATTTATGGATATCGTGGACGAGAATGACACCACCATTTCCCGCTATATGTGAAAAGAAAAATGTTTCCATGACAAAAATCATTTGCGTATCGTGTGTGTATATATTGAAAATAATATTTGTGTAATTAGAATAATAATGCATCAACTATTATTATTATTATTATTATTATTGAAAATGATGTTGTTATTGTATACATTGAGTAAACATATACTGATCGAATATTAACCCTTACTTGCCACTGTGGGGTTCAAAACAACCCTACCACATTTTTTTCTTATACGAAAATGTATTGATGACGTGTAATCTACAGAAGTGTGGCAAGTAAGGGTTAAATTATGTTCAATATTTTCAATGTTTTTTTTAATATAGTATATGAATTAGTAATGAGTAACATTGGTGATGTATATAAATTGAATACCTTTGTCATTTCATCTTGAATAAGTATGGGTTTGCAAAAATGTCAAAATAAAATATTTTCGGAAATTGTAATTAGTATAATATTCGAGATAAATAATATAATGATAATATAAATGATAAATTGTTCTAATTTATATTCATATATATCAATAATAAATAATGATTATCTTGTTGCAAGGTAGGCGAAAAAATGGAATAAGACGGGTACGTCAAAGAGCAAGGACCCTGTACGATGGAACTATAAAGGTTTATATATATATGTATGTATGTATGTATGTATGTATGTATGTATATTAATAATTGTCTCGTATATTATTTAAATCTTAAATAATATTTCACTTTATGCAAAAAATGCACTATATATGAATTATTAAAAATAAATCGCACACGGGATTTCGATGCAAATATATTTGCATTGATAAATTGATGTAGTTGAAGTTTACATCGTTGGAATACAACAAAAATGAATTTTTTTCAACCCTTGGCGTTTGTGAAAATCACTCAAACGTTTTTCTGTTTCCTTATAAGAGATTTTATGACCTTAATTTGCACAAAAAAGCTTTGGATATTAATAAAAAGTAAAGAAATAAAAAATAAAGAAAAAAATCGTTGCATTCCAACAATGCAAACTTTAATGTCATCCAAATTAAATTTTTCCTCCCTTAATTCAACAAACTAAGAAGGACAGACATTTGACAATAGAAAAATTCTTAGGAACGCGCACACGAAACGTAAAGTTATTCTCGATGGAAAGCATACACGTGCTCACCCTTGTAGAAGGGGGACCAAGTCTTGTATGTGTAACAAGAATTTCGGAAGTTACCATAAAGGGCCATTAAGATCGATGCATCATGTAGCGTCAACATGAGCTGTCGTTTAGGACAGAATGATGTGGCATTGATTGAGCCTACTACAACGGCACACGACCCACGAAGATTTTGAGATTTCATCCGATTTTCGAGTCCCGAGGGCTCCCAGCGTGAACATGAGACGGGACGAGGCGTGGCATAAGATATCGCGACGGGAAATCGAATTTACCAGATCGACGACACTATGGGCGTGTATATCTCGAAATCTATTCACATGATACGTATACGCTTCAAGTAATGAAAAATTAACATAACAATGATAAAATATTATCATCATCATATTATTATCATTCTATATTGTTATTATTAAATCTATAAAACTTAATAATTATCATATCATTCATATATTGTTATTAATAAATTTATCAAATCTAATGTCACATTATAGACTAGTGGAAAAAATCTCTTAAGGGGTCTTCTCACTTTAGACGCTAAAAAGGCTGTTTTAAGGAATTTTTTGATAGGTTTATATTATAGATATTGATATAAAAGGTGTTACAATTAATAAATACACTTTCGAAATACAAAAAAAATTGTTGTCTATTTAAGTAACTATTTATAGACGAAAAAGGTAGTTAAAAAAATGTCCTAAATAAATTGTAGGTAAATAAATAAATAAAAATAAATAGTAAATAAATAGGATGTAAATAAATAGGATGGATCATCCGAAAAAAAAATCAAACGGTCTTAGATTCAGTATGTTATTGACTATAGCGCATATCGTACGATTTTTGATATATGCAGAAATAACAAAATGGCGGACATGAAAAATAAATTTAAAAAAACGTTTTTTTCACTGTTTTGACAAAAAATCGTAAATATAACATTTCTTAAAAATCCTTGATATGCACTATAGCTATAGTTGTAAAAAATATGTGGTTAAAATTTTACATTTCACATTTTCAAACACGTTGTTTCGACAAAAAAGCCCTTAAAGGTCGAAAGTCTCTTTATGAAGTGTAACAATTTTTATATCGGTTTAAAGGTTCGAAAGTCTCTTTATTAAGTGTGACAATTTTTATATCAATATCTTTGATATGAACCTATCAAAAAAATCTAAAAATAGCCTTTTTTAGCGTCTAAAGTGAGAAGACCCCTCAAAAGATATATATGTATAAAGTGAATGAACAACATTTTTTGGGTTTCTCTAAATCCTAGAATTCTTTAAATAATAAAATGTTATGATCGCGCGGGATTGAAGTCTCGTGGTATATAAATTGCTATTATTAAACTAAATAATTATCATATTATTATCATTCATATATTGTTATTATTAAATCTATAAAATTAAATAATTTTCATCATATCATCATTCATGTTATTATTGAATCTATAAAATTAAATACTACATTATTGACTAGTGGAAAAATATCTAAAAGATATATGTATAAAGTGAATAAACAAAACTTTTTGGGTTCTCCAAATCCTATAATTCAGTAAATAATCAGATGCCATAATCGCGCGAGATTGAATTGTGTTGAAGGTTCGCATCGTTGGAAAAGCAACGAAGAATCTTTATTTTATCGACTTCTTTCTCACTATCCAAACTTTTTTTGCCAGCTCACGTTGTGAATCTCCGATGAGGATCTTCAAAAGTGTTTCAGTAATTTTCGTAGCCCTAATGAGCAAAAAAAAAATAGTGAATGAGGAAAAATAAATATTTTCGTTGCATTGCAACGTTGCAAACTTCAATACCAAAAAGTCTCCGAGGGTCTGTTTGCGTCACTCGGATCCCTCGGTCGCCGTTACACGGTCATCGCGGAGAAACGTTTGCGAACCAACAGAAAAGCTGGTAGTCACCACTTTCTTTACCAATTAGGTTCGCTAATAAGAAGGCATTAAGGCAATTAGGAGAAATTAAACGTGACGGGTGCAACGACTCGCCACCTCTTTCTTGAGGCTCGACTGGATTGGTGCACGGTGGTGAAAAAAAGAATACGACAAAACGACAATAACAGAGTAGAGAGCAAAGAGAGAGCGAAGGGGAGAGAAGAAGTGAGAAGAGTGCATATCGGATTACGAAAGAATTCACGACGCTTCGTCGCATTCCAAGCTTTAAATCCCTCCGCGAATTCGAAAATGTTCCATTTCACAAACGTCAGATCTCTCAATTGGCATCTCGCTTGACGCGAATGAAAATCGACTGGATACGATAATGAGTACGTTTTATTAGCATGCTGTTAAAGTTTGCATCGTTTGAATGTAGCGAAGATTTTTCAAAATATTTTTATTCACACAAAACACAATTTTGTTTTTTGGACAAAATCACTTTGATTATTATAAAACATTTTGGCAGACTTACATTGTATGTCTGTGGAGAAGCATTTTAAGGGGCTATACCAGTGTGACACTTTAAAAAAAATCGATTTTTTTTGCCTTTTTCGACAGTTTATACTTTCAAGAATATCTTGTAAAAATGTCAAGGCCGTATCTCTATCATTTTATCTTGCAAAAATCGATAGTTAAATCTTTAAACGCGTTTTTCTCGAAATGAGATTTTTCAAATTTGCTGACATTGTAACTCAAAGAGCAATTATCCGATTGACTTGAAATTTGAACTGAGTACTCTTGAATATATTTACTCTACAATAACGTAGTATATTTTCGATTGGATGAAAATTGACGATTTGGCATTGAAAAAAACGACCATTTTATAGGCAAGAAAACAGACTTTTTTTCATAACTACGCCATTTTGTTAGATTTTGATATTTTTCGAAAATCCTACGTCACTGTACAGGAAATACTTTCGAGTTTAACGAGATTTTTTCCTTTTTCGGTTCCACCTACTCAATCGGCTGGAATCATGTCAGCGGTGGAGGAACTTTTTTTTGGAGCCTCCGAAGGCAGCGCATAAGTCGCTTGAATCTCAATATTTTTCTATGAAAAAATTATGTAATATAGGTCAAATATAGCCAAATATATTCTTAATTTTCCGAAACATTTAATTGAGTACTTTTCTTCCAAAAAAATTCCCGAAAATCACCCACATTTGCAGCGTTCACACTGGCCCCTTAAGGGGTTACCCCCACTTGCGATTTTGAAAAAATCGATTTTTTTTTAAGTATAAGTATCTGAGAATATGTCCTGAAAATTTCAAGTCGATCCGAACAAAATTGACTGAGATATGAGCGTTGAAAGAGAAGAATCCGTTGTATAAACGACCGGAAATTGAAACTTTAAACGCGTTTTTCTCAAAATGACATTTCTGAAGTCGGTGACCAAGATTACTCGAACACTAATGAACCGATCTTCTTGAAATTTCGCAGGCTTATTTAATACATAAAATGGAGTCTTTAATCGTTCGATTTTTTTTTTCGAAAAAAAAAAATGGCCGTTTTATAGCCAAAAAACGGCCGTTTTTTTTCGTTAAAATCGAACCATTAACTTTGACTGTCCGCCATTTTGTGAAAAATGAATATTTTTTAAAATCCTTCGATTAAAGACTAGTTTATACTTATATTTGACTAAATCCATCCACATTTTTTTTTCAGATGATCCACTTCGCCGCAATGTTGGTCACCGCAAACCGTGTATATAAAAACATTATTTCATTGACGGCCATTTGCCATTAAATAATGTAATATTTTTTAATAAAAAAATTACTGAAAGTTCTTCAAGATGTGTTCTTTAAGATTAAAAAAGTTTTGTAGTTTTCTTTAAAAAAAATTCATGAAAAAGGCCTTTTTTTGTGCTACAAGTGGGGGTAACGCCTTAAATAACTCCGATTTTCGACGATGTTGAAATTTGCATACTCGGAATGCAGCGAAAATTTTAATTGTTTTTTTTTAATCCATTTTCATTATGATCCAAAAAAATGCTTTATATATTTAGGCTGAAGATCTCCAATTAGGATCCTGGAATAAGTTCAAGTTACTTTGGAGGCCAAAATTTGCGAAAAAAAATGGGCTACGCACTTTCGTAACGTTCTAACGACGCAAACATGCATATTATGATTGTCGGGTCATCACAATAGCGTAACCCCTTAAGGAATTCAGAAAAATTAATTTCCACTCCAACGCTGCAAACTTCACTTCCATTCATTGGCTGCAAGTGACTCACGTGTATGCCGCGTCGTTGAGAACATCAATGGCGATTATTGGACGTGAAATCCGATGAAAAAATGACTTTTCGCGGTAACGCGAGAGAACGGACGAAAGGAGTTGGTGAGAAGAGCGTCAGCTTGCAAAATCGAAAGAAACCGCACAGTTCGCTTATTCTATCCCTTCTAACGAAATGTCCACCACCGGCTGTTGGGCTCGGCTTGAGTAGGAACCACGTGTTTCCTGCTATGGCGACGTCGCCATGACTACGAAAACTCGTGCCAGGTAGTGTTCCAACATTGGGAAATTGTGCCATCGAGAGGGGGTAGTCGAAAAAAAAAACTACATCGCGAGTTGGGACCCAGAACAGTGGTCACGGTCTGCCGACACGAGGATCGATGGGGCCACCATAAAGTCGAGGGGAAAAAGCTCAATTTTCATAGATATACTTTTACGCGTACGAGTATAGAATGTGAGGACCTCGGCTGAAATGTACACGTCGACCCTGACGGAACACCGTCTCACGATCCCACCAAGCCCTTGGGCTTGAACACCTGGCTTATCGATCCTTCGAAGTTCACGAACGCTGGTCGAATTTTTATTATCCGCCACAAAGACACCCGGGACTTCCGGGCTACTTTGAGGGCTACTGCGAGTGGTAATTAATTGAAAAATGAGGATACTTTTCGGCAATTCATGGACACTTATGGTTGATGGATTTTTGTGAAAAGTCAGATCGGCCACTGCCAATAAAAAAAGGAATTTAATTTAAATAGGATCTATTCGAATCAGATAGGTTTTTTTCTTGGCTCACGGTCTACTACGATCTTATTTGTTTTAAAGATATTTCTTTATTTGTTTCAGCTATTTTTTTAAATATTGAATATGTTCAAATTGAATGAATAAAGATTCGATTCAACTAAATCTCTGTTTGCTTACAATGTACACTGTAAATCTAAGTGTACTATATGCATAAAATATTTCATAAATCCAAAATAAAATGAAATACTCAACTGAGGGTTTTACGACAACGATTTTCTATCGTAATTCGTCATTCCCTTGCCTTTTGAGATGATTTCTATCGAAGAAAATATTTCACCTATATGGGAATCGAACCTAGAACTAATCTAGTCATAGCTACGCACGCTGCCCCTATGCTACCGAGTGCTTGTACCATCTTAGTCGCAGATACGGCTAAGAGACCCATCAATATTTGATGTATCACATAAACTATATCAATTAGTTAATATCATTGTGATAATTGGAGTTTTATCGAATAACATGCTATATATTTTTTTAACATAACCTATATATATATATATATATATATATATATATAATTCCTCTCTCTCCACCCTCTCTACCCCCACACCTCGTTGATATGTGAGTTGCAATAGACAACCCGAGTCGAAATTTTCGAGCCGCGTTCAATCTACAAAATGAAGGCGAGCAGAAATCGGCGTGAGCGGATTATTGGGTATCTAAAGGAGGGTACAATGTTTGAAAGTACCATGCGTTAGAGCCTCCGATGAACCTCCGGCATGGCAGAAAGTAGACTTTTTGACTCAAAGAAGGTCAGTGAGGTTCACAATTGAACCTACGGAACCTCAGTTCGGCCTACTGCGAGCGCTCCCGCAGAACCTACTTCCCCCCCTTTCGGCCTACTGTACACTGCTAAACAAAAAAATGAATTTATATAGAATCTATTTAAATAAAATAGGTATTTTCCTTGTCTCACAGCCTACTACGATCATATTTCTTTCAAAGATATTTATATATATTAATAAAGATGAGATTTAAATTAATCTTTATTTGCTTACAATGCACACTGTAAAGCTAAGTGTACTATATGTATAAAATATTTCATAAATCGAAAATAAAATGAACGCCTTAATTGAGAGCTTTACCACAAGGATTTTTCATCCTAATTCGTCATTCCCTGGCCTATAGAAATGATTTTGTTCGAAGAAAATATTTGCCCTATATGCGCCTTGAACCTAGCCTACCTACTCATAACTACGCTCCGCTGCCCCTATGCTACCGAGTGCTTATAACATTTTGGTCGCTGATATGGCATAAGAGACCAAATGAATACCTCTAACTATTAGTTGTATCACATAAGCTATGTGAATTAGTTAATATGATTGTGATAATTAGAGAGTTTCATCGAATAACATGCTATAGATTTTTCAAACAAACACACATATACATATACATATATATAAAATTCCTCTCTCTCCACCTTCTCTACCACCCGCTCCTTTTATATGAGTGTTGCAATAAAGATGGACCATTAGTTCAATCAAATAGAAAAAAGGTTAACTCTAAGAAAATTCTATTTAAGGTAAAAAAAAAAAATAACTAGACCCATTCAGTGAACTTAACTAAATTGTTTTTTTGAACAGATGAAGATGTTGAACTGATGAAACCGAATCACAGATTTATTAGGATCAAATAAAATATGTAGTTATTGGACGATATTAAATAGATTCATTTTCTATAAATAAACATTTTTGAAATCAATCATTTTAATGATGGAATGCAATAGGAAAAATTTGGTTCTATGAAAAATCTAGTTAACTAAAATAAAAAAGAATCAAATAGACGCGGTTAGTTAATATTATAATTATTTAGCGGAAAAAAATAAAAATATGCTTCATACATACACGTGGAAATGGTTTTTAAATTTTCGACGTGCTAAAAATGAAAACAAAGAAAAATCAAACATTTTATTTAAAATCGACGGTAATCGGCCGTGGACATTTATCAACTTATTATTGAATAAACAAAAAAAAACAAAAAGAAAAAATAAAGAAAAAATCGAATGAGGTTGAATTCTAAACCGACAATTTCAATCCTGTAAAACATGAAATAGACTATAGTTAACACCCTAACGTTCCATATAGATATCAACATTATATGTTATTTAGATCTACACTGCCAGCCAAAAGTTTTCGGACACTCCACATAATCGCAAAACTTTTGAGCGCTGGATAATTGCCAAATAATGTTAGAGTAATATAATTCATTTCATTTATTATTTCACGAACATACTATAAAGATCTATATAATTAAGTAATTATACAGAGCTTTATACTATCTTCGTAAAATAATTATTATTCTACCATAAGTTTGCAATGATCCAAAGTGATATTAAGTTTTGCAGTTATCTGAAGTGTCTGAATACTTTTGACTGGTAGTGTATATTCCAATATATTAATGCAACCACATATTTCGAGTATAATATATATATATAGTATTATATAATATATACCGTCGCTTAAAAGTTTGGATACACCATAGTCGATATTTCTTGCTGCACGAAAAGTTACATAGCTTCGTAAATAAAAAGATAACCAAATTTACCGAACGGCGTTTTGACGGGAATAAATTCAGCTTTATATTGCTTTTCTGAAATATTTTTTTATAATTTTCTTTTCGCCCCGGTACGCACTTTTATACGTGACTGATTTTCGGCTTCTTTTCGACCATCGAGAATTGGGCGCATGACTTATGCAAAAAAAATTGTTGCGTTTATCCATGATAAACTTGAACGGGGTAGCAAGAAGTCCATTTGCGTTTTTATAAAGTTTTGTACGATTTTTTTCGCAATGTTATTTCATTTTTTGCTAAAAAAGACTAATTCTAGATAATGCAATGTAACTCAAGAACTAGAGGGTTTAAGAAGAAACGTCAAGGACGAAAAACGTCGCATAAGCTTATAGTGGATAGACTGACATTTTTTAAGAATTTTCCTGTGAGATTTTTTCTGACAGGAAAACGCCCATTAATCCGATAGAATTGGAGTAAGACTGTATATACAAGCATTCTTTTATGAATTGCCTATAAAATAATAATAAATCGATATTGAGAAAATTTGATTGTTTTCGCATATTAATATTGCACTAATAATTTGATAAGGGGACGATGTATTTTTATTAATTTCGTCATCGAACGGGTTACCGACCAGGCCACAATGGAATGATGATGGAGGAGATATCGAATTTGGGCCGAAAGCAGGTTAGGTGGGGTCGAGGCAACAGTTTGAGGTTGAAAGCAGGTTAAGGAGGCCTGTGCTCTGCACGTTTCACTGAAACTGGGGTCGAGAGAAGGTTTGGGAGGTCTAGCAGAGGCTACTGTGGGCCAAGAGGAGGTCTCTGCATGGCACTGAACTCGACAAATGAGGTTTCGTAGGTTCAACGGAGGCTGGCGGCTTATGTATTACAAAAGAAATGGGTCCTGCGAGGGTTCAGAGGAGGCTAAAAATTTCGACTCGGGAAGCCATTCAATCAGATAGAAAAATGATTGACTCTACGAAAATTCTATTCAATTTAATTTTAAACAAATACAAATAGATCCATTTAGCAGATTCAACTAAATTGTTTTTTGAGCAGATGAAACCGAATCACAGATTTATTAGGATCAAATAAAATATTTAGTTATTGGACGATATTGAATATATTTTAATTTGAATAAATAAATATATTTAAATAATTTCAATAATGCAATACGAAAAATTGGATTCCACGAAAAATATAGTTAATTCAAATAAACAAAAATCAAATAGACGCGATTAGTTCATATCAATCGAATTTTTCTGTCAGTGTAAGAAAAGTGGCCGAATGGGTGAAAAAAAATGTTGACGTTTAAACAATTGCATGGATCTATCCGACGGGAAATTTGACGCAGATTACAAATATCACGGAGTTTTTGTCGAAAGTTCAAAGTTACTATGACTAAACCCGAAAAACATATTTTTACAGACTTTTCGAGATTTTTTATGAAAATTTTGAGTTTTGGGAAAAATGAATGGTGAATTCGTGTTCAGGAGGTAAAAATGCATTGATGTAGAATTTTAGAAGAAAATATTGAAGATCGAAAAAAAAATTCCTATATTGGACCAAAATAAATGGCTGCACTGAATCGGCGATAATTTATTTTCTATTTGGATTTTGAGTTCCGCTCTGCATTCTCGTCCCAATCGTTTTCTCTTTAAAATGCCGATTCATTCATGGAGTGCCGATGATTTTTCGATTTTTGGCAGAATTTTAAAGACGGATCATCGTTTTTTGCCGATTTTTTCGTACCCCTTTGGTTTTTTGCGGCCAATTTTTAAGTAGATTTTCCGGAAAAACTAATTGAGATATCGGGATGAATCGAGCGGCATT
Source organism: Ophion obscuratus (assembly GCA_964007375.1). Lineage (NCBI taxonomy): Eukaryota > Metazoa > Arthropoda > Insecta > Hymenoptera > Ichneumonidae > Ophion > Ophion obscuratus. The sequence continues at coordinate 17,824,997 of OZ023322.1, read as the reverse complement.
ATTGAAGTCTATCAAAATCTTTTTTAAAACCCCCTCAATGAAGCCATATCCCTCAAATAAGAGCGATGCTACGGCCGTTTGAAATTTCCGGATTTTGGCGATTCCGGGAAAGTGGCCAAAAAGGTCGAAAACACTTTTTTTCGACTTTTTAACCATTTCAAGGGTCTATCTTATGAGAAATTTTCCGCCGATTACGAATATCATCGAGTTATTGTCGAAAGTTCAAAATCAAGCCGGCTAAACGCGGACAAAAAACTTTTCACAGACTTTCGACGACTTTTAAGGGATCATCACGCTGTAAAAGTTTCAAAAAATCGATTTTTCTTGCATTATCCGATAGTATACACGGTTATCGACATGTTGTTCAATTTTTCGAAATTCGAATTATTCGTTTTTCTCGAAATGTCGTTTTTCAAAACGGTGTACACTCTCAAAGGAAGAGATTTCAAGCTATCCGTCTCAAATTTTGACACAACATTCTTCACGTCATTCTTTATCTTGCTATGGAAGCTTTTTTTTTATTTTCGAAATCTTCATATTTTTTTTCACAAAAAACTGTCGAAAAATAGGACAAATTCGATACTTTCTTTCAAACCGCCGTCATTTTGTCAATTTTGATTTTTTTTAAACCTCCATCGCAAGATAGCAGCTTTCATACTGATTGATAATCTTTTTACAAATTTTGTTTCAGATAATATTCACGGCCACAATCGTGTACACCGTGAGGACTCCTTTTTTCGAAAACATTTTCAACCGTTAAAAAAAATATTATAAAATATAAAGATAAACGTTAAATAATTTATTTTCTGTTCTTCACGAGTGCTTTGATATGACATTAAAAAATGAGACTGATTAGCGTATTTTAACGATCGGAAAAAATGGAGAATATCAGCTATATTTCACTTTGATTGTTGGGGGACATCTATGAGTTTTGGGGGACACCAAAGTGATGTTCGTTGCAAGTAGAAATCGTGCTTGTTCGATAGTTCTCAAAATGATGGGATAGGGATATCGGAAAACAGATCTTACCTTGCAGGGCTCCTTGCTCTTGGTCCGACAGAATCCCGGCATCTTGATGCCGCCTATCGGTATCTTTTTTTTGGGCTTCTGTTCCTCCGACTCGAGATCCGGTGCGGGTGCTGCACCGGTGTGTTTCGTGTTCTCGGCGTTCAGCATCTTCTCCCTCTCCTCCTCCGCGATCTCTTTCTTGTCCATACTCTTTTGATCCTGTTCCAGATCGGCGGTTTGACTCATTGTCTCGTTCTCTCGATAACGTAACTCACTGCGATCATCGAACGAACAGAATTGTTGATAAAAATAAGAGGATCTCGGAACACGTGACGAACGAACATTGAATTATAAAGAAATCGTGATGTCAATGCAATAAACTGTTTAACTGCGTTAAATACAGCCTGGAATCAATAAATTCCGTATTTAATTAATTACACATTGCTTTTTATTACAAAGTTTTTTTTTCGCCTCACGCTATAAATAACATTTTTATAAATAATTGAGTCAACGTGCGTTTTCTTCGAGACACAATGAACGTCAGAAAAAGTATCCTCTGTGATCACCTTGAAGTTTGCATCATTGGAATGCAGCGAAAATTCCTTTTTATGTTTTTATTTCCTCATTTTTATTACTCTACAAATGTTTTTTTTTTCGTATTTGAATTATGGGATAATAATTTTTTTTAAATAAAACCCTACAAATCGTGAGAATGAGGAAATAAAAATAGAAAAAGACATTTCGGTGCGTTCGAACGATGCAAATTTCAAGACCATTCCTTTTTGTCATTATTTGTTCATACGTGTAAACACTTCTGTTTAGGTTTGGTTTTCGACTGAAAGACAAATATCGCACTAAAAATAAAAGACAATAAAGACAATCAGTCAAACTTTTTTACGTACTGTCATCAGAAGTTTACGACCTTAATTTCCAACAACAACAAAAAAACAGAAAATAATATTAATAAGATATACAAACAATAGAAAAGAAAAAATATAGTTACATTCCAACAATGCAAACTTCAACGTAGTTTTTATCACATACATTCGCACATTTTCATACTCGAATTGTAAAAAAATTCGAAGAATGTTCCATCTGGCGTTTCCAAGTAGCAATTGTTTGTTTATTCGCGGGAATATTTTCGTACGCGAACGACGCTGGAGTTTGCGTCGTTTGAATGCAATAAAAATATTTTTAGTCAAATTGTAGAATACGTTGAAAAATCTTTCGAAAATTTTTTTTGGATCCTTATTAGGGGACAACCTAAATTGGCGAAAGGTATTTGGGATAATACCCGAAATCAGAGAAAAAGAAAATTAAAAAAAATTAGTTTTCAACATCATTAAGGGGTTAGGCTACTGTAAAAATTACGAACCCTCGTTCGTCGCTTGAGGCAACTCAAATTAAAGAAGGTCCAACACGTGGTGCAGGAGTCGCAGAATGACAGTAAATTTATGATTACAACGATAGAACTGCTAGCAAAACTTTAAAAGTGTTGTTTCTAAAAATTATGTTTTTCAAAACGGTGTACGCGATTTCTCGACATCTAGTAAACGAATTGACTTGGAATTTGGTACACTTATTCAGTGGAATAATATTTTAGCCTTGACCGACGTTTTTCTTCTTACTTCAACTTCTTTGTTTTTCATTAATTATAAGCAATAATAATGTCAATTTTCTTCAACCAAGCAATGCAAAAACACAACATTTTTTTGTTGACTATTGGAACATAACAAAAAAGCTCGGTCAAGTCTCAAGTCAATATTATATATTAATTTTAAAAACTCGTTTTTTTTATTTTGATCCAACGGGTGGCCAAAATCAAGTATACCGTCCATCCCTTCAAGTTCAAAGGTCCATTACTCCATTGTTTATAACTTCTCACATGATTAACATTTTTTACGAAATTCGGTACACAGCTTTGGTAACGTACATACAAATAAATGATGATGTTAAAGTTTGCATGGTTGGAACGCAACGAAAATAATGTTTTTGCCAATTGCCAATTTTTTATTATTGAAACACAATAACAAAAAAAAAACTCAGTCGTCTTAGCCAACATTATCTATTTTAAGAAGAAAAAAACTCGTTTTTTTTGTTGTTTCAGATCAACTGAGTGGTCAAAATCAAGTACACCGTTGAGGCCCTCCCGTTCAAAGGTGCTTTACTTGATTGTTTATAACTTCTTCGATAATCAACATTTTTCACGAAATTTGGTAGGCAGCTTTGTTAATCTACATACAAATAAATGATTAAGTTTGTATCGTTGTAACGCAACGAAAATAATTTTTTTTCGACAGCCAATTTTCTTCTGGCAAATCAAAGCTGGTGCGAACATTTTTAAGGTCCTTATTACAGACCTGAAACCTAATTCGATCAAAAATGATTTTGAATAACGATAAAAATGGAGAAAACCGAAAAGAAAAAATAAATTCTCGTTCCACTCCAACGATGCAAACTTCAACAACGTAATAAATTCCCAAATGATTTTACAATCATTTCACACTTTCAAAAAATATTTGTCTTCAAATAACCCTGCTTTTCGGTTTGTCACAGTAGCCCTAACCCCTCAAATCGACATGGCTTCGAGAGCTTCTGATTTTTTAATATCAGATTCGATTCGAGAAATATTCGATTAAAATCGAATATTTCGATTTTAATCTATCGAAATATTCCTCATTTCGATAGATTAAAATCTTTATTTTTTTCTCTTCTTAACGTACAGGGGAAGAAACGTCGAGATTCGTAAGGCGTTGATTGACGAACAATACCATCTGACTAAATTCGAGTGGAATTGAATCGTCGTCAGTGTGGCAGCACATACACACACGTCTGTTTTCAAAGGTGACGGATGCATTTATTTAATTTCGAGGGTTTCAACGCGTCATTCTCGAATGTACAAGAAAGCTCGCGTGGCACGGAGGGGAGGAGAAAAGAGAAGAAGAGTGTGCAAAGGGTCTCGCGTGTGGCTTCTCGCCACGCAGTTGAAAGAATTAATAAAAAAATATATATATATATATATATCTTTCGCTTCTTTCATCAGCGTCCTCTCTTTGGTCCATTCGCATTCTATCTCTCTCTGCCTTTTTTTTCTCTCGCTCCCTCTTCCCCCGTTCAGCAACGTTTCTCTCTCCCTCGTCCCCTTTTTGTTTTCTCTCTCCGATCCCCGATAATCTTTCTGGATCTTCGTGTCTTCTCATCTCGTTGAACATCTGCGCCGGACCCGGACCCAAAACGACCGCGGTTCCAGTTTCTTAGGCAGACTCTGCCCAACTCGAACGTTGCCTCAAGCTCGTGAAACTGATCACTCTGCTGATCGCTCCACCGAGTTTGCGGACTTTGCAATGCAGGAATCGGGTCAGTTTCACGAAAAGGCGTTCTTACACGCTCGTTTAGACGTATGGGCATGAACGAGTAATGAAGTGGAAGAACGAATGTGAAGTCATCGAGTCGAGAATATCAGAAAGTCGACGGATGAAAAACAAGCCAGAAAAAAGGACTGTAATAATGGAAAAATGAAGAAGAAAAAGAAAGCAAAACCTGTAGAGTATGTATCGTTACATTTAGCAGTCTGGGCAAGAATACGATATCCGAGGCGGATTTGACGGTGAATTTAGGATTATCGAGCAAAAATAAACAAAATATGAAGAGTGGTAAAAGTTGATATTTAGCTTATTTTGCGTTCGAATTAGAATTATTCGATAGTTATCGAAAGTGACAATTTTATGGAATTTGAAAATTTCTATAATATTTAATAATATTTGAAGACTGTTAAACGTAAAAAAGAACTCGGCCAAGTGCGAGTCGGGCCTCGCTCTTTTAGGATTCCGTACATGTGACCAATTAACTTTTTTAAACTAGATATTTAATTAGGTAATGATTTTGTTCTGTCTTAGTTCTTAGCTAACACTAAATTGAAACCATATGGGGTGATGATAGCTAAAGAAAGCTTTGTATAGTCCTGCTGTCAGCTAGTAATGAAAATATATAAAATTATTGTTATTTAAATATTTACAATACCAAATTACTTATTTTTGGAGTCAGTATCAGCCAATTGCCAATCACATTTTTCGCAGAAAAAAGGGAGGCGAAGAAAAATAAATGAAATATACGATCGAGTCTTTTTTTAATTTGCAATCTCCAAAAATACGTAATTTGTTATTGTAAATATTTAAGTAACAATAATTTTATATATTTTCGTTATAAATTTATTGTATTATGTATACAATAAATTATTATAAATACGACATTATGAATCAGCGTTTTCAGGATTTGTTGTTTAAATACAGTACATGGTGCGTAATATACAGAAATTCCAAATTCCTAACTAGTTTAGTTTTTTTTTATAGACTTCGTAACAAAAATGGTCTACAACTGACAACTTCGACGATTTTGCACCTTTCATGATTTTTTAAGATAAAACAGGAAAAACAATATATTTGTACTCTACTGAATGAGCTTGAAAAAATGACACCCCACAGAAAAGTAAGGTAAGGTAACTTACAGAAGGTGGGGTAACTTACGGAAAGGTAAGAAAAAAAAATGCTGCTCTGCTTTCATGTATGAGCCCAGTAAAAAATGGAGGTATCTTTTGATGTATATTTAAAATGTATAAAAAAAATGTTTCGACCCGAAACAATAAATGCCTGCAGATTCATCGCCTATTCCATGTGCGTCTTGCCACAGCAGTCCCCAATCGGCGGGAAAGATGCAGCTCGTAATTCTTGACTGAACCAAACAAACCAATGCAATTTTCAATTTTCATGTATTTTTCTTCTGGGTGGATTAAGAAAAAAAAAAGAAAAAATCGTGAAATTATAACTTTTCTCAGGTTTGAAAAAAAATGTGTTAAAAAAAACTTTAACGTGCTATAAAAATGATTAGAAAAAAAATTCAACTTCTTTTATTCGTGGAACATCCCTCAGGTGACACCCTTCGATTTTGTTGAAATTTGGATGTTATAAAGCACCGAAAAGTAAGCGATACGTATTTTCTTTTATCGGCGGAAAAACGGTTTTAAGGGGTGAAACGAACCCTTGAAAATAGGGGTGTTTTTCGTTTTTCGTCGATAACGTTATCGTTCTCATCTACAATGTATAGTGCACAAAAAAATAAACAGTGTTGCAATTTGAAATTTTTTAACATCTCGTACCGTTAAAACGTTATCGACGAAAAACGAAAAGCATCCCCATTTTTTAGGGTGCGTCTCAGCCCTTAAAACCGTTTTTCCACCGATCAAAAAAAAATACGTATCGCTTACTTTTCGGTGCTTTATAACATATCCAAATTTCAACAAAATCGAAGGGCGTCACCTGAGGGATATTCCTTGTTAGAAGACATTTTCGTACTGAAGAAAATGAACTTTGGTTTGATTCAATAGATCGTTTAGTTTTTTTTACTATCACGCCGGCCAATTTGGAAAATGAAAACTGGAGAACGTGAAAATGAAAACTGGAGAAAACGCGCTTCAAAGTTTTCAATAGGAGGAAATATCAATATCAAATATCAATCGCTTCTCTGCTTTTGGCCTTGTATCTTCGAAAATTGTATCTTGGATAGTTTATCTATCGATTTATTAAATCGATAGATGGTTTGCAGGGTGTCTAATTTTGACCAGAACTGAAATTGCATGACATTTAAGGATTTTTAAGGATTTTTAACAACGTTTTTCAACGACTTGTTGATAAAATATTCGAAACTACTGAACCGATCCTTATGAAATTATAACCACATATTTACAACTATAGCTATAGCGCATAAACAGGATTTTTAAAATTTTGATATTTACTATTTTTTTCGCCAAAAACGGTGGCAGGGTGTCTAATTTTGACCAGAACTGAAATTGCATGACATATAAGGATTTTTAAGGCAAGGAATGGGGATTTTTTCATGACTCTTAGTATGACTTTTTGGCATATAAGTATACTTAATGATTCTACAGTGCGACCGATTTTCTCTATTTTTATATTTTTATTTTGCTCTTTCAAACAGATGTGTGTTGTATGCCAATAAAAAGTATACGCAATAAACGAAAAATCACCAAACTGTACAATTTCATATGTAGTAAAAAATGGGAGACAAACATAATTTCAAGATTGCTATAAAGAAATATATTTTGGGAACATCTAGAAAAATATTACGTACATTTAGGAACTTTGAGTAATATCATCTAGTCGCTTTACACGAATAACAAAGAAAAACTAATATGTTGAGATAACGCATCAATTTCTTTTACTTTCTTACAAGTACCACAAAGTTAGTTCATATTGAATATAGACTCAACGATAATTTAGTAGGGTATAATAATTCAGGTAGACTGGTCATTTTTCATGACATTTCCTGACTCTTTCAGGGTCGAGTGTAATTTCATGACATTTCAGATTTTTCATGACTTTTCAGGTCGGTAGACACCCTGATTTAAGCAATAAAAAAAAAACGATTTTTCGGATCTTCCAATTCAGGCTCCGGCCTGAAGGTCTCGCGCTCTCGCAACGGGGAGGCAGATGCCTGGCACGTGTTAGCCCGCCTACTCGAACAGTAGTATTCGTTATGATGTGTACCCTATAGCGTGCTATAATCGGCGATGAGGGTTCTAGGATTCATTCCCAATACTGACGAGTACTCGTTTTTATTGTATACTACTATGAAGGTTATTGTACACCTATGTTCAACCCCTCCAACTCTGCTCAACTTCACATCCACGGGTGGTACACGACATCCATACAGGAACACAAGAGAGAGTCGAATTCGTATATAGGGCGCAACACCATGGCTTTGTCCGATCAGGAACGAACAATGAACGTCCACTAATATACAATATACCACCTCTTTTTCCATTCGACGAGCCGCCCTCGAACCTCCGCCCCCTACTGGTACCGGGCGATTCGTGGGCATTGTCAACCCGTGTGTGTGTGTCGGTCCCCTTAGGAAGACCGGCAATAGATTACAATCACGCTATCGTCCAGTCGTGTATCTGATTCTCAACGCACCCAGACATGGCTACGTGTGAAATACATGTATCGAATAAATAAATTGCACGTTTTTGTAGACGCGGGGGATCGCACGATCGCAAAATTGATCGTGTACCGTGTGTTAAGGGGGGATATACCTTTGTAAATTTTTTTTTTGCATTTTTTTCCTATATCTTCCAGAAAAGAAGAAGAGCGAGAGAATGTTGAATCAGTAGGATAATTGTATGGTCCAGACATCGCCGATTGAAGGGAAACACGAAATTCTATAATTTTACTGTACTTAAAACTTTAAGGGCTTAGGCCACAGTAACGGGTAAAAAATCATGTGCGAATTTAACCATTTTTTCCGTATGAAAAATTGATTCACTCATAAAATTAGTTACACATCTATTTATTATGAATATCAAGCTGTTAGACTGTTTTTTTTTCGATGTATAAAATGTCTGAGTACTAATATTTTCTGACATTAAGCATCCACAATTTTTTACCTAGAACAAAAAACAAAAATTCTCGTCAATCTACATTAGAATACCTAGAGAAGTACGTACGGAGTTGAAAAAATATTTTTTTATTCAAAAGTTGTAGGTATTTGAACTTAAGAAATGAATTTTTAGTGGAAAAATTTCGTTATAACTGCTCGTAAAATGAAAAGTTTTCGATTAATCAGAAGTTCCGTACGTACTTCTTTGCGAAATGCAATTAGGAACATAACTTTTAAATTTGAATTTAATCGACTGAGAACTGTTGAAGTTATTTGGAAAATTAGAAAAAAGCTTTCGAGAAGTTTCGAGTAATCGGCCATTTCGTAAATCGGAAAAAAAATATATACATTTTCTAACAGCTTGATATTCATACTAAACAGATGTGTAATTTATTTTATGAGTGAATCACTTTTTCATACGAATAAAAATTGTTAAATTCGCACATTTTTCTCGAAACTATGCTTTTAGACACGGGCGTATGCGTAGCGCCTCGAGTTTTCAATCGATTGACTTGAAATTTCAACAGTAGCTTCTTCACAACATTTTCTAGTCCGTTACGTAGGATTTTTTCGATAAGTTGAAATTTAAAATTTTTATGATCGATATTCGATCGATTTTTTAACGTTTTTATTTATTTTTATATAAACGCCATTTTTTAAATCAATATTTTGAAAAACCCCTACGTACTGGACTAGTTTTTTAGAATGTACTTTCAAAATATTTTTCGTTTTTTTTGTTTTAGCTTGAAAATTATGATCTGTGCGAATACGCCCGTCGAGGACTATGAAAAAAGGAGTTTTCTTTCATCGACTATTGCGCCGCCATTTTGTTTTAAAGTAATTTAAAAAAAAATTCTTTCCCTTCAAGACTTGTACTTACATGTATACAAAACCGAATTGAAAAATGTTTTGTTTTTCTTAAATAAATTGTCAAAAAAGACCCTTGATTATGCCCTCACAAAGGTATAATCCCCCTTAAAAGAAATGTTGGTAAAAACCGCGGAATATAAATGCTGAAGAGGAACGTAGGGTACCGATAAGATCGTAAATTCGTCATTTTCGATGTGGCTCGCGTGATTACGACGCCCACGAGACACGTGGGTCGAGACTTTCGATCGGGTACGTGCACATGGGCTGCAGAGCTTTACACACCGGGTATTTTGTGGAGAAATTGGCCGCAGTGCATTATCACGCTTGGGGAGTGAAAATAAATGGAAAACGTGTTGACTTTTAGCGCGCCAGTCTCGGGTCACGTTATTAAGTAACGTATTATTTATAAATATTATCGTAAATGGTTGTTTACCATTTGCCTGGAATGAAGAATAAGTGTACAGCTATTTTCGAGTTTTATGTTTACAGTACTACCTCTCTAAGAGAGCGGTCTAGGGCGGTTAGGGGAAGAAATTCTCGAGAAATTCGTCGCCGAAGCCTTCCCCCACCATCCATTGAGTTGTCCGCGGCAAACTCGAGAGGCCTCGGGTACACTAGACAGCTCGAGCTAGGTGGGGGAAGCCATAAAATGCGCTCAAGCGGAACGGCGGGGAAATTCTCTCTTAGCGAGGGCTCTCTTAGAGAGGTAGTACTGTATATGGAATATACAGGGTGATTCGACCTATTCCTTGGAAGGGGTTATACTAAAGACCGTTTGCATGAGTGTCCGAGTTATGGTGGCTTTAAGGGGGTTGGCCACTGTGAAAATGACGAGCTCGTTCGTCGCTTGAGACAAGTCAAATTGAAGAGGAAAATCCAATATATGGTGCAGGAATCGCAGATTGAAACTTATGATTACAACGATCGGACTGGAATTATCGGTGTGAAATTTTCGAAAAATCGATTTTTTTTGCATTATCCAATGCAAAATATAGATGGTTATAAATACGGATCTGGCATTGCCGATCGTTCGTAAGTAGACAATTTATATGAAAATTCCGCACTCGAAACTTTAAACTCGTTTTTCTCGAAATGTTGTTTTTGAAAACGGTCTGCACTTTCAAAGGAAGAATTTTCGAGCTATCCGTCTCAAATTTTGACACAACATTCTTCACGCCATTCTTTTCTTGCTATGCAAGCGTTTTTTTCAATCTACATATTTTTTTCAACCAAAAACTTTTGAAAAAATAGGCTAAATTAGATACTTTTTTTCGAAACTCCGCCATTTTTTCAATTTTGATTTTAAAAAAACCTCCAAAGCAAGACAGCGGCTTCTAAACTGATTGATAATCTTTTTATAAATTTTGTTTCAGATAATATTCACGGCCACAACCGTGTACACCGTGACTCCTTTTTTTCGAAGACATTTACAACCGTTAAGAACAGAGTAAAAAAAATTCAAATAACCGTTTAAACATTTATTTTCTGTTCTTCATGAGTGCTTTGATTTGACATAAAAAAACGTCAGACTAATTAGCGTATTTCAACCATCAAAAAAAAATCGCGCAATCGGCTATTTTACGACCCATTACACTATGATTCAAACGCGTTTTTCTTGAAACTCTGTTTTTTCAAAACGGTGTACACGATTTCTCGACATCTAATGAACGGATTGACTTGAAATTTGGTACGCTTATTCAGTGTAATGGTAGTTAAGTCTTGACCGACATTTTTCTACTTAACATATTTTTTCCATTAGTTAATAACAATAAGGTTGTCATTTCTCCTCGAAGTACCAAAAAAAAATTCATCATTTTTTTTTGATGATTAAAACACGTTTACAAAAAAGCTCGGTCAAGTCTTACAAGGAACATCCCTCAGGTGACACCCTTCGATTTTATTGAAATTTGGATATGTTATAAAGCACCGAAAAGTAAGCGATACGTATTTTTTTGATGGGCGGAAAAAACGAATTTGAGGGGTGAAACCACCCCTTAATTATTTTATTTGCAATGGCACTATAGTGGATTTCTCATTGCTTCGGATTAGAAGAATTTTCGTTTTTGTTTCATTAAAATCGGTGGACTCCTTGTGTGTGACACTGCTATATTACCCCTAGAGATGCCTTTTTTGGAGGGGTGGTTTCACCCCTTAAAACCGTTTTTCCGCCGATTAAAAAAAATACGTATCGCTTGCTTTTCGGTGTTTTATAACGTATCCAAATTTCAACAAAATCGAAGGGTGTCACCTGAGGCATGTTCCTTGTTAGCCAATATTATCTATTTTAAGACGAAACAAAACGTGTTTTTTTTGTTTGTTTGAGATGAACCGGGTGGCCGAAATCAAGTACACTGTTGAGGCCGTCATGTTCAAAGGTCCTTGACGAGATTGCTTATTACTTCTTCAATTGTTAATATTTTTACGACACTCGGTACTCAACTTTGTCAATATACATAAAAATAAATCCCAAAACTATTTTTCAATAATCACTCTTATTCCTTCCAATTTTTTTTATAATCCTGATTTTTGGGTCATTACAGTAGCCCTACGCCTTAAGATTTTTTCCAAATTTTCAGACTTGCTACCAAAACAAATACTTGTAAAAAAAATACTCCACTCTGGGCACTCAATAAATCCTTTTTTAAAGCTGATAAATAAATAACAGTTTTTAAACAAATGCATGCCCAAAATTCTCATAATCTGACAAATGAAAGTTCCAAGTGGCAAGAAATATTATTTTTCTGTACGTTTTTCAAAAATCGACGAGATTACGAACCCGTGCCGAAGTTGATAATATCTGTACACGTTTCGGAATTTTTTGGAACATTTTTTTCGAGTAATTCTTTTAGATTTTCGAGAGAGAAAGAACGGGTCACATGGGATATTTTATTTCCGAAATTATTGTGGGAATATTGAGCATACATTTTTCAAAGTGATCATTCGTTTATAAGCTTTCAGAAAAGTATCAATTGAGTGCCCAGAGTAGATTACTTATTTTTACAATTAATGATTTTTGGTAACAAGTCTGAAAATTGCTAAAAAAATCCTAAAACCAACATAACTCGGAAACCCCTGATTTTCAACCCCTAATTGACAGGGATGAATGGACTCTAGTACGTATAACGCCTATCAAGGAATAGGTCGAATCTTTCAAGGTGTACTAAATACATTCTTATTCGAGTTATCGAACAAGCCAACGCAAATGCACGAGGTTGAAATTTACATCGTTGGAACGCAACGAAAATTAATATTTGTGAATTCCTTTAATTTATTTTGACAAACTCTGCTTACCAAAATCCTCCAACCATTCTTCAAGATATTTATTTAGCGATCTACAATATAAATCCTAAAAAAAGATTTTCTATAACAATAAAAATATAGAAAATAAAATGTAAAGAGCTTTCGTTGCGTTCCAACGATGCAAACTTCAACAGCATCGCAAATGCGAGGAAAAACGATTCCCAATCGATTTTTTTTATCCTTTTCACAATGTTGAATAATTAACGCACGCATGTGTCGTGTGTTCGTAAGAGAATGGAGAAACAGAGGACAATGATTATCGGCTGTTCGAAGCTATACGGGAAAGAATAAAGTTTGCGATGGTGAAGGTGGATTATCGGCGGAGTTTGAGCGTCGTACTGGCGCCAGGGGGGTCTCGGGATCCGAGAACTCGCGTGTCCCTTCGTGAAAATCCAGCGGAAAGTTTATACATGCTGTCGGATGGACATGTGTATATACACAGTTATTCACGCACGTATACAAGAAAGAAGAAAAAAAAGGCAAGAATAAACTGTAGAGTCTGGTAATCCTGACAGTCGAATGTACCATCGTGCGGATCGAGTGAGTCACGTGTTACCACTTGAGAAAGTGCTTTCGAATATGATCCGTGAGAGACTACGTTTTTTCCATCTCATTTTTTCCCTCGCGAGATGTTCGTCCTCGGTGCCACCCGGTATCTCGTAAATACGAGGCACGGGCTCGAGATTTTTCGAAATTTTTCGTCAAATGCTCCGTGCATGCGAGAGGGGCGAGAGAAAAAAAGTGTGTAGAAAAAGAATATGAAATGTAATTTTCGATGTGGTAATTTTTAACTGGAATTTTGCAATTTGCTATTGAAATATTGTGGACGTCGAAGTATGGAAAAGGACCGCAAGGTACTACTTGAAATAATGAAGATGGGGGTAGTGGGCGGCCGAAAAAAAGAGAAGAGCAATTATAAATATAAAATGGGGACAAGAAATTTAAAAAAAGCAATGAAAAGCACAAAATTGAAGTTTGCATCATTGAAGTACACCGAAATGTTTCTTCTCATTTTTTTTCGTCATATGTAAGCTTCAAAAATGATTTAAACATTATTGGAGTTTTTTTATTTGTCAATATACAATTTAAATCTGCAGAAAAACAATATTGTATAATAATGAGAATGAGGGAATGATATAGAAAAATGTTCGTTGGATTCCATTGATGCAAACTTCAACACCATTGGAAAGCATGAAGTGGAAATGTAAGAGGGCCTAAGGGATGCCTAAGGGGAGAAGTAAGAGCAATTATAAATGGTAGCCTATCAAAATGGGGATAAGAAATTAACAAGGCAATGGAAAGCACGAAATGGAAGTTTGCATCGTTGAAGTGCAACGAATTTTTTGTTATCATATTTTTTCGTCAGATGTAAGCTTCAAAAATGATTTAAACATTATTGGGGTTTTTTATTTGGCAATGTACAATCTTAATCTGCAGAAAAACAATTTTGTGTAATAATGAGAATGAGGAAATGCAATTAGAAGGAAGATGCTCGTTGGATTCCACTGATGCAAACTTCAACGTCATTGGAAAGCATAGGGGCAATCTGGCAGGCCGTATGGCGTGGAAATGTAAGGGTAAGTAGTAGTAAGTATTTTTATTCAGTGTTCTTTTCTTTACATTTGGTTACAGCTTGCCTTTGGCTTTTTTGGATCAAACATGTGTGCTGAGATCCTCGGTGATTAACAATTATTTGTCTTACGACTATTTGGTGTTGTTTAAATTTTTAATATTTGTGTTTTCGGTTACCCAATTATTTGAGGTGATAAGGACGATGCGACGTGATGGGGGGTTATTTACAAATGAGTGATAGTATGATTGAGCTCTCTAACGTCTCTGCTCTAAGACCGAGTTCTGAGATCTTGGGATCTCGTTATTAATTCCGGTTAGGTTATTGTCAAGGTCACTTAATTTTTGCAAGTATGTAGTGAAATTAGTCGTGGCTCTTTCTCTAAAGCTTGTTTCGCCAAGCATCTCGTAGAGATCTTGGATGAGAAAGCTTCGTGGCAAGTTCCCCGCTATTTAATTTAAGAAAGCTCGGAAGAAAAATAGAAAGAGGCATAAAAAATAAAATTGAATAAATCCAATGTGTGTGTAGCAAAATCGATGCGTCAACATACTGCAAGGAATATAAACACAGGAAAGCAGATAAACACATGGAAAAGTATTGGAAGCACAAGATGATTAGCAGCAAATTAAAAGAAACGTGGACCAGAATAATATGTGGAAATGTCGAGAAAGACGTGGAAAAAGGGAATGTAGACCACAAATATAAAATATGGGAGGCAATTGAAAATTTGAGACATATTTGCGAATGTACAGACATTAAGGCGCAGTCATATTGGCGAGCTATTAACTGGTAGATAGTGTCCTAGTAAACTATTAGCCAATGACGGTTATATTGGTGAGCTAATAACTAGAAGGCAGTGAGCTAGCAAACTGAGCTATAAACAGTGGAATGTTGAACTGTTGGATAGTACGAAGACGGGTGCGGTCACATTGGCGAGCTATTAACTGGTAGATAGTGTCCTAGTAAACTATTAGCCAATGGCGGTCGTACTCAGAACTACTAACTATAAAATAGTGAGCTAGCAAACTAGTATCTAACGATTGGGGGACACGCATAGAGCTATTAACGCTGAGCTATAACCCAGGTAGGAATTGACGATGAAAAAAGGGCTCGCCAAGCTCTGAAACAAGGCTCACATTTTTTTATTCAGGCTGAGCACCAGCCTGATTTCTGCCCTAGCTGAACCTCTGAATAATAACGCGGTTTCTGGCTCTTGCACACAGGCTTGACCAAAGGCTGGTAGAAAAGCCTGTACTAAGCCTGAAACGACGAAACAACAAGGTTCAAAACGAGCCTTGATGAAGCCTTCACAAGCATTTATGACCAGGGTTATCCCAAACTCTTCTCGAGGCTATATGAGGCCTGTTTTTAGTTTTCTATATTCTATATTGGGGTAAATTTAATAAATTTGTAAAGAATCCATTTTATTTATTATATATATTTATTATTCATTATGTGATATGTTCGAAAATATATATAAAAAATATTTTTAAAAACCATACTTTATTTTATTTGTTGTTTATGGGACACGTAATACACAGAGTGTGCGCAAACTCCAGAGAGTGAGTATATACGAGATCTGTGTGTGACGAGAAAAAAACATTTTTGTGTACCTCATAAATATCGATAAGAGAATATGTTTAAATGTTCTGAGCTGCCTCCTTCGCTTTCGTTTTTCGTGCCTTCGGACCCGACAAATTTATTGCTAACTTTTGTTTTTTCATAAAAGTACAGAAAAAATATTATTTCAAATTTATTTTATTTTATCATAACCTGAAACAAGCCTGCATCCAGCCTTGATTTTTAAGCCTTAAAATTTACCGGCTGAATAAAGCTTGAAATAACCCTGAGTTTAGGCTAAGCAGCCAGTCTTGGTTCCAGGCTGCTCCAAACGATGCAATGAAACCTGGCCCAGGTCTGTCTCACTTAGGCTCGCTGAAACAAGGCTCGCACAAGTTTGTTTCCATCGTCAGCCTTTTGATTTCCTACCTGGGAAACAGTAACGTGAGGCAGCGATCTAAACAGTGAACACTGTGAAGGTGAAATGTTGAACTGTTCGATAGTACCAAGCGAATAACGCTAGACTACTAGTCTCGACGTAGCCGAAGTACTAGTCGAATTAGCTGAGCTGCAATTTCAATAGCTCACAATGTGAACCAAAAACTAGTGACCGATTGTATAGCCATTCCGCCCTAACATCATTAATCAAATTGCAGCTTAGCTCTTCTTGAGCTATTAAATAGATACGCCCTTAAGGGCAAACTAAGCCAGATAATAGTAAATAAATTGGAGGAATAGTTGGAAAATAGCAGATTGTTGGAAATCGACCGGAAAATAGAAGCACAACTGAAAATGCAACCGGCAAAGCAGCTAAAAGAGTATACAAGGAACAAAATAGTACTACTAGCTAGAATTAGTTAATTAATCATCAGAATGTCGCAATTAATAATTGGAATTTTTTAATTCATGGTACAAAAAATTCTAACAAAACAACTGCATGACAAAATACAAATGAATGAATGAAGCAGGAAACGCATAACGACGCATTATTATAAATGCTTATAATCAATAGGAAGAATCTATATTTAAAATGTTCGAACGGATCAAAAAAAAATATTGAAATTCGGTCGGTTTTTCGGGGGCCCCAAGCAGATCCGTTTAGAGACTTTTTCAATCGCCACATGCGAGAATCATTTTTCAAACGCTTGTCGAACAAGCGCGTGTCATCTTTAAAAAACCGAGACAGCTGTTTCATCGAGGCCTCACATTGAGGAGGGTCGAGCGTTTCACCGATGAATGTTAAAGGGACCGGATTTTTTCCCCCGGCATTGATACGTCCAATGAACGTTGAACATGGAAGTTTGACGGTTCCATAAAGCTTACTGCGTCGATTTCGCAAAAAGAAATGTCAAAACCGAAGCCTGTTCGGGGGGTCTCCCATGCCAAGTTGCTTAGGCCTTCGTCCTTCCAATAATGTTATAGTAAGAAACCTTCCAAAAATTCAGCGAGATCGATCGATAACTTTTTGAACTGTAACGTGAGCAGTTTTCCAAAAGACGCCTAAAGGAATACCTTATAACGCCGCCATTTTGTTTTGTTTAAAAAAGAATGTCATCATTTCAAACAGATCCGTTTATTTTAACCTAAAAAAAATCATGAAAAATGACTCATTTTCTCAAAAATTGGACTTTAATTGGACATATCTGTGACGCTAAAAAAGATCGTCGCGAAGACCGGCGACGTGTACCCAAATCCTCGTGGCTCGAGTCTCCCCACATATTTCCTACACACATCCCGAGCAACGAGCTTTTCTCGTCTATTTTAATAAACTTTCAACCAGCAATGAGCTTGAGCGTCTCACGTTTATTTTCTCAAACTTCCAGACCCACGGAAGATGCGCTCCGGCCACTTTTTGAAAACTTCTTTCTCTTCTCTTTTCCCTTCAATTTCCCTTCGTCGCTGTCAACTCTCATTCCTGGCTTATTTTGTTTTTAATATCCCTCAGACGTCCCCCACGTACTTGTATACTCGTCATAGCCGTTTCGTGCATACACGCCAAAGCTATTTACGAATGGAAGATGTTTTTCTTCACCGACAGCTCGTGTATGTGGGCGGGTGTGATCGGTGTGAAGACGATAAGAGACGAATTCGAACCGGAAGTCGTCGGATATCGTACTCTCTGATTAGCGATTGCCAGGCCTATCAGATTCCATTTGTATACGGTATGTACGATCGGCGTGCCAACCTTTGGTCTTTCATCGTGCAAATACAACTCTTATCGCGCTTCGTCCATTTATTCAAAGCGGTGACCGTTTGCAGCAACTGATAGTCCCGAATTGATGACGAGAATCAAATCATTAACGTATAAATGATAACGTGGCCAATGAAACCGATGCGTAATTGAATAAATAATTAATAAAAAATAAAAACCTCAGTTCATTATAGAAAATAAATTATAATAAATTAATGAAAATTGTATTAATTTATTACAAATAGATAAATTATAAGAAATGAATCAAAGTTGTATTAATTCATTATAAGAAATTAATAAAAGTTATATTGACGGGTAAGGCTACTGTGAAAATGACGAACGACCGTTCATCGCTTGTGGTGACTCAAATGGAAGAGAAAGGTCCAACATACAGGGCAGCATAAATTGAAGGTGGACTTATCATTACAACGATGGAACTGCTCGTAGTAAACTAACTTTGAATGTGTTTTCTCGAAACTATGTTTTTCAAAACGGTGTACACGATTTCTCGATATCTAATGAATGGATTGACTTGAAATTTCGTATACTTATTCATTGTAATAGTAGTTTCGTCTTGACCGACGTTTTTTTTTCATTTGTACAATAGTATATTTCATTAGTACAATAGTACACTTGATTGGTACAATAATGTAATTACAATAATGTGATTTTTTCTCAAAAAAATGGAGAAAGTAATCCATTTTTTAAAATGAGTGAAACACATTTTTTTCAATAGTTATTAACAATAACGTAATTTAAGTTTCATTGGTACATTTCATTAGTACAATAATTTAATTTTTCCTCAAAAAATGGAGCAAAAAAATCAATTTTTTTAATGAGTGAAACTTTTTTTTATTAGTTATTAACAATAACGGAATTCTTCCTAAAAAAACGGAGAAAAGAAATCAACTTTTAAAATGAGTGAAACACGGTTATAAAAAAAAGCTCGGTCAAGTCCTCGCCGATATTATCTATTTTAAGAAAAAAAAACTGGTTTATTTTAAGGAAAAAAAGGTCCTTCACGAGATTGTTTATAACTTCTTTAATTATTAATCTTTTCTTATGAACTATGGTGCACAACTTTGTTCATTTACATACAAATGAATGTTCAAACGTTTCTTCAATGGTCTGACTCCGACCATTTTTTCTTTTAAAATCACCCTGATTTTCGGGTCGTCGCAATAGCCTAGCCCCTCAAAAAATTATAACAAATAAATGAATAAAAATTATATCAATTATGAAAAATATAATAAATAAATAAACCTAAAAAAAATATTGGACCCTTTTTTTACAAGCTCCTGTTTAACTTTACTTTCTGTTAGATGCAAAACGGAAAATCGATATTTCACCCTCTTCCCGTCTACTTAGAGCTCTGAAATTTTGCAAATATGCATCTAAAAGGTGACAATGCATGATTCGACTTCAAGAATAAAATAAAATATAAAATATCCACAAAATTTTCAACTTTTCATGTAAAATTAGGGATATCTAATCATCCATATAAAATCTCACTAACACATGCAAACAAATTCGTAGCCGACTGTGTTTGTACGTGGCAAGTTTATGTGCAGCAAATTAGTCATAAGTTCAATCCGAATTACAGTCTGTTATTTTTTACAAGCATTCCATGTTCCTAACGAACAAACTCGTAAACTAGTAAACTACTAGTAACAACTAACTAATCAAATCAATTAAAGACTAAAAAAGTAGCAAATAATTTTTTTTACCGAGTCCACCTATATGTGACTATAAATAAAAGCTCGGGGCGTGCAAAATTTAGACATATAATCTTTAATTCACATAAATCCGTGAACATATCAACTGTATTTAATTTACTGTAAAACAACCTTAGATTTCTTAAATAAAAATCCTGAAACTGAGTATAAACGTGTGATAATAATTTCTCTAATTACTATTGTGCCAAATTAAATACGGTTAATAAAACTGAATTGATCAAATTTATTAAACATTTAAAAAGTTAAGCGCCCCAAGGTTTTATATATAGTCACATAAAGGTAACTTGGTAAAAAAAAATTACTTTCTACTTTTTAGTACATTAAGGAAGTTGGAGCGTTAGCCACAATCCAAGGTTAAATTTAATAAAAAATACATGTTATTGTTTACACTATACTGAGTCTACGAATTGTTTGAACTTTTTTCACCACCAAACAATAGAGATGAAAAATAGTTTAATGTATGTAATTTAACGTGCGGTTAGATGGGCAAGACTTTCACACTAAAAGTTATGTAATTTTTATTTTTATTTAGCACCAAGATAAACCATTTCTAACAACGGATTAACGCAAACTGAACCTTCGTGAACAATCCTCATCTTGCCCATCGTAAACCATGGGCCAATAATCTCGTGACGTAAATATGAACACGCATAATTATGAATTACTCAAAATTTCATTGTGAATTTTATAAAACATTCGTTGTCGTAGTTTTTTTCATAATAATCATCGATAACGTTATGCTTTTTTAAGTTGGTAGTAACACAAAAGTTTTTCTACTTTACGTAGTAAAATGTTAAAATGCATAATTTTGTCCTTTAATTATATATTTAAAAAAATTAGCATATATAGAATAAATCTGTACCTCGTATGCATTTTTTTGCGGTTCATTGAAAAAAATTGAATAAACCGTCATTTGACTCAACTGAATCGCTGCAACCTCCTTAAATAAAAGCTTGTTTTTTTAAATATGTTTATTACATATAAATTTTAGCCCTATGCCGTAAGAAATTGCAACAGCCTGTATACACCCCCGTGTACGTAAAACACACACACAGGTATGCCTGTATGTATGATAGACTGTCCGTGTATACGTATGACTGTAGATGCACAGTGATGTATATAAGGTTTGAGGGTCGGTGCCCATGGCGATCGATCCATTTACGTCTGGGCGTCGCGACGCCGGGCAATGTTCTCAAGGGAAGAAAAAGCTCGCGAGCTAGCTCCAAGTGTCCTTCACTCAGACGATTCACCCTAAAGTTCTTCATTCAAAGATTTAACGGGTATGAAGTGCAATGATGAACAGGTGAACACACTTCGCCCTCCTCTCATCAAACCAGAGTATTGTCGCCCTCGGACGAAAATTTTCATCGCGAAAGCAAAAGAAACAGTTATTCGTCAACTTGTTCATTAGTTTCTTACTGCGTCACTCGAAACTTTCGTAACTTTTCATCTTGTGGCGAAGTTTTAGAATTTTCGAGAATTCGAAAAATTAATTTGATTCAATTTTTTAGAGACAATTGGATAATTGTTGGGCAAATAATGTTGGGATTCTTTTTAAGGGGGCTGCATAAGGATGAAATTTAAAAAAAAAATGCGATTATTTTATTGCATGGCTTCATAAGCCTCGGGTTTTAGCTTCAATTTGCAACGAAGATTTTGCAAGAACTCAAAAAATTGAATGGTATTGAACTTTGCATCGTTGGAACGCAACGAAAGTTCCGTAGCGCATTTTTTTTTGGCAAATTGAGGGCTCCAAAATAACTCGAACTTTTTTCAGGATCCTTGTTAGAGATTTACAGCCTAAATATGTAAACAAAATTTTTTGATGATAATGAAAACGAGGCGATAAAAAAATAAAAACGAATTTTCGTTGCATTCCAACGATACAAATTTCAACATCGTAAAAATTGACCGAGTCGTGACGATTTTTGTGAAGTGCCCACTGCGCTATGGCGAACTTTTTCCCCTCGAAACTGTTTTATAAAACGCCGTGAGGCGTATCTCAAAATCGATTTGACTCACTTCAAATTCGCACAGAGCATAGTTTATTACACTTTCTATCGAATAACCAGCTGATTTTTTTACGTTTATCAATTTGTTAATAGCAATTTAACGAAAATTAGTAATTTCCAAATTACAAAAAAGTATCCGGCCATACGAAAGTTTTATCGTTATTGAGTTTATTTATTATTATGTAAAAGTATTTGCCATGCAGCAAGGACGAAACATTGTTTAAATAACAATAACCTCATTCTTATCAACATTTGTCAATATTTCTCAATTGAAAAAAAAACTAAAATTTTACAAGACTGTGTATTAATTATGTGCAAGTTCCCGACTTCGTCATCCAAATACTCTCATCAGAAAAAAAATTGAAATCAACTCGTTTTTGACCTTAGCACGCAATTCGATTTTTCTGCTGTATAATTATAATAATCATAATAGTAATAATAATGAATATAGTATGAAAACATTTATATATAATAATTTAAAAAAACATTAATCATGATATAAATTATAAATACATTTCGACAATAAAAAAAGCATGAAAAAATGTCCCTTTCTGCTTCTTCGAACAGAGCTTCCTTCGCATGCAATTCAATTTTTCTGCTGTATAATTATAATAATAATAGTAGTAATAATAATGAACGTAGATTATATATATATATTAAAAAATAATGAATCATAATATGTCTTATAAATACATTTCGACAATAAAAAAAAATTAAAACGATTTAAAAAGTCTCCCTTTCTGGTTCTTCGAACAGAACCCAAAGATTTTTCTTTTTTTCCCGAAATATCAACCGACTCGGAGAAAATTGAGAAACATTTTCCAGCCATCTCTCTCTCTCTCCCGGACTTGTGTGTCACCCGTAACATCTTTCACTTTGCCTGAAAAGAAAACCGCAAGAAAGCTCCAGTCGTGAAACTGCCATACAATCGACGTAGCTTCACCGATAAAGCGATGCGTGCGACGTTCTCACATCGGCAGAGATTCGATATCCGTAAGCGCATATCAAAACCAACGCTGACTGAAACTATAAACGTATCGTCTTCGCTTTCCACCCGTATCTTCTTCTTCCTACGAGACCACACGATTTGCGACGTACTTTCTACCAAAAACATCGTCACCCCCACGTCGAGTCATGTAATGCAGCGATATTTTGTGACGTTGAAGTTTGCATCGTCGGAATGCGACAAAAATTAATTCTGTTTAAAGGCTGCTGTGAAAAAAAAATCGATCGTCGTTTGAGGCAACTCAAATTGAAGAGGAAGGTCCAACGTGTGGTGCAAGAATCGCAGATTGAAAGCAAACTTATGATTACAATGATAGAACTGCTAGAAAACTTTAAGGGGGGAGTACCTTTCGGCGAGGAATTGTTTTTCTGATTTTAATTATTTTTGTTTTTAAGGAAAGATTTCTTCACCATTTGAGATTTTTTTATTAACCTTTAATATTAGTATAGCTAAAAAACTAATCGATCGATTCCAATGAAAGTTGGTACAAATATTTATAACCTTAGTGTCTAAAATATGACCCTTAATGTTCTCGAAAATAAAAAAATTAAGAAAGATTTTTTTTTTGCAAAATGTAGCCACTTTTTTTTTGAAAATTCAATCTTTTTGTTTCAAAGCGTACCATTTCATCGATCTTTGACATTTCTTACTTTTTCTTGGTTCGTGTTTTATGAAGTTTGCATCGTTGGAGTGCAACGAAAATTGTTTTCAATTTCTTATTTCTATTGTTATCCAAAATCCTATTTGTATAATTTTTTGTAGATCGCTAAATAAGAGTCCTAAAAAAAGTTTGCGTGTTTTTCGTAGCTCAAATATGCCCAAGAAAATTTGGGAAATAAAGAGAGAATCATTTTCGTTGCATTCCAACCATGCAAATTTCAACGTCATCATATATTGCGTATGAGTGTGTGCGATAAAAGAAAAGTCTTCGTTGGATTTTTTTCAGATTAATCTCGCAGACGCTACGTGTCACGCCGCCTGACAACATCCGCCGCAATCCGTTTAGAAGACCGTGCCATACGACCGCCATTTTTGAAGATTAATTAAAGAATACCAGGTGGCAGCTAAAGTAATGAAGCATATCCTAAGTCTCGAAAATGGTGGAAAAATGTTTCCCTTTAAAAGAAATCATGAAAAGAAGCAATTTTTCCCTTGCCTAAAGATATCTTCCCCCTTAAACGCGTTTTTATCAAAAATATGTATTTTGAAACGGTGTGCACGATTTCTCGACATCTAATGGACGGATTGTCTTGAAATTTGGTACGATTATTCGGTGTAATAGTAGTTTAGACTTGACCGACGTTTTTCTTCTTGGCTTTCTTTTCATTAGTTATTAACCATGTCATTTTTCCTCGTAAAATCGTAAAAAAACTTAATTTTTTTCACGATTGGAACTCCATAGCAAAAAAGGTAATTCTTCAGATAAGTGACTTTTCTCAAAAGTAAGCCTAAGCATTTTTTGTTGCTATTTTCTCATTTACTGGGTTTTAAATTATGATATTCAGTCGGGGGAAACTGAAATTCACGCCCCCCCCCCCCCCCCATAAAAAGTTATGGGGTTTTGAAGTTCGCGAAAACACGTGATTAGGGAAGTTTTTAACTTTTCGACGCCAAAATTGGATTTGCTTGGGTTTTTGAAAAATTCAAAATTATTTTCAAGGTTTTTTTGCTTGTAAACCATTTGTTAATGGAAAAATGTCAGCTTTCCCCGACTGAATATCATCATTCATAACCCAATAAATGAGAAAATAGGAAAAAGAATTCTCGGAAAAGTCACTTATTTAAAGAATTGCCGTAAAAAAAAAAAAAAAAAGAATGGGCAAAAATGGGCAACACGTATTTTTTTATATCTGCGAAACCCGATTTTTAAGGGATGAAACGCACCCTCGAAAATAGGGGTATTTTTCGTTTTTCGTCGACAACGTTATCGTTCTCATCTCCGATGTATAGTGCACGGACAAAATAAACATTGCTGCAATTTGAAATTTATTCATGGTTTTGAAGTTTGCATCGTTGGAACGCAACGGAAATTATCCTTGATATTTTCGTTTCTTTATTTTTATTACGTTCTAAACCCTTTTTTCCTAGATCAGGTTGTGGAGCCCTAATAAGGGTGTTCAAAAATGTTTCAGTGCTTTTAGTACCCCAAATAGGCCAAAAATTAGGGCAAAACGAAAAAAATATATCTTTTTTCGTTGCATGCAAATGACGCAATCTTAAATACTATATTTTTTCATATCTCGTATCGTTAAAACGTTATCCACAAAAAACGAAAAGCACCCCAACGTTCAGGGGTGCGTTTCACCCCTTAAAAATCGGGATCCGCAGATATAAAAAAGTAGGTGTCGCCTATTTTTACCCAGTCTACAAACATGCCAAATTTCATCGAAATCGGAGAGATCGACTTCGCAACCTTTCCTCGTTAACCAACATTATATGTCTTAAACCGGGATATACATTTACAACGATAAAAAAATCGATTTTTTTTTCTTCGGTTTTCTCAAAACTGCATTATCGAAATTGGCGTGCAGGATTAATAAAAAATTATTAAGCCAATTGAGTTGAAACTTGGTAGAAATATTGATAATATTGGTACCTTCTCCTTGACGAGAATTGTTTTTGAAAAATTGAAAAAAAAAAAACTACTTTTTCCATCCACATTTTACAGAAATGTTGGGTTATTTTGATGATGAATTAATTTAAAAAAATTGTTTTGTGTACTAAAATATACTATTAAAGTATACCTGAAGTTTGATAATTGTAGAGTAATTATTTCTTAGTTTAAAAATCCCTCAATATTGCTTATTTTTTTCCTGTCTAAATGTATATCCCGCCTTAAGAAGAAAAAAACTCGGTTTTTGTTTCAGATTAGCCGGAACGCCAAAATCAAGTACCCCTCACGTTCAAAGTTCCTCCAGGAGATTATTCACAACTTCTTCAATTATTAATCTTTTTCTATGAAATTTGGTACATAACGTTGTTAATGTACATACAAATAAATGTTCAAACGATTTTCCAATCATCTTACTTATTTCTTCAAAATCATTTTTTTTCAATAAGTTTGACTTCGAATTGTCACAGTAGCCTAACTCTTTGTTGCTTCATTTTTCTTAGCTTATTTAGGCTGTGTAAATCACTCAAACATTTTCAAGTATTCTTATTAGAGATTTACGACCTCAAATAGCAAAAAAGGCTTTGAATAATTATCAAAATGAAGAAATGAAAAAAGAAAAAAAAATCATTGCACTCCAACGTCGCGATATATTGAACTTCCTCTTTACCATGGAGTTGAAGCATGCATAATTGAAATGCAACGAAAATGATTCTCTTTTCATTTTCCCAAATTTCCTTGAACAGATTTGAGCTACGAAAATGACGCATACATTTTTTTAGGACTCTTATTTATCTCCATATCTACATAAATTTGTATGTAGATATAAAAATTAGATACTAATTAATATTAGACATAAACTACGTATCTACATAAATCTGCCAAATATGATTTGGGATAATAATGGAAATAAGAAACTGAATACTTTTCGTTGCATTCCAACGATGCAAGCTTCAATGCCATCTCCTTGCCCCCCAAACATAGTTGGTGAAATTCTAAGTGAAGCTCTTCGAAATATAATGGTCGTAGCGCCAACGGCTGCAACGTTTTTGTGATCTTGAACTCGCGCTAGCGTCGAAAAGGTCACCTTGCGGATTCGAGGAAGGAAAAGATTCTGCAACATTGTGTGGTCCCTTACGAAATTGAACGATGGTTTATTATCCTTCCAGGTACGAAACCGTTACTGCGAGGTATGTACTTTGCTGTCTTTATACGTGTGTGTGTAAACGTAAAGAAGAGCTGGTGTGTACGTAGGACGAAGAATGAAGGCAGGTCCGTATAATTTCACCGAGCACAGGGTTCTCTTTGAGACGAAACGCTACAATTTGTATGTGCGTGTATATACGTATACACGTATGTATGTACACCGTGTTACGAGGGCCCGAGAGTATACTATTTTTGGCGACGTTGCGAGAACCTCACAAGTCTCTGGATGGATCAATGCGGATCCCGAAGTATTCGCTCTCTCTCTCTCGCTCTCGCTACCTTCGGAGCCCTTCGAGCATCAACCCCCTTTGCCGCCGCTTTCGCTCTTTCCCCGAACGTGCTCCCCTCGTGCGGCCAATCTTTTGCGTTAGGGTGCGTCGACTGTACGGCTCTTTATGTTATTTATTCACGCGGTGGATTTGACGCGATTATTGCAGTAAATGACGCAACGAGAGGCGCCTTTCCTAATCAGATCACCTTTCAGGGTAAAGCCCGCGGGGGAGAAAAGGGGTATGGGAAAACTGTAGAGCTTTTTCTTTAGAATATTGCACTTGGAACAATTGTTTGTTTGGTTTGAGTAAAAAAGCTCACGGTAAGAAAATTCGCGTACGAAAAATAAAAGCTAGAGCTTTTTCTAGAGCAAAATTCTACAATGTTGTGCTTGCAACGTAAATCGTTTGGTTTGGGTAAAAAAAAAGTCTGTGGGAACGACAGACCCGTACGAAAATTGCAGAGCTTTTTTTCTAGAGCAAAATTCGAAAATGTTTTGAAACGATTGAAATTGTGAAAAGCCCGCGAGAAGAAAATCGCATGCGTAAATTCTTGAGCTTTGTCTCGACCAAAGTTCTCGAAGATTGTGATTGGAACATAAATCGTTTAGTTTGGGTGAAAAAACAAGTCCGCGGGAAGAGAAAAAACGAAAGTGAAAATTCTAGAGGTTTTTTTTCGAAAATATTGTATTTGGAACAACAATTGTTTGACTTCTTTGGGTTTGGTGAAAAAAAAAGTCCGCGAGAAGAAAATACATTTACGAAAAAATCTAGAGCTTTTTTTCGAGGGCAAAAGTTTAGAATTTTAGAAAATTTTAGAATATTGTGCCTAGAACATGAATCGTTTGGTTTGTTTGGGTTTGGTGAAAAAAAAAACAAGTCCGCGGGAAGAAAAAAACATTTACGGAAAAAAAAAATCTAGAGCTTTTTTTCTAGAGAAAAATTCTAGAATATTGTGCTTGGAATATGAATCGTTTGGTTTGTTTGGGTTCGGTAAAAAAATGTCCGCTGAAAAAAAAAGACGTATACGAAAATTCTAGCTTTTTTCTAAAGCAAAATTCTAGAATATTGTGCTTGGAACATGGAAAGTTTGGTTTGTTTGCGTTCGGTAAAAAAAAGTCCGCGCAAAGAAAAAAACGTATACGAAAATTCGATTATTTGGGTTCAAACATAAATTTTTGGTTTGCGTTTGTAAAAAAACCTCGCGTCAAGAGAATACATTTACGAAAATTTTAGAATATTGTGTTTTGGAACGTCAACTGTTTTGTTTGGGTTTGTTTACAAAAATGTTAGAGCTTTTTTTCTATGGAAACAACTCTACAATATTATGCCTGAAACATAAATCGTTCGGTCAGAGTTTTAAAAAAAGCTCGCGGCAAGAAAAGACGTATACGAAATTTCAAGAGCAATATTTGAGAATATTGTGCGTGCAACATCAATCTTCGGATTTGTTTGGCTTGGGGAGAAAAAAGCCCGCGGGGAGAAAAGTCATATACAAAAGTTCTAGAATATTGTGCTTGAAGCATAAATCATTTGCTCCCAATTTCCTGTCGGCGCATTTTTATTGGTCCGAAGCAAAGGCAAGATCGAACGTGTGTATTCGAGATCGAATGCCATGTACATTTCGGGCAATTGTACTTTGGAAAATCGTTGCTTGGCGATACAGCGCTTGAAGAATCCACGTGGGTCCTGAGCTAAACGTTTGTTCGGGCCCAAGTAAATAACCGCCGCTTCGAAGCCGAAAAAACCCGAGAAAACATCGCCATTCGATAAACGAGTGTACCCGTGTAAAGATTTTGGCGGATAAAAGTTAAAAAAAAAAAACCTCGAGACGTACAAAAGAATAAAGCCTTTGGAGGACGCCAACACCGCTTTTTTCCCCGGCCCTCTGTCGCGCGGCGTTCTTTGCGTCCGCAAAGATGCACGAACATGATTTCACGAGCAAAAATAAAAAAGATCGCGGTTGCCACCGGCCAATTCAAAAGACAAAAAGAACAAAGGACGAAGCGTTTGCAGCCTTGCCTACACCGAAATCGAAAACAAAATTTGATACATAATTGCGAGGGAAAGATCGAGGCCTTTGTAGACGCCGACGAGGGACGCCGCTTTTTGTCCCCGAGCAACAAAATTCGATCATTTTTTTTCATCCAACCGCCACTTCATCTCCGTGTCTATTTTACAATTAGTTCAAGATCAATTCTTCGTCACCGTCGCGATAAAATTGTCACAAAAGTTACAACCAAAAAAAACATTTCTCACCTGTCGATCTAACGTTTCGAAAGTTTTTTCGTCCCTCGGACGAGGCACAACAAATCACAACTCGCACGATTTTACTTTACAATGCACCGCGAAAATACGTGTTTTCTTTTTTTAATCGATTTTACGAGACCAAATGCGTCGCGTGACGCGTGAAGAAAGCCGGCTTTTTCTACGAGAGGCGCAATTGATCGTTGCCGTCGAGCGAACTGCACGTAGCGCTACCGAAGACCGAATGCAGAATGCACGAAGCGACGCGCGCCTCCGACGTGCCTCCGGCGTTCCCTTCGAAATTCCGTACAGCGCCATCCCACGAGCCGCGCGGCGAAGCGCGAACGCCGCTAGGCGCATGCGCCGCTCACGAGTTCGCCAGAGCGGGAGGGGATGCGAACGGCGAGTGTACACGGCGTTTTTCACGCAGGCGCACGGAAGTTTCCGCCGTGACAGCAGACGTTTTTCAGTTGTACCGACGGAATAGATGTCACTCGGATCGATCCCGATGAGAATTACGGCTTATAATATCCGGCCACGTTAAAACTGTTTGTTTGCCCGGAGAGCTTCGTTATTCAGTTGGTCTCGTGAAGCTTTTCGAAGGAACGATAACGACAGGCTCGAGATTCGAGGCAGTATCGCCACGTAGCTTAAATGAATCTTGAATAGCATTCCGTCGCTCCTGTTATCAATCTACGAAAAAATGGACTACTGGACGCCGTGGCTCTTCGTTACTTCGTTTCTATCCTTTGTATTTCTATCCGGCGGAGTTGAGCTAACCTTCGAATTGCCGGACAATGCCAAGGAATGCTTCTACCAAGAGATCGAGAAAAACGTCACCGCGTCTCTCGAATTCCAGGTATGAATCGATCGATCGAATCACCGCCGCGAAATACTTCGCGATCCAACGACATCGTTTTTTAACGCGCTCTGCCCTTTGCGTCGATGATTCGTCTTTGACAAGGTCGTGACAGGCGGACAGTACGATATCGACGTTACCCTCGAGGCACCCAACAAGGAGATCATTTATCGTCAAACCAAGATGCAATTCGACTCGCACGTATTCACAGCGCCGTACAGCGGCGAATACAAGGCCTGCTTCAGCAACGAGTTCTCCACTTTCTCTCACAAATTGGTCTACATGGATTTCCAAGTAGGCGAGGAGCAGGCGCTTCCCGGTCTGGAGGAGCACGTCACTGTCATGACTCAGGTTACTATGATTTTTGGTGAAATGCCGAACTTCTCAAATCTCGAGCGATTATGAATGTCGTGATAGTCGTTTTCTTTTACCTTTCGATTTAAATCGTCGTTGTGCCTTGCGATATTAGGGTTCCGTACATATGACAAATTGTTTTCAGTTGTTTTAATACGGCATATAGTACATAATATACAGAAATTCCAAATTCCTAACTAGTTTAGTTATTGTGGTAGACCCTGTAACAAAAATGGTCTAAAACTGACAACTTTGACGCCTGTCATTTCTTTATTATTGAAGATAAAAAAGATGAAAAATATTGGGAATACAAATAAG
This sequence comes from Ophion obscuratus, assembly GCA_964007375.1. Lineage (NCBI taxonomy): Eukaryota > Metazoa > Arthropoda > Insecta > Hymenoptera > Ichneumonidae > Ophion > Ophion obscuratus. The sequence goes on along the minus strand of OZ023322.1, from coordinate 17,794,428 downwards.
TCTCTGCCGTTTGATAAAAAATGTCCCAACCAGGAGGCCATGGTTAAAATTGTCAGATGTAAAACGTCATCGTGAGGTTGGACATCTGGGAAGACCATAACCTTGAAATATCAGCTATTTTGTATCAGCATCACATAATTTTTTTAGTGGGAAAATGTCTAGTTTTGAGCCGAATAAGCATGATTTGCGGGAACCATTGCGTTTGGCACGAATCTCCCTCCAATAATACTTCCAATTCCGTGTCTTCGTTTCGGCCTTCCGCTACGTTCTTTGTCCACGACGTCAAACTCACCGTTCTTGAACTTTTGAAACTGCTTACAACAACTTCTCTCACTTAAGGCCTTAGGCCGCAGTAACAGGTATAAAGTCATGTGCAAATTTAACAATTTTTTTCATCTGCAAAAGTGATTCACTCATAAAATTTATTACACTATTGAGTATGAATATCAAGCTGTTAAACCTTTTTTTTCGACGTACAAAATAGCCTACTACTAATATTTTCTTTTGTTATCTTTTTTTTAGGAGCTCCGCGGCATGCCACTTAGCATCGACAATTTTTTACCTAGTACAAAAAACAGAAATTCTCGTCAATCTACATTAGAATACCTACAGAAGTCCGTACGGAAATTAAAAAATATTGTTTTATTCAAAAGTTGTAGGTATTTGAACTTAAGGAGGTTGGAGCGATTCAGTTGAGTCAAATGACAGTTTATTAATTCTTTTTTTCAATGAACCCCATAAAATGCATGAGAGGTACAGATTTATTCTATATATGCTAATTTTTTTAAATATATAATTAAAGGGCAAAATTATGCATTTTAACATTTTTATTACATAAAGTAGAAAAACTTTCGTGTTCCTGCCAACTTGAAAAAGCATAACATTATCGATGATTATTATGAAAAAACTACGACAACGAATGTTTTATAGAATTCACAATGAAATTTTGAGTAATTCATAATTATGCCTATTAATATTTACGTCACGAAATTCCCATGGTTTACGATGGGCAAGATGAGGATTTTTTTTTCTAAATTTGCACTAAGGTTTAGTTTGCGTTGATCCGTTGTTAGAAATGGTTTATCTTGGTGCTAAATAACAATAAAAATTACATAATCTTTAGTGTGAAAGTCTTGCCCATCTAATTGCACGTTAAATTACATACATTAAACTATTTTTTATCTCTGGTGTTTGGTGGTGAAAAAAGTTCAAAAAATTCGTAAAGACTCAGTATAGTGTAAACAATAACATGTATTTTTTTTAAATTAAATTTAACCTTGGATTGTGGGTAACGCTCCAACCTCCTTAAGAAATGAATTTTCAGTGAAAAATTTCGTTATAACTGCTCATAAACCGCTCATAAATTGAAAAGTTTTCGATTAATCAGACATTCCGTACGAACTTCTCTGCGAAATGCAATTAGGAACATAACTTTAAAATTTGAAGTAAATCGAGTGAAAATTGTTGAAGTTATGTGTCACGCCAATTGGAAAGGCTGCTTCGAGAAGTTTCGAGTAGTCGGCCATTTTGTACATAGAAAAAAAAAAGATATTTTCTAGAAGCTTGACATTCATACTCAATAGATGTGTAATTAATTTTATGAGTGAATCACTTCATCATGCAAAAAAAATTGTTAAATACGCACATGATTTTATACCCGTTACTGTGGCCTAAGGCCCTAAAGCAGCCTCACCATATGCTTCTACGAGCAATCGATGCGCCTCAGCTGCAGATTTCTTCCAGTTAAAGAAGTAAAGAAGAGTTATAAAGCTCCCGCAAGTGACGCTCATTCGGCTTAAAACTCGACTGTTTCGCACGAAAAAAATTATGTGATGCTGATAAAAAAAATCGCTAATATTTCAAGGTTATGGTGTTTCCAGATGTCCAACCTTACAATATGACGTTTTACGACTGACAATTTCAACCATAACGTCCTGGTAGGGCCATCTTTTGTCAAATAGCAGAGACTTACTACTTGTGCTCCCAATATATTTGTGCTCTGCTCAATGGGCTTTAAAAAATGACACCCCACATACCAGGGTAAGAAACAAAATTTTGTTGCTCTTTCTTCGTGTATGGGACCCCAATGAAAAATAATTTTATTGAATTTTAAAATCATTGTCACGCTTACAACATTAATTTTCTTGTTTTCATTATACAAGATTTTTTTTTCGTTGATTTATACATTAGGTCGCTAAATAAGCATGTTAAAAAAGATTGTGTGTTTTTGTTGGTGAAATATGCCAAAATAAGTTGAAGGAATTTGGAAATGTTAATTTTCATTGCACTCTGACTGTGCAAACTTCAAACATGTACTTTTAACGAAAAGTTGTGACTAAAAATCGTCTCGTTTATACGGCACTTTATGGAGATTGCTGACCACACGTCTATCTTTCAATTTATACACCAAATAACTCTAGATGCCTGATATAAACTGCGTAGGGCGTGTAAATAATTCTGAAGATTCGATAACAACAGTAAAAACAGGGGGTCACAGAATGTTTGAAGAAAATATGAATGATAAAATTGAAAAGAATGTGGCTAGTGGAAGAATTTTCGTAGCTGCGACATTTTCAGAGAAAATGTAAAAATGTCTAAATCTACTAAATTTGCGCGAAACTTTTTATCCCAGTCGTTGTAATAATTGAATGTGGCTAATTTTTATGGAGGAACTCCAAAAACGACCCCACAATATACAGCCATCCTCGACAAGAATACCTTAAGGGGTGACGTTACTGTGACGAACAAAAATCAGGGCTATTTAAAAAAATTGATTTCCAAGGGATAAGAATGATGATTGAAAAATCGTTTGTATATTTATTTGTATGTACATTAACAAGATTGTTTACCAAATTTCATTTAAAAATATTAGTAATCAAAGCAGTTATGAAGAATCTCGTGGAGGACCTTTGAATGTGGGGCTGAACAGTGTACTTGATTTTGACCATCTGGTTGACCTGAAACTAAAAAAAAATAGTTTCTCCTTAAAATACATAACGCTGGCTAAGACGTGTTCGAACTTTTGTATCGTGCGTCAATCGAAAAAATTACAATTATTTTTATTTTTCGAAGGACAGCGGCTAATAAAAAAAAATGTTAAGAAGACTAATGAAAAAGAAAGATTAAGAAGACTAAACTACTATTTTATGAAATCAACTAATGAAAAAGAATGTTAAGAAGCCTAAACAACTATTACGCTGAATTGGTGTACCAAATCTTAAGCCAATCCGTTCACGTTAGACATCGAGAAATTGTCTACACCATTTTGCAAAACAGTTTCGAGAAAAACGCGTTTAAAGTTTTACTAGCAGTTCCATCGTTGTAATCACAAGTTTACCTTCAATCTGCGATTCCTGTACCATATGTTGGACCTTGCTCTTCAATTTGAGTTGCGTCAAGCGACAAACGAGTGTCCGTCAATTTGACAGTAGCCCAGTTCCTTAAAAGCAAGTTCAGCATTGAACCTTGTTTCTTTGTTCAGTATTGAAGGATTGTTGCAATTTTCAACGTAGTTCCTTTGTGAATTTCCATTTTTTTGCCAGCTCTAACGCACCGCTGCGGGCAGTACAAAAAATCAATGTAATAAACGCAAATAATCAGCAGTCTGCGAATTTCAAACGGCAATTTTTTACATTGGATCATATCGAATGGATGACATTCATTTAAAAAGGAAGAAAGTTATACGGGAACGTTCAGTAATGTGAAAAACGATTAAAGATTCATACTAGATCGAAATAAATTTTAAAACATTGTTTTGTATACTTGAATATACTATTAAAGTATACCTCAAGTTTGATAATTGTAGAATAATTATTTCGTAATTTAAAAAATCCCTCAACAGTGCTTATTTTTTTCCTGTCTAAATCCCGTCTCAAAGCAAAACAAAATCGATTTTTTTTTTTAATTTTACACTAATGATTCCTCAAAACCCAATAAGCTAAAAATTAGATATACGCGTCGTTTACACGTGTAATTGAAGTTTTTATCGCCAACGTATTCTCAGCAGCGCTGTCATTCGAACAAAAATTCGAATTCTCTTTGCAGATGGAGGCGGCGGCCCACGAGGTGCACAAGAACATGCTACGAATGGTCGAGTATCAAACGTACCACAGGCTGCGAGAGGCACAGGGTAGAAAACGCGCGGAGGATCTCAACGAGCGAGTGTTGTGGTGGTCGGTAATGGAAACTGCCGCGATCCTCGTAATAACCGTGGGCCAAGCGTTTGTCCTCAAAAACTTTTTCACCGAGAAAAAGAGTTTTCAACGATCGTACTAATTTCACCGGAATAATCAGCCGTTACGGTAATCCCGTGCCGTAAACGATCGTGTTTCGCAGCCCGTCGTGCAAATTCTTTCGTATTCGTAACGAGTAACATGGCTATCGCGGTATCGTCAACGTCCACAGGAATCTCCGAATGTACCGTTTGTTTTCTCTTTTTTTCTCTTCTCATTCCCTTTATCCCGGACGAGTATCGCGAGTTACGAGTGTGGATTGCGACAACGAGAATACTGGTGAACCGCGTGCGACGAGAACTATAGGGAATTTTCATTGATTATCAACGACAGCGTGTGGGCATTTTGTGAACGGACATTGCGCGCAAGTAGAGTTCGAAGGGAGACGAAACTCCTGGCGAGTCGTCGGACACTTCGTCGCCTCTTGATCTGCCACGTGTCCTTTTCAGGAACTTCGTATTGGCTTTGTTCAGTTGAAAGTTGTCGTCAAATCGTCAACTGGTAACGATACAATCGTAATTTTCACACGATGTACCTGTTATGTAATTAAATTAAAATGTTTTGTGTGAAAAAAATAACATTCGCCTCTGAGACGTGGAAATTTGCATCGTTGGAGTGCAATGAAAATTCTTATTGATTTTTTTTTTTTTTTTCGTTTTTTTTTATATCCATTATTATCGCAAATCTTTTTCCTGCAGGTTTTTGTTGCCATTTTTTTAATAACGATTCGCAATATTGTAGCAACGATTTTTGGAGACTGATTTTGCGAAAGAAAATATGGCTATACGAAAAGGTATACTTTCGTTGCGTTCCAACGTTGCAAACTTACATTTACATATCTTTTCTTTTACTGCGTATGTTCGCCGACTGCTGAGATGCGAAATAATTGTACAGGATTTTGCATTCGCAAACGCGACGTCGAAATAATCGACGTCACATTTTTCACCCTGATTAAGAATGCGAGTGTTTGAAATCGTTGCTGCGTTATTGTGTGTCACTTGGCGCACGTGAGTACTTTTTTTTAATAAATTCAAATGTGGGACTCGACAAAACTTTAAGGTAATCCCATCGCTTCACACTAGTCATACCACTGATCAAACTTGAGACTTGTACAATTTATATTTTTAACATATGCAAAAAAATAATTTGTGATAACTTACATTTTCCATGTGTAAGCTATTAAATAAATGTTCACCTTTAAGGCCTTATATACGCGATTTCGCCGATTTTCGAAGGTACTTTTCTACACGCGCTTAAAAAAAATGACGCATATATGGACAACATTTTTTTACAGATGTATGCACATGGTTAAGTATAAGTAAAAAAATCAGAAATATTAACAAATGGCGGAGATATAATAAAGCAATGTATTTTTCTTGCGCGTGCGCGTTGATGGTGAAAGTTCTCGGCATCGGTGTGGGTGTCAGAAAAAAATGAACATTTTTATAATTTCATAATGAATTTATCTTCAGTGTGAACCAACAATATTATAAAAGAAATTATTATACTAAAAGTTCGAAACTTAAAATTTTTTTACACAATTTGCTGTCGGTATTTTATTTTTTATATTTTTTTGTGTCATTGAAATTTTTGTTTCTGTGGTTCACATCATAGGTGATGATACGATACACGATAGGTACAAATTTCAAAGCGATCTGCACCTTCGTTCAATAGTTAGAACTTTCACAAGGTTCAAAAAAGTGAATCGTGAATAAACGGCTTTGAAGTTTGCGGTCGGGCGCGCCGCGCGGTATCTATTATACGCTCTGAATTCTGCAACTTTAACAATTTTTCGAATTTTTCAATTCCGTAAAGCTTAAAATATTCCTGACCGTTCAGGCTAATGGAATCAAAAATGATAAAAAAAAGTGAAAAATTTTGAAATTTTTCGCAGATATAAGGCTTTAATTAGAAAAATGAAAAATAGTTATTCCAACGATCCGCGTAGTATTTGTAGGTTTGATATTTGGCAACATTGGTTCTACCTCCGTCTCTTTTTACCACGGTCGTACATTTTTTACTCAACCAGGCGAGTTTAACCTCCATGCTTTTCAACGTCGATCTGTCAAAACAATGTCAAGTGCGAGAAATATAAAGCATTGTATTCGGGCCGCGACTGATAAAAAGCGTGAAAAATTTGTATCGGCGAAATATGTCGGTTAAAAATGAAATATGTGTGGAAATTCGAATGACTGAGATGAGGTTAGGACTACAGTCAGCTGTTGCCTTGCTGTTACGTCTCTTGATCGTAGCAAGTGGTAATAAATCCAATACCGGAAGTTCAAATTAAACTTGATATTACATAAAAATTAGGTCAATAAGCGTTATTTTTTCTGAGAGCATTGGATTACTACAAGTGTTAAGTATGTAAATCTGATTATTTTTAAGAATCTGACGGATTCCCACTATTATATACACTTTTGTAGCGACCGGAAATTGGGTTTTTGCATGTCGTTTCGGAATTCCTTCACAAAAATACGCAATTTGAATTTTTCTTTCTCTCTAATTAGGTCGATAACTGACCCTGAAGTTTTACACAGACGATTATTAATATATTTATTGAAACTCGAAAAAAATGAATATCCTATGGATTGAAGCCTGGCGATAAGACTATCTTAATCTGAAGTAGAAACCTTCTGAATTGTTTTTCCGCGTGTACAATTGCAAGGAAAAATGTATTTTGTTCAAGATTCCTCTACTTTTCGGGACGTTGCAATCCAACCATAGTGAACACATTAAAAACTTTGATTTTTAATAATAATAATTATTATTATTATAGTAATGCGAATAATGCTAAAAAATGGTTGTAATTGTATCGTGTGCGGTGTGTCAACGTTATCTCGAGTCTCTTTTTCTTTTAATGATTAAACCTCGCACTTTGTCGTACGAAGTAAACTTCTGAATTTACTCATGAATACGTTGTTGCTTTTGAATGGCATAAACTTTTTCGAAAAGTTGACTAAATGGAAGAACTTGGAAGAATTGTTTATCAATACTAAATTGGAATATTAACAATAAATTGGGATATGATTTTGAATGCAAATGTTGAAAAGCTTTAATCTAAATGAGGAACAACCTTCTGAATGGTGTTGAACACTTTCAAGGAAAAAATCATTTCGTTAAAAATGTCACTACCTCTTGGGGACACATTTAAAACATCGATTTTCAATAATAATAATGATAATAATGTGAACAATTCCAACACCTGATTGAAAATGTTTTAAGATTATCAGATTTTAAACCCTTCGTTGATACGCTTATATTCGGCCACGATTTTGACACGCTGGGTCAATTTGACCCGGGTACTTCATCCACCTGCCATTAACAACCCTTCGGCCCGCTTTTATTGAAAAAATCAGAGATACACTTTCAACATTTCGTAATGTCTGGATAATTGAAATTTGGATAGTATAAAATTAAATTGTTGTAAAAAATTATTGAAAACTTACAATTTTGGGTAAGTCAGCATTTTATTTGAAATTCATTCGGGTCAAAATGACTCAGTGTGTCAATGTAGGGTTAATTGTATTGCATTATTAATACATTAAAAAAATTCAATAGTAATTGAAAATGCAATAATAATTGAAAACGCAATAATAATTGAACATGCAATGATAATTGAACATGCAATAATAATTGGAAATGCAATAATAATTGAAAACCCAATGATAATTGAAAATGCAATAATAATGCAAAATGCAAAGACAAATCAAATAATCTGAATTTTTTTGGGGATTAGCCTTGTTCGCATTATTATTACCATTATTATAATCATCATTATCATCATTATTATTGAAAGTCGATATTTATAATGTGTTCCTGAAAGGTTTTTTTACCGAAACTCGTTCCTCATTTAGATTAAAGTTTTTCAACATCTACACTCAAAATAATAAGAATATTCCATTAATTCAAAAGGGATATTATTATTGGTAAACAATTTTCTCGGGTTTCTCCATTTATTCCACTGTTTTAAAAACTTTACCCAATTCAAAAGCAACAACGCATTCATGACCAAATTCAGAAGTATACTTCGTGCGAAAAAATGCGAAGTCTAAGGCGTTGTCCTAATAGAACGCGATTACGCGACTACATCGCGCAAATGTCAGTTAGACGCCTATTCGACAATTGTATGTTTGACCGCGGGTTCGTACGAACAAAATTCGCGCGAATTGACGATGGTCGCGTAATCGCGTTCTATTGGGACAACGCCTAATATTAAAAAAAAAGAAAGTCTAGAGAGCTTTGACACAAGTATTGTTCACTATGCATTTATATCCCGGACAATTTATCGAGCTGATTCATGGTGCCATTGCAACCAAGCCATGGACAGATACCTGTCGAATCGATTATTCTATGAAGTAAAAAATGATGACTTTGTTTCCAAAGATAAAAACAGCTGGAACAGACGAGAAGCTGCCGCCAGGTTTTTATTAACAAACATAATTGATTCCTTGCGCTCATTCAATTTTAACGTTTTCCGTGTTGGCGCGGGAGTTTCACGATACGAGATGACACGCACTCGTTGCGGAGCGAGCGTGACACGTATGGCAATTACGACGGAGCCACGGAGGCATAAATTTCGAAAGGGGTAAATGACGTACCAGTGAGTTCGGCCACTGCGACGTACGGTGCAGTAGCCATATGACTAAATTACCGGATATTGTCAACGGCATATGAAGACGTGCGGACATGGGGCAGGTTTGCCTGATGAAAATATGCTTTATAAAATATTGATTATTGATACAACTTTGAACATAAGAATTTTTCCGTGAGGTCTTTAGGGGGGAGATCTCTTTAAAACATGGAGAGGTTATGACCGATAATTAAAGCCACGTAGAAGATAAGGGACTACTTTATAGTCCCCTGATGGAAATCCGCTTATTGGAATTCGTCAGATTTTAACAAAAAAAGTCAGATTTGATAATATTCCGTCAACTTTCAATGAGAAATAATGTCAGAATATGTCATTTATACGACAGAATCTGTCATATTATTTCGAGATTTGACATTTTCTGTGAGAAGTTCATCATTTCTGACCGGAAATTGGAACATGCTTTACAGAATCTCATATTTTATCAGAAAAGTAATGTTATAATTCAGTAATTTCTGTCAGAATCTTACATAATATGTCATATAATGTCGTAAGAGTTTTCCATTTTATGTGAGATTTTCGTCATTTAATGTCATTTTTTGATGGAATAAAATGGAATTCTTCAACATTCATGAAATATTATGACCGAATCTGTCGAATTATATCATTCTTTCTTATTTTTTGTGAGATTTTCGTCATTAAATGTCTTTTTTATGGAATATAATGAAATTCTTCAACATTTATAAAATATTATGACCGAATATGTCAAATTATATCATTCTTTCTTATTTTTTGTGAGATTTTCGTCATTAAATGTCATTATTTAATGGAATGAAATGCAATTCTTTAACATTCATGAAATATTATGACCGAATCTGTCAAATTATATCATTCTTTTTTATTTTTTGTCATATAATGACCGAACTTGTTAACTTTTGACATTTTGCATTATGAATATATGATATATTCTGATGAATTTTGACATTTAATTATCGATTCTGATAATAAATTGTCAGAATTCTGTCAGCTGAAATCTGTCAAAATTCAATAAAAATGTGACAACAAATTATGATAAAAATGATCGTTTTCTATCATTTTTTGACATTTTCTGTCATTTTTTTCGATGCAACAATATGTCAAAAAATGGAAAACTGATTTATCATTTTTTGTTAAAACATGACATTTTCCGACATAAAGATGACAGAAAGTATCAAATTCTGTAATTTAATGACAGCTGAAATCTGTCAGAATTCAACAAAAATGTGACAACAAATTATGATAAAAATTATCGTTTTCTATCATTTTTTGACATTTTCTGTCATTTTTTTCGATGCAACAATATGTCAAAAAATGGAAAACTTATTTATCATTTTTTGTTAAAAGATGACATTTTCCGACATAAAGATGACAGAAAGTATCAAACTCTGTGATTTAATGACAGCTGAAATCTGTCAGAATTCAACAAAAATGTGACAACAAATTATGATAAAAATTATCTTTTTCTATCATTTTTTGTCATTTTCTGTCATTCTTTTCGATGCAACAATATGTCAAAAAATGGAAAATTAATTTTATCATTTTTTGTTAAAAGATGACATTTTCTGACAAAAAGATGACAGAAAGTATCGAATTCTGTGATTTTATGACATTCCGTAAAGTTAACATAGTATGTGAGGTTCTGTCCGATTTTCATAGATTATTTCCGACAGAATCTATCAAAATATGTACGATTCCATCAAATTATGTTAGAATCTATTCATTTTCACAGTTTCTGACATTTTTTAACAGATTTCAACATTATTTGTCGAATTCCAATAAGCGGATTTCCATCAGGGTCCCGGAATCGCAGATTAATCGGTAGGTCATTTAGCCACATTTTTGAGTCTTGGAACTTTAAAGGCGTTTTACTGAAAACCACTTTATCGTGAACCTAGTACATACAAGATAACTGAACAACTATCTAATAATTTTGAAATTTTGCACACTTTTTGATATCCTAATTATTGTCTATGTGAACCGAAAGTTTCTAGAAAATTATTTAAAAAATAATAATTTTTCATAAACACATTCTATGGTAAAAATTTTATGGAAAATAGAACATTTTCTTTAAAGACGTACCTTTTTTCAAAATTTCACATTTCTTTGGATTTTTTAGGTTCACATAGAGCGTGCGGGTCTTAAAAATTGAAAACTTCTTAGCTGTGATGTTTCAGATTAATGCACCAGACGCCATTTTCAAATATTAAAATAAAAATCGAAAAATGAGATGTAATATTACGTACACATTTTAATTACAGTAGAACGTCAATTATCCGAACGCTCCGGTGCCTTATCCAACCGGTCGATTATCCGAACTCAAGGATAGTATTTTTTCTCAGTTAAGGACATCCCTTTAAGGCGCTATACCAGTGTGACATTTTCAAAAAATCGATTTTTTTGCCTTTTTCGACAGTTAATACTTTGAAGAATATTATTATCATCTATGTAATTTATATCAATATCATTTTATCTTGCAAAAATCGATAGTTAAATCTTTAAACGCGTTTTTCTCGAAATGAGATTTTTCAAATTTGCTGATATTGTAACTCAAAGAGCAATTATCCGATTGACTTGAAATTTGAACTGAGCACTCTTGAATACATTTACTCTACAATGACGTAGGGTATTTTTGATTGGATAAAAATGGACGATTTGGCATTGAAAAAAACGACCATTTTGTAGGCAAGAAAACAGACTTATTTTCATAACTACGCCATTTTGTTAGATTTTGATGTTTTTCGAAAAGCCTACGTCATTGTACAGGAAATACCTTCCAGTTTAACGACATTTTTCTTTTTTTTTTCGTTTCAGCTACTCAATCGGCCGGAATCATGTCAGCAGTGGAGGAACTTTTTTTTAGCGCCTCCGAATGCAGCGTATAAGTCGCTTGGATCTCGATATTTTTCTACGAAAAAATTATGTAATATAGGTGAAATATAGCCAAATATATTCTTAATTTTCCGAAATATTCAATTGAGTACTTTTCTTCCAAAAAATTCCCAAAAATCACCCAAATTTTCAGCGTTCACACTAGTATAGCCCCTTAAGGGGTCTTCTCACTTTAGACGCTAAAGAAGACTATTTTCATTAATGTTTTTGATACGTTTATATTATATATATATATATATATATATATTGATATAAAAGTTGTTACACTTAATAAATACACTCTCGAAATACATAAAATATTTTATTTATTTATTCAAGTCACTATTTATATATGAAAATGGTAGTTAAAAAATGTTCTAAAAAAATTGTATGTCTGCGCTGTTGATGAAATCTCGGGGATGGATCATCCGGAACAAATAAATCCAACGGTTTTAGATTCATTATGTTAAGGCGAGAAATCCCTTTAGAACTTTCGAAAAATCGATTTTTTAAAATCATATTTCGAAAGTATGATACCCAAAGAATATACGGACCAAAGGAAAACTCGAAATACTGAATATTTTGAGTTTTACAATTACAGTTACAAAAAAAATTACAATTAATAGTTTTCACATGTTGAAACTTTAAACGCACTTATCTCGAAACAACTTTTTCAAAAACTGCTCGTGTTGTAGCTCAAAAAGTTATCGAGCGATTTTGATAATATTTTGGGCATTTACTCTCAGTAATATTATCGGAAGGATATACCTAAAGTTTGAAAGGTAGCGTGTAAATAAATAATTTTTTTGGGGTCAAATATGTCGAAAAAAAAGACCGAAAATTCGAACTTTGGAGTAAAAAGGCTCCCAAATTTTCAATTTTGCACTTTTTCATCATTTTTTAGGTATATCCTTTCCCTTAATATGTCAGTAAATGAATGACACTTATCAAATCTTTTTCAGATCAACGGAAAAAGAATGACAACTGCAGCACTTTTCGATGTCGCGGAAAACAGGCGACCGAAGACCCTTAATAACGCTGCAATTCTGTTGGTCATGCGAAAAAAAAAATTTCTAACTCGACAGTTATAATAAACTCATGTCCAAATTTGAGAATGATCAGATTATTTTAACCCTTCTAAAAAAATTCCCGAAAAATACCTATTTTTTACGCCCATGAAGAGGTTTCTCGCCTTAATGGCTATAGCGCATATCATACGATTTTTGAAATATGCAAAAACAACAAAATGGTGGACATTTTTCAAAAAAACAAGAATGTGTTTTTTCACCGTTTTTGGTAAAAAATAGTAGATATCAAAGTTTGAAAAATCCTTGATATACGCTATAATTATAGTTGTAATTAAGGTATAACGGATACCTTAAGGTAACCCCTTAAGGTATCGCCCTAAGGTATCCCCTTCTTTTCTTTAATAAAGCTGTTTCCTAACACTTCGAGATATTTTCGAAATACATTATTGTCTATATGTAACTTCATACATCAGAACGTCTATACATTGTATGTATATCCGAGAAATCGCCCTCGAATTATTTGAAACCCAACCAGAAAATAGTCCCACACGGCTGCTGTTCTTGAAACGCATTCGAGACTCAGCGGCCACGAAACGCGCAACTACTGAGAGACAGCCAAAAAGTGATCATTATTTTAAACCGCAATTGTGATTCAACTGCATAAGTAGTGGTGGTATGACAATTGAAACTTTATTCATTATTAATAGCTATCAAATAAAGAATTTACGGTCGTTGGATTAATAAAGAGAATTTTCGATACTATTGATATTACATTAGTTGATTTTACCGGAAATGCGAGATATATTTTCGATTATCCGAACGATGTCCGGTCCCAATTAGTTCGGATAATCGAGGTTCTACTGTATGAAGAATAAATAGTTTCGACACAAAAGAATCTCGAAACGTTGCTTATTTTCAGCTGCTTAAGGGGTCTTCTCACTTTAGACGCCAAAAAAGGCTATTTTTATGAATTTTTTTGATAGGTTTATATTATTTTAAATTATTTCATTTCATTATTATTGCGTTTCAATTATTATTGCATTTTGAATTATTATTGCATTTTTATATTGATATAACAGTTGTTAAACTTAATAAATACATTTTCGTAATATATTTTTTTTTTAATTATGTATTTATATAACCCAAACACATTTTAAACGCGTTTTTCTCGAAACAACGTTTTTCGACGGCCTGTTGATAAAATATTCGAAACTACTGAACCGGCCCTTATGAAATTTTATAAGTTTTGATCTTTACTATTTTTTGCCAAAAACGGTAAAAAAACTTTTTTTGGTTTTTTCGAAAAATGTCCGCTATTTTGTTATTTTTGCATATATATATAAAACATCGATCCATCTCAGAGATTTCATCAACAGCGCAGACCTACAATTTCTTTAGGAAATTTTTTTAATTACCATTTTCATCTATAAATAGCGACTTGTATGAATAAATTTGAAAAAAAAATGTATTTCAAAAGTGTATTTATTAAGTGTAAAAACTTTTATATCAATATCTATAATATAAACCTATCAAAAAAATCATGAAAATAGCATTTTTAGCATCGAAAGTGACAAGACCCCTTAAGGGGATCTCCCCCCATAACTAAAAGTCTTGCTCGCAATACCCGCAAAACTTGAAGTTTTAAGAGGTTAGGCTACTGTGGAAATGACGAACACTCGTTCACCGCTTGAGGCAACTGAAATTGAAGAGAAAGGTCCAACATATGGTGGAGGAATCGCAGATTGGAGGTAACTTACGATTACGATAGAACTGCTAGTCAAACTTCAAACGCGTTTTTCCCGAAACTATGTTTTTCAAATCGGTGTACACGATTTCTCGACATCTAATGAGCGGATTGACTTGAAATTTAGTCCACTTATTCAGTGCAATAGTAGTTTAGTCTTGACCGACGATTTTCTTTTTAAAATTCTTTTCATTAGTTATTAAAAATAATATCATGACCTCGAAAAATGAAAAAATTAAATATTTTTTTGTCGATTATTGAAACACGATAACAAAAAAGCTCTGTCAAGTCTTAGTCAATATTATCTATTTTAAGAAAAAAAATCGTTTTTTGTTCCCGATCAACCGGGTGGCGAAAATCAAGTACACCGTTCGCGCTTAAAAGTCCTTTACAAGATCGTTTATAACTTCCTTAATTATTAATATATAAAATATATTATTAATTAATTATTAATTAATTAATATATAAAATATATTATTAATATATAAAAATGAAATGATGGAAACGATTTTTCCATCTTATTCCTTCAAATTTACTGTTTTTTAATAACCCTGATTTTTAGGTCGTCACAGTACCCTAACCCCTAAATTTTGCAATGCTCCAAAAAAATAGTCAATATTTCAAGCTTCGTTGTATCGCCTACAATTATATCGCTCTAGTACGACCCTTCAATCATTTTTCACATTACTAAACAGTCCTGTATAACTTAATTTCGTTTCAAATGAAAGTCATTCTTTCGAAATGATCCAATGTACAAATTGCAGTTCGAAATTCGGGGTTGAAAGCTCCCGAGTACCGCTGAGTGGAAAACAACCGAAAATGTCGACGCATGCGCGCCGTTGGCGCAATGGCAGCTCAAGATGGCAGCGCACCGAACAATAATCTGTTTTGATCTCGCGTAGGGCGATAAAAATCTTTACCACGCGTTCCATGGAATACGCGAAGATGTTTTTCGATGCGTATCGAACATCGAGCTGCCTTCGCTGACCAAAATGAATGAAAGTCTCTTCGGTAGAAGCAGTTTCGATTAATTACAACAATAAACATCGTAGATGTACGAATGTCGATGGACAAAACGCGCGTGTTAGTTCTGTATACGTAGGCTCGCGTAATAAATAAAAGACGACCGAAAGTGTGAAACGAAATGCGTTTACAATGAACACGTGAGTTAGTCGATCATTGAGGCCGAAGAAAGAAAATCGCCGCATGGATAAAGCAGACGAGGGAAAAATCGAATTGAGGAAATTATGAGGTTGGAGGAATTGCCGCTGCGTATGAGCTCGGAAGAACGAGACTTCGAAATGGACGAGGAGACCGATTATCTTCTCCAACCGACTGAAGATAGTATGAGGCCGATTATCGCGAGAACTCGCCGTATGAACAATTGCTCGAAATTCTTCCAGCAGGTTCTCTGTGGGTATGTAGCCTCCACTTGCTTCATATTCTTCTCAATACCTGGCGAGGCGGCGATCGCAAAGGAGCGAAAAATGTCTTGTTTTCGCTTGTGAGCTTTCGTTTACCCATTCCAAGTGCCACCTAGTTGAATAATGAGAAAGATTCTTCCAAACACGCGCTTAATCGACAAGTGCGCAATTTGGGATTTAAATTTCCGCGGGGACGGTGTTGACGACAGTTGATAGGTTGATACTCGGCCGTTGCATAGACGCAGTTGCATTCAACAGTTACGGCAGTCAGTTGCTTCCTTAAGGGGCTACGTCTACCTAGAGACCCGAAAAATTGGCCGAATTCCGATTTTTTTATTCTGGGAAACGGTTGGCGAAGGAGAAACATTTTTTTTATCACAAAGGCGTTTACAAAAATCACAAAAAATACAGAAAAACAACAAAAACATGGCCGCCGACAGGATGAAAAAATTTTCGCCATGTTTGGCGGTGGACCCTCTCCAGCTTGAACGGCCGGTCTGAAATATAAAAACCAAAGGGATTATTCAAGTTAACAATAAATACGAGTCGTTGGCGATCGTTGATTTCTAAAATCATTTCTTTTAACAACATGGCGGCGAATTGAAACTCCAGCATACCAAATCTTTGAAAAAAGTCATCATTTTTACGTAACTATTAAAAAATGAAAATCGATTTTTTATAAGTGAGATCGTCAACGACCTTTAAATGTTTCTCATCGTAGCTCCTGTAAATTTGGAAATAATCGATCAAGTGGTTCTCGAGATATCATGTCCACCGACTTTGAAAACAGAAGCTGTTGGAAACTGTAACGTTCGGGTGCGAGAGAGATAGCTAAAATTTTCGAACAGAAATTTCTCCGAGACGAAGAGTTTTTCCGGCGAAGGAAAATCGTTAAAGGGTAGGTCAGTGAATTCCACAGAACCTGATTCTTCACTTTTGCGAAAAAATTTGACCATGGATGAGAAAACTCTGGTCGAAAATTTGTTAGGTTATGTTGACAATCCTTTGAACACAGTTGGTAGCGCTTGGAACATCGATTACACGATTGAGCACTCGATTGGTATTATCTCGAGATGTCAATAAAGATATTTATTTACAACAAAGTAATTTCTGTTTATTGCCGATTTTCCGTCTATTTTTTCAGTTCCTCGTTTGTTTAGGCCTTTGTTTTTGTATGCGTCTTTTCCCAAGGTATGATCCTCGGGGATAAACTTCCGAAAAGCTGTTACACCCGATTTGGCTGATATTTCGAACAGATGTTCCATTTAATATATAAAGACATGTTCTAAAGGGATTTGTGGGCGCATTCCAATAGTCCACGAGATATCGAACTTTGAAGTTTAGTTTTTAGCCCGCACGAGTATATATCGCTCGCCACGGCCGATCGATATCCCCACTCCTCCGACTTCACTAGTGGCTAGCGTGCCCCGCTAACCCCTGCAAGTATATCTATATAACCCAAACAAACAGAACCAAACCCTCCAAAAAAAACCGAAACAAATTCGATATCTCGTAAACTATTGGAATGCGCCAAAAATCCCTTTAGTAACAGCTATAACAGCTGTAACAGCTTTTCAGAAGTTCGCCCATCAATATATTTAGTGAAGCTCAAAAAATGGCGATAGGATTACCTTAAGGGGAGATATACACCTCGGAGCCGGA
Source organism: Ophion obscuratus (assembly GCA_964007375.1). Classification (NCBI taxonomy): domain Eukaryota; kingdom Metazoa; phylum Arthropoda; class Insecta; order Hymenoptera; family Ichneumonidae; genus Ophion; species Ophion obscuratus. Next base: position 17,776,840 of record OZ023322.1, on the reverse strand, counting down.
AAAAAGGTAATTTTTGTGAATTTTTTCAAGGAAAACTATTTGAAATTTCGGATTGGAGTTTTAATTATCTAAAAGTATGTATATTCAAAATTATGTTTAATTTTCTTTATTTAAAAATATCAAAAATATACAAGGATATTGTATGATCTTTGGAGCGTCGTCAAAAAATCTGCGTACACGTCACCCACTGGCGTTTCTTCAAAAATCATCTGAAAAAAAAAAATCAAAAAGATTATTAAATTAGATACTATAATCTAGTACTTGTCATAGCCGATTATGAAAATATTGATTTATGACAAAATGGCGGACGTTTGAACATTAATAGTGATTTTTGGGCCAAAAATTAGTTATTATTTTGCCTATAAAACAAGAACTAAGTAACGGAAAGAAAAAAATCCTATGACAAGTACTAGATAATGGTGTATAGAATAAACACAAAAAACCTCAAGGCAATCGGTGTATTGGTTTTCGGGAAATTTCGAGTACCGATTTGAAAAACGTGGTTTTGAGAAAAACGCGTTTGAAAATTTGGGAATGAATAAATCATGAAATTTGTCAACTTACATGGAATCATCGATACCAGGCCCATAGTGTAGGTCTTGTACGGTCGACGGAATGTTCATAGCTTATAAATCTTCGACCTCGACCATCTAGGTGTATATCTGCCTTTAAGCTCGGTTGTGTTTATTTTGATTTTGTGGATTCCTGGTTCGATCATGTCGATAAGGTAGAGATATCAGTAGCGCCTTACAATATATATATAGATACCCGCGCGCCTTAATCAGGGGGCTGACACTGGTAGATAAATGCTGTTCGCCAAATGTCCTTGCCGGACTGTGGCGCTAGTAGTCGTGTGATAGGCATGCATATATATGTATGTTGCGCCGGTATTTCGAATATCTTACATGAATAAAAATCTATTGATATATTTGGAATGATTTTCCGTTCTAATGATTTTCCATTTGAACATAATAAATAACGTCGCCATAACGATAACAGGCGAAAGCGACGAAAGTATCGAATCGTTCACCTGATCGGAGTATTTAGAGCCGAAGGCTGTCACACAACAGCCAACGCTAGGCTGTGGCGATTTCAAGAACTAAAAAGCTGGGACAAAACGCGTTTTTGTTTATCGTATGGGAATAGTAGGCCAGTGTCAGGGGGCTGGCCTTAATGAATCAATTTAAGAAACTCGGTATTTCGAAAACGCTTGCGAACGGCGCAAAATTCTTCCACGCAGCCTCGTATTGGCAAAAAGGTCTGTGCAAAATTCCGCGTAAATCGAAGGTAACAGCCATTCGGCAGTTCATCCCAATCCTCTTCCAACGGCAATTCCAATATCTTCTAACCTATAATTGTAACTGTTTCGACCAATCCCGTTGCTGGACGAACGGAAGCAGAGCAACGCGATTGGTCAAAACCCCATCAAAGTTTCGATTCTCTACACCAAATGTGGATGTTTTTGCGTATGGGTTAGCAATCCACGCCTGTAAAAAATTGCTGGAACGATACGATGATCAAGCCCATACACAACGAACAAATACGTCATTACGACCCATAGGTCATTCCGATAATCCCTAACACAATATACGTTCGTGAGCAAAAAAAAAAGCTCGGCTCGCAATACGAAAATAGCGACTTCGATATCGAGCGTCTGCGCGACTTCCGTAATTATCGTAGCCTTCTGCGCAGGCGCGCGCAAACGAGAAAAATTCGGGAACATTACCGTGCGTAAACAAAGCTCCGATCGCCATAACGCATACACAGTGGTCCGTATTTCGAAGCAGAGAGACGTCTCGAACAAACGACTAGTTTGGGGTCAGCTGATCAAGAATACGCGTCATTTGTATATCGATAGACAGGTGACAAACGAAAGTGCTGCCGAGAATTTGACGTTTGTCATTTAACGGCGAAAAAGATCGGGGCGTAAGAAAAAGTATCGGATTGCACGTACGCAATGAGGTTATAAATGGAGACAACGAGCAATGTTATCCGGATGTCAAAGGAGGACATTCCTCTGATATCGAAACCGCGATATGACAGCTCCTGGACAAGGTGACGTAGCTTGCAATTCAATCCGATCGACACTCAATTTTATTCACCAACGACCAAATGGTCCTCTGTCGATATTTCAATCTCCTACCGAATACTCTAATCTTTCTCAATCGTTGGCATAAAATTTGTCTCCGATGCTGATGCGCGCTCTGCGAATATCTGTTGGGATAGCACTTGCGCTGCCATAACGCAACGTTGATCAACGCGCGTCGGGTGTACCGGAATAGGAAACGAATAGGGTGAACCGACCAATGAATGGACGGATAACGACCGTGTAGAAGTTTGCATCATTGGGATGCAACGAAAATTTAAGTTTCATTATTTTCATCATCCAAAAAACTTTGTTCAAATATTTAGGCCGAGAATCACTAAAAAGGATCTTGAAAAAAGTTTAAGCGATTTTGGAGGCCTAATTTTGCCAGAAAAATTGAACTGCGGAACTTTAGTTGCGTTCCAATGATGCCAACTCCAATATTATGAATAACGACACTGTGGGATTGGGATAGACTGTAAATGGAAATATCGAAAGAAATTTTCCGGTGGCTATAGTTGCCAAAAGATTATTCCGGTAGTAGAAAAAAATATTCAAAGGAATTTCGACAAATAATATTGAAGGAATTGATAAGTAGCGAAGTTACTATATCCCCAGTCAATGATCAAAATGACCAGTAATTGGACGCTCAACCGCCAGTAAATGGACGAGTAATGTGAACAAATGCTGTTAAGCAAAATGATTTACTTTTATCAACAGGGTCTTTCCCATCAGAGGTCCATGATCTTAAATTATGAGAAAAAAAACTATATTGTAATAAAAATGATAAAATTAAAAAAAATTAAAAAGAACGTTCATTGCATTCCAACAATGCAGACTTCAATGCCATAAAAAAGTTGGTCACAAAACTTTTGTTGCGTTTCAACGATGCCAACTTCAATATCATTTAAGGGGTTAGGCCACAGTAAGGGGTATAAAAGCATGTGCGAATTTAACAAATTTTTTTCGTATGAAAAAGTGATTCTCATAAAATTAATTACACATCTATTTAGTATGAATATCAAGCTGTTAGAAAATATATATTTTTTTTTTCTTTGTACAAAATGGTCGACTACTATCAATCGATAGAGTTTTATTTGCATAACTGTAAAATGGTTTTTCCAAAACTTATACAATGACAGAAAATATATATTAACAAATCTTAAAATCTCTGCAGTTTCATCCTTATCCATAACTCTGTATACATCTGCTCACCACTCGCCTAAAAACCCATTTATTCTTCTCCTCTCTCAGTCTCTCATTCCAAACTCCTTTTACTCTACACTTCCTCAATCTCCCTGAAATATGCGCAAATCCCTTTCTGTATTTTTCCTCCTAACATATTTATTACTTCCCCAATAATCGCCAATTAATCAATTCCTTCCAGCCATTCCTCCACGCCTTTTCTCGCATTTTCCGTCACCATCTCTCTGCGTTTTTTACACAACAATAAATGCTCCAGGTTCTCATCCTGCTCATCACAAATTCTGTGCATCCAGTCACTCTCTCATTTCTTTCCCGCTCTTCCAACATTTTTGGATCTTATTCTAGCCCACATTTCTTTGTCTTTGCCCGTCACATTTACCTCAGACCAATATTTCCAGGGCATAATATCATCCTCCACAATAAACTTATACCTATAATTGTACGTCGAACCCTTTATTTTCTCCGCCTCTTTCTCCAAGGTCTCGTTTTTTAAATTTTCTAATCCTACCTTTATTCTTGCTTCAATTTCTCTCACCTCTCTCCGTTCCCAAATCACCCCGATTATAGCCTGCGCCCCCATTTCCGTTAATACACGCTTTAAGCACTTCTCCCACTTGGACGGCACATGATTCACACTGGCCCTTATTTCCTCCATCAGACAAATTTTTGAAAATGGCCGACCAGAGGTGGGCTTACGTTATACGCTCATGGTCGGTGAAAAAAAATGTTCTTGCTATAAATCGATTAGTAACTTACTCTTTGATGATAAAGCACCGTTTTAGGAAGAAAGAAAGTTGATTTTTTGAAAATTCTAGTGTGGCCTTACCCCTTAAGTTGTAGGACTCTAATGAGGAAGAAAGGTTGCGGTAGCTTCGATCCGCCAAAAAAACGATTCGTTGCATTCCTACGATGCAAACTTCAATATCATCCAACATGTTTACTCTTATAAAGTTTCTGCGAATGTGAACGATAAAAAGCCAGGCTGTATCGGAGGACCATTATCAAAGAGAGAAACGCTAGCCCACTGTTAGCGAAAAAGTGTAATGTCAACATTTTACTGTTTACATTTTACGGTACTAATGTTTACATTTTACGGTACTAGAGCAAAACATTCGTTTGCGAGGGAATTATTTTCATTGGTTTGTTTCAAAGAGGCGATAGAACGATTTGGTGGGAGACTTGAAATCAAAGAACATGGGTATACGCTGGCGCATGTAAACGTACAGCGCTCGATACCAATGGTACTAAAGTTTACATCGTTGGAATGCAACGAAAATGTTTTTTTTCGTCGTGCTAATTTTTTTTTGCCCATTTAGGCTACAAAATCACTGAAACATTTTTAAACACCCTTATTAGGGTCCCATAATCAAAACTTGGAAAAAAGGGGTTTAGATAGTGGACAAAATAAAGAAATAAAAAAAGTAAAGAAGAATTTTCGTTGAATTCCAACGATGCAAACTTGAGCAGCATCGATGCCTATGGTTGGAGGCAAAACGATTGCAGTGTTGCAATATTACTGTAATACACCTCTTATCCAGGCGTCCGTGCACAGATGTTAGTCGCGTCTAAGATATTTGACGAGAATCTTGCATTTCGACCGGCGGCCACCCGTCTCCGAGTTATAAATTGAATTGATAACCAAATCAATGGAAAATATGAGAAATACGGGTGAATCGTGGTGGAAAGACGATATCAAGAGGCACGTTCTACAATCTCTTTGTACTATTGCCTGTTAATTTACCATATTTTTCGTTCGAGCCCTTGGCAGCTTTTTATTCCTCTTTTTGTCTCCTGTGTCTTCAATGATTTATTCACTTATTTGCAAATCATTGTTACCACACACACACCGTGGGACTCTACTGAAATTTCGAATAATTTGACTTTACAGATGTTGCACGTGGATGTGGCGAAGATGCTGCAGAAAGCGAGAATTGCGCGCAAGGACAATTCACATAGGACAACCGATGCACGAAAAATTTCCCACCAACGTCATAAGAAACCAGAAATACAATATCATAACGTTTTTACCATTGGTACGTTTTTGTTTTTCTGACTAGCCTTCGAACGAACGCCCGATGTATTTTTCCTTACTCATATGAACGCCTGGCGTGTTGCAGGTTCTGTTTCAACAATTCAAATTCTTCTTGAATCTCTATTTTCTGATAATGGCGAGTTCTCAGTTCATACCGGACTTGGTTATCGGAAATGTGTACACTTATTGGGGCCCATTGTGCTTCGTGCTGACCGTGACGATTTCCCGCGAAGCCGTCGACGATTTTCGACGATACAAGAGGGACAAAGAAGTCAATGGACAGAAGTATTACAGGCTCGTCAGAGGCTCCGACACTCCCGAATCTGTACCGAGCTCGAAACTCCGTGTTGGCGATATGGTGAGTTTTTACATGGGATGATATGATGTATATGAGGATATACATGAACAACGATAAAAAAATCGATTCCTTTTTTCTCTCTTTAAACGATAGAACTATATATGTAGAATATTTTCCCAAAGTTTCAAAGCGAAATTCGAAAAACTTCAAACGTTACGCCAAAACTTCAAAAACTATAAAGCCCATTGAGTTGGAACTCTGTAGAAATATTGATAATATTGGTACCTTCCACTTAACCGCAATTGGTTTTGAAAAAATTGAAAAAAAAACGACTTTTTTCATCCACATTTTACAGAAATGTTGCGTGAAATGTTGATTTTTTTTTGTAAAGTTTGATAATTGTAGAATAATTATTTCTTAGTTTAAAAAATCCTTCAATATTGCTTATTTTTTTCGTGTCTAAATATATATCCCGCCTTAAGGGGAGGTACCTGAGTAAACGGTGAGAAAAACAGGTAAATTTCGGGAATTTTTATCTCAAAAACTAATGTTTCGATTGGATCCGATTTTTTTAAATTGGATAATATGTACATTGAGGTATGGTTAGGAATTTTTTTAAATCATTTCGTTGACCGGAAGCGATTCAAACGCGATTATCTCGAAACATACTTTTCAAAGTCGGTGCCAGATGTATCTCGAAAACGGCTTGTCCTATTTTGTCCAAAATTGGATACAATATTCTTCGATAGTTTTTCTTGTTCGCCACGTAGGGGTTTTTCATTTGATTGAACCATCGCTTTTTTATGCAATGTGTATGCAATCCAAAATCGTCGGAAATTGCGAACGAGAAAACGAATGTTAAATTAAAACGGTCGCAATTCCGTCAAAAATGAAAATTTCAAAAAAATCCTACGTGGCGAGCGAGAAAAACTATCGAAGAATATTGTATCCAAATTTGGACAAAATCGGACAAGCCGTTTTCGGGATACATCTGGCACCGACTTTGAAAACTATGTTTCGAGATAACCGCGTTCGAATCGCTTCCAGTCAACGAATTTATTTTAAAAATTCCTAAACATACCTCAATGTACATATTTTCCAATAAAAAAACCCGGGTCCAATGGAAACATAAGTTTTTGAGATAAAAATTCCCGAAGTTTACCTGTTTTTCTCGCCGTTTACTCAGGTACTTCCCCTTAATGTATCTCGAATATTTCTATGAAATTTTTATGAAATATAGCTAAAAGGTGATACCATCGAACAAAAATGTTTTTGGAAAATGCAATTTTCGGCCAACCGAGATAGATGTGGGCCGTTTATATTACGAATATAAAAAAAATCTCGGTATATTCCACAAAGTGATATAGCCCCACAACTGGAAACTGCTGATAATAATACCAACCGCTGTACACGATAATCAGGTGATCGTCGAAAAAGGTCAGAGGGTCCCGGCGGATTTAGTTTTACTCCGAACAACTGAAAAGTCCGGCGCGTGTTTCGTGAGGACGGATCAATTGGACGGGGAGACGGATTGGAAGTTACGCCTCGCAGTTCCGGCGACGCAAAAACTCGAGAACGATGCCCAACTGTTCGACATCAAAGCGAGTCTCTACGTTGAGAAGCCACAAAAGGATATTCATGGCTTCATCGGCACTTTCACGAGGGTAACATATTGAAAAGAACAATCTTCCGGGAGAGCAAAAGAGGTTTGTGTCAATTCAGGGAGCTGTTTTCAACGATTCTTCGTTCCAGGATGACGGCTACAGTAGCGAGGAGAGTCTCGGGGTGGACAATACGCTCTGGGCTAATACCGCCGTGGCTTCCGGCTCCGCGCTTGGTGTCGTTGTCTATACCGGACAGGAAACGCGCTCACTCATGAATCACTCGGCCCCGAGATCGAAAATTGGTTTACTCGATCAAGAAATCAATCAATTGACGAAGGTGCGAAAAAAAATGAAATTCATTCGTGGAGAGGGATTTAGGCTACCCAAAAATGGTTGACGTTCATGATTTTTTTTTTAAAGCACAGATTGAATAATTTTTGAGACTTGCAAGGAAAAGTCGCGAGGTCGAACTCTCCGATTTCGACGAAATTTGGCATGTTTGTAGAATGGGTAAAAATAGGCGACACGATTTTTTTTAATATCTGCGCAACCCGATTTTTAATGGGTGAAACGCACCCTTGAAAATAGGGGTGTTTTTCGTCGATAACATTTTAACGGTACGAGATATGAAAAAAAATTCAAATTGCAACAACGTTTATTTTTCCGTGTACATTGGAGATGAGAACGATTTCGATAGCAAATTTCAAACGAAAAACATCCCTGTTTTTGAGGGTGGGTTTCACCCCTTAAAGATGAGGTTCCGCAAATATAACAAAATACATGTCGCTCATTTTTACCCATTCTACAAACATGCCAATTTAATCGAAATCGGAGAGTTCGATCTCGCGACCTTTCCTTGTTAGGGTATGTTTTATTACTACTTTTTGCTGTTACATGGTATTTTTTTAATCTTTAAAAATGGCGGAGGTATGGCAAGATCTTTTAAACGGGTTCCGGCGGATGTTGGCAGAAGGCGTGACACGTAGCGTCGGCGGGATTAATGTTGAAAAAACCAACGAAGATTTTTCTTTCGTTAACACTCGTACGCAGAATATGAACCAAGAAAATGTAGGGTCAGAGTGGGATCAGTGGCTCAATTTTTTCAGTGGTCTATTATAGCTGCCTAACCGTTCACACAATCTCAATGAAACCTTGATTAAACGTGAAGTGTGTTCAATGGCTTCATTTTGTTAAAAGACACTGAATAGCCTAACCAAATAGATATTTAGATAATAACCATTTTAAAAAAATGGGATTTGTTCCACTGTGCACTAGGGGGTGTACACAGTGAAACATACCTAATTTCACAGTCCAACAAAATTCCAAAATCAAGCAAAATTTTAAGAAAATTACCCTGATCCACTGTACACTTGTAGGTAATGGACAGCGTTTTTTCTATACAATGGGGAGTATTGTACAGTAAACTATTGAAGAATTAATTTAAGGCGAGAAATCCCTTTAGGAGCGTGAAAAATAGGTATTTTTCGGGATTTTTTTTAGAGGGGATAAAATAATCTGATCATTTTCAAATTTGGACATGAGTTTATTATAACTGTCATTAAAAAAAAAAAACTTTTTTCTGGGATGACTAACAAAATGGCGGCGTTATGGTATTCGACGCCCGTTTTCCGCGACATCGAAAAGTGCTGCAGTTGTCACTCTTTTTCTGTTGATCTGAAAATGATTTGATAAGTGTCATTCGTTTACTGACATATCAAGGGGAAGGATATACCTAAAAAATGATGAAAAAGTGCAAAATTGAAAATTTGGGAGGCTTTTTACTCCAAAGTTCGAATTTTCGACCATTTTTTCGACATATTTTACACCAAAAAAATTATTTACACGCTACCTTTCAAACTTTAGGTATATCCTTCCGATAATATTACTGAGAGTAACCTCCCAAAATTTCATCCAAATCGGTCGATAACTTTTTGAGCTATACGTCACGCAAGTTTTGAACATGGAGTTAAAAAGACCGTGTCATACCTCCGCTATTTTCAAAGATGATTTTTTTTTCTTTAAATACCATACACCAGCCAAAAGTAGTAATATAACATACCCTAACTCTCGAAAATGGTGCCGAAATCTTACTTTTTATAAAAATCATGAAAATCAGCAAATTTTTCGCCCCTTAAGGGCGCTGAACGCCGACAATTTGGGTGATTTTTGGGATTTTTTGGAAGAAAAGTACTGATTTAATCGTTTCGGAAAATTAAGAATATATTTGGCTATATTTGACGTATATTGCATAATTTTTTCATAGAAAAATATTGAAATCCAAGCGACTTATGCGCTGCCTTCGGAGGCGCCAAAAAAAAGTTTCTTCCACTGCTGACATGATTCCGGCCGATTGAGTAGCTGAAACCGAAAAAGGAAAAAATGTCGTTAAAGTGGAAGGTATTTACTGTACAATGACGTAGGATTTTCGAAAAATATCAAAATCTAACAAAAAGGCGTAGTTATGAAAAAAAGTCTGTTTTCTTGCCTATAAAACGGTCGTTTTTTTCAATGCCAAATCGTCAATTTTCATCCTATCAAAAATATCCTACGTCATTGTAGGGTAAATATATTCAAGAGTACTCAGTTCAAATTTCAAGTCAATCGGATAATTGCTCTTTGAGTTACAGTGTCAGCAAATTTGAAAAATCTCATTTCGAGAAAGACGCGTTTAAAGATTTAACTATCGATTTTTGCAAGATAAAATAATATTGATATAAATGATATAAATGATATAATTGATAATAATATTCTTGAAAGTATAAACTGTCGAAAAAGGCCAAAATGAATCGATTTTTTGAAAGTGTCACACTGTTATAGCCCCTTAAATGAATTGTTCCCGCATCACCAATAATATTTCCCAATTATCGGACTTTCGCGACAAAGAATCTCAAAACTGACCACGCGCTTTCTCTCTCATCCAGGTTCTGTTTTGCGCCGTTATCGGCCTCTCCCTCGTGATGATGTGTCTCAAGGGTTTCAACGGTCCTTGGTATTGCTACATGTGCCGATTCGTCCTGCTCTTCTCGTACATAATACCGATAAGTTTGCGAATAAATCTCGACATGGGCAAAATTTTTTACGCCTGGTGCATACAACGGGACAAAGAGATAAGCGGCACGGTGGTGCGCACGACAACGATCCCCGAGGAGCTTGGACGCATATCGTATCTATTGAGCGACAAAACCGGCACACTGACGCAAAACAAGATGGTCTTCAAAAAATTACATCTCGGCACTGCGTCTTACGTGCAGGAAACCTTCGACGACATCACGGCCGTCTTGAAGAATTATTACTCGACCGCGAACGCGGAAAATTCTCCTGGCAAAGTAAACGTCATTATTCAGACGGGCGGTAAAGTGAGACGATCCGAAAGTACGAGAATCTACGAGGCGGTTCACGCGCTCGCGCTCTGTCACAACGTTACGCCGGTGTACGACGATATGCCAAAGGCAAATATTTTGGATACGGTGAGCGTGGAAACCGGCGAAACGGGATCCATACAGAGGTGAACGATTAAAATGCATTTTTTTTTTCAGTACATTGAGAGAAAAGTTCATGGTATTTATAACAAATGCCCATGGTCAAAGAGGGAATAGTCAAATTCGTTATAGTTTATTGACACCGCAATCATAATATGATTAAGGGCGGGGTAAAGTTAATTCGGCGAAAAAAGGCATGTTTTTAAGATTTTTTTTTTTGGCGTAACGAATAGTGTTCGTTTATTGAAAAATTTACATATAATAAAGTAACATTTGAACAACATTCTCCTAAATTTGCATCGCAAAATATTCAAAATTGAGCGAGTGAAAATTAAACCCCGGAGGCGCCTCGAAAAAAAGTTGGTTTGCGGTATGCACCATAACTCGCAACAAAATCATCTGAAACAAAAAAATCAAAATGCATTTGTTAAAGGAGATGTTTCTCAAGGTAATGACGGGAGGATTTTTTTTTTCGATTTTTCGATTTTTCGTAGCACTAGGGAGCCAAAAACCCGATTTTCGCTAAAAAAATCGGCTAATTTGTTGTTGAAAAATTAGTAATTATTAAAAAAAAAAAAACAAAAAAGCTCTCGACAATACCTGGTGAATTATGTGAAGAAGGACTGTGCAAAATTTCAAAGCGATTGGTCCAGTAGATTTTGAGTTATCGTGCACACGGACTTCAAATATGACAAGTCTCAGAAAAACGGTTTGAAAAACGCAGAAGAGTTTGGTCAGCATGGAGCAATAGACGCTCAAATACTCATAACTTCGTCAATTTTACTCCGATCGACTTGAAATTTTAACACAATATTCTTGATATATTATGCATTCATTTAAAAAATTTAAAATAAATGAAAAAATGTAAATACTTTACCCCGCCCTTAAGGTAGTCCTATCGCTCCACATTCATATTTTTAACACATGCAAAAGAAAAATTTGTAATAACTAAATTTTCCATGTGTAAACTGTTCAATGAATGTTCACATTTAATCAGAAAAATGAAAAAATAGTCATTCCAACGATTCGCGCAGTATTTCTAGGTTTGATATTTGGCAATATTAGTTCTATCTCCGTCTCTTTTTACTCAACCAGGCGAGTTTAACCTCCGTGCTTTTCAACGTCGATCTGTCAAAACAAAGTGAGGTGCGGGAAATATAAAGCATTGTATTCGGGCCACGACCGGTAAAAAGCGTGGAAAATTTGTGTCGGCGAAATATTTCGGTTAAAAATGAAATATGTGTGGAAATTCGAATGAGTGAGACGAGGTTAGGACTACAGTCAGCTGTTGCCTTGCTGTCACGTCTCGTTATCGTAGCAAGTGGTAATAAATCCAATACCGGAAGTTCAAATTAAACTTGATATTACATAAAAATTAGGTCAATAAGCGTAATTTTTTCTGAGAGCACTGGATTACTACAAGTGTCAGGTATTTTTAAGAATCTGACGGATTCTCACTATTGTATACACTTTCGTAGCGACCGGAAATTGGGTTTTTGTATGTCGTCTCGGAATTTCTTCACAAAAATACGCAATTTTAATATTTCTTTTCTCTGTGATTAGGTCGATAAACGACCCTGAAATTTTACTGAGACGATTATTAGAATATTTAGTGAGGCTCAAAAAAAATTATGAAAATCCTGTGGATTGAAGCCTGGCGATAGGACTATCTTAACACGAGTATAAGCGAAAAGTATACCCAACATGCGATTTGGGTGGCGTGTTTGACTATCTATTATCCCCGAAATGATTATTCACTATTGTAAAAAGCTCGACAATGTAGATATGGTAAATTCACTGCCATAACAAAATCGGCGTACAAATACCAATGTTGTATACTGTACGTCAAGTTTTGTTCAGTCAAACTTCTACTATTCTTTTCAAGTTTGTACAATTCATATGTTTAACATTAACGTTTCTCGAGTATAATTTGTTAGAAGACCTTATGAAAAGTGACTATTCGAACAAAATTATAGCAAAATTTACTTATAGCCGACGTAAATCATTTGCTGTTCGAGCAACTGCAGCTTAAGGGGTAAGGCCACTTTAGCGGCCGAAAAAATACGCTTTTTGGCGATTTTTTTTTCTCAAAACTACAAAATAAATCGGGATTACAAAAAAGGGTGTTTATCATACATATCAGTGACTGTATACAATAATTTTTTTGAAGCGATTAATTTCACAATGGCGGCTGTGCAGCGTTTTTGCGATGACGTCTCCGTTTTTCCAGGGCCCACGGTCGGACAAACAGCTCCTATAATTTTTTAATTATAATGAGCTAATGAATTTTTTTTCGATTATATATAATAACTGCTATGGAAGTACGTAGGTTTTTTTTCGATATATTGATTTTTGGCCAAATGGCGCACTTCTGAAGTGGAAAATGAAAAATTTGCCTAATACATCGTCAGATAATTGTTAATAAGGAATGAACTATGCAGTATAAAAAAAATCCTACGTACGTGCATAGATAATGTATTTTTCAAGATATATTCAACATTTCAAGTAAATCGGTTGAAAATTGTCTGACAAGGAACATTCCTCAGGTGACACCCTTCGATTTTGTTTAAATTTGGATATATTACAAAGCACCGAAAAGTAAGCGATACGTATTTTTTTTCTCGGCGGAAAAACGGTTTTGAGGGGTGAAACCACCTCTCGAAAAAGCAAATATAGGGGTGGTTCACCCCGTAATTTTTTTTTGCAATGTCACTATAGTCGATTTTTCATTGCTTCGGATTAGAAGAATTTTCGTTTTTGTTTCATTAAAATCGGTGGACTCCTTGTGTGTGAAATTGCTATATAACCCCTAGAGATGCCTTTTTTCGAGGGGTGGTTTCACCCCTTAAAACCGTTTTTCCGCCGATAAAAAAAATACGTATCGCTTACTTTCGGTGCTTTATAACATATCCAAATTTCAACAAAATCGAAGGGTGTCACCTGAGGGATGTTCCTTGTGAGTTATGTTTCCGGCCAACTTTAAAAATGCAGTTTTGAGATAAACGCTGCATAGTCGGCATTTTTAAAATTAATCGCTTAAAAAAATGTATTGTATACAGTCACTGACATGTATGACAAACACCCTTTTTGTAATCTCGATTTATTTTGTAGTTTTTCTGAAAAAAAATCCCCAAAAAGCCTATTTTTTCGGCCTCTAGAGTGGCCTAAGGCCTTGATAGTTTTAAGAATTACGCATGTTTCACAAACTCTTACATTTTATATTTGTTGCATTGCAAGAATAGGATATCAATTCAACACTACTTCTTATAGTTCAAATTCTGTTCTTGTAGGACACACAGTACTATGCATTTAACGGGTCGTATCATATAATATGGTATAAATCACTATTGTATTGTAAAAAAAAATATTGCGAAGCGCCAAAAATCCATTTAAACAGTGACTTATATTATAAAAAAACATATATGTGCAAAATTTCGCCTAAATCGCAGGTAACAGCTATTCGGAAGTACAGCCGGAATTACTTTTGTCTCTTATGCCATATCTGTGCTAAAGATGCCAAAAGTACTCGGTAGCGTAGTGGCAGCGTGCGTAGGATAATCAGAACGTAGGCAGTTAGGCTCCAGGTTCGATTTCGATTAGGCGAAACATTTTCTTCGAAATAGATCATTACAGGAGGTCAGGAAATGACGAATTATGATAAAAAATCATCGAGGTAGAACTCTCAGTTGCGTATTTTATTTTATTTTGGATTTATGAAATATTTTATGCATTTAGTAGACGGGCATTGATGCCTTGTACCAACACTTGAATAACGCAACAAATACGCATAGTGCAGGTTGTATCTTATAATATGGTACAAATCACTGTAAACATCGTCGCAAATCACAGGCAACATTTTTAATCAATGTATATATATTTCAGTTTACTATTAGAATCTCGAGGAAGTACATTTTTGATAGTATCAGGAAATGTCCATTTTATGAAAACTTACTGTATCATATAGCATTGAAGAATCAACGCATGTTTGTAAGATTGGTGGTTGCGGTTAACATATGGCCATAATTCATGCAACTGGCAGAATATCAATAAGCAGTACTATACTCTTAGCAGTAACTGTGGCTATAAAACATTATTGTTCCCTCAGGGAAATATAAAATATCGTTAAAATAAGGTTGAGAACACCATACATTTTTGTCGGTGAGGCATGCGGTTTTTAAATTTTCGTTTTACAGTTGTCCATCTTCGTTTACAGTCAAACGGAGTCGGATCAGCATTACTATCCTGAACAAACGCGCAATTATCAAGCGGCCAGTCCCGACGAAGTGGCCCTGGTCAAATGGACCGAGGAGATGGGCCTTGCGCTCTTCAAACGCGATCTTAATTCCATGCAGTTGAAGGCGGTCAACGGGCAAACATTGAATTACACGATTCTACAGATATTCCCGTTCACTTCGGAAACG
This sequence comes from Ophion obscuratus, assembly GCA_964007375.1. Lineage (NCBI taxonomy): Eukaryota > Metazoa > Arthropoda > Insecta > Hymenoptera > Ichneumonidae > Ophion > Ophion obscuratus. The sequence continues at coordinate 17,761,714 of OZ023322.1, read as the reverse complement.
AAGAGGATGGGAATTATCGTCAAGGAGGAGTCGAGCTCGGAAATCGTGTTTTATCTGAAAGGCGCGGACGTTGTCATGTCGGGGATTGTACAATACAACGATTGGCTGGACGAGGAGTGCGGCAACATGGCGAGAGAGGGCCTCAGGACTTTGGTTGTAGCGAAGAAGAGTCTCACCGAGGAGCAGTACTTTGATTTCGAGACAAGGTAATTGTCGCGCGTACGGTTAAGCTCGTCAATCTACGGGACTGCTTTCGGAACGCGATCTTCCATTGTCAGGATGAAATTTGGTGAACGCGGAATTTTTTGTAGTCGCTATCGTTTGAAAACGCTTTTTTTCAGCTACCTTGCAGTTATTCCCTCGAACTTGCTACTTATATGGCTGCTTTGAGCTAATTGTTATCGGATTTTTTAAGGTCTTTAATCAGATTTTTTAAGGTTTTTAATCAGATTTTTTAAGGTCTTAGGCCACAGTAAAGGGTATAAAGTCATGTGCGAATTTAACAATTTTTTCCGTATGAAAAAGTGATTCACTCATAAAATTAATTACACATCTATTTAGTATGAATATCAAGCTGTTAGAAAATAAATATATTTTTTTTCGATGTACAAAATGGCCGACTACTCGGAACTTCTCGAAACAGCTTTTTTCCAATTGGCGTGACAAATAACTTCAACAATTTTCACTCGATTAACTTCAAATTTAAAAGTTATGTTCCTAATTGCATTTCGCAGAGAAGTACGTACGGAATTTCTGATTAATCGAAAACTTTTCATTTTATGAGCATCTAAAAAAAAGATAAAAGAAAAGATTAGTAGTCGGCCATTTTGTACACCGAAAAAAAAAATTCTAACAGCTTGATATTCATACTAAACAGATGTGTAATTAATTTGAGTGAATCACTTTTTCATACGAAAAAAAATTGTCAAATTCGCACACGATTTTATACCCGTTACTATGGCCTAAGGCTTTAAATGTATTTTTGTTATTTCTCTCGTGATGCCGGTACAACTTTTGTCTTTCCGTTTTGCGCTTATTTTGTGGGGGTTTTTGTCGACAAGAACCAACGGTAATAATTCCTTGTTTCAGATACAATGCGGCACGCATGTGCGTCAGTGACAGGCCCTCGAGAGTCGCTGCAGTCGTCGAGAGCCTCGAGCGAGAAATGGAGCTGTTGTGCGTAACCGGTGTCGAGGATCGGTTGCAGGATAGAGTAAGACCGACTCTGGAACTCCTGAGGAACGCGGGAATCAAAGTAAACTGTTTTTTACTTCTTTAAGGGGTTAAGCTACTGTGACGAGCCGAAAATCAGGGTTTAGGAAAATTAACTTTGAAGGTATAAGTCAGATGATTGAAAAATCGTTTAAACATTTATTTGCATGTATATTAACCAAGTTGTGTACCAAAATTCATTAACCCTTTGAAGCATACATTTTGCAAGTGGCTTGAAATTTTGTACTCCGGGGTTTTCGGGGTCACTGATTACGAATCTGCACTAAAAATTCAAGAATTCAATATGGCGGACCATAAATGCAAAACGTCGTTTGATGATAGCTAAAGTTGGTAATCGGGGGTTTTCGGGGTCGCTAATTACAAATCTGCACTCAAAATTCGTGAATTCAAGATGGCGGACCGTAAATGCAAAACGTTGTTTGATGGTAACGAAAGTGGTACTCGGGGGTTTTCGGGGTCGCTGATTACAAATCTGCACTCGAAATTCGAGAATTCAATATGGCGGACCATAAATGCAAAACGTCGTTTGATGATAGCCAAAGTTGGTCCTCAGGGGTTTTCGGGGTCGCTAATTACAAATGTGCCCCCAAAATTCGTGAATTCAAGATGGCGGATTGAATATTGCGGACCGTAAATGCAAAACGTTGTTTGATGATAGCCAAAGTTGGCACTCGGGGGTTTTCGGGGTCGCTAATTACAAATCTGCACTCAAAATTCGAGAATCCAAGATGGCGGATTCAATATGGCGGACCGTAAATGCAAAACGTTGTTTGATGGTAGGAAAAGTGGTACTCGGGGGTTTTCGCGGTCGCTGATTACAAATCTGTACTCAAAATTCGAGAATTCAAGATGGCGGATTGAATATTGCGGACCGTAAATGTAAAACGTTGTTTGATGATAGCCAAAGATGGTACTCGGGGGTTCTCTCGGTCGCTAATTACAAATCTGCAAGCAAAATTCGAGAATTCAAGATGGCGGATTCAATATGGCGGACCGTAAATGCAAAACGTTGTTTGATGGTAGCAAAAGTGGTACTCGGGGGCTTTCGCTGTCGCTGATTACACATCTGCACTCAAAATTCGAAAATTCAAGATGGCGGATTCAATATGGCGGACCGTAAATGCAAAACGTTTTTTGATGATGGCGACAGTTAGTACTCGGGGGTTTTTGGGGTCGCTGTTACATGAAATAAGTTCCCAAAATAACGATAATCAAATTTGGAAAAAAAACCTATAGTTGTGCCATTTACAGCCGCCATAATGGATCCGCCATTTTCAATTTTCACGGTTTAGACTTCGGGTTCCTATTCAGCGGATCAAAATCCAAGTTTTTACCTATTTTTTGGTTATCGTTTACCTGCTAGATTAGTCGTAATCAGATTTATAATGTAAAAAGTTCGTTTTTTTGCACTTTCGTTATTGACGACACCCACTACGTGAAAAATATAAATTTAATAGGTATGTTTTAGTAGTTATTAAAGTCCTAGGAACCTTGAAACGCATTTACAACTGCCATATTTAATTTAAAAAACACTTTTGAATCGTCAAAATCTGAATTGAATTAGGTGTAACACCAGTGTTACACTATGCCGCAAAGAGTTAAGGGGCTACATCTCCCTAGAGGCCGAAAAATATAGCCAAATTTGGATTTTTTTCTGTGAGGCGACGGTTAGCGAAAGAGAAACGCGTTTTTTAAACACAAATATTGTGTTAAACCTTATTATAACAATTTATAACAAATAACCTTAAGAAAAATCACCAAAAAATACAGAAAAACAACAAAAACATGATCGCCGGGAGATGATGGAATTTCTTTCGCGACGTTTGGCGATGGACCCTCCAGCCTAAACGGTCCATCGGAAATCTAAAAACCAAACGGATTATTCAAGTTAACAATAATTACGAGTCGTTGACGATCGTGGATTTTTAATATCATTTTTTTAACAGCGTGGCGACGAATTGAAACTCGAGCATACAAATTCTATGAAAAACGTAATTATTAAAAAAAGAAGATCGATTTTAAAAAAAACTGTGATCGTCAACGACCTTTAAATGTTTCTCATCGTATCTCCTGTGAATTTGGAAACAAGCCATCAAGTGGTTCTCGAGATATCATGTCCACTGAATTTGAAAACAGTGTTTAAACAAAATGCGTTTGAAGTATGCTGCTAAAGCTCGTCAATTAATCGTTTTCGATTCATCAGAAATTCCATACGTACTTCTCTGCGAACTGCAATTAGGAACGTAACTTTTAAATTTGAAGTAAATCGAATGAAAATTGTTGAAGTTATTTGTCACGCCAATTGGAAAAAAGCTGTTTCGAGAAAAACGCGTTTAAAGTTTTAGGTACCCCATGGCCGTGTCAGGGCTTACGTTATACGCTCAAGGTCGGTGACAAAAAAAATGTTCTTGCTATAAATCGAATAGTAACTTATTCTTATGATGATAAAGCACCGTTTTAGGGGGAAAAAAATCGATTTCCGTGGCCTTACCCCTTAAATATACTATTAAAGTATACCCAAAGTTTGATAATTGTAGAATAATTATTGCTTAGTTCAAAAAATACCCCAATATTGCTTAGTTCAAAAAATACCCCAATATTGCTTATTTTTTTCCTGTCTAATTGTATATCCCGCCTTCCCTGTGGAGTTTGAAATCTAATGTTTTACTAGCAGTTCCATCAATGTAATGATAAGTTTACCTTCAATCTGCCATTCCAGCACCGTATGTTGGACCTGCCTCTTCAATTTGAGTTGCCTCAAGCAGCGAACAATTTTTTTTAATTGTCACAGTAGCCTAACTCCTTGAATTAGCTTTTCGTATCTTCGCCGACTACTGCCCATCCAGTTCAGTCAAATGTACAGTATTACAAGAAAGATTCTACTTTTGCGTCAGTGACGCAAGAGGCCATGGTGCTCGATAGAAAAACCGGCTGGTTTCACATCGAACGATCGATTCGACTCAAGTGGACGCCAGTAATAACATTCCATTCGCGTTCGCTCCGCAAAAATTGCAGATATGGATGTTGACCGGCGACAAGCTGGAAACCGCGACCTGCATTGCAAAATCTTCCCGGCTCGTGTCCCGTACGCAGGGCCTACACGTTTTCAAGTCTGTCGTTACGAGAACGGACGCACATTTGGAATTGAACACATTCCGCAAGAAGCAAGACTGTGCCTTGGTGATAAACGGGGATTCGTTGGAGGTTTGTTTGCAGTATTATCAGCCGGAATTCATGGAACTCGCGTGTGGCTCACCGGCGGTCGTCTGTTGCCGTTGCTCGCCGACCCAAAAAGCCGAGGTCGTTACGCTCATTCAGAGACACACGGGAAAAAGAACCGCGGCAGTTGGCGATGGTGGTAACGACGTGTCTATGATTCAGGCTGCGGATGCCGGTAACTTTTGTTCTTATCGCGTTTTTATTAACTCACTTTCTTGTCTGTCTGTTCGGTATAAGTGTAGCTATCGATTTTAAAATAACTTCCGGATGAGCTAGAGACTTGAAAGCATTGAATATAGTCCAGAGCTGAATGACAATGCAATATTAAGGGAGACTTTGTCCTTGGAGTGCCATATTTCAGGTGTTTACATTTTATTTTTTTTAAAGGAAACGAGTAAAGCTTTTTGAGTGCGGTTTTTCTGCTTTTATTCATGATATACAGAACGTTAAAAAAATTAAAAAAAAAAAAACCAAAGTGGCGGCCGTTGCAGCTCCGCGAAAACAGGTCCTCAAATCGCGGGAGGTAAACGGCTGACATCACTGCCCTCTCTTTGTTGATCTGAAACACAAATTCAAAGCATATTATCAATCTGTGACCCTTTGGTCATGGAATGACGGATGGGTTTTTCGTTCAGTACAAATTTCGGAAAATGGCGGCAATTTAAAAAAAATCGAATTTCCGCGCTTTTTTTCGCATAAAAAGATAAATAATAAATGCAAAAATGTATCTATCGAAAAAACGATCCGTCATTCCGTGAAGACATATTTTCGGAGTATGCTCTCCAAATTTCAGGTCGATATGTTAATTACAACGGTCAGGAGAATGTCAGCCATTTTTAAAAACGTGTTTTCGAGAAAAACGCGTTTAAAGTTTTGTAATGTGTTTACACAAATGTGTTTATAATTACCGCTAATCGGCAATGTCTGGTCCATTGAGGCATCCCTCCTCTTCTTCTAGCTGCTCATGTTGAGCCGCTAATATCTCCCGCTAAATTTCAAGGACAAAGTCTCCGTTAACTGGCTTTCTTGCTCGTCTGCGTGTTTATAACAATTGTTTGTAACAGTTTTCTATTTCAGACATGATCAGGTGAAGAGATACTGAAATAAACCTAAAGTTTGCCACATGTCTCCGACATAATCTCATCAAGATGTTTAAAATCGATTGCACAATTTCACACACACGAGACATATCGTTATTCACATACATTTTATTTAAACCACGTTTTTAAAACGGACTAAAAAGTATAAAGTAATTTCTCCTAGCCCCATACAGATTCATAACCCCATACGGATCGTCCTGAAAATTTGTGATTGTGAATTTTTAATAGCTATGAAAATAATTGTGAGATGTAAAACGAAAAATATGGAGTGCATGCAATAGATAATAGTAAGGAGGGTAGGGAGTAGCTGTCGTTAAGAAAACTCACACAACAGTTCGTATCATTTGCAGTGTTATAAAATTGTTAGTGACTTAGGTGAACTATTCATGCATCGTGCCATTATCTATTGCATGCGCCTCACGTTTTTCGTTTTAAAGCTTACAATTATTCTCATAGCTATTAAGGGGATGTACCTGAGTAAACGGCGAGAAAAACAGGTAAATTTCGGGAATTTTTATCTCAAAAACTAATGTTTCGATTGGATCCGGGTTTTTTGAAATAAATTCGTTGACTGGAAGCGATTCAAACGCGATTATCGCGAAACATAGTTTTCGACGAGTCGGTGCCAGATGTATCTCGAAAACGGCTTGTCCGATTTTGTCCAAATTTGGATACAATATTCTTCGATAGTTTTTCTCGTCTGCCGCGTAGGGGTTTTTCATTTGATTGAACCATTGCTTTTTTATGCAATGTGTATGCAATCCAAAATCGTCGGAAATTGCGAACGAAAAACGAATGTTAAATTAAAACGGTCGCAATTCCGTAAAAAATGAAAATTTCAAAAAAATCCTAGGTTGCGAACGAGAAAAACTATCGAAGAATATTGTATCCAAATTTGGACAAAATCGGACAAGCCGTTTTCGGGATACATCTGGCACCGACTTTGAAAACTATGTTTCGAGATAATCGCGTTTGCATCGCTTCCAGTCAACGAATTTATTTTTAAAAATTCCTAAACATACCTCAATGTACATATTTTCCAATAAAAAAAAACCCGGATACAATCGAAACATCAGTTTTTGAGATAAAAATTCCCGAAGTTTACCTATTTTTCTCGCCATTTACTCAGGTACCTCCGCTTAAAAATTTACGGTGACACATTTTCAGGACAATCAGTATGGGGTTGGGAATCTGTATGGCGCCAGGAGAAATTATAGTAGTAAGAAGTGTTATTTGCATCGCCTTTTCGGCTTTTTACAAAGCTGTTACACCGCTTAACATCGCTCTCTTACAATAAGTGATATCTTCCCGTTTTTGTTATTTTTAATTTTCGTCACACTCTGCATTCTCTCACTCAATTACCATCGTTTCTATTTTCTTCCACTCTCTTTCTATTTCCCTAAAAAAAATTACACATATTTTCATCTATCTCCCCTCGGAGCTACCCTATTAATTTATCTTCTACTCTCCCCTTATTCCTTTCCCCCTTTACCCACTCCTCTATATGTTTACGCTTCCTTAGATATTACCCCACTTCCTTTTTCACACGTAATCAGATGCTCCATTATTTCTCTTTCTCGATTACATATCCTACAAGTCCATTCCACTTGCCCCTTTTTTCATCCCTCCCTATATTTCCACACCTTATCCTCGCCCATGTTCCCTTATCCCTCCCTTTAATATCTTTTGCCGCCCAATACTTTCACGGGGCTTCGTCATTTTCTACTATCGCATTGTATAAACTATTGTATGTCGATTTTTGAATGTTTTTTCTCTCTCTATGGTCTTTTTAAGTTTTTCAATCCCTTGTCTATCACATTCTCTATTGTTTTTATTTCTTTTCCCTCTTTTATCATACCTATTATTTCCTCATTTTCTAATTCCCTTGATACTTTCAAAAAGTATTTTCCCCATTTCGAAGGCTTCCTGTTCGAGATTCCCCTTATTTCCTCTCTGAAACAAATATTCGGCCGTCTATTATTTTCCATTTTTATCACAAATCGATATACCACAGCGCTTTTTCCCCAACCTTGTACTCGAATGCAGGAGAAATTATATAATACTTTTTTGTCCGTTTTAAAAACGTGGATGAAAAAATGTTTATTTAAATAATTTTCATCTTTCGCCGACTCGACTTTGACACTACAGTAGATAAGTCCAAATCCTGGTCGTTCTTACCAACGAGCTTACAAATCCTGAACAGGCATAGGCCTCGAAGGATTGGAGGGCAAGCAGGCCTCCCTCGCTGCAGACTTCTCGATCCCTCAGTTCAGTCATTTGGCCAATCTTCTGCTGGTCCACGGACGACGCAGCTACAAACGATCAGCCTCTCTCAGTCAATTCGTCATCCATCGTGGCCTCATTATCTCCACCATGCAGGCTGTATTCTCAGCGGTTTTCTATCTCTCGTCTGTTGCTTTGTACCAAGGCTTCCTCATGGTCGGGTGAGTTGTTGCGCGATACATTATTGGCGAAACGGAGATTTGCTCACAGATGGCTGCTCAAGGTAATCCTATCGCTTCACACTAGTCATACCACTGATCATACTTCAGACTTATACAATTCATATTTCCAACATTTGCAAAAAAAATCATTTGTAATAACTAAAATTTTCCATGTGTAAACTGTTGAATGAGTGTTCACATTTAATTCGAAAAATGAAAAAAATAGTTATTCCAACGATTCGCGCAGTATTTCCAGGTTTGATATTTGGCAACATTGGTTCTATCTCCGTATCTTTTTGTTCAACCAGGCGAGTTTAACCTCCGTGCTTTTCAACGTCGATCTGTCGAAACAATGTCAGGTGCGGGAAATACAAAGCATTGTATTCGGGCCACGACTGGTAAAAAGCGTGGAAAATTTGTGTCGGCGAAATATGTCGGTTAAAAATGAAATATGTGCGGAAATTCGAATGAGGGAGATGAGGTTAGGACTACAGTCAGCTGTTGCCTTGCTGTCACGTCTCTTTATCGTAGCAAGTGGTAATAATAAATCCAATACCGGAAGTTCAAATTAAACTTGATATTACATAAAAATTAGGTCAATAAGCGTAATTTTTTCTAAGAGCATTGGATTACTACAAGTGTTAAGTATGTGAATCTGATTATTTTTAAGAATCTGACGGATTCCCACTATTATATGCACTTTTGTAGCGACCGGAAATTTAGTTTTTGCATGTCGTCTCGGAATTCCTTCACAAAAATACGCAATTTTAATATTTTTTTCTCTGTAATTAGGTCGACAACCGACCCTGAAATTTCACAGAGACGATTATTAATATATTTAGTGAAGCTCAAAAAAAAAGAATGAAAATCCTATGGATTGAAGCCTGGCGATAGGATTACCTCAAAAAGTCTTTCGTGTGTCGCATTCATACGTGGGATGGAAAGTCTTACGCAACTTTTCGTTTTTCTCGTCTAGGTACGCCACGATATACACCATGTTTCCGGTTTTCTCCCTCGTTCTGGACAAAGACGTCTCGGGTGAGATAGCGATACGATATCCGGAACTTTATAAAGAACTCAGCAAAGGACGCTCGCTGTCGTACAAAACCTTCTTCATGTGGATACTAATCAGTATCTATCAAGGTAGACCATTCGACAATGTCGATTAATGTAACGAATGAGCCGATTAAGGGGCTACAAAGACCTAGACGTTCGAACAAAATAGCCAAATTACGTTTTTTTTTTCTGGGAAACGGTTGGCGAAAAAGAAACGCATTTATTTTAAATAAAAAGGTACATATATTGAGAGCCTTTGAAAAAAAAAATCACAAAAAAATACATAAAAACAACAAAAACATGGCCGCCGGAAGATGATGAAATTTCGCGACTTATCGCGTTTGACGCTCCAGCTTAAACCTGGATGCACCATATTTTTGAAGGTTCAAAGGAATTTTTCAAAGTGTTTACAAAAAACAACTTTTTTAAAGTGTTTCCATAAAAACAATTTTTGGTAAATATTTACAAGTGGGGCTCCAGCTAGAAAAGAGGTTTAGAAATTTTGTACCGAGTCGATGTATTTCAGGGCACTTTGTTTATAATATTTAAGTCGGGGGAAGACAATTTCAACCCCAACCTAAACCCAAACAAACCCAAACAAACAATTTAAGTCAAATTAGAGTAAGCATACAGAAAACGTATTTCAAAAATCGAATATTTTCCGGACATATTTTTTTTTTCTTAATAAAATACCCCTCCCCCGCCACAAAAAACATATTTTCATACTGCAGAATAGCCCTGAACACGTGAACAAATTTTTGGCGCCGATTAGGGCTGGAGCCCCACTTGTAAATAATTACCCAATTTTTTAAAAGGGTTTACAAAAAAAAAAGAATTTTTTAGAAGTTTTTCCAAAAAAAACAATTTTCAAAAGTGTTTCCAAAAACACGATTTTTCGAAAATTTCACAGCGTTGTACTGCCTTAAAGTTTGAAATATGATGCTGGTACCGATCACCCGGCCGACTGTAAGAAGCTGTAGCTCATTCAATTTTAGGAATATTTCAATGAACTTTTCAGGGAATATAATAATATAAGCTATAATTATAATTATAATAATTATATATAATTATTATAATATAATTATAATTATAATTATACTATAATTATAATTATAATTATTATAAATAAATAAATATATAATAATTATAATTATAATATAATAATATAAGCTATAATTATAATTATAATAAATATAATAATATTATTATAAAGCTAAAAGGTGATATTATCGAACGAAAATATTTTTGGGAAATGCAATTTTTTGACCAACCTAGGTTTTTTGACCAACCTGTTAACATTTTCAACTGATTCACGACGAATATCCTTCTCGTTCCTAGGTGGCGTCATCATGTACGGTGCTCTTATAATGTTCGAGGACGAATTCATACACATAGTGGCCATAAGTTTTTCGGCTCTGGTTCTCACGGAATTAATAATGGTAGCATTGACAATTCGCACATGGCATCACATTATGATCATCGCTGAAGTTCTTTCCCTGGCTCTGTATCTGCTGTCCCTCATCGTGCTAAAGGATTACTTCGGTAAGAAAATCCTTTCTTCTCGCCATGGTCGTTCGTTACTTCAACTGACGTTTCTTTGATTTTCTCTCAGACGCGGAATTCATACAGACAACGGGATTTCTCTGGAAGGTCCTTGTCATCACGTTGGTCTCCTGTATGCCACTTTACATCCTGAAATTCTTGCGAAAGAAGTTTTCACCTCCGAGCTATTCGAAACTATCGTAAACGCTACGGAAAAAAAAAAAAAAAAAAAAACAAGCGCATTAATTAAGTAAAGTGAGAGTTGAAGTATTTTTATGGTTGCGCGATGGTCGCTGAGACGAACAGAGTTAAAGTTTGTTTATAACGATTGAACTCGTATGATTGGGGGAAAAAAAAAATTCCTGATTGTGCGAAAATGTTTGCTGTTGTCGAAAATTCGGTAACCAAAGGCTACACAAACGATACGAATGTCACAATCTCGATACGACGATATCGTGTGACATATAATTGTGATTTTAATAGATACGCGAAAGAACAAAAAAAATGACTCCACATCTTTAAATGCTTCTCGAATTTGCTAGCATACCACACCCTAATATATCGATACGAAGGAAAAGTTCTTTTTAAGGGGCTAGGCTACTGTGATGGTCCTAAAATCAGGGTTATTTAATATAATTAATTTTGGAGGTACAAGATGATTGAAAAATCGTTTGGCTATTTATTCGTATGTACATTAACAAACTTGCGCGCCAAATTTCATTTAAAAATATTCATAATTGAAGCTATGAACGATCTCGCGAGGGACCTTTGAACGTGAGGGGCTCAACGGTGTACTTGATTTTGGCCACCCTGGTTGAACTGAAACTAAAAAAACCGTTTGTTAAATATTTTGATAATATTGGCTAAGACTTGAGCGAGATTTTTTCATCGTGTTTCAATCGGCAATAAAGGTTTGATTTTTTTTTCGATTTTTTTTTAGGAAAAACGACATTAATAATGAAATAATAAATAACTAATGAAATAAATGTTAAGAAAAAAACGTCGGTCAAGTCTAAACCACTATTAACACTGAAAGTATCGAATTTCCAATGAATCCGTTCATTAGACGTCGAGAAATCGTGTACACCGTTTTGAAAGACATAGTCCCGAGAAAAACGCATTTAAAGTTTTACTAGCAGTTCCATCGTTGTTATTACAAGCTTACCTTCAATCTGCGATTCCTGCAACATACGCTTGGACCTTCCTCTCCAATTTTAGTTGCCTCGAGCGATGAACGATTCTCTCAATATTTTATAGCAGCCTAACCCCTTAATCCGTATTGTTACTCAAGTTCAAATACATGTTGCGATTGGGACAAATCGTACATATACATCCTATAACTTACATATGTTTTACATTCGTAGAAACATGAATGTTAAGCATTGAGTCTGTCTACAAATGAAGTAGTTATCAATAGTAAACTGTTTGCTTTATAATATATTTCTATCTACTGTGCGAAAATAAAGTAATATATTCGTTTTGCTCGTTATTATACTTAATACGATCCCCACTCGGATATATATTTTTACTAGCTTTCCGCCCGCGGCTTCGCTCGCGTAGACTTGTGCTGAATGCTCCTTAAGGGGGAATATACCTTTGTGAGGGCAAAATCAAGGTTCATTGTTGACAATTTATTTAAGATAACAAAACAATATTTTTAAATTCGGTTTTTTATACATGTTAGTAAAAGTCGTAAAGTAAAAGAATTTTTTAAAAATTATTTTGAAACAAAATGGCGACGCAATGGTCGATGAAAGGAAACTCCTTTTTTTCATAGTCCTCTACGGGCGTATTCGCACGGGTCATAATTTTCAAGCGAGAACAAAAAGCGAAAAATCTTTTGAAGGTAGATATGTAAAACTAGTCCAGTACGTAGGGATTTTTCAAAATATTGATTTAAAGGAATGGCGCTAATATGAGAAAAAAAATCGTAAAAATATCGGTCGAATATCGATCATGAAATTTTTTAATTTCAACTTATCGAAAAAAATCCTACGTACCGGACTAGAAAATGTTGTCAAGAAGCTACAGTTTAAATTTCAAGTCAATCGATTGAAAACACGAGGCGCTACGCATACGCCCGTATCTAAAAACATAGTTGCGAGAAAAACGCGTTTAAAGTTTTAAGTACTGTAAAGTCATGGAAATTTCGTGTTTACCTTTAACGCGGTCCTCTAGTTTCTCGGCTGTTTTTTTTACGGCTTTTTCAATAATTTTTTGCGGGCAAAGCATCGAAATAATCAATTTCATTGTTTTTGCATAATCTTCATTAACATTTAAATAAGCTTTACAAATTTTTTGAAGTCAAAATATATAATAGAATAAAGGTTATAGTGGCCGACAGGAAGACATCAAGTAAAAGAGGTGCTTGACGGTGACCAAGATTGCGGCTGTTCTGCTTATCTGAAATCAAAAAAACAAACGGCATTTTAATCTTCATATTTAAGACTAGCGATTGAACTAGAGTGAATTCTAAATTACAAAAATTGACTTTTTTATACACTTTTGAAAATTACATTCTATTTTTTACTCATTTTTTCTTAAGTTTTTCGCTCGTACAAAAAAATCTATCGAAGCAATCATGATAATCCTAGTTCAATCGCTGGCTTATAACATATTAAAGATGCTGTATAAATTTGAACAAGATCGGTGCAGTAGTTTCTGAAATATAGTGGTCACCGTTTCGAAAAATGGTGTTGCGAGAAAAACGCGTTTGAAAGTTCACGCATGTGATTTATACTAAAAATTTCATCTCACCGTTAATCTGCTATGCCTGGACCATACAATAGGCCTTCCTCTTCTTCTTGGAAGTCACGCAGAGCTGCTCCGTCTTCTCTTTTCGCGATTCGGGCCTGTTTTACAACATCACTCGTGCGCCTTTCTGAACGGGCGATCCGAGAGCTATCACGCTGTTGAACATATCCTTTAGCTTGTGGGCCGATTTTCACTCCTATGGTTTCCAAGGTCTTCAGGATAGATTTGAATCCTTCGTTGAAGATTATGACAGCGAGAAACGTGGCGATTTCAACCACTTTTGGCCCAGAATGAAGGTGCTTCGGAGCAAAAGTCCAGATTACCGAATTGAGCGACTCGTTATTATTTTGAGTTTCCGCTCCCAGGCATCTGCTTAACAATTCTTCTTTGGATAAATCCTCATAAATTGGCTTTATAACTTTTTGAACTGCTTCAGAAAGAGGCGGTTTATTGTGTTTGAATTGCTCGGCTTTCGGAGCAGCCCGGCGCGCGCTCCGTATACCTGCTCCGTTCCAGGGCCGTAACTTGTGAACCACTTCGAATATCGAAAAATCCTTTGGCACACATTTTCTACACATGTTGTAGATGTGAATTATGGAAAAAAATCGATTTTTTCGACCCGAGAAACTAGAGGACTGCCTTAATCGGCGATGCCTGGACCATACAATTGTCCTAATTCAACATTCTCGTGCTCTTCTTCTTTTTTGGAAAATGTAGCAAAAAAATGCAAAAAAATGTACAAAGGTATATTCCCCCTTATTGAAATGTGCTGCTGAAATGTTCCTCTAAGGAACACGTAGAATTGTGTTAAGCGGTTAAGCCACAGTAATGGGGATAAAATCATGTGCGAATTTAACAATTTTTTTCGTATGAAAAAGTGATTCACTCAAAGTTAATTACACATCTATTTAGTATAAATACCAAACTGTTAGAAAAAATATATATATACATTTTCGATGTACAATATGGCCGATTACTAATATTTTCTTATTGTTATCTTTATTTTTAAGTTGTAGGTATTTGAACTTAAAAAAAGAATTTTCAGTGAAAAATTTCGTTACAACTGCTCATAAAATGAAAAGTTTTCGATTAATCAGAAATTCCGTACGTACTTCTCTGCGAAATGCAATTAGGAACATAACTTTTAAATTTGAAGTAAATCGAGTGAAAATTGTTGAAGTTATTTGTCACGCCAATTGGGAAAAATTTGTTTCGAGAAGTTTCGAGTAATCGGCCATTTTGTACGTCGAAAAAAATATATATATATTTTCTAACAGGTTGGTATTCATACTAAATAGATGTGTAATTAATTTTATGAGTGAATCACTTTCCATACGAAAGAAATTGGTTAAATTCGCACATGATTTTATACCGCTACTGTGGCCTAACCCCTTAGAGAGCATTAATACTCAGTTTCAAGTAAATCTGACCAGATGCAATGCAATCTACGCTACGCCCTTGTCTCCTTAAGGATGGATTTTCCAAAAATGCTGAAATCTCATTAATTGCGTCCAGGAGCAGTGATACAAAGATTCAAGTAAATGTGACCCGATTTTTTTAGTTTTCGTACCAACTTCGCCACACCCTTCCGTTTAGGGGCTGAAATGTTCAAAACGCTAAAATACGTATTTTGTTAATTGTGCTAAAGAACATTAATACTCAGTTTCATGTACGTTTGACCAGATTTTTTATTTTCCATACAAACTTTGCCACCCCTTAGGGGTTGAGTTTCTAAAAATGGTGAAATACGTGTTTCATTAATTGTGTCAAGAAGCAAGAATACCAAATTTCAAGTGAATGCGATCAGATTTTTGTAAATTTCCATACAAACTTGGCCACCCCTTTTCTCCTCTTAAGGACATGGGCCACAGGCTCGGTCGGTAAAAATCCTACTGCCACGTTTTCTCCTAGACGGATCCCATTTCGGGCAAACGAAGAGATGCGAGTGGTTCGTCGGTCAACTGAGCGGAAGGTGCTTCTTTTCTTTTTTACGAAATATCAGCCGTCGCGAAGAGCCCTGGGAATCTGCAATTCAGCTATCTCGCTCGCACTTATGGCCGCTCGATCGGCGGGATACAGCCGCCTTAAGGGGTAACACCACTGTAAAATTTTCAGAAAGTGGTTGCTTTTTTTAGTGGCTTAAGAGATGCTTTGAACCATCTAGAATAAAGGGACAAAAGTTTCGTACCCGTAAAACAAAGGTCCGCAGGCCCGTGTGGGTCTGCGGTGGCAGTGGCTGGCCCGTGTGCGAAACGTCGACCTTTCTTCTCGGAACACAATTTTTCAAAACGGCACGCAGCATAACTCCAACAATTTTTATTCTTCACATTCTAAATTGTGAGCACATCTTTAAAATAACATTCCGAAGAAAAATACGTACGGGACTTTCCATGAGTTAATTATAGCGCTAGTTATTAACAAACGATTGCCAATTACACAACAACGCATATTTTCAAAATCCTCTGCGATTTCTCTAGCTATACTCATGTAAATTAAGGGGTCTCCTCACTTTAGACGCTAAAAAGGCTATTTTCATTAATTTTTTGATAGGTTTATATTACAGATATTGATACAAAAGTTGTTACACTTAATAAAGACACTTTCGAAATACATTACATTTTTTTAAAAATATATTTATGTACCCCGAACAAACTTTAAACGCGTTTTTCTCGAAACCACGTTTTTCGACGGCTCGTTGATAAAATCGTCGAAATTACTGAACCGAACCTTACGAAATTTTAATCCCATATTCTTTACAATTATAGCTATAGCTATAATTGTAAAGGATTATATAGCTATAAATTGTCAAGGATTTTAAAAAAAATTTGATACCTACTATTGTTTTTGCCAAAAACGGTGAAACAAAACATTTTTCTTGTTTTTTCGGAAAACGTCCGCCGTTTTGTTATTTTTGCATATATAAAAATCGTATGATATGCGGTATAGCCATTAACATACTGAATTTAAAACCGTTTCACTTTTTCGTTGCGGATGATCCATCTCCCAGATTTCATCAACAGCGCAGACCTACAATTTTTTTACGACATTTTTTTAACTACAATTTTTGTTTATAAATAGTGACCTAAATAAATATTTTTTAAAAATGTGTTTCGAAAGTGTATTTTTCAGTGTAATGACTTTTATATCGATATCTATATTATAAAACTATCAAAAAAATCATGAAAATAGCCTTTTTACCCTCAAAGTGAGAAGACCCCTTGATAGAATTTAAAAAAATGTTTTCCAAATTCAAATTTGCCTCAGTGATACTGCGTGCAGGGCATCTCAAACTCAACATGCCTGGCGACAATGGCTCCAGCGTCACCATTTTGTACAATTTTTTTTTGTTCACTTGAAGATATGACTAATAACATCCTTGAATATTATCCTCTTACTTGTCCTTCCACCCAAAAAAATCGCGAAAAATCACTTAATCTTCGACCCCAACAGTGGTGTTGGGGGCGAAATTCAAGCCCTTAAGGGTTGAATTTCGAAAAACCCCTTCTCAAATGGTGCCTACATAATAAAATCAACATGCCCTCGAAATTTTACGTTTCTACTTCAGGACTTTGATTATTATTGAGGCGCTAAAGTTAAAAACTAGCAACGAACAACCCTCTGAATCCTCGTCGGTTCGGAGTCGGAATTCGGAATTTTGAGTCGGTTTTACCGAAATCAAAATTTTTCGATTCCGGTAAATAATTCTTCAAAATAATCGTTCGAGCGGAGTCCATCGAGGGGAAAAAATGCCGATAAATTGAACATTTTGTCGACGAAGTTGAGGATAATCAATAAGGGAATCGATAAAATTTCTGTAGGATAGTCTCAAAGAACATTTATGTACACAATTTTTGAAATCACTTATCTTATCATAACGTTGAGTTGCCTGACAGCAGCGTCGGAAATTCTTTTGTGTAAAATATTCACTTCCGTTTGCCGCAAAGTTTTGTTCATATGACGATAAGTGATGCGATAACAGTGGGAATTTCGTTTCGTTCTCGGATGAGTGAATTGATCAATGAGCTCTATCTGCTCGATGTAATCAGCGGCCATTTCGCGAACTATGTCGTAGAAATCATTGGGCGAGTAAGAACCGTTGTCCGGCAGCCAGAAGCTCAAGTCGTTGGCACATCGCGGATAGACGCTGATGGGCTATGGAAAATTTCGTTTTTTTCACATTGGTCATTCCACTTTGATGGGGGTTTTTCCAGATACATTTGCTTCTTACAATACGCTACCTTGTATTTGATGGGAGTTTTAGGATCGTCCACTTTGAATTGGTTAAAAAACGCCGAGTCCTTGCTCCAAAACAGCCTGATGTCGGGAATCTTGTACAAACACATTGCCAGCCTTTCGAGGCCCAGACCGAACGCCCATCCAATTTGGTTACTTGCGCCGGACTTTGTCAAAATCTCCTGCCTCATTATTCCACATCCCAATACTTCGAGCCAGGCGTCGTTGAAAAATACTTCCAATTCCCACGACGGATGGGTAAAGGGAAAATATTGTTCGACCCAACGCGTTTTCACACCTATAGCAAATTGAGGAATAAACAATGTTCATCATGGCTTTTTACGATATGGAAAACAGGGAAAACGCAGAAAAGAAATTTCCTCTCGGAATAACCAGAGAAAAGTGAGAGAATTTTGAAAATTCTCTGGAATTTTATTTGAATTTATTTTTTTCCAAGAATTACGGGAAAAAATCGATGGGTATAAAAATAAATATTTTTGTATATATTTAATATTCATATTATTCTTCATTATGAAGAAAAAAAGATATGTTAGTGCCAAACATTGAGAATTTGATAAAATAATAATTCATTTACTCTAAAACTCTACACATTTGCATTATATTTGTCGATACAAAACCACACAATTATTACTGTAGACAAATGTTTTTATTTATGCTTATTCATTCGCACTAGAGCTTGGACTATCGGAGCTTTTTCTATTACCGGTATTGTTTCGATATCAACAAGTTGTAATACCGGAATACCGGTATTTCGATATTTTCCGATATTTATGGGAAACTGATTAAGGAGGTTCGAGCGTTAGCCACAATTCAAGGTTAAATTTAATTTAAAAAAATACATGTTATTGTTTACACTATACTGAGTCTTTACGAATTTTTTTAACTTTTTTCACCACCAAACACTAGAGATAAAAAATAGTTTAATGTATGTAATTTAACGTGCGGTTAGATGGGCAAGACTTTCACACTAAAGGTTATGTAATTTTTATTGTTATTTAGCACCAAGATAAACCATTTCTAACAACGGATTAACGCAAACTGAACCGTTGTGAATATTTAGAAAAAAAAATCCTCATCTTGCCCATCGTAAACCATGGGCTAATAATCTCGTGACGTAAATATGAATAGGCATAATTATGAATTACTCAAAACTTCATTGTGAATTGTATAAAACATTCGTTGTCGTAGTTTTTTTCATAATAATCATCGATAATGTTATGCTTTTTCAAGTTGGTAGTAACACAAAAGTTTTTCTACTTTACGTAATAAAAATGTTAAAATGCATAATTTTGTCCTTTAATTACATATTTAAAAAAATTAGCATATATAGAATAAATCTGTACCTCGTATGCAATTTTTTGAGGTTCATTGAAAGAAAAAACGAATAAACCGTCATTTGACTCAACTGAATCGCTCCAACCTCCTTAAAAACGTTAGACGCTTGAAAGTGAAGACAGAATTTGTAGAAATAATAGTTTATAGCCAAGTGGAACCGCAGTATTTATTAAATATCAATCTTGTATTGAGATCTTCATTTGTTATCAATACATTTCTAAACACACTCTGCTATATCCTTGAATATATTCAACCCAACATAAAATAAATAAACAGAAAAGGAACTTTTATCCAAATTAAATAAGTATGAACCAAACTAAAGTAAAATTAGGAAGTTTTGTGCAAGTCAGCGTAGTAGTAGCTACCGGAATGCAAACAAATGGCATAGCTTGTGATAGTGCAGACAACAGCATGATCACTTTAAGGGACTATACCAGTGTGACACTTTCGGAAAATCGATTTTTTTTCCTTTTTCGACAGTTTATACTTTCTGGAATATCATTATCATTTATATAATTTATATCAATATCATCTTATCTTGCAAAAATCGATAGTTAAATCTTTAAACGCGTTTTTCTCGAAATGAGATTTTTCAAGTTTGCTGATATTATAACTCAAAGAGCAAGTGTCCGATTGACTTGAAATTCGAACTGAGTACTCTTGAATATATTTACTCTACAATGACGTAGGATATTTTTGATTGGATGAAAATTGACGATTTGGCATTGAAAAAAACGACCATTTTATGGGCAAGAATACAGACTTTTTTTCATAACTACGCCATTTTGTTAGATTTTGATATTTTTCGAAAATCCTACGTCATTGTACAGGAAATACCTTCCAGTTTGACGACATTTTATCCTTTTTCGGTTTCAGATACTCAAGCCGGAATCATGTCAGCAGTAGAGGAACTTTTTTTTTGGCGCCGCCGAAGTTAGCGCATAAGTCGCTTGGATATATTCTTAATTTTCCGAAACATTTAATCGAGTACTTTTCTACACATTCTACACTCGTGAATAAATAAATTTACACTTCGGAAATGTTTAATGTTGGTAATAATATTTTAAGGCTGTTAAACGTAAGTAAACAAATCAGTGAAAGTAAATTAAATGGAAATAATAACAATTATAATATTTTAATTTTTCCAACTGTGATATACAAATATCGGTGTTACTCGAGTCCAATATCGGAATTTTGGACCGATATACCGGTTTTTCGATACCATCGAAAACCGGTATCCATTCTCTAATCGGCACCGACATAAAAACTTCTGTTTATAATCAAGAACAGATTCTGCATTTTCTTTTAAGGGCAGAAAATCAGGCCTAACTTTGACAATTTATTTTCGGAGTATGAAAAAAACGAATAGGATTTCGTTTGAGAGGGTTTATTAAACGCATATTAAAATATTTAAAATCATTATTATAATTTTCATACAAAATGGCGGCGGGAGAGCCCATCTTCAAAAACCACTTCTTTTAAACTGGGAAGGCCGATTACTCGAACACCTTTGCATGGATCGATTTGAAATTTTGACGGTAGCTTTGCAATTACATTCTCTATAGGAGTACGTAGCCGTTTTTTTAAATTAAAAGCAAACTTTTTTTTATCATAAACAATTTACTGCTTATTTGGGCAAAAAATCGAATTATTTCTATCAAAGTGCGCCATTTTTCAAAATTTGATAAAAAAAATCCCCACGTAGTCCCATAGCTAATAATATATAGATTATATTTTTTTTGGTTATTGTTCCAGGTTTTATATTTTGCGAGAAAACCGTCCTCCCGTGAAGCTATTTGTAAAAAAACACGTTGTTCAAGATGGGCTCTGTCGCCGCTATTTTGTATGAAAATAATAATACATCTTTTTAAAATATTTTAATATGTATTAGATAAACTCTCTCAAAAGAAATTCCATTCCTTTTTTCATACTCCTAAAATAAATCGTCAAAGTTAGGCCTTATTTTCTGCCGCTAAGGTCGTGTTATCCCTTAATGTATTATTTTTTTACTTTACCGATTTTTAGTTTTCTTTTTGAATTAATTTTAATATTTAACTATATTGTATATTTGATCTTAATGAAAATAAGTTCTTTATTCGACCCTAATCTCCTTGAAATATTTGCCAACCCTGTGTGGAGAACCTGGAAAAGTCAGTGAATTTCTGAGTCAATAAAGCGTGACAACCACGATCAATTTTACCAGTTCCAAATATTTCCTGCGCCAGGCCGATCAACACGGTCTTCAATTCGTGTTCCATGATCTTGACGGCTTCCAAGGTATGGCAGCTCTGCTTGTCGGAGCTTTCTTTCCCGCCGTGTTGAAACAGCTTCAGCTCCGCAGCGTTTTCGACTCGCGCAAAAACATCGTCGCGCGTGCGTATTCTGACTGCGTCTACTTGATGAAAGACCGGATAGTGCGTGGCGTTGATTTCGTCGCGTCTATAGACATCGCCAACGACGAGAAAATTGTTCAATCCCATGGACACTAGTTCGGACTGATGGGCCGTCGTATGGGCTCTCAGCAATGTGCCCTCGTTGACGTAATAACAGTCGCTTTTACCGCGACTCGGATGATCCCCAGGCACCAGGAGGGAGTCAAAGTTTTGACTCACACTGACGACGGGATTCAAATTGTCGAACACGCTGAACATTGGATTTCCGCAACTATTGCGATAAGAGGCGTAAAAGTAGTCGACGATTATCCGCCGCACGTGGGACAGAGGATGGTACGGGGTTGTGTGTAAATTCGTGCCCAACTTTGAAACGATCTTCGGCGTTACGTTCGTCCAATTGTCCGTCGGATACTTTTGGCCGAGGAGCTCTATCGATGGTGGGAATTTCTCGACGTGGGGCGCCGTCGAAAAATGTCTCGTCGGCCTCCAAAGCTGGAGGGACCGGCGGCTCGTGGAGAACATCTCGAATCTGCAAGGCAAGTTTCTCGAAATGTAATCAATGTCGAGGAGAAAGATTTCGAACAATTTTGCGGAAATCGCAGTAATTTTGGTGAGATAAAAAATTTAATTGCGCGAATTTTTGGGAAAAACGCTGATGAAGAAATGAGTACGTGGTAACAGTTTTACTCGTACATGTCCTAAAGAGAATGCAGTTCATTCAATTACGGCAGTAGCACGTTTTTAGGCCATTTGTATTATCGAGCCGGCATTATCTACACTTTGTTACTATTTTCAATTCACCGCTGTTATTATCGTTACGTAAAAAGTGAGGTTATGTCGCGTGGTATTATCGGGTGACATAATCTGGACGAGTTTCGCTTAACGGCCGCAAGGATCGCGAGCGTCGTACGGGCGACAGTAGCCGTAGGGTTTTGACCAATGACGCTGCTGGGACATCGGAATTTAATCAATATGATTTGTCGACACTTTTGCGTTGCGTATACGTTACGGGAGATCGGTAGCCAAGTTTTCTTCTACTAGGCTTACATTTTGGGAAAACGAAAGCGCAGGTAAGGCGCTCGTCTTTTAGCGGGAGGTATTTTCTTTTTTTCCGATATATCAGCCGTCTCGGAGACAAGGCAAATCAACAATCGGCATCGGCAAATCAACAATCTCTCTCGCACTCGGCTAACTGTTCGTGTGTATGCATTCACTCAATATTCCCGTGTTGTTTGGGCGTGAAAACGTTGGTAAATAATCTTGGAGGCGCGTGACAGCGAATATATAATATCACCATTTCCAGCAGAACTAAGTCTCCTTCGAATGACCTGGCTAACATTATCTCTGATGAAAGAATGCCGAGAAATATTAGATATTGCAGGTGCTGATGTAAGACTCGAACAACTAAGTGTGGCAAGCCAACAGATGATGATAATCGAAAATTTGTAACAATAAAAGACACCACAATGAACGAATTAAGTTTATTCGGGAAACTGCCTCGATCGCTTAACTTGATTTCAAATCTACGTTGTGTTGGACTCGACCCGAAGCAACATTTATACTTTGAATATTCTTCGTGTCATGTGCCTGTCATTCTAGGATCACGTGGACGTTACGGAAGCCAACATTTTTGCACGTGCTCGCATGAAAGCGTTTCAAGAACGATTATAGGTGGCGGTTTTCCGTTTGAGGCACGAAGAGATTGTCGCAACAATCGAATGCAGATATAAAGAGTATAGAGTCAGAAATTGTATTCACATCGGGCTTCATTGAAAACTGTTTGTAATCTGGCTTTGTTAATAAATCTGACTTTGTTGAACATCATTTGTAATCCGAGCGAGTGTATAGCAGAGTCCGCGAAACGTATCAACTGATCACGAATTTTGGGCATTGTCGCTCGTCGTCCAAGGGCATCCCGAAAAACGTAGGAAACGTCCTTTCATATGCAGGCAGTCCTCGAGTTACGTCAGCTTCTTGCAATTTATTACGGCCACGTGTCACATCGATCAAGCGGCCACGAGTGCGAAAGAGATAGCTGATTTACAGATTCCTAGTGTTCTCCTAAACGGTTGATTGTTTGGAAAAAATCGAAGAAACACCTTCCACTATATTGAAAGATGAACAACGTCTTTCTCTTCATTTGCCTGAATTGTGGTCCGTCTGAGAACTTGGCAATAGGATTTTTACCGACTGGACGTGTGAGCCATGTCCTTAAATTTTGATTAATATGTCAATTGCGTGTAAATGTAATAATTAAGTACACAATACAAAAAATACATAACGACCAAATTTGTAATAAATATACATGTATATAATAAAAGATGATTATATGATATAGTATGCAGTTTTATTAATTATATCAAAAGACGATGTAGAACCTTACTTCTGCATTTTATATGGAAATGTACGAAACAAATCGTTTCGATTTACGTCGCTGTTTCGAGAACCTAACCATGCCCTAAGTAAGACGACTGTCCGTATACCAAAATGGCGGCCAAATATTTTTTATAATTTTTTCATCATTGAGGATTGTTAACACGGATAAATGTAAAGTCTATAGCAGAAAATATGAACAATTTGCTGATCGCGAATCAAGTAATTAGCAACTCAAACACAATTTTCATTCGTTCAAAATAAAAATATTTTTAAATTTAAGACACGATAAGCAAATGAAGAGATTTTCCATTCAAATATACCTCCCACGTTCTAATAACCAATGTTCTTTAATCAATTACGTATTAAATTGCCTACATCGAGCAATGCTCGAAACAAATAAAATATATCGAAAACAAATAGAATCGTAGGTTGTGGAATACGAAGAAAAAAAACATTTGGCTTCAATAGATGCTAGTTAAATCGACTAAGCTTTTTTTAGCAGCGTGCTATGAGCACATTTTGATACTCAACGTCTCGGTGTGTTCACACAAGCAAAGAAAATAAACTATGTTGGGAACTGAGATAGCGAACTCTGTAATGTGCCGCATCCACAATTTGTATGTAAAGATCCGAAGGTATAACTGTACACAATATACCACTCCTACGTTCTCGTAGGAGCGTCGAAATTCGTTCGACATTGGACGAAGATTTTTACCGTACTTTCCAATTTCGAATACTCGGGTAATAAAGAAGAGTGAGGAGTCGTTCCTAGTTGATTCCGGTTGGTTTTGATCGGAATGATAAAATAAGCGGCTCCTTTTGCTGTTACGTGTTCTTCGGCGGCATTGAATAATACAATTCATTACATTATATTAAAATATATGATTATACATTAATATATTGGGTGTACTTCCGGAAAGCGGAGAGGGAATTTTCATCTGAAATTTGGCATACCCCTTTCTTTTTAATATTTTAAAAGGTTCCCTTAAGGGGAGGCACCTGAGTAAACGGCGCGAAAAACAGGTAAACTTCGGGAATTTTTATCTCAAAAACTAATGTTTCGATTGAAACCGGGTTTTTTAAATTGGAAAATATGTACGTTGAGGTATGTTTAGGATTTTTTAAAAATAAATGCATTGACTGTAAGCGATTCAAACGCGATTATCTCGAAATATAGTTTTCAAAGTCGGTGCCAAACGTATCTCGAAAACGGCTTGTCCGATTTTGTCCAAATTTCGATATAATATTCTTCGATAGTTTTTCTCGTTCGCCACGTAGGGGTTTTTCATTTGATTGAACCATTGCTTTTTTATGCAATGTGTATGCAATCCAAAATCGTCGGAAATTGCGAACGAAAAACGAATGTTAAATTAAAACGGTCGCAATTCTGTCAAAAATGAAAATTTCAAAAAAATCCTACATGGCGAACGAGAAAAACTATCGAATAATATTGTATCCAAATTTGGACAAAATCGGATAAGCCGCTTTCCAGATACATCTGGCACCGACTTTGAAAACTATGTTTCGAAATAATCGCGTTCGAATCGCTTCCAGTCAACGAATTTATTTTAAAAAATTCCTAAACATACCTCAACGTGCATATTTTCCAATAAAAAACCCCGCAAACCATCCATCGAAACATTAGTTTTTGAGACAAAAATTTCCGAAGTTTACCTGTTTTTCTCGCCGTTTACTCAGGTACCTCCCCTTAAAGGATTTTTGGCGACTAGCAATAGTTTTCGAGATATTGAATTTCTAAGTTTTTGAAAAGTTTTCTGAAAAGCCCTCCCCTCTGACTGAGTTGACATTTTGCACAGACCTTTCTTATAATATTCTTAGACAACCCCGAAAAGAATTTTTGGCGACTAGCAATAGTTTTCGAGATATCGAATTTGAAAGTTCATTGTTTCAACCCGTAAGAGTGTATCCATCGCGTATGTATCGCCCGCCACGGTCGATCGACATCCCCTCTCTTTCGGCTTCACTGCTCCCTAGCGAGGGCTTGCCCGTACGTGATGTGTTTGTTTGTTTGAATGTGCTTGGGTTTGTTTTGGTTTACTTAGGTCTGTTTCAGTTTATTTGCGTCTGTTTGGATTGGTAGGTTTTTGTTGTGTATTTGGGTTTGTTTAGTATAGCAGGAACGCGGTAAAAAAAAATAACCTCAAAAAATCGATATCTCGAAAACCATGGCGCGTCGCCCAAAAACCTATAAGGGATCTTTCAAAATTTTCAGAGCAAGGTGTATGCCAAATTTCAGATCAAAATTCGGTTTCCGTTTTTCGGAAGTTTATCCCTTTTTTCAATAGTCTCTTTTCATAAGGTCTTCTAACAAAATATACTCGAAAAAGGTTAATGTTAACCATACGAATTGTACAAACTTGAAAAGAATAGTGGAAGTTTAACTAAACAAAACCTAACGTACAGTATACAACATTAGTGTTTGAACGCAGATTTTGTTATAGCACTGAATTAATCATATCTACATTGTCAAGCCTTTTACAATAATGAATACGCATTATCGGGGATAATAGATAGTCAAACGCAACCGGTGCAATGGTCTAGTGGTTAGCGTGCTTGCCAATAAACCTGCGGACCGGGAGGTCCCGAGTTCGAATCCCAGTCGCGTGCATTTCGTCGTGAAATGTTTTTCTTCTGCATTTCGCGGCGAAATAGGACTAGTTCCACGACTTTGGGGGGTGAACTTTTGCTGACCGGCACTAATTGGTATGGGTTTTCGGCAGTTTCCTTACCCCCATGACAGAAATGTCATGATGAATTGATACAGAGGGGGAAATCGGCTGCGGCTGCAAGAGGGGGGGGGGGGGGGGCGAAAGGTGGAGAAAAAACAGTGGAGGAAAAAATAGTCACAGTGGGGGAAAAAAATTGGTAACAAACGCGAACAGCGTTGTACTTTAGGGAAAAAAGATAGTAGGGTTAAAAGGCATAGTTAAGGATAGTTAATAAAAAAAGATAGTTAAGATAGTTTAAGAAATTTTAAAAAATCGATGCCATCAGGCTCAAGCAGGACACTAATTTGGAAGGACCAATTGTATAGCGTAGGCAGCGCTGACTGAAGGTATATAAAATTTATCAATGATTTTTCCGTACCGAAAACTTTAAACGCGTTTTTCTCGACACAGCTTTTTTCCAATTGACGTGACAAATAACTTCGACAATTTTCACTCATTTTACTTCAAATTTTAATGTTATGATCCTAATTGCATTTGACAGAGAAGTACGAACGGAATTTCTGATCAATCGAAAACTTTTCATTTTATGAGCAGTTTTACATGAAATTTTTCTCTGAAAATTCTTCTTCATTGAAATTTCTTAAGTTCAAATACCTACAACTTTTGAATGAAACAATATTTTCTAAATTCCGTACGTACTTCTCTAGGTATTCTAATGTAGATTGAGAAGAATTTTTGTTTTTTGTTCTAGGTAAAAAATTGTGGATGTACCGTTTTCGTACATCGAAAAAAAATATATATTTTCTAACAGCTTGATATTTATACTAAATAGATGTGTAATTAATTTTATGAGTGAAATTTTTAAATTCGCACATGATTTTATACCCGTTACTGTGGCCTAACCCCTTAAACGCGCCATCCAAATTGCATGTTTAGGTATACTATTCGCTTATAGTCGTGTTAACTATATTATGATTGCGGTGTCAATAAACTATAACGAATTTTACTATCCCCTGTACCATGGGCGTTTGCTGTAAATACCGTGGCCTTTTCTCGTGTGTAATTCCGAAAATGAAATACCTCCGATTCATTCAGATTTTCGTGTACCTATGCACTCTGACTTGCTGATTACGAATATAATAGTCAAAATATTCACAATTTTCATTTTCATGGTCAAACCTCACGAAAACGGATTAAAAAGAAATTCTACTTTATTTTAATAAATGTTGATCTTAGAGAAAAATGTTTCCCACAAAATTTATAGCGTATAAAAACATTGAACTTTTATGTTTCAATAAGTTTTTGTCCAAAACCATTCCGTTTCGAGAAAAAATGGGATAATGCTCGAATTTTAAGTTCAGCAGTATAGTTTCGAGAAAAAATCGGATAATTCTCCAATTTTTAGAGTTTAGCAAAATGCTTTACATTTTGCTAAACTCCATTAGATTCGATATTGTCTAGTCACGCACTTTACCATGGGAAGGTTGGAGTTTGTTTGTTGTGTTGTTCGTTGTTTAGGTATGCGTATAGGGTTAAAGATCCAACTGAAACGTTCCCGCGGTAAAGTGCCTAAGTAGCTAATATCGAAACTAATGGAGTTTAGGAAAATGTAGTTTCCGTACCATTATCCCATTTTTCTCGAAACAGATCGATTTTAGATAAAACTTGTATGGGACATAAAATATCAATCTGTTTATAGGCTACAACTTTTGTAGGAATTATTTTTCTCCAATATCAACATTTATTACAATAAAATAAAAAATAAATTTTTTTATTCAGTTTTTGTGAGTTCTGACCTTGAAAATCAAATTTGCAGGTATTTTCACGATCACAATCGTGATCAGCGAGTAAAAATACCCGGGTACATAAAATTCCAAATTAATCGGAGGTATATCCTTTTCTCAGAACCCTATCCCGTTTCCTGTGCATACTTGCTTCCAGGGAAGTCTACGACGTTAAAGTTTGCATCATTTAAATGCAACGATTCTCTTCTCTTTATTTTTATCATTATTCAAAGCCTTTTTTTGCGAATTGAGGTCATAAATTTCTAATAAGAATACGTGAAAAAGTTTTGAAGACTTTTAGAGCCTAAATTACCCACTACAAATTGAGCAATTATAAAGAATCCATTTTCGTTGCATTCCAACGATGCGAACGTCAACGTCATGGAAATCTAAGACTGCCCGCCGAAATCCTCGATTTCTCGTGTTCGTGAGTGGAAATTCGGCATTGGCGATTGGGAAATGAGGTACCGGATGAAAGTGAATCCGAAAGGTCGACATTGTTAATTTCACGATTGGTTGCTAGAGAAAAAAGTATCTCGGCTCCGTTATATTGGGAAGCATCGCTTAGCTTCTCGTCAGTCGTGTTGAGACGTCGTCGCGTATGCTTCACACAAATGTCGTCGATTGGAGAGTGTACCTTTTTTGTTTGACAGTTCTAACGATCGGTACCTTGTAATAACAAGAAGATTATAAGTATACGTGAATAACGATGTCGCGAAATTCAATGAGAATGTTCACCAGCAACGTCACGAGCAATTCGAGATTGCACAAATTTTGCAAAAGTTTTCGGTCGATCGACTGCAGTCGTTCGACGGTGATATCAGGGCTGCAAGAACGATCGGATGTTCAAGCCTATTCGGAAATGCCGGGACCCAAGGCGATACCTTTACTCGGAAACACCTGGCGCTTTTTTCCTCTTGTTGGTAATAACATTTGGGACTTGTGAGGAAGAGTCATCTTGTCGAAAAGCTCCGCTGATTATGAGCATTTTATGATCGCGAGTGCGGGTTCAGTTTCCGGGTAGAAAGAAATCGAAAGTGCATCGAATCGGCAAACGTTATCGTGATGATCATTTATGGATTGATGTTTAGGTTTTATCACAGTCTCTGCATTATGATATGGTTAACGGTGCTGTTTAATTTTTATTGAATTGATTTCTAACGTCTTAATTTTGACTTTTAATTATTCAAGATGGACGGATTTTTTTTATTGTTTTATTTTGTTTGGTTGCTTTTCTTGTGGTGGCCCACCGGTAAACAACACATGCCCATAAGCTTGGATTTTCGTTGGCCGAGAACCTCTGAACGTCCCTTCGTTAACTTGAAAGCTTACATTTTTCACTCATTGCGCATCGACAATTAAGACGGGAGCCTGCATTGGAAGGTCCGAAAAATCGTTTTTTTAAATTGCTTAAGGGGTTATTCACAGTCAGGGGGCCCAAAAAGATCGATTTTTCAAGAATTTTTCTTGAGAAGACCTTTAAATCTATTAACGTAAAAATGTGTACACATATTATGGAGGCTTTTAACTGTATTTTAACATTTTTTATTTGTACAAATAATTATTTTGAAAGCGGCTATAGCTTATCTCCGGGAGCACCGTTAAAAAGGCGCCTTGCGGTGAGCACGATATCTCTGGAGTGGATCCTCTAAAATGAAAAAAAAAACCAAATATATTTCGTTAATATAATGGATTATCTTGTAACTGATCGGAGGAATGAGCAAAATAATAATTTATGACAAAATAACGGCTTTTCAAAAAAATAGATTTTTGACAAAAATTTAGGCCTTAAGTTGTTTATAAAATGGAAAATATTTATTGGTGAGAAAAAACCTTCGATTAATGACTAAAAAATACACTTGAAAATATTGTGTTTAAATTTGAGACTGGTCGGTTCAGCCGTTTCTGAAAAATCTTGCTCACCGACTTTAAAAACAAGATTGACAAGACATTTTCTGTGTGGGTACTTAAGCACATGTACATTACGGAAAAAAACGATTTTTCGAAAATTTTAACTGTACATATAACCCCTTAAATCGATAGATAACCCATCCAAGAATATATTTACAAAGCTTCAGAGGCCAATTGTAAATATTTTCGAAGATACAAGGTCAAGAGCAAAGAAGCGATTGATATTTGTTATTGATTTTCCTCCTATTGAAAGCTTTGAAGCGCGTTTTCTCCAGTTTTCATTTTCACGATTTTTCTAAATTGGCGGGCGTGGTGCCAAAAAAACTAAACGCCCTATTGAATGAAACCAAAGTTTATTTTCTTCAGTATGAAAATCTCTTCTAAGTAAATTTAAAAAGTCGTTGGAAAAGTTTTTTTGAATCATTTTTATAGCACGTTAAAGTGTTTTTTTTTTCAAACTTGAGAACGGATAAAATTTCACGATTTTTCAGCTTTTTCTTAATTCACCTAGAAGAAAGATATATGACAATTGAACATTGTATTGGTTTATTTGGTTCAGTTAACGGCGGGGTAAAGTTAATTCGGCGAAAAAAAGGCATGTTTTTAAGATTTTTTTTGGCGTAACGAATAATGTTCGTTTATTGGAAAATTTACATATAATAAAGTAACATTTGAACAACATTCTCCTAAATTTGCATTGCAAAATATTCAAAATTGAGCGAGTGAAAATTAAACCCCGGAGGCGCCTCGAAAAAAAGTTGGTTTGCGGTGTGCACCATAACTCGTAACAGAATCATTTGAAACAAAAAAATCAAAATGCATTTGTTAAAGGAGATGTTTCTCGAGGTAATGATGGGAGGATTTTTTTTTCGGTTTTTCGATTTTTTCGTAGCACTTGGGAGCCAAAAACCCGATTTTCGCGAAAAAATCGGCTAATTTGTTGTTGAAAAATTAGTAATTATTAAAAAAAACAAAAAAGCTTTTGACGATACCTGGTGAATTATGTGAAGAAGTACTGTGCAAAATTTCAAAAGCGAACGGTTTGAAAAACGCAGAAGAGAAGAGAACGGCATGGAGAAATAGACGCTCAAATACTCATAACTTCGTCAATTTTACTCCGATCGACTTGAAATTTTAACACAATATTCTTGATATATTATGCATTCATTTAAAAAATTTTAAAAAAATGAAAAAAAATTTAAATACTTTACCCCGCCCTTAAGAAGTACGAGCTGCATCTTTCCCGCTGATTGGGGACTGCAGTAGCAAGACGCACATGGAATAGGCTGATAAATCTGCTGTCATTCATTGTTTCGTGTTGAATTTTTTTTTATACATTTAAAATATACATGAAAAGATACCTTAATGTTTACAGGGCTCACTTGTTTTTTCCCCCTTCTAAAAAAATTGCCCCAAAATCGCTTTTCTTGGACCTTCTAATTCACGCCTTAAGTCATGGATCATAGAAGTTCAATATATTTTTCAACAATGAACTTAGTATGGTAATCGGAATTTTTCAACAGAAAAATACAGTTCGAAAGCTAATATCCGAAGGCTGAACGTAAAAGATAAATTCAGTTCACCGAATTATTTTCAAAGATATCTGTAGGAAAAAGAATAGCGTATTGAAGGATTAGGCTACTGTGACGACCTGAAAAACACGTTTATTGAAGAAATGTTTTTTTTTTTTGAAGGAACAAGGAAGTTGATTGAAACGTCGTTTGGACATTTACTAGTGTGTACATTAACAAAGTTGTGTACCAAATGTCGTTAAAATATTAATAATTAAAGAAGTTATAAACAGTCTCGTGAAGGACCTTTGAACGGGAGGGGCTCAACGTCGTACTTGATTTTGGTCACCCATTTGATGTGAAAAAAAGTTTTTTTTTCTCAAAATAGATGATATTGGCTGACCGTCGACCGAGTTTTTTTTGTTATCGTGTATCATAGATTAAAAAAAAGTTTGAATTTTTTTTCTCGATTTTTCGAGGAAAAATGACATCGTTATGGTTAATAACTGAGGAAATAAAAATGTTAAGAAAAACGTCGGTCAAGACTAAACTGCTATTACACAGAATAAGTGTGCTAAATTTCAAGCCAATCCGTTGATTAGATGTCAAGAAATTGTGTACACCGTTTTGAAAAACATAGTTTCGAGTAATACGCTTTCAAAGTTTTGCTAGTAGTTCTATCGTTGCAATTATAAGTTTACCTTCAATCTGCGATTCCTGCACCACATGTTGGACCTCTTCAATTTGAGTTGCCTCAAGCGACGAACGAGAGTTAGTCATTTGTATAGTAGACTAAACCCTTTTACTTTTGAAAAATTAATCAAAGGGCTGTAGAATGATATCAAAAGATGCACTCGTCAAACATCCTGATATATATCGTTATTACGTTTTATGAGACTTCCCAGGTGTCTCTAATGATCATATTGCCAAAATACTCGGTTGGCCAGTCCCACCCTAATGACCGCATCGTTCAATAAAAATATTCGTTTTATCAAAATTGAATTAAATATATATTTCAATTAAAACTTAATTGAATAGATTATTGTAATTAAATTTTAATTGAATATATTATTGTAATTAAACCTTAATTGAATATGTGGTTGTAATTAAAATGTTATTAAATGTATGTTTGCAGTTAAAATTCAATGAAATGAATTATCTCAATTAAAATTAAATTAAATATATAATTATAATTAAATTCAATACGTGAGCTGTCAGTTAAATTGTGTCATTGCAAGACCCGCGCGTAAATAAGACTTGCCGCAGGTGATTTCAACATCAAAGAGGTTGACAAAGTTTCTAAACGGCTGCACAAAGAGTACGGCGACGTCGTTAAGGTCGAAGGACTGCTGGGTAGACCGGATATGGTATTCGTCTATGACGCTTTCGAGATCGAGAAAATCTTCCGCCAAGAGGAAAAAATGCCGCTTCGCCCGTCGATGCCGTCCCTCAATTATTACAAGCACGTTTTGAGAAAAGATTTTTTCGGAAATGAAAATAATGCGGGAGTAATTGCCGTGTAAGTGTATCCTACTGGATAATTGGGACTCGTAATTTATGATTGCACAGACACTTGTTATGAAAATTCGTATATAATTTTTTACGTCAATGAAGTGGCTGCCTTTTTTTAAGAACGGGGGTGAATTAAAACAAAAAACAAAACGACGATAGCTACGGAAATTACGAAAATTTTGGTTTTTGTCGATAAAATGCTCTTATCATATTTTCTGTGACAGTCACGGTGAAAGCTGGTACAATTTCCGCAGCAAAGTCCAACAAGTCATGCTCCAGCCAAGAACGGCGAACATGTACATTGGCGCAATCGAAGAGGCCAGCTCGGCTTTCGTCAGAAGGTGTGCAATTAATGTTGATTGCATGAGAGTAAACGCTCCATTGTCACGTTTTTAATTCACCACGGTCTTCTTACCTTCTCTCGTTTTTTTTTAAATCTTTCAATTGCAGGATGAACAGAATAAAAGACGCGAACGGTGAAATGCCCGAAAATTTTTTGAACGAAATCAACAAGTGGTCTCTCGAGTGTAAGTGTGTTTCGAAATACGAAGGAGTCGTTTTTATCAAGTCCGGTTAGATTATCGTTATTTAAGGGGAGATTATACACTTAGGAGCCGGAAAAAGGTCATTTTTGTGAATTTTGTCAAGGAAAACTATTTGAAATTTCGGATTGGGGTTTTAATTATCTAAACGTATAAACATTCAAAAATATGTTTAATTTTCTTTATTTAAAAATATCGAAAATATACAAGGTATGATCGTTGGAGCGTCGTGAAAAAATCTGCGTATACAGTACCCACTGGCGTTCCTTCAAAAATCATCTGAAAAAAAAAAAAAACCAAAAAGAATATTCAATTAGACACTATAATCTAGTACTTGTCATAGCCGATTTTGAAAATATCGATTTATGACAAAATGGCGGACGTTTGAACATAAATAGTGATTTTTTGGCCAAAAATTAGTTATTTTTTTGCCTGTAAAACGAAAACTAAGTAACGGAAAAAAAATCCTATGACAAGTACTAGATAATGGTGTATAGAATAACCACAAAAAACCTCAAGGCAATCGGTTCATTGGTTTTCGAGAAATTTTAGGTACCGATTTAAAAAACGTGGTTTTGAAAAAAACGTGTTTGAAAATTTGGGAATAAATCAATCATGAAGTTTGTCTACTTACATGGAATCATCGATACCAGGCCCATAGTGTAGGTCTTCTGCGGTCGACGGAATGTTCATAGCTTCTAAATCCTCGACCTCGACCGTCTAGGTGTATATCTCCCCCTAACGAACCTTTAGACACTCGAAAATGAGTCATTTTTCATGATTTTTTTAAAGGTAATAATAAAATAATCGCATAATTTTGAAATTTTGACATTACAGTAGAACCTCGATTATCCGAACTAATTGGGACTGAGACTGGTTCGGATAATCACAAGTTCGGATAATCGAAACGTGGGTTTTTTGGGACGAGATCATAAACCTTTTTACATAAAAACAGTACATATATATATATATATATATTAGACATACATATTAACGTTGAATATATATGTGTGTGTGTGTGTGTGTGTGTGTGTGTGTGTGTGTGTGTGTGTGTGTGTGTGTGTGTGTGTGTGTGTGTGTGTGTGTGTGTGTGTGTGCGTGCGTGCGTGCGTGCGTGCGTGCGTGCGTGCGTGCGTGCGTGCGTGCGTGCGTGCGTGCGTGCGTGCGTGCGTGCGTGCGTGCGTGCGTGCGTGCGTGCGTGCGTGCGTGCGTGCGTGCGTGCGTGCGTGCGTGCGTGCGTGCGTGCGTGCGTGCGTGCGTGCGTGCGTGCGTGCGTGCGTGCGTGCGTGCGTGCGTGCGTGCGTGCGTGCGTGCGTGCGTGCGTGCGTGCGTGCGTGCGTGCGTGCGTGCGTGCGTGCGTGCGTGCGTGCGTGCGTGCGTGCGTGCGTGCGTGCGTGCGTGCGTGCGTGCGTGCGTGCGTGCGTGCGTGCGTGCGTGCGTGCGTGCGTGCGTGCGTGCGTGCGTGCGTGCGTGCGTGCGTGCGTGCGTGCGTGCGTGCGTGCGTGCGTGCGTGCGTGCGTGCGTGCGTGCGTGCGTGCGTGCGTGCGTGCGTGCGTGCGTGCGTGCGTGCGTGCGTGCGTGCGTGCGTGCGTGCGTGCGTGCGTGCGTGCGTGCGTGCGTGCGTGCGTGCGTGCGTGCGTGCGTGCGTGCGTGCGTGCGTGCGTGCGTGCGTGCGTGCGTGCGTGCGTGCGTGCGTGCGTGCGTGCGTGCGTGCGTGCGTGCGTGCGTGCGTGCGTGCGTGCGTGCGTGCGTGCGTGCGTGCGTGCGTGCGTGCGTGCGTGCGTGCGTGCGTGCGTGCGTGCGTGCGTGCGTGCGTGCGTGCGTGCGTGCGTGCGTGCGTGCGTGCGTGCGTGCGTGCGTGCGTGCGTGCGTGCGTGCGTGCGTGCGTGTGTGTGTGTGTGTGTGTGTGTGTGTGTGTGTGTGTGTGTGTGTGTGTGTATTTGAAATACCTGAAAACAGTCGAATGCTTTTTTTAATATTTTTTTTTATAAAATCGTTTATTTTTAATTGACGAACGGCTGTAACGCGTTTTTGAGGGGGTAAGTTTCGCAGCCGTTTGAAAAGGAGAAGTTGCGTTGGGTTGCTTATTGTTGCTCACGGCGGGGGCAGCGAGCAACAATGCATCTTTCGCGCCAACGTTCGGATAATTGAGCGTTCGGATAAACTAAGTCATCGTTCGGATAATTGAGGGTTCGGATGATCGAGGTTCGGATAATCGAGGTTCTACTGTATCTTATTATACAACTTTCAAGTGTTAAAAAAAATTATTTTTGAAACAAAACAAAATTGTGGCGTTATAAGGTATTTCATTAGGCGTCTTTTGAAAAACTGCTCATGTTGTAGCTCAAAAGTTATTGATCGATCTGGCTGAAATTTTGGGAGGTTTCTCACTGTAAATTATTGGAAGGATATACCTAAAGTTTAAAGGTTATCGCGTAAATAAATTACCTTTTTGGGGTAAAAATTGTCGAGAAAATGGTCAAAGATATCAAAATTTGATTACAAAGCCTACTTAATTTTTAATTTTTATACTATTTATAGGTATATCCTGCCAATAATGTTATAGTGAGAAACTTCCCAAAATTTCAGCCAGATCGATCGAGAACTTTTGAGCCATAACATGAGCAGTTTTTGAAAAGACGCCCAAAGGAATACCTTATAACAGCGCCATTTTGTTTTGTTTAAAAAATGTTAACACTTGAAAGTTGTTATAATATAATGTCAAAATTTAAAAATGGTACCATTATTTTATACCCTTAGAAAAAAGGAAGAAAAATGACTCTTTTTGAGGCGTCTAAAGGGATCCCCCCACCTTAAGAGATGATACCACTGTGACGGGCCAAAAGGATAATTTTTTGCGTCTACTAGATTATTTATTTGGGATTTGGAAAAAAGGTATGTTATTAAGTATATATTGAACTTATTTCGTGTAAGTTGTGGTTAAAAAAATTAAAAAATAACAACCTTATTGACGCATAAGTGAACTTCCGTACAAAAAATGTCGTCGAACGGTTAGATCGATCACTTGACAATGGTTGGTCTGAAAAATAGAAATAAAAAAGATGTATAATCTACACAAATGTAGTTCTCGTTGCATGTAACTGTTTTATAAAAACAATATTTTTCACAAAATGGCAGGTGTTCAGACAAAATGTAATTTTGGTGAAGTTTTTACTTATATTCGGGGGCTTAAAAAAGACTAAATAAAGAAACGACTACGTACAAGGATAGCTACTGCCATCATGGTTTTTAAAATCTATTTATCTGATTGAAAATTGGATAATTATAGCTAGAATTATCATTGTACGATTTTCAGTTTAAAAAAAAAAATTTCTGTAATTTCAGTAGAAAAATTTCGTTTCGAGCAAAACACGATTTTAGTAGACGTAAATCGTTCCACTACCTGCTCTCACTAAATGATCTTTAACGTGGTGAATTTTCAATATTTCAAGTTGAACGTTTTTTTCACATATTCTTGAATATGCATTCTTTGAAAAATGCAACAAAAAAAAAATCGATTTTTTTACCCCTCGCAGTGGTGTCCTGTATTAACAAAGAGAAATGTTTTTCGCTGGTCGGAAGACAGCTGTTTCGTCAAAAGCTCATGACCTTTAAAAAAAATAGTTCTCCGCTTTCCCTACTGCCAATTGGCGCATGGATTTTTCTCGGTCCTCCTCTTTCAACAGATCGATAGTTGCATCTAACAAAATACAATTTGATTAATTTTTTTCGGGTATTCAGCCATCGCTCACGTTGCCCTCGACATCAGACTCGGTTGTATGGACGATGACGCGAACATCGAGACCCAAGAATTGATCGACGCGGTTCACACATTTTTCTCGAACGTCGGTATTCTGGAATTGAAAATTCCATTTTGGAAATTATTTCCAACCCCGACGTGGCAACAATACGTCAGGGCCCTCGACACGATACTCAGGTATTCAACGTTTTCTTCTTCATTTCGCCAAAAAAGTTTGTCGTTTGCAATTTCGAAATTTACATATAAAGTAAAATATTTAAAAAATAAGCTTTTGTTAAATGTACTGAAATGTATAAAATAATTGTTTTACCAAGTCACCTATATGAGACTATAAATAAAAGGTTGGGGTGCTCAACTTTTTAAATATTCAAATTCGATCATTTCAGTTGCGTTTGTCCTATTTAATTTGGCACAATAGTAATTAGAGAAATTATTATCACATGTTTATACTCAGTTGCAGGATTTTTATTCAAGAATTCTAAGGTTGTTTTACAGTAACTTAAATACAGTTGATATGTTGACGGACTTGTGTAAATTAAAGATTATTCGTCTAAATTTTGAGCGCCCCAAGCTTTTATTTATAGTCACATATACGTGACTTGGTGAAAAAAATTATTTTCTACTTTTTAGTACATTAAGGGAAGAACTTTGTCCTTGGAGTGCCATATTTCAGATGTTTACATTTTATTTTTTTTTAAAGGAAACGAGTAAAGCTTTTTGAGTGCGGTTTTTTTCTTGCTTTTATTCATGATATAAAGAACGTTAAAAAAATTTTTTTTTGAAAAAAAAAATCCAAAATGGCCGCCGTTGCAGCTCCGCGAAAACAGGTCCTCAAATCGCGGGAGGTAAACGGCTGACATCACTGCCCCCTCTTTGTTGATCTGAAACACAAATTCAAAGCATATTATCAATCTGTGACCCTTTGGTCATGGAATGACGGATGGGTTTTTCGTTTAGTACAAATTTCGGAAAATGGCGGCAATTTAAAAAAAATCGAATTTTCGCGTTTTTTTCGCATAAAAAGATAAATAATAAATGCAAAATGTATCTATCGAAAAAACGATCCGTCATTCCGTGAAGACATATTTTCTGAGTATGTTCTCGAAATTTTAGGTCGATATGTTAATTACAGCGGTCAGGAGAATGTCAGCCATTTTTAAAAACGTGTTTTCGAGAAAAACGCGTTTAAAGTTTTGTAATGTGTTTACACAAATGTGTTTATAATTACCAGCAATGCCTGGTCCATAGAGGCATCCCTCCTCTTCTTCTAGCTGCTCATCTTGAGCCGCTAACATCTCCCGCTGCTCAATCCGGGACAAAGTCTCCCTTAAATGAAAGCTTGTTTCTTTTGAATATTTTTTTACATATAAATTATTTTCTACCTTTTAGTCTTAAATTGATTTTACCAGTAAGTTGTTACTAGTAGTTTACTAGTTTATGAGTTTGTACGTTAGAAACATGGAATGCTACTAAAAAATAACAAAGACTGTAATTAAAATTGAACTCACGA
This sequence comes from Ophion obscuratus, assembly GCA_964007375.1. Lineage (NCBI taxonomy): Eukaryota > Metazoa > Arthropoda > Insecta > Hymenoptera > Ichneumonidae > Ophion > Ophion obscuratus. Next base: position 17,722,788 of record OZ023322.1, on the reverse strand, counting down.
TTAATTGCTGCATATAAACTTTTCACATACAAACACAGTCGGCTACGAGTTTGTTTGTACGTGTTGGTGAGCTTTTATATGGATGATTAGATATCGCTAATTTGACATGGAAAGTTGTACATTTTATGGATTTTTTTTTTTTTTTCAAGTTGAATCATGCATTGTCACCTTCTCGATGCATGTTTGCAAAATTTCAGAGCTCTAAGTATTCGAGAAGTGGATGAAATAGCGATTTTGCGTTCTGCATCTTAGAGAAAGTCAAGTTAAATAAAAGCTTGTAAAATTGCCTTTGCACTGTCAGGTTCACCGCAAAGTACACGAAAATCGCTCTCAGACGGATCAATAACCAAACCACGCTGGAACCCAAAGAATATTCGCTTCTCCAGCGTGTATTGCAATTAGATAGTAACGAAAATGAGAAGACGGCGACGATTCTGGCACTTGACTTATTCCTCGTCGGAATAGATACGGTAAGTGTATACGAATGACCGCGGGTTTTTTCCCCAAATACTTCAATCTTTGGAAAGTGTGGAATGTGGTTTGTCAACTTTCGGGTCGGGCAGTGCGCGCATCCGAAAGCAAAATAATTTTAAAAACTACAGGTGACAGGTGACAGGTATCAAAATTTTTTCGTGTGTCTTCCATATCCCCGATCAAGATGTTGAGTTAAGTTTCTTTTACTCGTTCATTAATTGGGCGCATGATAAAGCCCGCTTCTCAACAACCTTAGGGAAAATGGAATTAGAAAAGTCTAGAGTACCATAAAAAAACTTTGAAAAAGTTTCCCAAGGGGCCTTCGGAAAAATTGGATTTGGAAACGTCTAGAGTATCATAAAGAAGATTTGAAATAGTTTCACAAGGGACCGTGTGCTTTGATAAGTTTTGTCGCCCTTTTTCATATTTTTCTATCGCTAATTTGAGTGTAATTGTCCTTTTTTAATTCACTTCAATACCTACAGTTATTCCAATGATTGATTATTATTAACTATTAATTATAGTAGGTTATTGATTTGATAATAATTGTTAGATTAATAATTCATTATGTATTAATACAATTAATAATATTAATAATGATAATAATAACAATAATAACATTTTATTATTTGATTTTATTATATATCTACATTTATTATGGAATTTATGCATACTGTAAAATGGCGTTGGGGGTAAACAGAGAGACCCCAAATTATATATGGAGGAGGGAGCTGGGTGTGCCCACTATAGAATATGTAATCAGAGAACGCGTACTGAGGTACATCAAGGAGGTGCTAAAGATGGAGGACGAGAGATGGCCAAAAATATGTGTAAGAGAGGAGATGAGGGCGATAGCGAATGGTGCACCGTCGAAGTGGGGAAAGGATTTGAAAAAAGTATTAAGGGAAATGGGCATAGAGGAAATAATAATGATGATAAGGGAGAAGAAAGAAGAGAGAGCAATAGAAAAAAAGATTGGAGAAGGATTAGAAAACCTAAAAAAGAAAATATTGGAGGAAGAAGAAGAAAAAATAAAAAAATCATCGTACAATAGCATGCATAAATATTTGGTGGAGAACGAGGAAAGCCCGTGGAAGTATTGGAAGGAGGAAGGGGTGAAGGGTAGGGACAAAGAATTGTGGGCAAGATTAAGGTGTGGAAACGTCTGGAGAGCGGGAAAAAAGGGGGTGAAGGACTGGAGATGCAGGATATGTGAGGAACAAAATGAGACCGTGGATCACCTCATAGTGTGCAGAAAAGCATGGGCTTTAATGCCAAAGGAAACAAGAAAAGAAGCTGAGGAGTGGATGCAGGGAGTGGATGAGATCGCGATAAAAGGAGAAATCATTAATATGTTAGGCGGAAAAATAAATGTTGGAATCTGCCGGTATTTTAGAGAAATAGAGATATTGTGCGCAAAAAAGAGTAAGGAGGAGGACGGAGGCGTTAGTGATAAGTAGTAGAGGTAAAAAGAAAGAGAAGTGCAGGTGCAGGATAGAATTGTAGGCTTAAGTTAGAAATAAGGAACAATATGTAAGGAAATAGTTTGTAAAAAACTTGTATTCCAAGTTATGCAAATAAAACTCTATATATATATATATGGAATTTATGCAATATTTTTATTTTATAATAAAATAATGTCATCATATCAATCAATCAAATTGTTAAATTTAATTGATGAATTTAATTGATTGAAGAAAAAAAATTGTTAAATTCATACATGATTTTATACCCGTTACTGTGGCTTAAGGCCTTGAAGTTTCAAAAGCCCTTTACATATAGTAAACAAAGTCATTACAAATGTGCGTGTAACTTCGAGAATATTCGCCGGATTGACAAGAAATTGTCTGTATGTGTACTTAAAAATATGTACATTACGAAAAAAAAATTTAACCGGTTTTTCGAAATTTTTAACTGTATATAACCCCTTAAGAAATTCTTTCTACTGTACTATTGGTGCAAAAACTCTAAATCCCTTTCCGAGGTGTTGGAAATCAAAAGTAGTGGGTAAGCGACAAACCCCGCAGTATGTTTGCATAAATCTCAAAATTTCGGTTACGAGAGGGTGAGGAAGTACTCTAATGACTCGTGCAACTGTAATTTGTTCTACAAAGTCGCTGACCTGTTTCGCAGACCGCAAATGCGGTGGCGTCGGTGCTTTATCATCTCGCGTGCAACCCATCCAAACAAGCGATTCTTCACGAGGAGATAGAGCGTGAGTTACCCGTCCGGGACATGCCGATAGAGCGCGGGCATTTAGAGAAATTGCGATATTTAAAAGCGTGCATCAAGGAAACTCTCAGGTTCGTCACATCCACATACGCTTCGGCGTATTCGAGCACAAACACGTAGATCAAACAAACCCAAACAAATATTTGACAGCATACGTAATGGAAATAAATGGGTATTTTTGCTTAGAATGAGACCCGTGGTGATCGGCAATGGACGATGCACGACCAAGGACACTGTCATAGGCGGCTTCCAAGTGCCCAAAGGAGTACGAATGACATTATATTTCTCATTACACATTCCGAAGATCATTGCAGAAGGAGGAGTTCAGGGGTTAGGCTACTGTGACGACTCGAAAATCAGGGTTATATAAGGAAATTAATTTTGAAGGAACAAGTAAGATGATTGAAAAATCGTTTGGACATTTATTTGTATGTATATTTATATAGTTGCGTACCAAATTTCGTGAAATAATATCAATGATTGAAGAATTTTTTTTCGATTTTTTAAGGAAATCGCCATAATTATTGTTAAAACTAATGAAAAAAGTATGTTAAGAAGAAAAACCTCGGTCACGACTAAACCACTATTACATTGAATAAGTTTACCAAATTTCAAGTCAATCCATTTATTAGATGTCGAGAAATCGTGTACACCGTTCTCGTGAAAGACGTCTGAACGTGAGGGGCTCAACGGTGTACTTGATTTTGGTCATCAGGTTTGCCCGAAACAAAAAAACCAATTTTTTTCTTAAAACTGATAATATTGGCTAAGACTCGACCGAGATTTTTGGTGTTATCGTCTTTCAATTATCGAAAAAAAAAGTTTGAATTTTTCTTTCGATTTTTCGAGGAAAATTGCCATCATTATCGTCAATAACTAATGAAAAAAATGTCAAGAGAAAAAACGTCGGTCACGACTAAAATACTATTACACTGAATAAGTTTACCAAATTTAAAGTCAATCCATTCGTTAGATGTCGAGAAATCGTGTACACCATTTTGAAAAACATAGTTTCGAGAAAATCGCATATAAAGTTTAACTAGCAGTTCTATTTTTGCAATCAAAAGTTTTCCTTCAATTTGCGATCTCTGCATCATATGTTGGATTTTCCTCCTCAATTTGAGTTGGTTCAAGCTACGAACGAGTGTTCGTCATTTTCACAGTAGCCTAACCCCTTAAAGAAAATTGAATTTCGTTTGGACATTTATTTGTGTGTCCAAAGTTGCGTACCAAATTTCACGAAAAAATATCCACAATTTAAAAACTTGTAACCAATCTCGTGAAGGTCTGAACGTACGGTGTACTTGATTTTGACCACCCGGTTTACCCGAAATGAAAAAAATAAGTTTTTTCTTAAAATAGATAATATTGGCTAAGACTTGACCGAGCTTTTTTGTGTTATCGTGTTTGAATCATAAAAAAATGCGTGAATTTTTTATTTTTGTTTTTCCGACGAAAATGCCAACATTATCGTTAATAACTAATGAAAAAAAATGTCAAGAACAAAAAGGTCGGTCACGACTAAACTACCATTGCACTGAATAAGTTTACCAAATTTCAAGTCAATCCATTCATTAGATGTCGAGAAATCGTGTACACCGTTTTGAAAAACATACTTTCGAGAAAAACGCGCTTAAAGTTTTAGTAGCAGTTCCATCAATGCAATCATAAGTTTACCTTCAACCTGCACCATATATTGGAGCTTCCTCTTCAATTTGAGTTGCCTCAAGCTACGAACGATTTTTTGAAATTTTCACAGTAACCTAACCCCTTAAAGAAAATCATCTATAAGTGTGATATTCGTACCACCGCAGGTACACGTGATCTTTCAACACTACGTGATCAGCAATCAGGAAAAGTATTTCCCCAGTTGCGACGATTTTCTGCCTGAACGTTGGCTGGAGGAAAGCGATGAGTCGCGGCACCCTTTTGCATCCTTACCGTTTGGCTACGGTAGACGCATGTGCCTTGGACGACGATTCGCTGATCTCGAAATGATCATCGTAATTAGCAAGGTGAGAAGCAAAGGGAATTCATGTAAAGGTTTTTCCCATCCGGTCAAGTTTTGTCGAAGTTCAAAGTATCGACGACTGTCATGTCGGCATGAAACGAAATGGTAGAAAAGGTGTAGCGACAAATCGTACAGAATCCTTACCTGGGTTACTTTATAATCACGGGACTATATCGTAGGCGTACGGCCGGCCGACGTTCGTCACGGTAATTTAATCGTCTTACAACGGTCGGCCGAATGTAACACAGTTTTATTATTATACTTCGAAGCACGAGTATGAGAGGGAGTGGGGATAGGGAACGAGACTTTTACAATTACCATTCGACAAGCAATTTTGAGGACCAAGACTACTACAGCTATTTAAAAAAGGCTGGTTTTAAGCTTAACTTTTTCAACGAGCACAATGAAAACAGACAAAAATGGAATTGAAAAACTTTTTTATATTATAGTTTTGCGTGTACGACAATTTTTTATTTTTCAATTTCAAATTGTGACTTCGGAGTTCAAGACCACAGGGTAACTCTCGCGCGAAGTGATGCGCGGCCGGACAGATTTCTCCTGTCGTTTTTAACCCAGAAGAAAAAGAAAACAAAAAAAACATCGAAATATATACAAAAAGGTATGAAACTGCGTACGGAAATTAGAAAACACCTTTTTTGGAAAAGTTAGTGAAAATTTGAATGAAAACTTTTGTTTTTGAGCAACGAACCACGCGAGTAATTGTTTATAAAAAAAAGTTAATAACCAATCGCAAATTTCTATGGGGAATGCATCTGAGAAGATACGTTGAAAATTGCACGGTGAATATTTGGCTAACAATAATTTGAGGTAATCCGATCGCCAGGCTCAATCCATAGTATTTTCGTAATTTTTTTTTCAGCTTAATTAAATATATTAATAATCGTCTCTGTAAAATTTCGGGCTCGGTTATCGACCTAATGACAGAGAAAAAAAAAATTACAATTGCGTGTTTTTGTAAAGGAATTCCGAGACGACATACGAAAATCCAATTTCCGGTCGCTACAAAGGTGTATACAGTAGTGGCAATCCGTCAGATTCTTGAAAATAATCACATTTACATACGTAACGCTTGTAGTAATCCAATGCTCTCGGAAAACATTACGCTTATTGACCTAATTTTCATGTAATATCATGTTTAATTTGAATTTCCGGTATTGTATTCATTACCGCTTGCTACGATAAAAGGACGTGACGACAAGGCAACAGCTGACTGTAGACCTAACCTCATCTCACTCGTTCGAATTTCCACACATATTTCATTTTTAATCGACATATTTCGCCGACACAAATTTTCCACGCTTTTTACCAGTCGCGGCCCGAATACAATGCTTTATATTTCCCGCACCTGACATTGTTTTGACAGATCGACGTTGAAAAGCATGGAGGTTAAACTCGCCTCGCTGAGTAAAAAAAGACGGAGGTAGAACCAATGTTGCCAAATATTAAACCTAAAAATACTGCGCGGATCGTTGGAATAACTATAATTGCATTTTTTTAAATTAAAATGTGAACATTCATTAAACAGTTTACACATGGAAAATTTTAGTTATTACAAATTATTTTTTTTGTATATATTAAAAATATAAATCGTACAAGTCTCAAGTATGATCAGTGGTATGACTAGTGTGATAGGATTACCTTAAATTTCCGGCGAGTTTAAAAAACACAAATTCGAGAAAAACACGTTTAAAGTTTGGACCAACATTTGACAATATAATTTTTTATTTAAAAATCTTCGAGTAGCTTATCCGTTAATTAATTTTCGAAAAACTCAGATTTACTTCCAAGACCTAATAACCCGATAATAAAATTAATCGATCCCAATCAACTCTATATATTTCGACGGTCCGGCTCCGTCTTACGAAACACAGCAAAATTTAAGATCTTGATGACCTAAATGGCTGCTCAACGTAGATGCCTTTCAGGTGCTGAATGTAATTATCGCACCGCAAACTATCCGGCGCGTTTATGATTGAAGAATCACACAGTGCCATATGGCTGACGATGAGCTCTTTGGAGCCTCGGTCTACTAATTATTCGGTATAGCGCAATTAAAGTGCTAATGGCTTTTTTTCAGATCGTACAGGCCTTCAGGCTGGAGTACCGATACGAGAAACTGGACTACCATATAAATCCTCTCTACACGCCAAACGGACCGCTCAAGCTGAAAATCATCAAGAGATAGTTCAAGATTTCTCGTTTTATTTTCTCCAGTATTTTTTTCCCCCATATACACTTTGCACATTAATTGTAACGAGTACTAATAAAAATAAATTATTGCGCGTTCTTGGATCGTGGATCATCTTTTGGTCAGCTTGAATTTGAGGTCGCCATCTGGTGCGTACATGAATGTAACTTTGTACTTCAGCGGTTCGTGCTTGTACTCCACTTTGTACGAAAGTAAAAGCTGAAAAAGAAGTATTCATGAGCCAGTACCCTCCATCGAGTAGGGTAAAGTGACTTTATTTTGGCTACCTACCAATTATTCACACTTCTCTTCTACCTAAACAGTGGTCCGTAATGTGCCAATAATTGGGCCCTTAAAGTGCCAATAATTGGGCCCTTAAAGTGCCAATAATTGGGCCCTTAAAGTGCCAATAATTGGGCCTTTAAAGTGCCAATAATTGGGCCCTTAAAGTGCCAATAATTGGGCCCTTAAAGTGCCAATAATTGGGCCCTTAAAGTGCCAATAATTGGGCTCTCAAAGTGCCAATAACTGGGACTTTAAAGTGCCGATAACTGGGACTTTAAAGTGCCAATAACTGGGACTTTGAAGTGCCAATAATTGGGTCCTTAAAGGGCCTTTAAAGTGGCAATAATTTGGCCCTTAAAGTGGCAATAATGGGGCCTTAAAGTGGCAATAATTGGGTCCTTAAAGGTTCTTTAAAGTGGCAATAATTGGGGCTTTAAAGTGGCAATAATTGGGCCCTTAAAGTGCCAATAATTGGGCCCTTAAAGTGCCAATAATTGGGCCCTTAAAGTGCCAATAATTGGGCCCTTAAAGTGCCAATAATTGGGCCTTTAAAGTGCCAATAATTGGGCCCTTAAAGTGCCAATAATTGGGCCCTTAAAGTGCCAATAATTGGGCTCTTAAAGTGCCAATAACTGGGACTTTAAAGTGCCAATAACTGGGACTTTGAAGTGCCAATAATTCGGCCCTTAAAGGGCCTTCAAAGTGGCAATAATTGGGCCCTTAAAGTGGCAATAATTGGGGCTTTAAAGTGGCAATAATTGGGCCCTTAAAGTGACAATAATTGGGCCCTTAAATGGTCTTTAAAGTGGCAATAATTGGGCTCTTAAAGGGCCTTTAAAGTGACAATAATTGGGCCCTTGAAGTGCCAATAATTAGGCCCTTAAAGTGCCAATAATTGGGCCCTTAAAGTTCCAATAATTGGACCCTTAAAGTGCCAATAATTGGGTCTTTAAAGTGCCAATAGGTGGGCGTTTAAAGCGCCAATAATTGGGCCCTACAGTGCCAATAATTGGGCCTTTAACGTGCCGATAATTGGGCCTTAACTACCAATAATTGGGCACATAACCACACGTCGATTTCACTCTAAAAAAAAAGAAAAAGGGCGACGCACCTTAGCCAGTAGAACCTGAATCTCAAGATCGGCGAATCTCCGCCCTAGACACATCCGAGCACCGTAGCCGTAAGGAAGCGAAGCAAACGGATGAAGTTTGTCGTTCACCGAATCTTTGAGCCATCTCGAGGGCTTGAAGCTTCCTGCGTCTGTTACCCATTTTTCCATGTTGCCAGTCACGAGCGTGGGAAACACGACTTGGACCTGATCAACGAGTGCAGAAAATACAAATAACAAATTGACATCTGACCCCAATGCTGATGGGAAGTGATTGCCGGATACTTTCCGCGGCATAGCTCTTACCCCTTTGGGTATATTGTAACCGCAGATTACAGTGTCGTTCTGCAACGTTCTTCCATTACCGATGACCGTTGAATATACTCTGTGGTGGCAAAAATGACATACGAGACTATGGAACGCTGACAAATCGAGTGAAAGCGGAAAAGGATGAAAGGAAGCGAGAGAAGAAGACATTGGCGTAGTTGGAAGGGAGCGGGGATGAGCACGGCCCCCACGAGAAATTGCTGAACATCGAGAATGACATAAAAAAAAATTCTAAATGAAAAAGTGTCGGACTGATTTGCAGAAAAAATAATAGAAAGTCGAGAGTTACTTGATTGAGTACCTACTGAAAGTAAAGTTCAAAGACTGGCAACTGCATTGGAGAATGATGACAATTTAGTTGATTACTTTTTACGTAGGTTGGAGCGGTCCAGTTGTGTGAAATTACGGTTTATGAATTTTTTAATTAATTAACCTCAAAAGATGCATACGAAGTATATATTTATTCTGTACATGCTAATTTTTCATAAAATATATAATTAAAGGGCAAAATTATGCATTTTTATATTTTTATTACGTAAACATAATTTTTTGAATATTTTTATGACGTAAATAAGAAAAACTTTTGTGTCACTACCAACTTGGAAAAGTATAACGTTATCGATGATTATGCCGCCATCATATGGAAGGCATCTACAAAAAATCGAAAATGCCTTTCACTATACAGAACGATGGGAAATTTTGTACTGATACCAACGCTACCAAAAACGTGTTTTCGGTTTTTTTTTGTAAACATGTAAACATTTTTTGTAAAGCAAATGTTTTATACAACTCAGAATAAAACTTTGAGTCATTCATAATTATGCCTATTTATATTTACGTCGCGAGATTATTTATTATCACCATTGATTAATATTGAGTGTTGCCGAAATACGACAACTTCGCGGATATTGAGGTTGGCAGCACTTTATTCGCCAGCCAAAATTCGTAATCTTTCATCAAACCTTGATGATTCAATACTCAATATCTATAGTTTACGATGGGCAAGATTTGTTTCTTCTAAATGTTGACAAACGTTTAGTTTGCGTTAATCCATTGTAAGAAATGTTTTATCGTGGTCCTAAATAGCCCAAAAAATTACATCACTCGTAGCGTGAACGTCTTGCCCAACCGCACGTAAAATTACATACATTAAGGGGGTATCCCTCTCTGGAAACTTCAAAAAACCGTTTTCTTGCATATTATTGTGGTGTGAACTTTCACGAATATTTTAGGCCCAACTGAACTCTAAAATTCTAAAAACTTGACGAAGTTACACCTACTTTAGTGGACCAGTGTGCGTCGGGTTTACCGCGATCCGTCGACTTTGAACGTGAATATCTCGAAACTACATATCTTTACACGGCGGGATTGATATCTTGAGTAACTTTCACACTATTGACTTGAATTTGCACAGTTAGCGTTAAAACCGTAGTCATTTTCGGTTCACGATCGCATTTTTTAATTTGATGAACCATTTGTTAATAACAATGACTTCAGCATGCTGTTTTACAAGAGAAAAATGTGTTCTTTGAATAAGCTGTCATTTTTCGTATCTTTCGAACTTTCGAAAAGTGGATCGTGAACCCATAGCCAGTTGGATATATTTAAAGACATTTTTTTTTTATTTCGTTCAAAATTACATTTGAGCCTGGTAGAGATCCCGCCGTTTCGGGCCTCGCTGCTGGAGGATTGCAACGCCAACTGCAGCACCACAAACACTTTGACAGATTTTCTTCCGGAAAGATGACATTGTAACCATGTGTACAACATGCTGCGGAAAAATTAATTTATTCCAACCAATGTGTTACTAGAAAAAAATGCATCATTCTGACCCTTCAAACTGGGCTTCCAGAGAGGGATACCCCGTTAAACTATTTTTTGTCTCTGGTGTTTGGTGGGGCAAAAATAAAAAATAAATCGTAAAGACTCAGTATAGTCTCGACAATGACATATATATTTTTTTAAATTCCTTCTTAAAAATTATCGGCTAATATGTGAATTTTAATAAAAGAAAAAGATTGTGAACAAAACCACTTTTTGTCAGACCCCCCCCCCCCCGGATTAAAATGCTGGCTACGCCAATGGAAACAGACAGGGGAAACCGGGAGGGATTTTTGATTGATTGGTCCGCACAACAGATAGAGAAGTAGTGCACCCACCTAAAAACTTCTCGAACGAAAGCTTTCATGTAAACCGCTTCGTCAAGATGCTTCGCCGTGAGTGGTGTCATTGGATTTGGTAAAATAGTTTCTAGCTCTCGATAGATTTTTTCCTGCTCCTCAGGACGCGTTGCCAATTGATACAAGATTGAACACATGGCCATTGAAATCTAAAGCCAATGGCATTTTAATTTTGACGACGAGAGTTCGATGAATAAAAATTCATAGATCAAATTTTGGAGATGGAAAAACGTACAGTATCGATGCCGACCAAAATGAGATCGAGCGCGAGTATGTAAGCTATCTTTGGGTCGGACTCCTTGGCTAAAATTCGCTCCACCAAGGACAAGTCTTTCTCGTCAACATTTTTTTTATTTTTCAATCTCACTATTGCTGCATCGATGTGCTTCATGCATATTCTGCAACACGCAATTTTACACTTGTATAATTATAACAGTTAACGAACTGTCGAGATGCAGCGTAAAATTAGACTGCCAGGATGCTTTGAGAATATATTATTTTTGTGCAATATTTGGGAACGAATAATTCTTCAGAAAATGCCTTCCATTCGCTAATATTTTATCAGAATGCTAACTAGAACTTGGTGCTAAAATTGGACGCTTAAAATTATTTTTAACGGCAAAGTAAAAAATATGGTACAGAAAATTGATTTTTTGACAATAGTGTCTACGGTAAAAAATTTCTTGCTTTGTCTCTTGCTCTCAAGGACTTTCAAAAAATGAAAGTTATTCGTTTTCGTACTGCAAGCAGTGAACTATTCAATATGATCTGTATACCGATCTTTTTAAATCACTCAGGTTATCATAATTCTGGTAATATTTGTACAGTTCTCGATTTTGGATTACGATAAAAAAAAAACATTTTTTCTTCCTAATAAGTACTTTGGGTGCAAACTTGGTTGTACACTTTTTAGTCGCTTTGAAATTTACGAAATTGCTCAAAATGCTTTGAATATTTAAAAAATAAATTTAAAAAACAGAAATGTACAATTCGAACAAAAAAGATTTAAATAAAACAAAATACATTTTTTTGAAATAAAAAAAACATGCTCAAAATAGTAAACGCGACTTTTTTTACGAACTCGACTTTATACTTTAAAAATATCACATTGAATATAAAAAATTGAGAATTGCACTCACTCAACGAAATAGTCCATATTTCGAACGTAACGTGACCAAAGAGGCGTCGGAATGTATCGCCAGTAAGGCGCCTTCAATTCCAGCTCCGCAATATTTCTAAGCGCGAATTTGGCGGCATCAATGATCTTTTGGGGCTCGGATTCCGGCGTCAGATTTCCGTCGAGACACCCGAGCCTTACATCCAGCGCGACGCATCCTATGCCTGTCGTTAAATCATTAGTCCAGTAAAAGAGACGAAAACCCCGCACTTTTTCGCGTAGAATATGAATTTTTACTAAAGGTAGATGGTTGCATACTGAAAGTAACCCCAATAAAATGTTGCCCCTCAACTCGCCCCAACCCTAAGAAATAGGGGTTGAAAACTTTAAAATTGAGATATCTCGATGATTGATAGCCCGATCAAAAAAGGTTCAAACAAAAGTTGTTTGGAATAATAAAATTCGTATAAAGTTATCTGACGTCCAACCCCCTATCTTTGAAAATAGCGGCACAACATATCGCTGCGTCCTTATCTAGGTCAGTGGTGCTCTCGTGTTTTGTGCCGCTATTTTCTAAGATAGGGGATTAGACGTCAGATAACTTTATACGTATTTTATTATTCCGAACAACTTTTGTTTGGGTAAATATTCGGAAGTGTCACTCCTGTCAGAATCGAGCTGATTTTTTTTATGTGCTCTCTCACAGTTAAAAAACATCATATTTAATATTATTATGGCAGCGCGTCAAGAAAAAAACAATGTCAATAAATATTTTTTTTAAGATTTTTATTCGTCGGCCTTTCGAACGTTTTTTTTTTCAAGATTTTAGTTGATTTCAGTCAAACTTTAAATGGCCAAACAAACCCAAACAAACCCAAACAAATGTTAATGCATTAAAAACATTATGCGCCATTAAAATATAACTTCATATAAGGTTTTATAATCATAAAGAATTGATAAAAAAAATGTACAGCCTGTTTTTGGCGGGAGTGACACTTCCGAATATTTACCTTTGAAACATTTTTTCATCGGGCTATTAATTATCGAGATATGACGATTTTTGAGTTTCCAACCCCTATTTTTTAGGGTTGGGGCGAGTTGAGGGGCAAAATATTATTGGGGTTACTTTCAGTATGCAGTCATCTACCTTCAGTCAAAAATTCATATTCTACGCAAAAAAGTGCTGGATTTTCGTCTCTTTTATTAGACTACTTTTTCAGCGGCAAAACCACCTTTATCGTCGATTCTATTCAAGCCGATAAAATGGAGAATGGCATTAATTGAAAATTCATCACATATACGTTGCCAAGCTGCGAGGACTTACACTCGAGAGCCCATTTGTGAATTTCATTGTCAAAGTCTGCCGGTACCTCGTCATCATCTCCTTTGATTTCTTCAATCCTGTAAACGCGGATCGAAATTGAATCTGGCGATTGGAGTAAATGACAAGCGTTTCACTCGCATACTGTTCAGCTACTTTCGCAGTGCACAAAAATGTAGAAAATATTCGAAACGCTAGATTTGAACAATATTGTTATTAATCATTATTAAGGCCTTATGTACGAGAAAAATTTCAAAATGTTTCTTATTTATATTCTTTTTGATTCCATTAGCCCGAACAGTTAGGAATATTTTAAGTTTCACGGAATTGAAAAATTCCCAAAATTGTTAAAGTTACAGTATTTGGAGCGTAAAAACTTTTATTTTCTAGAGAGCAAAGATATGCGGGGTAGAACATAGAATTAAGGTAGATGTAAGAAAAATGTGTATAAACAAATCGGAAACTTTATGCAAAAAACTTGTAAAGCAAGTTGTGAAAATAAAACTCGATTATTATTATTAACTTTTATTTTATTGCAATTCTTCGAATTACGCCTTACTGCCATTGGAATTCAATCTGAAAAGGCAACAAAGGAAGCAAGGATTGCCGCCAGAAACGACAAAAAAACATGCTGGAGACGTTTTAAATGCCGAGGATGGCCCCACATATAGCGCAGAATGCTATTAAATAAGGTAAGATTGCATTTATAATAGATACCGCGCGACGCGCCCGACCGCCAACTTCAAAGCCGTTTTTCCACGATTCACTTTTTTGAACGTTGTGAAAGTTCTAACTCTTGAACGAAGGTTCAGATAGCTTTGAAATTTTTACAACATATTCTTAGTATCATCACCTATCGCGTGAACCACAGAAACAAAAATTTTATTGACGAAAAAAAATATAAAAAATAAAATACCGACAGAAAATTGAGTAAAAAATTTTATGTTTCGAATTTTTACTGTGATATTTTTTTCTAATTATATTTTTGGTTCGCACTGAAGATACATTCATTATGCAATTATAAATGTGTTCATTTTTTTTCGGTCACCCACATCGTTGCCAAGAAATTTCACCATCAACGCGCGCGCAAAAAAAAATACATTGCTTTATTATATTATATCTCCGCCATTTGTTAATATTTCTGATTGTTTTTTTTACATATACTTAACCATGTGCATAAATGATTTGTAAAAAAATGTTGTCAATGTATGCGTCATTTTTTAACCGCGCGTAGAAAATCGGCGAAATCGCGTATATAAGGCCTTAATGTAGTTTTTGAAAATTCTTCGACAAGCCGATAGCACGTACCAAGGCTATGGGACATGAATTTCTTGGATTTACTAAAGGCGTAAGAACTTTTTATGAACATTTTCTTTTTTGTACTGTTTTTTTTTATTTTCGGATGTGAACAAAACTATCCTTATTATGTTCAAGATGTTTTTTTTGGGAATGTTCAAAATTACATATGAGAGTTTGTTGAACCATTCAGCCAAAATGTACTTGAAAAACTGAAATTTCAGAAAACGGAGAAAATATTGGGATGATAAATGTGTATGCACAAAATATAAGGGATTTTTAAGAGATTGATAAATATGTTAATAAACGAATATACAAAAATAAAAATAAAAGTAGTAATATAAAGCGTAGGTGAGGGGGCATTTTAGCGAGCCGTATGGAATGGACATGTAAGGGAGCTGGAGAAAGAACTAGAAAGAGGCATAAAAGTTAAGATTGAACGAAAAAATTCAATACGATTGGAGCATAATCGATGGGTCAACATAGTGCAACGAATATAATTACAGAAAAACGGCTATGCACGTGGAAAAATATTTGGAGGACAAGATGTTTAGCGGGGAATTTAAACGCTAAGTAGAATACGCAAGCAGGCAATTGAAATTTTGAGACGTATTCGCGAGTGTACGCAAGTTAAGGGGAAACCAAACCAAGAAATAGTGAAAAAAAAACTGAAACAATGGTTGGAAAATAACATGGGGGTAGAAATTGACCGGAAAATAGAAGTGCAACTGAAAATGCAACTGGCAAAGCAACTATGAGATTACATCACACAATTTGAGAAACTAGCAACTAGAATAGATACACGCAAGCCAAGGTAAAATAATTTATGTAAATGAAAATGGAGGGGAATTTTTGTAATCACCCTTAACCCTACTTCGACACACAGGGAAATGTTGTCCCGGATGAATTTTCAGTAAAATACTGACTTTCCAAAATTGAAAATTTTCGATAATTTTTTTTAAACGATACAATTTCATATTATCCAAATTTTAATTACGCAGACATATTAAGAAATGTTCAAAATGTATCCCTTATTTTTTGCAATAAAAACCGACCGAAGCGTTGTTAAGGGCGGGGTAAAGTATTGAAATTTTTTTTTTTTCATTTTTGTTTAATTTTTTTAATGAATGCATAATATGTCAAGAATATTGTGTTAAAATTTCAAGTCGATCGGAGTAAAATTGACGAAGTTATGAGTATTTGAGCGTCTATTGCTCCATGCCGTTCTCTTCTCTTCTGCGTTTTTCAAACCGTTTTTCTGAGACTTGTCATATTTGAAGTCCGTGTGCACGATAACTCAAAATCTACTGGACCAATCGCTTTGAAATTTTGCACAGTACTCCTTCACATAATTCACCAGGTATTGTCGAGAGCTTTTTTGTTTTTTTAAATAATTACTAATTTTTCAACAACAAATTAGCCGATTTTTTAGCGAAAATCGGGTTTTTGGCTCCCAAGTGCTATGAAAAATCGAAAAAAAAAATCCTCCCGTCATTACCTCGAGAAACATCTCCTTTAACAAATGCATTTTGATTTTTTTGTTTCAAATGATTCTGTTGCGAGTTATGGTGCACACCGCAAACCAACTTTTTTTCGAGGCGCCTCCGGGGTTTAATTTTCACTCGCTCAATTTTGAATATTTTGCAATGCAAATTTAGGAGAATGTTGTTCAAATGTTACTTTATTATATGTAAATTTTTCAATAAACGAACACTATTCGTTACGCCAAAAAAAAATCTTAAAAACATGCCTTTTTTCGCCGAATTAACTTTACCCCGCCGTTAATGGCATGTGGACGAAGTGCTATACGGGTCAAATTGACCCAGTGTGTCAACGAAGTAGTATACAAAAAAATACTACTACAAAATAAATATACAATCATAATATATAATATAAATAAAATGTACAATAAAAATATACAATAAAAAAATATATATTTAAAAATAAACGAATGAATAAGTATGTACCCAACTGTTTTCATTTGCAGCAGCTTCCAATTACTTTTTCACATTCCAATAGTACTAACAATAAATACTCTCATCATACCAAAATAGCTCATTTCTCCAGACTTTTATAACTTCTCGAGGGATTCAAAGTTCTCACCAAATTTGACTTTTGTCCAGAAACACGTGTGTGCAATATACACATACCTCTTGATAAAATCGTTCGTCACTACCTCGATCGGCGTTACGTATTTCCTCACCGTATTCGGCTGCAAAACCGGTTTTTGGACGCGCGTACGAAACTCTTTCCAAGGATCACCGTGCCTACGGAAGATTTTTTGGAAATTAGACCAAAGGGTGAATGACTCTGATACTCCGAGATCTGAGATGGACAAGGAAATCGCGGTTTGACTAAAAGTTCACCAAGCACCAAAATGACAAAGAAGCAATCTTAAAAAAAGGAATAAAAAAATAAGTTCACAACGAATTGAGAGTTCTGTTAGAAAAAAACGTCTTTACACTCCAACAACGCCGGGAAGATCACCGAAGAATTTCTTTCTCGCCACACTCTTGTAGTGAACGAGGCAAGGCATGGACGGTCTGAATGGCGTGGGACCCTCGTTTCTGTAAATTTTCTCGATCTCGTCAGCATTGTAAACGAACAATAAATCGGGTCTTCCAATGAGACCCGACAGACGCGTTATTTCCCCATACTCGTCGTTGAAAATTTGTGATATTTTGGCAACGTCCGATATTTGGTACTGTCCGATGACGGGAAAAAGTCGCCAGGTATTGCCGAGTATGGGTAATGGTTTTGGTCCCGGTACCTCCTCGTAGGATTTCACATTCGAGGCTGCTTCTGGATAGCTGACTGGACAATCCTTGATAGCACCCACCGCTTGCTGATTACTCGAGATTCCTCTCACTAGCATGTTCAGCTTTCGTAATACCGGACGTGCCGGCATTGCTTTTCTATTCTGTAAAAAGATTGGAAAAATTCGACTACGTGAGAACGCGCTGAGCGATAAAACATTGGCATTGAAAATATTTGCTCCACACGCTATTCATTATGCGAGCAGCGTGTTAAATGGAACCATGGCTTTCACCTTATCGTCGTACGTGGAGCACAAAGAGTGCTCATTTCCATCGCTCTTCGCCAGTTGACGTTCTTGTGAAGTATCGGATAAAATTTTTGTCATATTCTACGCTGCAATTATTATTTTTTTTCAAATCTTCCCTACCCTGCTTGGGCCCTTAGTCCAGTCGTACTTGGAGTCGTAAATAATAAGTCGTAGTATTGGTACTTTAACAAAGTGTGGTGTGCGGGGACACAGACTAATTATTTTTTACCTTTTTTTCTATTGCTCAAATTTGCTGTTCACGTTTATTATAATGCTGCTAAAGTTGATTGTAATATTGGTTAAGTTGATTTTGAGCTCAATGATAATTATAAGACTGATTAAGTATCCATAATAGTACCCTAGGTACTTGATATTTTTATGCAATATGTTTTCTTAATAAAGATGACAATTTGATTGTAAAACATCGTTTGCTTTAATTTAATTCTATGTATAATGCATAAAACATTGAATTTATTTATTAAAATGATGTTAAAGTAAGTCTTAATCTTCGAAATTAGTTGCATTCCAATGCCTTGTTAAAGTAACCCCATACTCGAGCTTACTTTGATACTTTTTTATATAAAATTGTAGGGGTTTGGCGAGGCTTGACTCTCTTGTACATTTCATAGCCAAACGACATATAGTTCTTTTGGAGCAAAAAAGTTGGAATTAAAAAAATGTTTTAAAAAAGTTACCCACCAAAAACTTCCAAAACCTGTTCAAAGTAACCCCATTTTACGTGCACTTGAAATGGCAATAATCCAATACCGGATTATCAGTGATAATCTAAATCCAGATTTCCGACCAGGTTCTACAGCAGCTTCGGCGTTCGTCTTGAATTTAAGGGGAATTCGTTTTTGTCAAATGGCTCGCCCATTTTCAACTTTTGACTACAAATGGTTGAAACTAAACTTGCAGAAAATGTAATTCTCTACAACTTTGGATGTAACAATATTTTGTCTACGATCGTTATTTTCGGAGTTAAATAAAAAAAGGGAGTGAAATTAAATTATTGAATTATTTCGTTTATTTTCAACTTTAGCACGTAAACCGAAATAAACAAACGTGCAGGGAATAAAATTCTCTACAAGTTTGGTAATTTACTTGGGAATTTTTCGTTAATTTAAACGCTCGTTTTTGTTGTAACAAGAATTTCCTGTAACTTTAAAAAAGAAGACAGGGAGATTTGTAAGAGCCTAAAAGTAAAAATATTCTCATTTACGATTTGGTAATTTTTCGAAAATTCAAACAATCCCCCGAGTACGACAAATTTTCTGTATCTAGTAAAAATTGTTTTCCAAGCCAAACATACCAAAACGATGTGGTAAAAATAATTTCTTTATTACCCCAAAAAAACCCGAATGAAAGCCCTCAATACAACATATGTTCTGTGTGTCTAGGTAGTAAAAATAGTTTTTTTTTTCATTAAAAAAAAATACGTATGCACTAGTAGAATTCATTCCGGAAACTATTGACATAAATTAACTTTTTTTAAATATTTACGCACAAAATGTATATTCTTCTACGCTGAAATGATACTGTAATGTTTTTATTCTACGATGAATCTTTATGTTTCTACTTAATATTTGCCTTAAGGCTACTTTGATGAGAATATAAAATATAAGTGATTATAACGTAAAAATGATCAATGTGTGTCTCGGTACTAAAAATGGTTTCTCTTCCATTTTTAAAAAATACGTATACACTAGTATCATACATTCCGGTACACTTTTAATAGAAATTAACTTTTTTCAAAATATTTACGCAGAAAATGTTTATTCTGCTACGCCAAAATGATACTGTAATGTTTTTATTTTACGATTAAACTATTATGTTTCTACTTAATATTTGCTTTAAGGCTACTTTGATGAAAATATAAAATATAAATAATTATAACGTAAAAATGATCAATAGATGGGAAATTAACAAAAAAAAAAAAATTGTGTTGAAAACTAATTTCAATAGTGTAGGTACGTGGAGGAATTCGATAGCTTATTATTAAACGGGATTATGCGTTGGACTCTTCAACGGCTACAAAATATTTTCTCTTTCTTTACACAAGTACGTATATATATATATATATATATATATATATATATATATATATATATATATATATATATATATATATATATATATATATATATATATATATATATATATATGAGACAATGAAAATACTTTTCCGCATTTTAAGGACCTCAATAATATGTAGAGCGTTATCCAAATAGGCAGCGGCGATTTCCGTGAAATTTCTCGACTTGGTGGCCACGATTCAGAGTCTTTGTCAAGGCTGTCCCGTTATATGAGGCCCAGGATTAAACCTGGCGGGAGAACAATCGTTTCTATCCGCTTAACCGTAGGGTATGGTGCCGAGCTATTTAGTTTAGGGTACACAGGTATCTTCCCACACATAGGTATACATATATATTCGCGCGCGTAAAGCACTCCGTCACCACAAAATTTGAACCGTTGACATACCAAAATCAACTTGTCAATACACGTTGGAAAAAATAACATTGCATAATTTCTATTAAAAAAAGCAACACTTGCCTATTGCAGTTTTACGAGTACGGTGATTCGAGTCAAAAATTGATTACACGCTTGTTGCGATACATACAACAACTCGATGATACTCTCACTACACTCGAGGAGGACTGACATAAGTTTAAAGTCGAGAGAGAAAGAAAGCCGGCGACGTTTCTATATTCCCCACCTCTTACATACCCATCCACCTCCAACGACCAGAAATCGCACCTAGATCCCAATCCCTCGCGAGAAAAAATGGGACGCTACAGATTAAAGGTTTTTCAACCTATAGGTGGATCGGCTATCACTTCGAATAAAGAAAATTATGATTTAGAGATTTTGGGCATTGGATGGTACGGAAATTCGAAAATTGTCGGATTTCAGCGAGTTTATCGTATAAAGCGAATGTTTTTATTTTATATCAGTTTATCTTGCACGGTTATGATTTTAAATTCAATTTTAAACTCACACTATTTCGTGTTATTTGGCTTTTTAATGGTAATGAAAATAATTAATTTCTTTATTACTAATTAGCCAATTAAATTGTAAATTGGGAATCTCGGTAAATTAAATTCAATTTTTTTCACCTACTCTTTAAGGGGTAAGGCCACTGTAAATTTTTTGAAAAATCGATTTTTTTTTATTGGCTTAAAAAATAGTTTAAGCCCTCTAGTTTAAAAATAGTTTAAATCCTTTTAACTTCTTTTTTAATTTTTTCCAATAAAAAACTATTCGCAAAACTTTAAACGCGTTTTTCTTGAAACATGGTTTTTCAAAATGGCACGCAGCATAACTCGAACAATTTTCATTTTTTTTACTTGAAATTTTAACCAGATGTGAACATTTACATTATCTTGAGAATGTCGATCGGAATTTTCAAGAACTTTATTTATTGATTTTTTATTAACAAAAAACTTGCCGTTTTTTTCGTCAAAAATCAATTTTTTTTTTCAAACGCACGCCAAATCCACAAAAATTGATACTTTTTAAAATCCGATCGACATTCTCTAGCTATAGCCCTCTAGATTAATGGTTTTTTTTTGTTCTAGATTCAAAAGTGCACCAGTGGTGCTGCGTGCCGCGGAGCCCTGGAAGCAAAACATGCCCCGGGAAGATAGCTGTGGAACCGCCATTTTGTTTTTTTTTACTGTAAAAAAATTTTATAATAAAGTTTAATGTATGCCCGATAACACCATTAAAAGTTTTTTTTCAAATACCTTCAATTTCGGGAGCAAAAAATTAGTGAAAAAACCTTTTTTTTTGGGCCGTTACAGTGGCCTTACTCCTTAAGGCTGGAGTCTGAATTAGAAGTTCCAAAAAAGCGTTTTTTCGGGAATTTTTTCAGAAGGGAAAAAACAAGTGAGGGCAGTAAACACTGAGGTATTTTTTCATGTATATTTGAATTGTATAAAAAAAAAATGTTTTAACACGAAACAATAAATGACTGTCGAAAAATAAATAGTCCCCAATCGGCGGAAAAGATGCCGCTCGTAATTCTTGACTGAAACAAAAAAAAACCAATGAAATTTTCAATTGTCATATATTTTTCTCCTGGGTGAATTAATAAAAAGCTGAAAAAATCGTGAAATTGTAACTTTTCGCAGGGTTAAGAAACAAATTTGGTTAAAAAAAAACACTTTAACGTGCTATGAAAATTATTTAAAAATACTTTTTCAACGACTTTTTTAATTCACTTGGAAGAGATTTTTATACTGAAGAAAATAAACTTTGGTTTGATTCAATACGTCGTTTAGTTTTTTTGCTATCACGCCCGCCAGTTTGGAAAAATTGTGAAATTGAAATCTGGAGAAAACGCGCTTTAAAGTTTTCAATTGGCCTCTGTAACTTTGTAAAAATATTCTTGGGTAGTTTATCTATCGATTTAAGCAATAAACAAAACGATTTTTCGGACCAGTTAATTCAGGCTCCGGCCTTAAGGCCCACTGTGACGAGTAATAAAAATTTTTTTTTGCATTTTCTCGGAGTATACATATTTAAGAACATGTGAAAAATTTTCAAGTTAAAATATTGAAAATTGACGAAGTTACAGAGGATTTCGTGAGAGCAGGTAGCGCAACGATTTACGCATACTGAAATTTTTAATCTCATTTTCCTCGAAACGACTTTTATCGGCCTGGCTGGAAACAACTTTAGCTATAATTGTCCGATTTTCAATTTAAAGTAAAACAATATTTCCGTAATTGCAGTAGCTATCCTTCTATGTAGCCGTTATTTTTTATTTAGTATTTTTGAAGCCCCCGCATATGAGTAAAAATGTCGCCAAAATTACACTTTTTTTTGAACATCCGCTATTTTGTGCATTTTTTTTTAGAAAACGGGTACGTACGACGAGACCTACATGTATATATCATGAAACATTTTTATTTTTAGACTACACATTTTATACAGAGGCTCTATTATACCTCAATACCCGTGCAGAAATGTGATCGGGCATTCCCGACTCGACGTCTGGTCCAGGCGTGGCTTGCCTCGTCCGATTTACCTAACCGGGCCCTTTTGTGGAACAGACTAGGAATATCACAAAACCTTTTCCTGGGGAAAACATTGACATTTCCTGAATATTAAATCCTAACCTATTATTAAATAATACTTTTTGCGTCTTCAAAGATATTAATAATTGAATGTAATAATATGATTACATTTGTTGTAATTGTATACTTCGTTTTATCATCATATTATTTTCTTCAAGAATAATCGACGTCTGACAATGCTATCATAAAGAATAAATTATGAAAGTCAACGAAAATTATATGCTGATATGATGGAGAATATAATTACAATAAATGTAATCGCATTATCACGGTGAATTATTAATATCTATAGTACGACGACGACTTTGTTTTTTTTCTTTTTTTTTTTTCATTTTTCTTGTCCTCTATATATCAACAAAAGTAATTTTAAGGTTGGTTTTATCGACATTCCCAGATCATTAACTGCTTGTTCTCCGGCCCGTTCCTGATCAGTTCCCAAGAAAGGGAACAGCGGTTCGGGACCTAACCTTAGACCCGTTACATTGCGAAGCTATTCCAGGGTGGAAGGCCTGACCAGAGCCTGATATCATCTCGGGAAGGCAGATCAGGGGCAGTACTTTTTCCCGACTCAAATTTCTACACGGGTAACGTTATAGATGTTTAATTTTTTAAATAAAAATTTACACGGAATAATTTCAAGGTTCGCTTAATAACATACCCTTTTCCAAATACTAAATAAATAATCTAGTAAACAAGATAAATTCGCAAAAAAGACCTTTTTTCGGCCCGTTATATTGGTGTCATCCCTTCATACGCGGTTTTGCACCTGTCTTCGATAGGATAAAAATGCTTCGTGTTAAAAAGTATAGTCTTTTTGCAAGCCTACATTTTTGGTCCCTAAGACTAATATGAAAGAAGATTCTTTGTATATAATTATCGCATAATTCTTTTTTACTCGCATTGAGTTTCGATTTTCCTTTTCGCGGAATTAGGAACGATGAACAAGGAAAGTATCTTTACATTAATTACATTATTTATTTAACGTACACTTAAACGATGTATATTCGAAATATGCTACCTAATAAAAAATCTGCCGAAATCTTTTTATTTTACTTTAACGCTTTTCTTTTTTTTTTAAGATAAAAATGTTATGAGAAAAATGCTCAGAACAGTGCAAAAAATTGTTTATATTTTCAAAATATTCGTTCACATTTGGATCTCGAAGTATCATTCGGATTATCGAAAATCTTCTTTTTTGTTATTTCAAATCTTTTCTTTTGTCCAGAAAAAAAATGTTACGAGAAAAATGCTCACAAAAAGGAACAGAGCAGATGATTGTTTATATTGTCAAAAGATTCGTCCACACTTGGATCCCGAAGTATCATTCGGATTAAGGAAAATCTGGCAGAATTTTTTTTTTCCCCGACAAACGAAAGCGGCGCGTCTAATCTTTTTTCTTTGCAAAGGAAGAGTATATGTGCAAAGGTCGCAAGTGGCATTTACACCTACCGCTAACTGCCGCACACCTCTCACTCCGTTGTAGACATGACAGGCTCGAGTATACCGCAAATAATATTTATACATGCATGGCCGAAGATACGAGTTACATTCTACGCATGAGAGAGCACGCAAATTTCCTATGAATGAATTACTATAATGACTAAATAATAGTAGGTAACAACTTGTCATTTGAACATAAATACTTGTCTTTATTAGTGATGAATATATATTTGAATTATTTAAATGAGAAACGCGTTCATCAATGTCTAAATACGTTCTGATATTCGGAATGTGTGTATTATGAATTGTAACCAAATATCAAATTTTTTGAAAATTAAAATTACGTCAAACTATAGGAATAAAACAATACGTAAATAAAATGAAAATAATCTCAATAGATTAAAATAATCCTCTTGATAAATTGAAAATAACTAATAAATAAAATAATAATAATCTTAACAGATTAAAATAATCAACAGTAAAATCAAACAGTTAAAAGCTTAACAGATTAAAATAATCAACAGTAATAAATCATCTGAATAATAATAAACATTATTGTTAATTATTATTTTACGTAGTCAGAATAATAATAATTGATATTATAATAAAAAAATGAATACAACGGAATAGTAATGGTCAATAATGGTTAATATTATTATAAAAAAATAATGAAACGAAATAATAATGACAATTATTAATTATCATTATTGATAATTTGAAAATCATTAACTAAATAATAATAAGTGACTTGATCGATACTCGCATTTGATCGATTCGTAAATTCATCGTATGCGAAGAGTTTAAAGAAATGGGTAGCTTGGTCTTGGCATTGGAACATTCGGATTATACCAACTTCGAGCAAATTCTAAGGAGACTTGAACCTTCGCTCTGCATCGATATGTGTGTGGCCATAAAAGTATAAAGAAATAAAATGAGACGGCGTACGGAAATTCCTATCGGGGTCGTTTGCGTCTACCGTTTAGTCGTGATCGAAAATTTGGCTTGCCCAGTACTCACTTAAACGAAGAGTCTTTGAACCTCTTTGAATAGAGCTATCACCATTGAGCCGAGCTACGCGTATTAATGTACAGACGCACAAAAACCGTTTTATGACGTCGGGGTGTCGCGAGGAAAGTGTAGTGGGTTTAGCATTGTCCGGGGGAATCGCGTATTATTTTTCCCGTAGTAACAATGAAGGGATATACGAAGAACAAATATACCTGAGATTATGAGTCGTTCGAAGAATGAGAAATAAATCTCCGCAGGTAGTCGACTGTAATCGGCGACGCGGGAACTCAGGTATCCCGGTTTCCAAATGGGGGGTTCGCGTTATTAGGGGATGAAAATCCGAGTCTGCGATTGGCCGAGCCACTTCCCCCACCGCCAAGAATTGGGGGATGGGAGTACGAGTCTGTGATTGGTTGGACGACTTCGCTCGTCAAGGAAGCCTACAAATTTGCACCTTTTGCAATGAGGAAGAATTATCTCTCAGTACAACGCGGAACTCCGAACGAGTTACTACCCCGGACAGTGAGGAAGTCGTTAGAATATTTGGTAAAAAGAAGAAAAAGGAGTGACATCGTAACGTTACGCACAAGACTTTGTAATTTATACAAGTGGCATACTACAGTGACGGAAATGGCTCTACCGACCATGTGGATAAGGAAGAATATGCTTCAGTCACCTTCTTCTGATCATCATGTAAGTTTTGATTTGTTTTCTCATTGTGCCCAAGAGCTCATTGTGTTTTCTCATTGTGTCCCACGTGCCCAAGGTCGACGAAGTAACGCAACTCACTGTTATGGTCTGCGATGTTTTCATTCTGAGATCGACGAGTTTCATTTGTACATATCTCGCAGTGCAAAAGCTACCGGTACACATAACATTTATTTTCGAGTTGAGGCGATCCCGATACATTAAGACGGGGAAAAATTAGGCAATTTTCAGGGATTTTTAAAAATGATAAATTATTATTCTGCACTTATTCAAATTTAGGTACACTTTAATAGTATATTTAAGTGTACAAAACCATTTTCTTAAATTTATTCATAAAAAAAAAAACGGCGGAGCTGTGGCAGAGTGTGACAGCAAGGTTGTCGCGGGAGTTGCGAATCGGCGTAGAGTCTAGCTTCTCGTAGACTGATTTGCAAAAAAATTCAAACATTTTTTTCAGTTAGAACAAGTACTATAAAATACGGTTACTTTGAACAGGTTTTGGAAGTCTTTTTTACGTAACTTTTTTTGTAACATCCTACATCCCAACTTGTTTTGCTTCAATAGAACAATGTGTCCTTTGGCTATCAAATGTATAAAAAAGTCAAGAACCCCCCCCCCCCCCGCACAATTTATATTTTTTTTAAGTGTTAAAGTAAACTCGAGTGTGTACTATAATTTATGCATTAAACATGGAATTAAATAGAAAACGACTTCGACAGACCTGAAACGGCTTATTTTTCATTTAGACGGAATTTAACAATAAAAAAGTGATTTCGAATTAACAAAATGGTTGCGTTAAATTCAGCACGAATTTAAAATAAACCGTTTCAGGCCTGTCGAAGCCGAATTGGAAATCACAAAGTCATTAATAGCATTATTAGACATGAAAATGATAAAAATCGTCTAAAAAAATATGATTCATTCGAAAAAAAGAAGGAAAAATGAGCCCACGATGAGACTAGGCTTAAAAATAATAGAATGGGTCAGTCTATTTTAGAAATTAGAAACAAAGCTATATAAATATATATTTATCTGTATATGTATGTATATCTGTAAAAAAAATATTTTTTACTTTAGAAGCAAAAAAAACGTTAACATTGATAATTGATCATTTTTTTCATATTTTTTAACGAGATTATACTTCAAAATGAAAAAAAAATATGTAGAGCCATTTGTCGATATCTCAATTAGTTCAGGAGTTATCAGCGTTTGAACTTTTTCAAAACTTGTGAAATCGACATTGTTCGGAAAATTATAACTCCTAAAAGAGAAGAGATAAAAATCGAAAAATTGGCGTGGATATTCCTTTCATGGGGTACAATTTACAAAAAAGATCAGGAAAGCGAAAAATGATTGGGATTACGGGCTAGCTAAAATGGCGTGGAATATCCCATTTATACTTCTATCGTTTAATGAAAAAAAAGGAATCGATTTTTTTATTGTTGCCAATGTATATCCCGTCTTAATTTGGTGATGAAACAAAAGCCATCCTAAGTTCTGCAATAAATCATTCGTTTTTAAATACGTTACACCAGTTTGTCAAAAAATGTGGAATCGCCACAGTAAATTACGAAAGCACGTTCTCATGTCGGCTCTGAATGTGAATTCAGACCCAAATGCAACTACGGTGATAGCCGTTTGGAGCCAAGTTTCTGTCCTATGTGAAAAATAAAAAATTGAAAATAATTTCGCAACTTCCTTCTATGGGATGGTAAAAAAATGAACAGGCCTCTTCCTCGATCATTTATCGCGTTACCGCATTTTCCAAAAATAAATTTTCCGTCCACAAAGATACTTTAGTAAAAATGAAACTCCGTCGTGCTTCATGTAGGCTCCGGAACAAACTACAAAATCCTTTTTTTCTCTGAAATCTCTAAACGCAGGTGTTTTTGCGATATTCAAACTTTGCCAAGCTCCAATTCCTAACGTTTTGCAGAAGTAGCATCCTTTAGGGTCATCATCTTTCGCTATTTACGATATAAACCAAAAAATGTGATGACACAAACAGTGATGCTTCGTTGCTCCAAGAAAATGCGAATTATTAACATTTCTGTATACAAAAATTCCAGGAACGACAAATGTCCGAGAGCGAAATGAGAGTACTGCGTTCAATTCAAAAGCTGTCGATACCGGAATGGTACCTGAACAACAGTTCGCGTCCCCCGAAGATACTCTCGAACGATACGCCGATAGATAGAAGGCCGCCATCTTGGAAAAATTTGCCAGTGGACAAACCGGTTGGGTCTAGGGTAGCCATTGTACAGCCAAAGATATCTACCGGTAAGTCTGCGCCCAATAAATACAATTGACCTTAGTCACATTGTTGCTCCCATTAGTTAGCCCCATTAGTACCCATTGAAAAAAAAACGTCAATTGTGATAACCCCAAAATACATATTTTCAGTGTGCCACAAATTGGTACTTAGTTGCTCCCATTAGTACCCACAGCAATTAGTTACTCCCATTAGTACCCATTGAAAAAAACGACAATTGTGATAACCCCAAAATACACAATTTCAGTGTGCCACAACTTAGTCGTAGTTACTTCCATTAGTACCCATTGAAAAAAAAACGACAATTGTGATAACCCCAAAATTCATATTTTCAGTGTGCCTAATGTACTAATGCTTAGTACTTAGTTGCTCCCATTAGTACCCATAGCACTTAGTTACTCCCATTAGTACCCATTAAAAAAAACGACCAGTGTGATAACCCCAAAATTAATATTTTCAGTGTGCTACAACTTAGTTGTAGTTACTCCCATTAGTATCCATTGAAAAAAACGACAATTGTGATAACCCCAAAATCATATGTTCAGTGTGCCACAACTTAGTACTTAGTTACTCCCATTAGTACCCATAGAAAAAAAAACGACAATTGTGATAACCTCAAAATACATATTTTCAGTGTGCCACAACTTGGTACTTAGTTGCTCCCATTAGTACCCACAGCAATTAGTTACTCCCATTAGTACCCATTGAAAGAAAAAAAACGACAATTGTGACAACCCCAAAATTTATATTTTCAGTGTGCCACAACTTGGTACTTAGTTACTCCCATTAGTACCCATAGTGCTTAGTTACTCCCATTAGTATCCATTGAAAAAAACGACAATTGTGATAACCCCAAAATACATATGTTCAGTGTGCCGCAACTTAGTACTTAGTTACTCCCATTAGTACCCATTGAAAAAAAAACGACAATTGTGATAACCTCAAAATACATATTTTCAGTGTGCCACATCACAGTACTTAGTTACTCCCCAATGGGAGTACCCATAGTACTTAGTTATTCCCACTAGTACCCATTGAACAAAAAACGACAATTGTGATAACCCCAAAATTCATATTTTCAGTGTGCCGCAACGGTGTTTTGGAGACTGACATCGAAGTGACGAAAGGCAACCAGCGTTTTGCCACGTACAAGATCAATCGAATATCTCCTAAAAAAGCCGCGCCACCAAAGACCCCCAATATGGACAACATCCCGACGACATCGCGAGCCCCAAGTGTCAGCCAAACCTTTCCCCGTATATCACCCTCACGAAAGATCCAGAACATAAACATCGTGTTCCCGCAACAACCGGAAACATCGAAGTATCTGCAGATAACGGATCTCGACGAGAGCGACGAGTGCGTTCCGGACATGACGAGGGACTCGTTGGACGTGACAAGCTCCACGGGAACGAGCGACCAGCGTTGCGATGATACTTGGACCGTCAACGCAAAATCGACCAATGGACAAATTTCCCAAACTCCAAATGGCGAAGACACTAGCGCAACACCCGAGTACGAGGAAACAAAACATGGATCATCAGCGAGAGGAAGACCTCCAGTTGTCGAGAGCTCCACGAATCGTGCCGCTTTGCCGTCTCGTGAAGCGTGGGAGTCAGTTACAAGTGCCGTAGATTCAACGGCTGGAAAGGAACAACCGATACCGATTGCTCCGCCTCGCAATAGCCGAGCTATCGTTGCAGACGAAGTTCAAGGACGTTCAAGGTCGTTTCCAGTTCGTACATCAACTCCCGAACGGAAATTGGCAGACCGCACAAGGCCGCCAACGCCATCTTTGCTGCTATACGATACAGTTCTGAAAAAGGCACCCCAAAAGGACTCTAAACGAGTGCCAGCGATCTCGCCCCTTCCGATCGTTCATTTCGAGAGATCATCGCCCACCACGACGAAACAATCACCGCCCATGTCACCGCGTACGAAAATACCCAGCGTACCACCCAAGGAACAAACATGCGAAGCCTGCAAAGGCGTTTCCGCGAGAACCAAGTCTAGGCTGACGTCATCTCGAGCATCCTCCGGTTTCCGGCCGAAAAGCGTGCTTCCGTCGATTCCGGAGAAGAGCTGCGTTCCACCGGTGCGACCACCAGCCCCGACGAAGCCAAGCCCGTCGGACAACCCGCTCTTCAACTCGACGAAGAAATCGCTGGAACTCGAGCGAATCGTCAAGGGCAATCAACCACCGGGCAAGAGTCTCGTCAGTGAGATCATCAAGGAGCTAACTCAAAGGTGCCAAGTTTCATCGCAGCCGACCTACGTTACCCCAGCATCGAAGAACTTCGTGAAGAAACTCGTGACGGCCCTGGAAAATGGCATTGTACCGGCATCTCTCGAGAAAGACGAAGATCGCAGCCGTCAAAGTCCACCGATTCGTCGCGATGACGTTTACGATGATCGCGAAGAGGAATCCTCGGAGGATGACGTTTTCATCGACAGCGAAAACGGAAGTGAGGACGATGTAAAATCGGTAGCGATCTCGACATCGATATCCTACAAAGGAACCGACAGCAGCAGCAGCGACAACGAGCTTGGCTCACCCACCATGAGGTACAATTGTCATCCGTACGATTGGGATGCTGATGTTCGCAAACCCAACGAGCAACCTCCCACTACCAACAATAACGATCGGCAAGAGAAGAACAAAAATTATCGCGATAGCCCGGATCGTACGACGATGGTGGAAAAGGAAGACGAGGATTGGCTCTATTGGAACAAAAGATCGGAATGGAATTTGCCGAGGACCAGCTCGCTCTTGAGCGTCATCTCGAAAGCATCGTCGGAAAGCGACGAACCTGCCTCACCCTGCATCAGCCCCATTGATCAATCCAACGATCGAGACAAATTTTTCTCCTCCTCCCAATCAAATCGATCCTCCACCTGGGCCACTATTTACAGAACGAAAAAA
The DNA here is from genome assembly GCA_964007375.1 of Ophion obscuratus. Classification (NCBI taxonomy): domain Eukaryota; kingdom Metazoa; phylum Arthropoda; class Insecta; order Hymenoptera; family Ichneumonidae; genus Ophion; species Ophion obscuratus. Next base: position 17,691,732 of record OZ023322.1, on the reverse strand, counting down.
ACGAATCTCAACAAGACTTGGCGTCTGAACGAAACGGCCGTTTTGGACTCGGGATACTCGGACAGATCAAGCTTTCGCTCATCCGGGTCTTCATACATCGATGATAAGTTTCCCGGATTGGACTACACGGAAACGACGCAAACGGCCTCCGAAAGCGGCAATTCCTGCTTCGATTCGACGCGGAACTCGGTATCGTCGCAGCCAGGACGGAAAAATCGCGTTCACGGATCCATCGCCGTATGATGACGAGATGAGCGGAAGCTTTGGGCGGGAGAAATATTCTTTGCTGGAACCTCGAGGGGTCCTTCAGCGATGAATGTTAAGTACTGATTTTTTTTTTTGGATATAAATATATCCAGAAGTTCAAAGGCGCCGTTTCCGTACGTTGTTAAGAATTGTTTTTTAATTAAAAAAAAGAGAAATTGAACAATTGAACATACAAGAGAAAAAGAATATAAGCCATTCTGGCACATCTTGGGGAAAATCGTGAAGCCGTTGATGGCGAAATTCGGCTGAAATTGTGATGTTGAAGTTTGCAATGTTGGAATGCAATGATGTTTTTTTTTTCGATCACTCAATTTTTTTGGCTGATTAAGACTGTGTTCAGCACTAAAACGTTTTCGCATTTTCTTATTGGAGACTTGTGACCTCAATTCGCAAAAAGGCTTTGGTTAATGATCAAAATAAAGAAATGGAAAAAAAGTCGTTGCATTCCGATGTAAACGCCAACGTCACCTCGAATCGTTATTTTCCATTAAAAATTGTGTTTAATTACATCGATTGAAAAATTTACGGAAACGGTGTATCGGGCCTTGTGCAAACTTCGAAGTCAAATTGGATATATCTAGGTCTGAAAATCAGTATCCGTCAGTATTCATCGAGATACTCTTCGATTGAAGAGACGCCGTATGATACGAACTATTTAGCAGTAAATAGATTTCCCCGTATCATACCGTATTTTCTATATCGATGTTTTTTTTCCGAGATGTAATTGCTGATAAGTGGGAAAAACTGTTGCAGTTGTGAAACGACTAGTCCTGAAAGTTATGTGTCTGTGAAATATTGTATTTTTTTTTAATATAAGTTTTATACAGTTACGACGAAACTTTTCAGCAATGCCTGATTCAGTAATTAATTCACTGTTAAATTTTACGTGTCATCTCCACAAATTGTAAGGCGATTTCTTTAACTAAAAAAAAACGAGAGATTTTCGAAAAAAATCCCGAGATTTACGCAAGAGTTACGAAAAAAAGAAAATCGAAAGATTACTTTAACAAAACGAAAAAATCGTTTGCCAGAAAGATGTACATGGATACCTGTGTATGGGAAAAAAAGTTTTTTTTTTCAATGTGATGATGGTGAACGCAAAAAAAGTTTACGTTATGTTCGAAAAAGTTTACCGGACCGATCCGATTAATGCGATAAGTCTTGATATTTTTAACGCAACTCTACGATATCGTGAATCTTCGTTCAATTTATGTATCTTTTTTTTAATTCTATGATTTTGTTTCGGTGACTCGATAAAAAGATTCTTACGCTTTATATCGGTCGGTAATGAATATTTCATATTCAGATATATAACGAGATATATAACGTATAAGTGATATTATATTGTGTAATGATAATTGTATACGAGCCTGATACAAAGTTATACATTTTTATGATTCGATTAATAAAAAAAAGTGCAATGAAAAAATGAATCTTCATTCCTTCTGATGGTGGACCTTACCTCGTGATAGGGAAAAATCGGTGAAAATTTTCGAAATAGTACCGGATGCAATTGTACCGGAAGTGGCATTTTTTATGCCTAGATCTGACATGACGTGTCAAAATACAAATTTGACGACACTTTTGGAATAAAATTCGCACCCAAGCCTTTCGATACCTCCATTCGCAGCTGAATCGGCCAAACTGATATTTAACCTCATCTTACGGTATCTGATGAACTTAAGGCGGTTGGAGCGTTCGCCACAATCAAAGACTTTAATAAAAAATCATATTGTAGTCTAGACTTTACTGATTTTTTACAATTTTTTTGAATTTTTTTCACCACGAAACACCACAGATAAAAAATAGTTTAATGTTATGTCATTTTTCGGACGGTTAAATAGGGAAGACAATCACACTACGGGGGATTTTTTTGGCTGTTGAACACCAAGATAAACCATTTCTAATAACAGATTAATGCAGACGAAACCTTTACAAAGATTTAGAAGAAAAAAAGTCATCTTGACCATCGTAAACCATGTACAGAGTGTCTTGTTATGAATGGATAAACCTGTAACTTCAGTTTAGTAAACGTCCCACGGGTTTCGAGATAAAAATGTAAAAATCATATGCCTCCGGTGTTTCGCATGCCATTTCAACAAATGATGACGTCTTTTTATGCGGGTTTTTTTTTATTTGCTTGATTATTTGTTTTATCTAGAAAAGTCTTTCTTTTATCCTCAAATGTTAAGGAATCTTTATGAAAAAAGATCTTATGCAGAATTTCCATACAAACCAATTCGAACATCGGACTTTGATAGCCTGCGGTGTAAAAAAAATGTACTAAGCATATCGTGCCAATTACTTCAAAAAGTTGCTTGGTTATAGGCCTCCGAAGTAACTCTTGTGGCGCACCCTTGCGGCGAGTTTTGGCAAAACTTGGATTGGTTTTCGTCTGCTAGTGCAGTATGCCGGTCGCCATTTAAATCAGGTGTCCAATCGATGATGCTTGCTCAAGCCTAGCTCTTTCGTGTTTGTGCCGGTTTGACTTAACCGCCATGCGCCAATCCAAGTTTTGCCACCGGCAGCCGTTACGGGGCGCCACCACGAAAGTTACTTCGGAGGCCTATTGTCGCTTCATATCAGTTGTAGAAATGGGATGCGAAAAATGAAAAGCAAATTATATTTTTCACAGAATAACACAAAGCCCAAAATCTTGAAAACCGTGGGACGTTTACTAAACTGAAATTCCCGCATATAGTAGGACATGATCGCCGAATATCCATAAATGAATGTCCATAAATCGAATATCCATAAGTACGAATATGCTTAAGTATATGAATATCCATAAGTCGAATATCGGTAAGTCGAATATCCATAAGTTCGAAAATCCATAAGTATGATTATCCATAAGTGAGTATAGAGTAGAAATGAGTGCCAGAAATGGCGGGAGGTACAGATAAGTGAGTTTGGGTTCTGGCACTCATTTATGGATATTCGAACTTATGGATAATCGACTTATGGATAATCGACTTATGGATATTCACTTATGGATTTTCACTTATGGATACTCGACTTATGGATATTCGTACTTATGGATATTCGGTTATGGAAATTCGACTTACGGATATTCTACCCGAATCGTATATTCAATATTGAACCATCAAGATTTGATAAAAGATTACAAATCTTGGCTGGCGAATGAAGAGCATTGCTGCCAACCGCCATGTTCGCGAAGTTGCCGTATTTCGGCAACGCTCAATATCAATTAATGGTAATAATAAATAATCGCGTGATATAAATATAAATAGGCACAATTATAAAATACTTGAAATTTCATTCTGAGTTGTATAAAACATGCACTAACGCAGTTTTTTTTCATAATAATCATCGATAATGTTATACTTTATCAAGTTGGTGGTAACACAAAAGTTTTTTTCATTCACGTAATAAAAATATCAAAATACATAATTTTGCTCTTGAATTATATATTTTATTAACAATTAGCATCTACGGAACAAATCTATAGCTTGTATGCATTTTTGTTATATTCATTGGAAAAATCCTACCTCCTTAAATACTTGGACATTTCTTCCTGCAAGTCCCGAAACTCATTAGTACCAATCGGTTGGTAAGTATACCACCCTTTTTTTATTTAAAAAAAATCGGTCACATTTTGCGCTCGTTAGACGTAAGGACTGTCAATGCTATGTTTAACGAACGTAAATACCATCAAATTTTTCTGACTCCATACTTTCTATATCTGGTTCGATTGTTGCGACAATCTCTTCGTGCCTACAACAGAAAACCGCCACGTATAATCGTTCCTGAAACGCTTTCATGCGAGCACGTGCAAAAATGTTGCCTTCCGTAACGTCCACGTGATCCTAGAATGACGGGCACATGACACATGGTGAATCTCCAAAGTATAAATGTTGCTCCAAGCACATTCGTGTGTACCAATAGCGCGTCGGTGAGATTAATATGGAAAAAACAAACAAAGATTTTTCTTTTATTAACACTCACACGCAGAATATGAACCAAGAAAACGTGAAAAATGTTGAAAATCGATAAACTGGTACACTTTGAAACAAATAGATCGAATTTTCCGAAAACATGGCTACATTTTGCAATAAAATAATACTATTTTTTATTTTCAATAACATTGAGAGTCATGTTTTAAACAATAAGGTGAGAAAGATTTATACAAAATTTCATCAGAACCGTTCGGTTAGTTTTTTAGCTGTACGTCACGTCAGTTTTGGAATTGGAGTTTAAAAGACCGAGCCTCCGCCATATTTAAAGCTTAATTTTAAAAATACCAATTTTAATAAATAATTTTAAAAATACCAAATTTAAAAATACCAACCGAAAGTAGTAATAAAATATACCGTAAGTGCAAAACAGATTGAAGCAATCTTTCCTTTAAAAAAATCATGAAAATCGGGAAATGTTTTCCTCGCCTAAAGGTATCGTCCCCCTGAAACGCGTTTTTCTCGAAACTATGTTTTTCGAAACGGTGTACACGATTTCTCGACATCTAACGAACGGATTGACTTAAAATTTAGTACACTTATACAGTGTAACTGTAGTTTAACCTTGACCGACGTTTTTATTCTTAACATTTTTTGTCATTCGTTATTGACAATAATGATGTCATTTTTCCTCGAAGAATCGAAAGAAAAAAAATCGATTTTTTTATGATCAAAACACGATAAAAAAAGCTCGGTCAAGTCTTAGCTAATGTTAAGTATATATGTAAAGAAAAAAAAACTGGTTTTTTGTTTTTGTTTCAGATCAACCCGGTGGCCAAAATTAAGTAGACGTTGAGCCCCTCACGTTCATCGGTCCTCCACGACATTGTTTACAACTTCTTCAATTATTAATATTTTAGCATTGAAAATGCTTTCGAAAATGTATATGTTTGTTGAGGAGGTTGGCTGGGTATAAGGGTCTGAGTTAGGTGGATGTCATACGAAACCAACGCTACCCCTACTCTACTGCCACTGTGTTGTAGTAAAGTGGAGGTGCTAAATGCCAAAAATGCCTGTGATTGGCGGGGTCGGGAAGGAGGGAGGGATGGATGGATGGATCGATGAATGGATGGATGGATAGATTGGATGAATAGATAGATGGGTGGATAGGTCGATAGATAGATGATGGATAGATGGATGGATGGATAGATGGATAGATGAATAGATGGATGGACAGATTGGTTGGATGCATAAATGGATGGATGGATAGATGGATAGATGAATAGATGGAAGGACAGATTGGTTGGATGCATAAATGGATGGATGGATAGATGGATATATGGATGGATAGATAGATGCATGGATGGATAGATGGGTGCATGGATAGATGGATGGGTAAATGAATGGATGGATGGATGGATGATGGATAGATAGATGGATGATGGATGAATGGATGGATGGGTGGATCGTTGGATGAATAGATAGATAGATGGGTGGATGGGTGGATGGATAGATGTATAGATGGACGGATGGACGGATAGATGGATAGATGAATAGATGGATGGTTGGATGGATGGATAGATCGATGGATCGATGGATAGATGGATGGATGGATGGATGGATGGATGGATGGATGGATGGATGGATGGATGGGTGGACGGATAGATGTATAGATGGGTGGATGGATGGATTGATGGATAGATGGATGGATGGATAGATAGATAGATAGATGATGGATAGATGGGTGGATGGATGGATGAATAGATGGGTGCAGAGATAGATGGGTGGATGGACAGATTGGATGGATGCATAGATAGATGGATGGATAGATAGATGGATATATGGATGGCTAGATGGATGGATGGATTGATAGATGGATAGCTGGATAGATGGATTCATGGATGTATGGATGGATGAATAGATGAATAGATGGGTGGATGGATAGATGGATAGATGTATAGATGGATGGATGGGCGGATAGATGGATGGATGAATGGATGGGTAGATGGATGGGTGGATGGGTAGATGGATATTCACATGTACCTTTTTTTTTATTACCCGAAATATCTAATTACATTTCCAATGCCATGTGATAGTTGCACTTTGCGTAATATCTGTAGATTTGTTTACATTTTTTAAATGAAATTTGGTACTCAACTTTGTTAACGTATATACAAATAAATATCCAAACGATTGTTCAATCATCTTACTTATTCCTGCAAAATTATTTTTTCAAATAACCCTCCTGATTTTTGGATCGTCTGAATAAGTACAAAATATTTTTTGCGTCTTGCGTATAGCGTGTTCAAGTGTCACAATAATACCGTGCCTGCTCCCAACATTTCGCAGTCGGTAAGGTAGACCTCTGCTTGACCACCAGACGAAACAAGACTCCCAACGCCATCTCTCGTTCTTCCATATATCTCAAACAACAAAAAAACATTTTGAAAGTCTGTTCATTTTTTTTTTTCATCAAGCAACGAGGATTTACGATCCTGCTATGACAACCGATGAATAATTTATTCACCCCGAATTTACATATAATCCGATAGTTGCAGTTTTTCCCTCGTGTGATATTCGACACTTGGCTTATCGATGCCGTCTATTATTGGCGACGCTGGATGTGCACGCTGTACGGAACGCACTCGAGTCGCGCGCTCGTCCATCGAGAGTCGCTGATTTATATTTTATGAGTGGCGACGAGTCCACGAAGAATGCCAGAGAGTCCGATGATTTTGGCGGAATGTGAGGAAATTAATTCACTTCTTTACAAACCGATTGCAGCGACTCAACGTATCAAGGTAAAGGAAAAAAGAGGAATTGACCGAATGACAGAAAAAAAAAACAAGGACGTGTGTATGTCGATATGGAAACTTCGGGAACGTATTTCAATTACTTTGTTCCTTGCTACAGTATACTTGTATCAACGTATCTGTGAAGTATATCGTCCTTGGCTCGACGAGTGGAAGCCTTTATCTGTTCATCCGCCAACCATGCACTTTTCAACAATTGATTCCCCTATCGGTGAGTAGTTTTCGAAACATTCGGCACCGAAGGGAATGGCCTAACTGGATGGCGATTGACGTTTTTCAGGAAGGGCCCGTGTCCTGCGTAGTTATATCACCGGACGAAAAGATCATAGCGCTCGCCACCAAACGTGGAACGGTGTGTTTGATAGGGCTAAAGCCAGCCGTCAAATTATTGGCCGTCTCCAGCGAACATCTAGGAGAAACAGTGACGAGCCTGTGCTGGAATGACAACAGCTCAGAGATATATATCGGCGATGGGATAGGAAAAATATCAACCATGGTTCTCTCCATATTCACGGTAATAACTTTTGTACTGTCTCTCGCTTATTCTTTACGAGAAGGGTAGGCGTTCAGTGTGGAAAAAAAAACTTTTTTGTGAATCTTTTTCATCTATATCGATGGAGTCAATTTATTTAAACCTTTTGTACATTGTTAAGTGTTATTTGAAGAACATTCCGTGAAATTTGTACGCAAAAATATCCACAAACAAGGTGACGAAGCTTTTCCAAGAACGCCTTTGGAAAAACACGATTTAAATTATCTGACATCAAGTACCATTAAAATTTAGTCAAAGTATCATCAAATCCTCCCCCCAACGGTCTTTGATAATTTTTTTTTTCATTTCTAAATTTTTGGTGCGCACGCAAAGTAAAAAGTGCTATTTTTCACGAAAAATTCCGCCATTTTGGGGGTGAAAAACCCCCTCAATGTAAAAATAAACTCAAACTAACCGTTGGGGGGAGGTATTTTATATGTAGAAAGTGTGTACCAAGTTTGAAATAAATTGGTCTTGTAGTTTCCAAATGGCAGTGAACACGGACATTGAAAAAGTGGTTTCGAGAAAAACGCGGCACCGGCTCGTTTGTGGATATTTTTGCTTACAAATTTCACGGAATGTTCTTGAAATGACACTTAACAATGTACGAAAGTTTTCAATAAATTTACTCTATCCATATAGATGAAAAAAATTCGCAAAAAGTGCTTTTTTTTCACACTGAAACCCCTACTCTCTCCTTAATTGTGTATTTATCTTAGTGCGATAAGCATTTTCTTATTCGATAGTATGTATGATCGAACTCCGAAAGACTTTTCTGTGCTGAACTCTTGGAATAGTTTTTTGGTTCTCGGTTAGTTAAGCGGTTAGGCTACCGTGACAGACTGGAAATCAGGATTATTATAAAAAATTGACTTTGAAGGAATAAGTAAGATGATTGAAAAATTACTTGGGCGCTTGGAAAATATGGTAATTCTTTAGATAAGTGACTCTTCCGAAAAAATGACGCTAACATTTTTTGTTGTTGCTATTTTCTCATTTCTTGGGTTATAAACGATGATATTCAGGTGGGGGAAGCTGAAATTCACACCCACCATAAAAAGTTATGGGGTTCTGGAGTTCACGGAAGTACGTGATAATATAGGGCATTTTTGAACATTTCGACGCCTATATTGGATTGGTTTGGGTTAAAGTTATGGGGTTTTGAAGTTCGCGGAAACACATGATAAAATAGAGCATTTTTGAACATTTCGACGTTTATGACGGGTTTGTTTGAAAACAATTTTTCGGAAAAGTAACTTATCTAAGGAATTACCGACAATATTAATAATTAAATGAGTTGTACTTGATATAGGCCACCCGGTTGATCTGAAACAAAAAAGAAACCATTTTTCGAGAAAAACGCGTTTAACCCTTTCAATACGGCGTTTAAATCTTTTAAATACGGCGTTTAAATCTTTCAATACGTCGAAAGGGTTTAACCCTTTAATACAGCATAAGCGATCCCATAACGACGCATAACGAACCATAACGTCCCAGCGGTAGTTTCAAAAAATTTCCGGACACAGCGTGTGCCCCGTCAGGTGTGAAAGGGTTAAGGGATCACAGTGTAACGCTTCGAAAATAGCTGATATTCGCGATTTTTTTCGGTGGTTAAAATACGCTAATCAGTCTGATTTTTTTATTTCAAATCAAAGCATTCATGAAGAACAGAAAATGAGTTTTTAAACGTTTTTGTTCACATTTTTTTCAGCGATTGAAAATGTTATTTTTTTAACGGTTGAAAGTGTCTTCGAAAAACAGGAGTCCTCACGGTGTACACGGTTGTGGCCGTAAATATTATCCGAAACAAAGTATGTCAAAACATTGATAATCAGTATGAAAGCCGCTAACTTACTATGGAGGTTTTTTTTTTAATCAAAATTGACAAAATGGCGGTGATTTGAAAAAAAACCTATCCAATTTTTTTCGACAGTTCGTTAAAAAAATATGAAGTTAAAAAATAGTTTTTATCGCAAGATAATGAACGGCATGAAGATTGTTGTGATAAAATTTGAGTCGGATAGCTTGAAAACTCTTCCTTCGAGAGCGTACATCGTTTTGAAAAACGACATTTCGAGAAAAACGCGTTTAAAGTTTCGAGTGCGGTATTTTCATATAAATTGTCTACTTACGATCAGTCGGCGACGCCAGGCCCATCTTTATAACCGTCTATATTATCGGATAACGCAAAACAAAAAATCAATTTTTTTCAAAATTTTACTGTGTTCCCTTAAAGTTTTACTTATCGTTCTATCGTTGTTCCATGTTTCCTTCGTCTTCCATTTTAGTTGCCTCAAGCAACGAACGAGAGTTTTACAATTTTCACAGTAACCTAACCCCTTAATTGTGCTAATTTTGTCAGTACAGTCCGACCTCCGAATAAGAAACCAAAAGCCCCCAAGGGGAAGTTTTTATTATATATCGCATACCCCCACCAGGCGCGCTCCGCGCTCGCTACCTCTGTCTGTCTCTCTCACTCTTCCGCATGCGATCGTCTCAACAAGAAACTCGTTCGATCGAGTTGCAGCTTAGTATTCACATCGCCCATGCAAAAACGTTTTCGACTGCGCGTGGACATTTATTTAGCGAATTTTTGTTTCACGTTAATATACATACTATTGAATATTATTGTGCACTACTGTATCTGAATTACTATTAATTGTTATAAAATGACCGAAACTGTAAAGAAGCGTAAGAGATCAGACTGTAGTATACAAGTCGAAGAAAATATTACAAAATCTGCGCTACAAGGTGATAATTTAAACAAAGAGCTTTATGTCCATATTGTTTTATCCCATTTATATAAAAGAAGAAGCAGTCAATATCTCTGAAGATTCATCTTCAATGGCAGAGTTCGACTCTCTCGAAAATATTCCACCGTCAGTTGAGTGCGTTGCGGATGAAAATAATAAGCAACAAGACGAAAACGCTTTTCTTTACGTCTCGGAAACTTTTGCTGTTTTATATGAATATCTTTAAACGCCCTTATCTTTGTTTTTATTTTGCATGAAATCTCGTCAATACATATTTGTATCTTTTTAATGAATACAAACAATTTCGAATAAACTTGTAGATTTTGTATTGCATTTACACACGCACGCATGCACACTAGACTGATTCAAAAAAAAAACATGATTTTTTTTCCTTCGGGATTCTCGTGCTATTGTTGGGCACGAATAAAAGAAAATTTCTCTAAAAAGATGGGCGCGGTCACTCAATTTTTAGAGGTGGCTATCTCGACTTTTTTGTATTTGAATTTTTTTTAACGAACGTATTGCATTTAAGCATAGTCACGGCTTCGGGTTCCGGATAAAAATCACATCCAGCAGCTATTTCGTAACAAAAATAAACTCTAACAATTTGAAAAGATTGCAATATTCACAATTTAAATCCAGGTAGATCAATAATGGCGTCTATACTACTCTCTTTATTCATGTAGATTTATTTTTACGCATTAACATTTCGCACTTTTTACGAAAAATTAAATTATAAGCTTTTATTCATAAATCGTATATTTACATTTTCAAAATGCTACACTTATATTATCTTCAAACTCATTTATATTTCTTCCCAGCCACTGTACATAAAATCGCGCATACCACTGCGCAAGTCACTACGCATCCGTGGCGCCATTTTGTATTGGCGCAGCGCATTTGTAAGTGGTGTTGTTTTTTTTCAATGTGGCTCAAGTAAAGACAATTTGAAACAATGGCTCGGAAAAACGAAGACAACATAATTTGGCTAATCGGCAAGGAAATTCCGAAAATAAGTACCCGTCATTTACCGTCAAATTGGAAAGTTTTCAGTTTGTTCTTTTACAAACATAAGAGAGAAAAACTGACCATACGTCGAAGTGCACACGAAACAATGAAAGAAGTTTTCGAACAATGGAAATGTGCTGAAATTCCAACGCGTAGATTGAATAACGCAATCGTGAAATTAATAAAACTCCATTTAGTCTGGAAAAAACTTTTAAAAAATCGGGTTAAAAAGAATTTGCCCTCACAAATATTGAAGGAGAGTAAATTTAAGAGAGATTTGGACAAACTGTTCAACGTTGCGCATTTTCGTTCTGCCCAAAATGTTAACGAACTTGGGCGGTTATTTTTGCTATCACACGTTTCGATTATTTCTCCATTGTGACGGCAACTTCTTTTAAACCCGATTTTTTAAAAGTTTTTTCCAGACTAGATGGAGTTTTATTAATTTCAAGATTGCGTTATCCAATCGACGTGTTGGAATTTCAGCACATTTCCATTGTTCGAAAACTTCATTCATCGTTTCGTGTGCACTTCGACGTATGGTCAGTTTTTCTCTGTTATGTTTGTAAAAGAAAAAACTCAAAACTTTCCGATTTGACGGTAAATGACGGGTACTTATTTTCGGAATTTCCTTGCCGATTAGCCAAATTGTCTTGTCTTCATTTTTCCGAGCCATTGTTTAAAATTGTCTTTAATTGAGTCACATTGAAAAAAAAAACAACACCACGATGCGCGATGTTATGCACAGTGGCTGGGAAGAAATATAAATGAGTTTGAAGATAATATAAGTGTAGCATTTTGAAAATGTAAATACATGATTTATGAATAAAAGCTTATAATTTAATTTTTCGTAAAAAGTGCGAAATGTTAATGCGTATAAATAAATCTACATGAATAAAGAGAGTAGTATAGACGCCATTATTGATCTACCTGGATTTGAATTGTGAATATTGCAATCTTTTCAAATTGTTAGAGTTTATTTTTGTTACGAAATAGCTGCTGGATGTGATTTTTATCCGTAACTCGAAGCCGTGACTATGCTTAAATGCAATACGTTCGTTAAAAAAAATTCAAATACAAAAAAGTCGAGATAGCCACCTCTAAAAATTGAGTGACCGCGCCCATCTTTTTAGAGAAATTTTCTTTTAGTAGTGCCCAACAATAGCACCAGAATCCCGAAGGAAAAAAAATCATGTTTTTTTTTTAATCAGTCTAATGCACACATCAATTTACACTACACGCTGACTCTATTTTGCCCGAATAATCTCTCCCAGGCTGGTTTCTTAACCAGAGGTTTCGCGCACAAAATTCTCGAGCTCGGAGTTCGAGTTAGAGTGGGGGAAGCGCTCGAGTAAGAAACTGGGGAAAGTTTCTTATTGCCGGGTTTCTTATTCGGAGGTCGGACTGTATTGTAAATAACGCAAACTCACCGAATGGCGTAGAGTTTTGTTAACAATTAAAATTCTTCATTGTCACGAGGAAAGGAACGCATTTACAGTTCAGTTTTTCATTCGCTAGTCTTTACAATCAGGCTTTAAATCTCTCTTCTGCTCAGAGCTCTTCGAATAGTTTTTCCCATACGGAATAAAATAGACATAATTAAGAGAAATGGTAATTCATTGCGCTAATCATTTCAGTATAAAAAATAACGCGCTTTTTTCAAATCGCGTAAAATCTTGTAACAATATTACAATTGTTTATTTTATCCACAAGGAAAAAAATTAATTTCTTCCTTGACTTCCATTGGGTCATCTAGATTCTCTCGTTAATAAATTCTCCGATACTCCGCAGGTGAACGGAATGTTTCAAGCTCCCGCGTGTGCTCTGATGCACCTCGATTCGACGATAGTGCAGATGCAATTTTCGGGCCATCTCTTGCTCGTCTCGACGATGACGCGTTGTTACATTTGCGACACGGTGCAGGAGCAATTCAAGCAGATCGGCAACAAGGCTCGAGACGGTGAATTCGGGGCTTGTTTCTTAGCGAGCAAGCCCGCCGAGGCTGAGTCGATCTCAAGATCTGCGAGAAGAACCTCGAAAGATCGAGATCGCGAAGAAACGTTCGCCGCGATTTCCGAAAACAACGACGCATCGACGGAAAGCAAAGCAACGAAAATATATTGCGCTCGGCCAGGTTGCCGATTGTGGGAAGTCACGTGCAACGGTACAGTCGTAAAGACTCATCAATTCAAAGACGCGCTTGGCGTCTCGTCGTCGCCCGTTTACCGCGCGAATACCGTCAAATTCGCAAAAACCCGTCAAATCGAGCAAAATCGTCTGTCGCAACAAGTCACCACGAATTTCTCTCACCTGTACGTTCTGCGCGGTAAATATTTGCTCTCTCACACGTCCGGCTCCATATGCGTGATAGACCCGACGAATGCGGCGGTGATATTGTGGAACAACGAGTACCCGAACATCACAATGGCGCGTACGATCAACGATAGGATTTATCTTATGAGGGCAAATGGAATATTTCACTGTCTCCGACTAACAACCGCCGAAAATCTCATACTCAAATATTACGAGGACAAGTGCTACAACGAGTGCCTGAGAGCTTGCAAAACGTTCAAGCCCGAATATCTGCAAACGACGATTGGCAAAAAGTACGGCGCACTATTGGCCAACGACGATAAAGAGCACGCGAACTATTCGTCAAGCGAGCAATACGAAATCGCCGCAATTCTCGTGCCGATAATATCGCTCATCAAATCGGACGTTAGCTCGCAACCGATCAAGCTGGACTCGGGCATCGTAGTCGTGAATTCCGGCGGTGGAAAAATTCGGCTCGAGGAACAACGAAATTTCGGCAATTCCACTAACGGCACGAACGAGGCTCGGGGAGACCGAAGCGCGAACGAGTTCAATGACGACGACAACGTTTCAGCGTCGATCGGCGACGTTGATCCTGTGATATTTGAAAATTTCGCGAAGAAAAGGGTCCGCGCCGATGACACAGCGGGGGACACTCGCACTTGCATAGATCTCATGTCGGCTGTAAATATCAATGATAAAAATGAGCCGAGTGATGGCGATTGTCCGGAAAAAATCGAACCGGCCCTCGACGAAGTGCCGTCGCGGGAAATCGACGAGACGGCGTCGAAAATACAGATGGATCTCAGCTCCGTTTACATGCTCGTCAATAGCTTGAAGCCGTCGATGAGAGAAACCGAAATGGCGAACGTGATGATCAAGGTGAGAGACGCGATGAGCGAAATAAACGAGACTTACGCTGATAACGACAAACTCAAGGATTTTCTTGACGAAATTTTCCGCACCACCGAACGGCACTATTGCAACGCTCTGCTGGAAAATACGACGAGAGAATTATTGATGGAAACGAACAATGAGAGTGTCGTCGATGAAATCGTAAGATCATTCGTCGATGTCAATGCTTTCTTCGTTGCGGAATGCGCGTGCGGTTATTCTTATCCTAGCCGTTCACCGCGGGAGCCGAAGTTTTTGAAAACGGGAATTACGCTGTTGGAGAAATTTTTCAAGCACGCCGATCGCGAAAATTGTATAAAATTGTGCAACAGCGTTACTTTTATGTGGCGTTATTATTTACCGATGTCCGCTGTTGATTTCACAATCACGGACGATGTACTGTGCATGTGCCTTCGTACGAGGGACAGTGTCCTTTTGTCGACGCTCTTGCCAATGCTCGACACGAGACAGTGGGAAATCGCCGTTGAGTGCATCAGAGACATGGAAACGGGCGTTTGTCCACGATGCGATAGGATAAATGAACGTTTGAACGCTGGCTTGAAGATGGAAATCAATTGGAGCGAAGTGGCACGGGAACTTCTGAAACGCGAAGGTACCTCGTCGGCGATGACTTTTCTCATTCTCCTCGAAACGGTTCTGCCGAATGTCGTGCTGGACAAGAGGTACAGTTAACTTGAGTTTCCGTGATTTATTGTTGGAAACTTAGTTGGTAAGGTGATGAATTATTTGTTCCTCGTTTCTCTTGCAGCATATTTCAATCTCTGATCTTTACCGGGATTCTGGATCGTCATGGGCTCGGGTATTCGGTCGATTTCAATAAGAGTGGCTCGGGAAACGGCGATTACGGAGCAATGTGTTCTCCTCAGGTACTTCTTTCTTATTTCAATTAATTTCGATTTGGTTATCTTAAACATTAATTTGACTTATTTATTTTAAGTATTAATTCAATTTATTCAATCTCAATATTAATTTAATTGATTACTTTAATTAATTAAATGTAATAGTTTAATTGATTTAATTAACTCGTAGTCATTTATCCACGTGTACGCTTGATGATATCGAAGTTTGCATCGTTGGAACGTAACTGAAGTTCCGTAGCCCAATTTCTTTTGGCAAATTCAGGCCTCCAAAATCACTTAAGGGGTCTTCTCACTTTAGACGCTAAAAAAGGCTATTTTTATGAATTTTTTTTGATAGGTTCATATTATAGATATTGATATAAAAGTTGTTACACTTAATGAATACACTTTCGAAGTATAATAAAAAAGAATTTTTTAATTTATTTTAGTCACGATTTATAGACGAAAATGGTAGTTAAAAAAAATGTCCTTAAAAAATGGTAGGCCTGCGCTGTTGATGAAATCTCGGAGGTGGATCATCCGAAACAAAAAAATCAAACGGTTTTAGATTCAGTATGTTAATGGCTATAGCGCATATCATACGATTTTTTATATATGCAAAAATTAACAAAATGGCGGACATTTTTCGTCAAAACAAAAAAACGTGATTTTTCACCGTTTTTGGCAAAAAAAAAGTATCAAAATTTTTTAAAACCCTCGATTACGCTATAGCTATAGTTGTAAACAATATGTGGTTAACATTTTATAAGGATCGGTTCAGTAGTTTCTAAGATTTTATCAACAAGCCGTCGAAAAACGTTGTTTCGAGAAAAACGCGTTTAAGGGGTGAGATGCAGTCAGAGGCGTGAAAAAACGAGCATTTTCAATAATGTCTTCTTATAGTAATTAAGTTTGTTTTACAAAAATGGTTACACAGACTTTTTATGCTATATATTTCAACTTGACTTGTACAAATTTTCAAAGAAAAATATTGATTATTTATAGAAATATCGCCATCTTTGTCGGACCCCCTTCGGCATGTAGTGCTTTGCGGTGACCATCATAATATTTTACTGGATCATCTAAAAGCAAAAAAACCAAAAAAAAATCATTAGTTTAATAATATATGTAGTCCTTCGTCGAAGCTTTTTTGTTAAAAATTAACAAAATGGCGACTCCCGACAGATAACTTTCGATTTTCGACCAAAAAAACGCTCGTTTATTGTTTTAAAAAAACATAAATTTTCGACAAAAATGAAAATCCTTCGATTAAGGACTAGTTTTTAATGCTATCAATAAGCACACCGAATTTAATCAAAATCCATCGAGTGGTTTTTTAATTATAGTGGTCACCGACTTGAAAAACATAGTTTCGAGGAAAACGCGTTTAAAGTTTTTCGTTGTGGATACGGTATTATATGTTCGTAAAATGTTGCGCTCGATGGATGAGGCTAAACTTTTTTTTATGTATTTTGATCAGCTGAATCCGAATATCACAATTTTTTGCCGAAAAGTCAAGCATTTAATTGTTTATAGCCAATTGTTAAAACAATTTTTCAACAAATTGAAGTTTTTTGTGATGAATTATTATTTTTTAAACATTTTGGGCAATTTTAAAACCAAAGTATTCTTTATAAAATTTTGCTAAAGATTTTAGTTTTTGGGTAATACATTTTTGACAATTTCTGAAAGAGTTTTCCAATTTTACACTCGATTTATTTATAGAAATACTAATAAAAAAATTACTTACATCGAATCATCAATTCTTGGCCCATACAATAGGGCTGCTGCCGATGTGGAAGCTTCCAAAATATTAATTTGTTGTTCTCTTCGAAGCATTCTGCCTACCCGGGTATTATCGTTTGCGCGTTTATCAGCCACGTCTATACGTTGAGAATAGACGTGACCCCTTTACTAATTGTGGGATATCCCGGAAACTATACATCGGATTGCCTTGACATTTTCAGGGAATATTTTCGAAACATCATACTTCAAGAAAATGTAAAAAAATCGACTTTTTGAAAATTCTGATTGCATCCACCCCTTAAAGTTTGTTTGGGTTACAAAATTACATAAAAAATTTAAATGTATTTCGTAAGTGTATTTATCAAGTGTAACAATTTTTATATCAATATCTATAATATAAACTTATCAAAAAATTCATGAAAATAGCCTTTTTGAGCGTCTAAAGCGAGCAGACCCCTTAAGGGAGTGTCCTGATTTTTTTATGTCAAATCGAAGCACTCGTGAAGAACAGAAAGTAAATTTTTAAACGTTTTTTTTCTTCTTTTTACATTTTTTAATGGTTGAAAATGTCTTCGAAAAAAGGAGCTTTCACGGTGTACGCGGTTGTGGCCGTAAACATTATCTGAAACAAAGTTTGTAAAAAGATTATTCATCAGTATAAAAGCCGCTAACTTGTTATGGAGTTTTTTTTTTATATCAAAATTGAGAAAATGGCAGCGGTTTGAAAAAACCAGCATCGAATTTGGTCTATTTTTTTTGGCATTTTTCGTAATAAAAATATGAACATTCTGAAAAAAAAGCTTCCATAGCAAGATAAAGAATGACGTGAAATATGTTGTGTCAAAATTTGAGACGGATAGCTTGAAAACTCTTCCTTTGAGAATGTACACCGTTTGGAAAAACGACATTCCGAGAAAAACGCGTTTAAAGTTTCGAGTGCAAAATTTTCGGTAAAACTATAGAATCATGGCTCCGGCCCAAAATCGGACCAAATTTTTTTTTGGGGTATTGTTATGGATAAACAACGATGTTATATGTTGAATTAAGGTGGGGGAAGCCCTAATATGAAAAAAAAAACGTTCAAAAGTGTCATTACGTCGCACATGATTTCCATTGATATACTAATATTTCGAAGCTCGTTCAAAATATACTTACCTTTTCACTCTGTTGACCTTACATTGTTTATGTTTCATCAATTCACTTTGCTTCTCGCGAGTATTATATATATACACACGCACGCACACACATACATGCACGCGAGCGCGCGCACACACATACACACAGTGATTGTTAATTAGACGACTAGTTGAAAAGAAAAAGGTTGAAAACAAAAAATCATCTTACGTATTTCTTTTTTACCCTACACCATAATGACACATTTGAACGTTTTTTTCTTCATATTAGAGCTTCTCCTACCTTAATTCAACACGTAACATCGTTTTTTATCCATAACAATACCTCAAACAAATTTTGGACCGATTTTGGGCTGGAACCGTGATTCTATATTTTTACCATATTTTCACATAAAGTGCCTACTCTCGTTTATGTATGTAAGTATGTAAACAGCACGTTTATAACCGTATATACTATCGGATGATGCAAAAAAATCGATTTTTTCAAAATTTTACACTGCGATGATCCCTTAATCTCACTCAATCTAAATCCGAATGCATACGCGAAACGTCTTCAACCGAAGATAATTCCGCCGTTTTGTGTTTTACACGAAAAAAAAAAATGGTTTCTCTTATTTTCAACAGGTCCAGAAGCAATTACTACAATGCATCGAGAAGGATCTGGAAAGACCGATAGAGAGAAATCCGTTCAGCGGGGGTCCTTATCATTGGGGAATGCAGTTTCAAGTGAAATCATCGACGTGCCCGTGCTGCACGCTCTCGTTGCACACGCCTGTGTTACTCGGTGACAACGGAATTTCGTTATTCCCGTGTGGTCATGTCTATCACGTTAATTGTCTCATACAGAGAAAACTTTCGAGGTGTAATCTTCACTAGTACTTCTTCGGATTCGGGATAGTCGCTCGTACAAAACGGACGAAAAAAAAAATCATATGACCAGAAGATGCAAACGAGTGGATTGTAACGAATTCAACGGATTTATCTTCGCCGACTGATTGTCTCGTGAAATGTACAAATGTTCTTCCGCGATCTAACGGATAGATTTATAGAATTAAGTGACGAACGACTCGCGGTAACAAGAGTCAGGGTACAAAAACAGCTCTGTGCCAAATTTACACACTTTTTCCTTTTTTTTTGTATTTTCAATATTAGTGAGATATGCAATTAGTCTTTTCGTACTCTGTCGATACTTCCTGCCAGTGCGGGTTCAAGGGGTTCGACTACTGTGAAAATTGAAGTAATTCGGTCGCCGCTCGAGGCAATTCAAATTTACGAGGAAGGTCCGACATATGGTGCAGGAATCATGGTAGATGGAAGGTAAACTTGTGATTACAGTGACAGAACTGCCAGTAAAACTTTAAACGTGTTTTTCTCGAAATTATGTTTTTCAAAACGGTGTACACGATATCTCGACATCCAATGAACGGTTTGGCTTGAAATCCGGTATACTCGTTCAGTGTAATTGTAGTTTAGTCTTGACCGACGATTTTCTTAAAAAATTTTTCGTCAGCTATCGACAACAATGTCATTTAAGCGCGAAAAATCGAGAAAAGAATTCAATAAATAAAAAAATGAAACACGTTCACAAAGAGCCCGGTCAAGTCTCAATCGATATTATCTACTTTCAAAAAAGTCGTTTTTTGTTTGAAATCAACCGGGTCGCCGAAATCGAGTACACCGTTGAGTTCAAACGTTCAAAGGTCCTTCACGAGATTGTTTATAACTTTAATAATTAATATTTTTATGAAAGTTGGTTCACAACTTTGTTATTGTACATATAAATAAACATTCAAACGATTTTCCAATCATCTTGCGTCTTCAATTTTTTTTTTAATAACCTTGATTTGCGGGTCGTGACCGTACCGTGACTAGTTAAGGCCTTAGGCCACTCTAGAGGCCGAAATAATATGTTTTTTGGGGTTTTTTTTCTTCAGAAAAACTACAAAATAAATCGAGATTACAAAAAAGGGTGTTTATCATACATATCAGTGACTTCATGCAATAATCTTTTTGAAGCGATTAATTTCAAAATGGCGGCTGCGCAGCGTTTTTGCGCAATGACGTCTCCGTTTTTCCAGGGTCCACGACCGGACAAACAGCTCCTGTAATTTTTTAATTATAACGAGCCAATGATTTTTTTTCGATATTTATAATAACTGCTATAGAAGTGCGTAGGATTTTTTCTCGATATATTGATTTTTGGCCAAATGGCGCACTTCTAAAGTGGAAAGTAAAAAATTTGTCTAAAAAATCGTCAGATAATTGTTAATAACGAATGAACTGTGCAATGTAAAAAAAAATCCTACGTACTTCCACAGACAATGTATTTTTCAAGATAGATTCAACGTTTCAAGTGAATCGGTTGAAAATTGTCCGAGTTATGTTTCCGGCCAACTTAAAAAATGCAGTTTTAAGATGAAAGCCTTTGAAGTTTTGAGTAGCTCGCTGCGAACCAGGCGGCCTTGTACAAAAATGCGAAAACCGAGTACTTAGAGATTTTTCCCGGCCATCATCTTTTGGGACATCATTTTTGAGGTCGTAAGGGACCATGAAAAACGATGTTTCCAAAATTCTAGAGTGGCCTAACCCCTTAAGGCGGGATATACATTTACAACGATCCAAAAACTTGAACTTTTTTGCAAATCAAAGTCTACGGGAAGCTAGACTGCACGCCGATTCGCAAATCCCGCGGCGACCTTGCTGTAACACTCTGCCGGAGCTCCGCCATTTTGATGATGAATTAATTTAAAAAAATTGTTCCGTATACTTAAATATACTATTAAAGTGTGCCTAAAGTTTGATAATTGTAGAATAATGATATCTTAGTTTGAAAAATCCCTCAATATTGCCTATTTTTTTCCGGTCTAAATGTACATCCCGTTCAAAAGTATTGGACGACAAAGTTCGATTTTTCGGTTAACTTGGGACGAAGGGGCGACATTCGTTGCGGCGCATCAATTAATCGATTCTTGCTATTCTCTGTATAATGTAATAATTTATTTACAAAATTCTTCGGTAAAGACGCGATAACATGATTCTGTTGTTGTGAACGAGCATTGGAGGCTCTAATCACGCCTCGGAGAGTCGCCTGTGCGAGTATAATAATCACCGGTCTAAGGCGGTCATTGGGGGAATGAAGATCCGCAGGCTTGAACATAATTTACGATCGGTTCGTGCGACGAACCGGCCACGAAGGTGGCTACGAGTCCTCGGAGTTACGACTCCCGCACTGCATTTTAAAACCCTACGCACCCAAACACTTTTCCAACAGAATGAATTTCCGTATAATCGGATCGGTGGAATTCTTCAACCGATAGAGAAATGAAAGGCAAAAAGAGAAGAGAGAGAGAGAGAGGGGGGGGGGGAAGATGAGAATAATAATCTCGTCGATATAATTTAACGCTCGTGAGGATCTGGGAAAAGATGGCCGGATGATCGAGTCGTTGAACGAGCACGGGCGATTTATCTTTTCCAGCTTTTGTTGTTTCTGCTCTCTCTCTTTCTCTCAATCTCTCTGTCTCTCCTCTCCGTCTCCTCCCCTTTAAATCCGATTCTGTCTCCTGGTCTGTTGAGAGTGAGAATTGCTCAAGGCAGCGGTCGTACTGCCCGGTGGCTCATCTCAAGATTTGCTGCCAAAACCGCCCATAAGATTGCCCAAGCCGCCCGCGCCACCCTGCTGGAGTTGCTTCATCATATTTTGAAGGCCCGACATACCGCCTGATCGAAAAACAAAGAAACATTCCACATCGTTTGCCATTGAAGCACGATACGAAAACACGAATTACGTTCGTGGTTGTTACGCATATGGAAAACAGAGAAATCCGGAAAAACGAGGGGAATGTTGAAAATCCTTGAGAATTATTCCAGAATTTACTTTTTGCAAGAATTACGAAAAATGAAAGCGACTGAAAAAAAATTAATAAGTATAAAAATAAACACTTTTTTATATTTTTAATATTCATATTATTTTTCATTGCATATAAACAAGTTATGTCAGTGCCAAACATTGAAACATCAAAAACTAGAAACTAATTTACTCTAAAGCTCAACGCCACGCAGTTATAAGTGTTTATATTTATTTTCTATTTATTCGCACCGACATAAATATGTCTGTTTATAATAAAGAACAGATTCAGCATTTGTTTATAATGTATTTTTTTTAAATACCGTGTTTAAATTATTGTTCGAATTGTGGTTCTTTTATTTTTTATTTTAATATTTAACATTTTTATATTTGAGGAGCTGGCGAACAAAACTGGACTTGTCCACATTACGTAAACATTTGTTTACTTAAT
This sequence comes from Ophion obscuratus, assembly GCA_964007375.1. Classification (NCBI taxonomy): domain Eukaryota; kingdom Metazoa; phylum Arthropoda; class Insecta; order Hymenoptera; family Ichneumonidae; genus Ophion; species Ophion obscuratus. Next base: position 17,669,204 of record OZ023322.1, on the reverse strand, counting down.
TTTTTCGTGTTTTTCGAGCCCATCTTCATTAGCTCCCGAAATATTTTGAATCAAATCCGACCCTAAAAATTTCAAAATTTGTGGAAAACTGCCTTTTTTAAGCGGAAAGGCAGTTTTTAAGCAAAAAAAAAGAGAAAACTTAAAAAAATGTATCATGGTCTGGACAAGTCCGGTTTTGTTAGCCAGCTCCTAATTTGATCTTAGAAAAAATTATGTTACGCAATTCATCATAATTTTTCAATGTAAGAATCGAATTGAGAAATATATTCGATGAAAACAAAGTATTCTTCATTTGACCCCAATCTGCCTGGAATATTTGCAAAACTTGTGTGGAAAAGCTGAAGAAGGCAGGGAATTTCTGAGCGAATGATGCGTAACAACCATGAAGTTGTACACTCACCCATTTGATGAAGCACTCGAGGATCCATCATCTTGGCCATTTGCTGATTCAACTTCGCCATTTGATTCGGATTGACGTTCTTTATGGCATCGCCGCCCTTGAACAATCCCTTGATACCGCCCATTTTCTTCACGACCGCCGCGAACTTGGTGTACTGGGATATCATGTCTTTGACCTCCGACTCCGTCACACCGGAGCCACGGGCCAGTCGCACGACTCTACCGGGCTGCTTGCTGAACAATTTTGCGCCGTCCCTGCTGTCCAACTCGGCGTCGTTCATACTGTCCATTATCGTCATTAATCGCTTCAGCCTCGCCATCGACTCTTGCTCCGTTCCTTTCGACATGAAGTCTTGACTGAAGCCCGGAATCATGCCCTGTAGGGTCAAACACATTTGAATTATTGTCCATATTCTCTTTATCCCTTTTTCGCGAAAAGAAAGTCATGTTTGGTAAACACTTTCGTTGAAGGGACCGTCGCAGTGTAAAATTTCCAAAAAATCGTTATTTTCTCGCATTATCCGATAGTATAGACGGGTTTAACCCTAGGACCCTACGCATGGGTACCCCAAAGCCCACATCATTTTTTGTCACGTGAAAATATCGATCGCGTTAGGAGGGGGGACGGTCTAGAGCAGGTTCGTGCAGGAATAATGGTCAGTTATAGTTTGGACGTGCCGTTCTTCGAGAGCCTGGGATTAGCGTAACCCCACCCTTTTTGCGATATTTCGCTCTGTGTAAGTATATAATTATTTGCATGGTTTTTTTGTTAGTTATCCTTATAAAATCAGTGAGACATTAACAGAAATTACATTATGAACGTTTTTATACTATTCGTACGCGAGTACGAAAAGCGAAAGAGGTCCGGAGGATGCTGCAGGCGCGCAAGAACGAAGAGGAACCTCAGGACAACGACTCGACTGATAGTGAATCAGACCATGAAGAAGAATTGGAGGGTTCTGATGAAGATTCTTTAGAAGGAGAACGGGATTCTGCCAGTGACGGTGCAGACAGCGACGATGGCATGATCGCACGAAAAGCGGACAGAATAAAAATGCTTCCTACGTCCTAATCTGCTCACGCTGGTACTCGGAGTAAATTTCTTCATGGGAAAAACCGATACAAATGGTCACTCGACCCTTCTGCTCCGCGCTCTCGCATTACATCTGCTCATAAGATGAATATGCCGTGTGGCGTCAGGGCCGGAGCCAGTGTAAGGAGCGAAGTTGTAGTGTGGTATCTTTCGTCATCTGACGAAACCTTGAATGCCGATTCTCGCGTTGCCAAGATCATCGCTCGATGCAGTGCTCTCGATCCGCACCGAACTCAATTTACAACGAACAAATCTACATTTCTGCATTTATTACTACAGTGTACAGTAGAACCTCGATTATCCGAACCAATTGGGACCGAGACTAGTTCGGATAATCGAAACGTGGGTTATTTGGGACAGGATCATAAACAACACATTTTTACATAAAAACAGTACATACATATATGTATATACCTTTAGGGTACATACAAAAAACCCACGTTTCGATTATCCGAACTTTTTGTCCGAACGATTTTATAAAAAAAAATATTTAAAAAGGCATTCGACTTTTGGGTTTTTTGAGACGAGATCATAAACAACTTTTTACATAAAAACAGTACAGTACATGTCAAATTTTAATATATATGTATGTACTGTTTTTATGTACATAGATATATCAGGTGTTAAAAAAAAGTATATATATATATTAAACACCTGAAAAAAGTCGAATGCCTTTTTAAATATTTTTTTTATAAAATCGTCCATTTTTAATTGACGAACGGTCGTAACGCGTTTTTGAGCGGCTAAGTCTCGCAGACGTTTGAGAAGGAGAAGCTGCGTTGGGTTGCTCATTGTTGCTCGCTGCCACTGCCGTGAGCAACAATCTTTCGCGCCAACGTTCGGATAAACTAAGCCATCGTTCGGATAATTGAGGGTTCGGATAATCGAGGTTCTACTGTACGTTTCTTTTGCTTTCATTTCTAATATCCCATGTTAAATTACCTGTAGCGATTTTTTCAGTACTATTATGTAAATGCAGCTCTATAACCTGTACCTTGAGCTAAATGAATTATTTTTAAAATAATTTAATCTATAATCAGCTATGTTTTATGAGCTAAGGATATGTTTTCAAAAAACATATCCTTCAATATGTTTTTTGAAATAGAACACACTATTTTTTGAAATAAAATCGTTTTTTTAAAACATTTATCTACACTTTTTCCCTCAAGAAACCACGCTGAAACATATTCAATTTTTTTTTAAAGTGCCTTCTTTACCACTTTTGAAATTCTTCAAGAACTTCGAATACTTTGTTTATAATTTTTTTAAGCTTGGTCCATACGGTCTTTATCGAGAATCAACGAAAAAATTGTCCAACATACGCGTACAAAAAGTGTGATGCTTTTTAAAATTATTTTTAGTGAGATATGCTAAAATATTATTCTTGCTTTGTTCAATCCCATTTCTGATGGCGAAAAATTCATATTAGGTTTTTCTCGCAAAGCCTGTTCTATTCGTCAGTTTTCGAGCGTTCGATTAAAAAAAAACTCTGGGACAAAAAGTCCGTTAGCAGCGTTGATTTGAAGTACTGGGGTGTGCGTAATCCCAGTGTAGGTTATTTGTTTTGTACAGATGGTGTACGGTCCTAGGGTTAAGGTATTCCTTTCGCGGAGGGCCGTATTTTGTGGGGGCATAAGCAGGGCCTTCTTAATCGTCGGTAAATTACAATTGCGCTTAATAAAAAAATAAGTTACAATGGATTATTATACACAACGATAACCTAGAATGAAAAATTTCGCGCAAATTTAGTAGATTGAGACATTTTTACATTTATTTGAAACGTCACGGCTACAAAAATTCTTCCGCTAGTCACATTTTTCCAAGTTTTAACATTAATTTTTTCTTTAAACGTTCGCTGACCCTCTATTTTCATCGTCGTTACGGAATCTTTAGACTTTTTTACACCTGTGAGCAGTTTATATTAGGCATCTAGAGTTACTTAGTGTATAAATTATTAGATAGAAATGTGGCCAGCGTGACATGTCCATAAAGCGCCGTATAAATGAGACGATTTTTTAGGGCCGTAATTTTTCGTTAAAGGTTCGCCAACTTGGCTTGAAATTTTACCAGTATACTGGGATGTATTTTTACTTCATTATAGACGAAAATCAGTTAAGTGTAAAATATTTTGGTTCGTGAAAGGAATACCTTAAACATGCTGTTCAATTTTTGGGACGAAATCCGAATTATTCCGGTTGCTACAGCCTTTCTCAGAAAAAGGGATCCGACCACCTGCGTGAGACCTGGCGCGGCCGGACGCATTTTTCTCGAAATGTCGCTTTTGAAAACGGTTTGCACTCCCAAAAGAAGAGTTTTCAAACTATCCTTCTCAAATTTTGACACAACATTCTTCACGCCATTCTTTATCTTCCTATGGGAGCTTTTTTTTGTTCGAAATCTTCATATTTTTTGTAACGAAAAACTCGTAAAAATAGGCTAAATTCGATATTTTTTTTCAATCCGCCGCCATTTTGTCAATTTTGATTTTAAAAAACTTCCAATTTTAATTAAAAAACTCCATAGCTTTCATACTTATTAATAATCTTTTGACAAATTTTGTTTCCGATAATATTTACGGCTACAACCGTTTACACCGTGACGCCTCCTTTGTTTCAAAGACATTTTCAACCGTTAAAAAAAATGTAAAAATAAATAAAAATAAACGTTAAAAAATTATTTTCTGTTCTTCACGAGTGCTTTGATTTGAGATAAAAAAAATCGACTGATTAGCGTATTTCAAGCATGGAAAAAAAATGGCGTAAATCAGCTATTTTTCGACTTGTTCGACTGTAATGATCCCTTAATTTCAATCTCATCTTTACTCACCATAATTTGTGAGAACGGGCCCATCTTCATTATGTTCTGGAATTGCTCGTACATGTCGCGAAGTGTGAATTGGCCGTGCTTGATTTTTTCCAACAATTCCTCGTTGTCATCGAGATTGAGTTCGTTGACCTTGTCGATGAGACCCTCAATGTCGCCCATGCCCAATAATTTACTGATAAACGGCTTCGTCTTGAAGGGCTCGAGATCGTCTATGTGCTCGCCCGTGCCGATAAATATCACCGGGCTCTGGGTCGCGGCGACGCTAAATTTCGACCCGAAAAATTATATCTTTGAAACATACGGTTGAAAGAGCGACGGAGGAAGAACATACTTACGCTGACAAAGCACCACCACCCTTGGCGTGTCCGTCGAGCTTCGTTATTATGATGGATCCGACGTTGACCCGTTCTTTGAAAGCTTTCGCTTGTGCCTCGCAAGCCTGACCTATCGTCGCATCCATCACGAATATTATGTTATCCGGTTGCTGAAAAAAACAAATACACCCGAGTTTTGCATAAAGGCGAAGAGTTGGGTCTCCACAAAATATATATCCGTGCCGAATATCCTAAAAATGGCCGAAAGGAACAAATACACAGAATCGGCACAAAATGAAGATGTTCTTCGCTCCGAATGAATAATGTCATTTTAAGGGGTTAGGCTACTGTGGAAATGACGAACACTCGTACGGGGCTTGAGGCAACTCATATTAAAGAGGAAGGTGTAATATGTTGTACAGGAATCGCAGGTTCAAGGTAAACTTATTATTACAACGATAGAACTGCTAGTCAAACTTTGAACGCGTTTTTCTCGAAACTATGTTCTTTAAAACGGTGTACACGATTTCTCGACATCTAATCAACGGATTGGCTTGAAATTTGGTACACTAATCCAGTGTATTAGTAGCTGAGTCTTGACCGACTTTTTTCTTCTTAACATTTTTTTTTCCATCAGTTATTAACAATTGTCATTTTTCCTCTAAAAATCGAAAAAGTGGACATGTTTTTTTGATCAGTCAAACACGATAACAATAAAAGCTCTGTCAAGTTTTAGCAAATATATTTTTCAGGACAAAACAACTTTTTTGTTTCGGATCAACTGGGTGACCAAAATCAAGTATACCAATGTATACTAATGTATATTGTAATATACAATGTATACTAACTTCGTTAGTATACATACAAATAAATGTCCAAACTATTTTTCAATCACCTTACTTATTCCTTCAAAATTAATATTTCTCAAAATTAAGGTATTCCTTTCACGAACCCAAATATTTTACACTTAACTGATTTTCGTCTATAATGAAGTAAAAATACATCCCAGTATACTGGTAAAATTTCAAGCCAAGTTAACGAACCGTTAATGAAAAATTACGGCCCTAAAAATCGTCTCATTTATACGGCGCTTTACGGACATGTCACGCTGGCAACATTTCTATCTAATAATTTATACACTAAATAACTCTAGATGCCTAATATTATCTGCTCACAGGTATAAAAAAGTCTAAAGATTCCGTAACGACGATAAAAACAGTGGGTCACCGAACGTTTAAAGAAAATATTAATGTTAAAACTTGGAAAAATGTGACTAGCGGAAGAATTTTTGTAGCCGTGACGTTTCAAATAAATGTAAAAATGTCTCAATCTACTAAATTTGCGCGAAATTTTTCATTCCAGGTTATCGTTGTGTATAATAATCCATTGTAACTTATTTTTTTATTAAGCGCAATTGTAATTTACCGACGATTAAGAAGGCCCTGCTTATGCCCCCACAAAATACGGCCCTCCGCGAAAGGAATACCTTAATATTTCTAAATCCCCCTGATTTTCGGGTTTTCACAGTAGCCTAACCCCTTAAGGCTCCGGCTGACCTTACTAACGAATCAATAATAATGATAATGCTAATTTAGCACAATTCTACTAAAACTATTTTTTCACATTTTTCAAAACCACAAATATGACTAAAAAATGAAAAACATGATTATTCAACGAACTCGTTCTTTCTGGACTTTCGACTCCAAGAAAGGGCCAATTAAACAATACTTACAACGGCGTTAGAAACTTGCAACATTTCCTCGAACAAGGATTCCTCCTGCTTGTGCCTACCGCTTGTATCTACAATTATGATTTCGTACCCCTCCTTTTTGAACATGTCCACACCGTCTTGAGCAATGACAACGGGGTCTACTTCCGTGTAGCTGGAAAGAGAACAATTCTATAGTTATCGATTCGTCAGAATTTCCTAATCACGCTTGCACCTCGATAACGCTTACGGAATGCCTGTGCATACACAATACATAGATGTAAGAATCAATAAATGAAGACCACAGTAATGGAGGCTGATTGAATTTTCGATGATAATAATTGATGTTGATACATCTGGCACAGTGAAAAAACATTCAATGAACAAATGAATACTGATAGAGCATGAAGAAGCTTGTAAGCAACGATAAAGGCAATACGAATTTGTAACACGAAGATTAATAGCATAAAGAATGTATAGACAAAATAAAATGTAAATAAATGTAAGAACCAATAAATAAAGAACAATAATAAACACGAATTCATATAATTTATACGTAGAAAAGTATTTTTAAAAAACAAGCTTTTATTTAATGTACTAAAGGGTAGAAAAAACTTTTTTTTACCATGTCACCTATATGTGACTATTGATAAAAGCTCGGGGCGCTGAACTTTTGAAATGTTTGATAAATTTGATTAAGTCAGTTTCATTAACCGCATTTAATTTGGCACAATCGTAATTAGAGAAATTATTATCACACGTTTATACTCAGTTTCAGGATTTTTATTTGAGAAATCTGAGGTTGTTTTACAGTAAGTTAAATACAGTTGATATGTTAACGGATTTATGTAAATTAAGGATTATACGTCTCAATTTTGAGCGCCCCAAGCTTTTATTTATAGTCACATGGTGACGTGGTGAAAAAAAGTTCTACTTTTTCGTATATTAAATAAATGCTTGTTTTTTTTTAATACTTATTTTACATATAAATTATTTTCTACTTTTCAGTCTTCAATTGAATTTACTAGTAGTTTACTAGTTTATGAGTTTGTACGTTGGGAACATGGAATGCTTGTAAAAAAAATAACAAAGACTGTAATTGGATTTGAACTTACGACTAATTGCTGCCTGTAAACCTTTCACATACAAACACAGTCGGCTACGAATTTGTTTGTATGTGCTAGTGAGATTTTATATGGATGATTAGATATCACTAATTTTAAACGAAAAATTGAAAAAATAAAATAAAATTCTTGAAAGTTGCATAAGTAGTCGGGAAGTGGGTGAAATTTCGATATTCCGTTTTGCATCTCACAGAAAATCAAGTTAAATAAAAGCTTGTGAAATGGAATAAGGTGGGCACGTAAAAGGGAAAGGATCTCGTACGATGGAACTGTAAAGATTGAAATATATATTTTTTTTAAATGTAAGGATCAATAAATATAGAACAATAATAAACACGTTTTGAATAATTAATATTAATAGCATAAAAATGGATAAGCGAACAAATAAATAGTACAACGGTATAGTAATGTTAATACTGACAATGATTACATTATTAACCCTCTGTGTACACACTTTATTGTTCGAGACACAGTGTCTGTGTGTCTTTTAGTGAACAATTAGGTTTTCAAAGTTAAATAGGCTTCCGAACGATCTGAAAAAAATCCAGGCTTACTTCTGAAAGCGTCTACAACATGGCCCACAAGTTGCCGAAGTCAAAAGTTTGAAACCGTCTTTGATAAAACTTGAAGTACAGTCAAAGACGCGGAACAACACGTGGCTTGGAAATTTTTCAAAGACCCAGCATCCACAGGGTTAATGCCAAGGAACCAACCGCAGAAGATGATGGTGTTGAAGTTTGCATCATTGGAATACAACCAAAATTGTTTTTCCTAAGTTAATTTTTTCAGTTTTTTTCATCATTCGAATTCTTATCCTGCAAGCTTAGGCTGTACGTTTTTCACAAGAATCCTAAAAAACGGTGGAGCGATTTTTTCATCTTAAATTTGCCCAAAAAATGTCTGACTACTAAACTTTCGTTGTGATCCAACGATGCAAACTTCAATATCATAGAAAATGCACACTCGGCGATAATCTCAAAGTTTGCATAATTGGAACGCAATGAAATTTCATTCCTTTTCATTGAGTCTTTTCAACCGATTTGAGCTAAAAAAATCATCGGTACGTTTTTACGTATTCCCATTATAGATTCGCGACTTCAAGTTGCAATAAAGGTTTCGAGTAACAATAAAAATGAAATAAAAACAATCGCTGCGTTCCAATGCAAACTTCAACGTCATACTCGTCGAGCTACAGGGTTCTCCGTGTAAAGCAGCCACACCAGGGCCTACACTCGTACGGTCGGTTGCATTCCACACATTTGCCTGGTCACCCAAGAAACTCCCAAAAAGTGAAAATAACGGAAACAGTTTGGAGGAAAAGTAAAAGGAAGTCCCAAAGCTCGTAAGGTCATCCTCCGGTACGATTATAATGAAATAAATTATGAATAGTAATCCTGCGTATTAATTTACCTTCCGTAGAACGGTATCCTAGCTTTAGTGGCGTTTTGTTTGATCTGATCGTAAGCTCCGGCACGAAATGTATCCGCGCATACCAGACAGGCTTTCCAATTCTTCTTGAGATAGTGATAAGCGAGTTTGGTACAGGAAGTGGTTTTTCCGGAGCCTTGAAGACCGACGAACATAATGACGTTGGGTCTGCCTTTCACCGGAAGATAAGGCTTGACTCCGGGATCGATGAGCTGCATTTGGCGACAACGTCCGTCAAAGATCATAAACGCCGACAGAACAAACAGGCGAGACGATTGCTCGCCGGATATTACGCGGAACGAACCTTGACGAGTTCCTTGAAGACGGCGCTTTGTATCATCCGCCTTTTGTTGAGGCCTCCCGCCATGTCGTCAAAGTCGATGACCATGCGCACATTCTCGCGAAGTTTCTTCACCAAGCGTATGTTAACGTCGGCCTCTAGCAACGCGGCGCATATCTCTTTCAGCATAGAGTTCAATACCTGTCGGAGGGGAAAAAGGGCAGACGGTGCAGAGTGGAAAAAAAGGGCATAGTCATATCAGAATTGACGCAAGTTGGCCGTGTGACAATTCGTGTTTTCATTTCGCGATTACGCTCGAGTGCTCGACGATTTTACGATCGTTTTGACAATTCGTATTTATAACAATAACAGTACGAATTAAAGTCCATCTGTTTACAGAAACGACGACAAGGGAGAGAGAGAGAGAGAAAGAGAAAATTTCGTACCTCCTCGTTGATGACAGTTGCATTGCTCAACGACCGCAGAGCGGACGTTATCTTACGTCCCAAATCGGCCAAAACCATCTTGACACTTAGTCCGAGAGTCTTTGCTTAACCGAAATGTTTGTATCTTTATTTTTCACCCCTTCGCTTGATCGCGAGCCCCCGAAAAAACTCTCGAGATTATGTATGTTTCGGGGAACTGTCGTATCCCCACTCGGCCAACGCGACACACGATGAGGACTGACGAGAGCGACGCCACTTCCGGTGCGGCTCAGAAGCAAGCACGAGCTTCTCGCTCGGACTAGTTTCCGATTCCCGCGTCTTCTCGCACGGGAATCATTCCGCTGGAATCTTAAGGGGGAGATCCCTCCGTAACGAAAAGACGAGATTGCGGCCGAAAATAAACTCTGCGAGAAAACTGTGGGACTACTTTGTGGCTAAGAAATAGCAGATTTTTCCGTAGGTCATTGAGTCACATTTTTTATCGTAACGTTTAAACGCATTTTCCTAAAAACCTCTCGTAAACCTTGTACATGATTACTCGAAAAATATCTGATGGATCATTTTGAAGTTTTGCACACTTCTAGATAACGTAACTACCGTCTATGTGAACCTAAATGTCGTTGAAAATCATTTTTTTAACCACTTCTTTATTTGAAAATGCTATGGTAAAAAGTTCACGAAAAGAAGTTTTTCGACCACGTCGAATTTTTTGAATTTTGACTTTTCTGTGGATTTTTTAGCTTCACATAGAGCGTGTGGGTCTTAGAAGTGTGAAACTTCTTGGCTCTGATGTTTCCGATCAATCCACCCGACACGGTTGTACGCCGTGGAACAACTCGGCCGGCAATCGTCTCTGAAGCGAGTGTCGTACGCCGCCATTTTTAAAAATTGCAAACAAATTTTTTTGGACAATTTGCCGATGTAATAAAATGTGCATAAAATGGTATTTTTGTAAAATACTTTCGACACACAAAACCTTGGAAATTCTTGCCTTTTTGGGTAATTATGATTATCGTCGGCTGGCTTATCGGAAGATTGACTATTTTAGCTATAGAGCTAGAATACCCATAGCCAAATAGTGACTATGTTACTTCGGTCCCGTGTACCGTAGCACTTGTTTTTTTTTTGCGAGAATATAGCTCGCTCTTTCCATTAATTTCGGTTTTCTGTCTTGTATGTTTGACCAACTGAATAATTCGTCGGTTAACCTCAAAACTTAACCAAGATATTTGTAACAAATACGTCGCATGATTGCGCGCCTCGCAATTGATTATTCTCCTTGAAATATAATTTTCATTTAGTATGCACATTATGATAGGAGGAGCGAATAATTAGGTGTTGATGAATATTAGAAACTATCAGGATTTACTGCGTTACTCGAAGCGGATGGCTGTTAGCTGTTCGGTTCCAACGTAGACTCCAAGGTTTGCCGATTATTCATTCGAAATTACACCGCAAAATATTCCATAACTTCATTTTCTTTCGAGACGTCGGAAATTTGACAATTTTGTGACTTTATTCCGACTTTGCAAATAGCGTGTGATAAACCAATTTCCCTGGTAAAACTCTGCAATAACGCGGCCCCAAACGGGAAATATTCTGCTAAAACGTTTCCTAATAAGATCTAAAATATCAAAAAAAACATTTTTACGAAATAGTCGACGGAAGTGACGTTTATTTTGTCCGAAACTCTTATGGTTTTGAAGAAAAATGATAACAGAGTTTTCACCGACCGAGTCGAGTCAATTATGTTGAACAACATTATCGAGCGAGCAATGAGGAACTAGCAGCGCTCCTGGCGGACGCTGAAAGAAACAGCTCGGACACGAAACTTTAATTCATGCATATGTTGGTAAGCCTGTCACAATAATGTGGCGAGAGCAGTCGGTCAGTTTGGTAACGAAGTGCAAAAAAAAACATTTTTTCGCCCCTGAAAATGATTGCAATTAACCTCTAATGAGGGTAAATATATCACTATTTCTCGCTCGTTGCAACCATGTTTTCCAATTCTCTATCGTTCCGATGTGACATTCAACTGTGACACGTAACGTGATTTACAATAATAATGTAATATTCATTATCATTCATGTCAGTATATTTTAAACGCTGACATCGAGACATCGGTCAATAATGACAGTAATATATACATATATGTGCTTTCGTTTGTTGTCTGTTCGATACATATCTATATATATATATATAAAATCAATTAACGCATCTGACTTGTCATTAAAACTCATTGTTTTTTTTCCTCTGTTATTGTTTTTTTTTCTTTCCGAACAAATCGTAACTCGATTTCTTTTCGTTTTCCGTGGCAAATTCAGCACGACGTTCCCAGTGTATCAACACTCCCGAGCTTGAACGTTCGAAATTGTTTTTTTTTCCATGTGCTGGAGTATTGTCGTAATTTATCGTATTGGTTCTTTGCCTCCATCTCACAAACGAATGTTCTTTTTTTTTTCATTATTTCTTCGGTTCCACATCAGTTCGGTTTTTCGACGAGCCTGATTTCCTCCGTTACAATAGTTTTGTTTTTACGTGTGATTCAAAGTTGTACGGATCGCATCCATATCCCCTTGTCGCGTCGAACAACTACAAATGGTCAGGAAAAGGGCAAGCGGTAAGGCAACGCAGTTTGCTCGTGCGTCCCGACGTTTAACGTCTTGGCGTCTCGTGTAAAGAATTAAAAAGATTCACGCGAAAGAGAGTGCGATTGGTTTTCCCGATAGACAAATTCGACGATTGACGGAGCGTTTGTTTTGTTGGGAAACTCAGGTGGAATCAATTCCATAGGGAAAGGTGGGGCTAGTATGCCAAGCAACGAAGAATGCGGCATTCGCGATGTTTGGAGTCACAATTTGGAGGAGGAATTCCGAACCATTCGCCAAGTGGTCCAACAGTACCAGTACATCGCTATGGATACGGAATTTCCAGGCGTCGTCGCTAGGCCGATAGGTACTTTGAACATATTACTCTTTACTCCATTTTGGCATAGTTAGCGCATTCCATAGCGTAGTCCATGCATTATCGTCGATTCGTACATGATCTACTAACGATAGTACAGTCGAACCTCGATATAACGAAATCCTCGATGTAACAAAGATTTGTCCATTGCCTTCCAATAGACACTGGAAACCTTTATACAATACAACATAAGAATGTACATTGTGTTCTAATTGCTAATTGCTTGTAAAAATGGCTCGAATTTGAATCGTTCTTTCTTTAAAAAACATCCCTATATTTATACCACTACTTTTTTTTTTAATGAACACTTTAAACAACATGATCTCGTGGTAGCGCAACCTTGATAAAACGAAAACACAATATAACGAACTTTTCTAGAGATTCGTTATATCGAGGTTCAACTGTAGTATAAACAGCGGTGATAATAATAATAAAACTGATTATGCACAAATCATAAAAAGTTGAAGACTAGTTTCGAAATAATAACCAAATTATGTAACAAAATAGCAGTAAATAGAAAGTCATTATACCCAAAACTAAATAACAGCCTTATAATAATAATTGATATAGTAAAATGATTGAAGAAATAGGAGAAACAATAATTTGACTTTTAATTAAGTTACATTCTCATAATGGTAACCATGATGATGATAATAGTAATAATAATAATCGATGTACTAAAATTATAAAGAAAGAAGAAATACTAGAGAAGCTGGAATGCAATAATATATTTTTTTTACATTTTTCACTTTATTTTTATCAGAGTTGGGCGTAATTCTATTTATAAATACCAATACGAATTTATTCACATCGTGATTTTCATGTGTATATAAATACAAATACAAGTATTCACAAATAGTCTGAACATACAAATAAATTCGCACAAAAAATTGTGAATATTCACAAAAAATGTGATTATTTATAAAAAATTCTGTGAATTAAAAAAAATTTACATCAAAATCTGTGAATGCAAATGTACTCACAAAAAATTGTAAATACAAAAAAATGCACAAAATAAGTTGTGAATTTTTTCGTATTTAAGACAAATCAAAATCAAATTCACAATTATTAGATTAAAATTTTCACCAAAAGTAAGTTGTTACGTATTTTGAGAGAAAACATTGCGTCGAGGCAAAGAAATTTTTGCAAAATAAGTTGTCAGTTTCAAATATTACATTATAAATATGAAAAAATTCACAAAATGAGTCGTGAATTTCATCAAATTGAAGAAAATTAAAATCGAATTCACGACAATTATATTAAAATTTACACCACAAGTGAGTTTTTACGCTTTTCTTTCCTTTCTCCTTTTTTTCAACTTGAGGAAATTGACAACTCATGTTGTGTATTTTTTCATATTTATAATGTAATATTTGAAACTAACAACTTCTTTTGCAAAAATTTCTTTGCTTCGACGCAATGTTTTCTCTCAAAATACGTAAGAACTCACTTTTAGCGCAAATTTTAATCTAATCATTGTGAATTTGATTTCAATTTGTCTTAAATACGAAAAAATTCACAACTTATTTTGTGCATTTTTTTTTGTATTTACAATTTTTTGTGAATATATTTGCATTCACAGATTTTGATGTGAATTTTTTTTAACTCACAGGATTTTTCGTAAATATTCACATTTTTTGCGAATATTCACAATTTTTTCTGTGAATTTATTTGTATGTTCAGAATATTTGTGAATGCAATTGTATTTGTATGCATGCATGTGAATACAAATAAGTGAAATATGAATAAATTTGTATTTATATTCACATGAAAATCACGATGTGAATAAATTCGTATTCGTATTTATAAATATAATTACGCCCAACTCTGATTTTTATCACTATTCAAAGTCTTTTTTGCGAATAAAGGTTGTAAATTTCCAATAGTAGGTAAAAACGTTTGAGCGATTTTCACATGCTAAGGGGGCAAAATACAAATTTAAGCCATTAAAAAGAACTTATTTTTGTTGCATCCATAAAAATGTCATAAAACCGAATAATTTAACTTTTAATTAAGTTACAATCTGATAGTAATAGCAATGATGATGATAATAATAATAATGATAATCGATATACTAAAATGATAAAGAAAGAATAATTTGACTTTTGACGGGTCAGGCTATTGTGACGATGCGAGAATCGGGGTTATTAACAAAAATTAATTGCAAAAGAATAAGATGATTGAAAAATCGTTTGGACGTTTATTTATGTGTAAATTAAGAAAGTGGTGTACCAAATTTCATTAAAAAATATAGATAATCAAAAAATATATAAACAATCTCGTGACAGACATTGGCACGTGAGGGGCTCAACGGTGTACTTGATTTTGGCCACCCGGTTGATCTTAAACAAAAAAACGAGTTTTTTTTCTCAAAATTGATAATATTGGGTAAGACTTAACCGAACTTTTTTTTAATTATCATTTTTCAATGATCGAAAAGAAAGGTTTGAATGTTTTTTTTTCTCGATTTTTCGAGGAAAAATGACATTATTGATAATAACTGATTTAAAAAATGTTAAGAAAAAAATGGTATCATTATTGTTAAAAAACGATGAAAAAAAATCTTAAACAAAAAAAATGAGTTTTTATCTCAAAATAACATAACATAAAAAAATGTTACGAAGAAAAACGTCGGTCAAGACTTCACTACTTGGGGCCGTCCTTATACTGCATCCGAAATTTTTTGCTGATGTAATTTGCCTTAAGCGACGAACGATTTTTTGAAATGTTCTGTGTAGCCCAACCCTTCAATTAAATTAAAATATCACGATAATAATATAATCGTAATGATGATGATAATAGTAATAATAATAATCGGTGTACTAACATGATCAAGAAACAATAATTTGACTTATAATTAAGTTACGATCTTATAATAATAACAATGACGATGATGATGATAATGATAAAATAACGATGACAATAGTAATAAAGCGATAATGATAATAACGAGAATGAACAATGGACGAAAGAGATAATAATAAATAATTGCACCAGTGATTACATTACAATTCAATTGGTAGTAAATTTATCATTCAATATGAAAGTGTTTCGTTCCAAAAAGTTATCGTCCCGTGCTAAATAGAGCCTCGAAATTGCATGGGAGTTTCCATATGTGTGGTGTGAATATTTTCGTTGCTCTATTTTTAGGTGAATTCAGAACTAGCGCAGACTATCAGTATCAATTGCTGAGATGTAACGTTGATCTTCTGAGGATCATACAGTTGGGTCTGACGTTTCTGGACGAGTCAGGCAACACCCCTGGCGGCAGTTACACAACGTGGCAATTTAACTTCAAATTCAATCTGCAGTGAGTTTCTACAGCGTTATTTGCTTCTTTTTTTATCTTCTCAAAAGTAGCTCGCAGGCAGAGAAAGAGTTTGAAATAAGTGGGAAGGTATGCTTTTTTACAAGTTCCAAGCTTATATTCAACTTGACTTTGAGATGCAAAACGAAAAATCGACAATTCACACAATTCTCGACTACTTAAAGCTCTGAAATTTGGCAAACATGCATCTAAAAGGTGACAATGCACGATCCAACTAGTAAAAAAAATGTCCATAAAATGTTCAACTTTACATGTAAAATTAACGATGTCTAATCATCCATATAAAATCTCACTAACACATACAAACAAATTCGTAGCCGACTGTGTTTGTATGTGAAAAGTTTATGTGCAGCAATTAGTCGTAAGTTCAATCCCAACTATAGTCTTTGTTATTTTTCGCAAGCATTCCATGTCCCTAACGTACAAACTCGTAAACTAGTAAACTACTAGTAACAACTAACTAGTAAAATCGATTATAGACTAAAAAATAGAAAATAATTTACATGTAAAAAATATTTTAAAAAATAAGCTTTTATTTAATGTACTAAATAGTAGAAAATATTTTTTTTTTACCAAGATCACAGATCAACTGTATTGAATTTACTGTAAAACAATCTTAGATTTCTTAAAGTGTCTTCTCACTGTAGACGCTAAAAAAGGCTATTTTTATGAATTTTTTGATAGGTGTATATTATAAATATTAATATAAAAGTTGTTACACTTGATAAATACACTTTCGAAATACATTTAAAAAAAAATTTATTCAAGTCACTATAGACGAAAATGGTAGTTAAAAATTGTAGGTCTGCATTGTTGATGAAATCTCGGAGATAGATCATCTGAAACAAAAAAAAATCAAACGGTTTTAGATTCAGTATATTAATGGCTATAGCGCACATCATACCATTTTTGATATATGCAAAAATAACAAAATGGCGAACATTTTTCGAAAAAACAAAAAAAAAACGTTTTTTTTTCACCGTTTTTGGCAAAAAAATGAGTAAATATCAAAATTTAAAAAAGTCGTGATATGCGCTATAGCTATAGGCGTAAAGAATATGTGGTTAAAATGTCATAAGGATCGGTTCAGTAGTTTCGAAGATTTTATCAACAAGCCGTCGAAAAACGTTGTTTCGAGAAAAAAAGCGTTTAAAGTTTTTAACGAGCAGATGAACGTGCTCGGGTAGTAAAGTAAAGGTCACACATAAATACAGTTAGACTCCTCCGATCTTCATAACATTTTACTATAATACTTTTGGATATAATAGTTTGTGTATAATACTTTCGAAAAATGTAATTAAAAAAAATCGATTTTTTGAAAATTGTAAAGTGAGAAGACGCCTTAAATAAACATCTTAAAACTGAGTATAAACGTGTGATAATAATTTCTCTAATTACTATTGTGCCAAATTGAATACGGTTAATACAACTGAATTGGCCAAATTTATTAAACGTTCAAAAAGTTGAGCACCTCAAGCTTTTATTTATAGTTACATATAAGTGAGTTGGTACTAACTTTAATGTACTAAAATTAAATAGAAGCTTGTTTTGAAAAAAAAATTCACATACTTTTTGTCTTCGTTTCAGAGAGGATATGTACGCACAGGATAGCATAGACATGTTGCAAAACAGCGGTATACAATTCAAGAAGCACGAGGAAGAGGGCATCGATCCCTTGGACTTTGCCGAGCTTCTGATGACCTCGGGAATCGTCCTCGTCGACGACATCAAATGGCTCTCATTTCATTCTGGCTACGACTTTTGCTATTTGCTGAAACTCCTTACCGATCAAAATTTGCCGCAGGAGGAGAGCGAATTCTTCGAATTGTTGAGGATATACTTCCCAACGATCTACGACGTCAAAGTACGCTCCGAAGCCAAACCCATTATTACGATCCGTTTTTTTCGCTGTCAAATACTCTCCAGGCTTTGGGATGTTTGACGAAAGGCTTTTTTTTCGATTCAGTATCGTCTATCTATCTATCTTCTATCTACCTATATATATATATATAAGTCCTGACTGACTCACTGACTGAACAACGCCCAGCCCATGCCCTTGGACCTAGAAAGCTGAAATTTTGCACAGGTTTTTCTTCTTGTAGGATGTAGACAAGGAATAAGGAAGGAAATTCCGAAATTCAACCCCTAAAGGGGTAAAATGGGGGTGCAAAGTTTGTATGGGGAAACAATATTAAATAGACATTTCGGCTCGAAACTTCGTAAAAGTACTCCTAAAAACAAATAAGCAAATACCTATTTCGAGATTTTTTAATTCAACCCCTTAGGGCGTGAATATATACATATATATATATATATATTTATATATTTATATATATATAAAGGGCAAAGTCCTGACTGACTGACTAACTCATCATCACCCAGCCTAAACCGCTAAAGGTAGAAATGTGAAATTTGGAGAGGGTGTTGATTTTATATTGGAGGCACCGTTTAAGAAAGGATTTCTCGAAATTCAACCCCTAAGGGGGTGAAAGGGGGTGGCAAAGCTTGTATGGAACATATTTTTATGGTCAAATTGGCTTGAAAGTTGGTATTAATGCTCTGGGGCACAATTAATGAAACACGCATTTTAGCGTTGTTTTTCTTCAAAATTCCGACCTGAAGGGGGTGAAAGGGGCTGGCAAAATTTGTACGGGAAATAATACTTTTATGATTAAATTTACTTGAAACTTGGTATTAATGCTTTTTGATACAATTAACGAACCACGTATTTCGGCGTTTTTCAAATTTCCGACCTTAAGGGGGTGAAAGGGGCTGACAACATTTGTACGGGAAATAATATTTTTATGATCAAATTTACTTGAAACTTGGTATTAATATTTTTTGATACAATTAATAAAACGCGTATTTCGGCG
Organism: Ophion obscuratus; assembly: GCA_964007375.1. Lineage (NCBI taxonomy): Eukaryota > Metazoa > Arthropoda > Insecta > Hymenoptera > Ichneumonidae > Ophion > Ophion obscuratus. The sequence goes on along the minus strand of OZ023322.1, from coordinate 17,650,421 downwards.
TTATTCAAAATTCAACTAAGCGAAAGGGCGTGGCAAAGTTTTTGCGGAAAGTGAAAAAAAAAATAGGGTCAAATTTACTTGAAACTTAGCATAACTGCTTCTAGACGAAATTCATGAAATTTCAATGTTTTTGGAAATTCAATCCTTAAGGGGTAAAGGGGTTAGCAAATTTTGTATGGTAAAATAAATATCTGGTCAGACTTACTTGAAACTTAGTATCAATGCTCTTCAGCACAATTCTACGTGTGTTTTTTGTTTTCGTTTCAGTATCTGATGAAGTCCTGCAAGAACTTGAAAGGTGGTCTCCAGGAAGTCGCGGAACAGTTGGAACTTCAACGAGTCGGCCCGCAACATCAAGCTGGCTCCGATTCGCTACTAACGGGAATGGTGTTCTTCAAAATGCGAGAGGTATTTACTGTCAACTGACGAGACGATAATTTCTCTGAGCGCTCGTCGATGTATTTTTCATTCAATTCAAAATTAACGGATCAATAAGGGAAAAAATCAATTTTTTCAACCCACCATCTTAAGGTATACCTTTCGCGAGCCCGAGTATTTAACAATTAATTGATTTTCGTCTATAATCAAGTAAAAATGTATCCCGGTATATTGGTCAAATTTCAAGCCAAGTTACCAAACCTAACGAAAAATTACGCCTCTAAAAATCGTTTCATTTATATGGCACTTTATTAAGATGACACGCTGGCCGAATTTAGGACTCGCAATCCGGATATCCGCCAATTTTTTTATCCGGATAACAAAGACAACTGAATGTGGATAATTCGGATAATACGGATAGTAAAATTCATCAAAAAATTAGGATTCGAACATGGAACTAACTATAGTAAAACAATAATTTCGCCAGTGGGCAGTCAGTGCACGTAGCTAATAAATAATCTTAATTTGAAAAATGTTTTTTCTTTGTTTTTAATATTATGTGCGACGCATTTAAGGTATCCCTTTCACGAATCCAAATATTTTACACTTAACCGATTTTCGTCTATAATGAAGTAAAAATACATCCCAGTATACTGGTAAAATTTCAAGCCAAGTTGCCGAACCTTTAACGAAAAATTACGGCCCTAAAAATCGTCTCATTTATACGGCGCTTTATGGACATGTCACGCTGGCCACATTTCTATCTAATAATTTATACACTAAATAACTCTAGATGCCTAATATAAACTGTTCACAGGTGTAAAAAAGTCTGAAGATTCCGTAACGACGATAAAAACAGAGGTTCACCGAACGTTTAAAGAAAATATTAATGTTAAAACTTGGAAAAATGTGACTAGCGGAAGAATTTTTGTAGCCGTGACGTTTCAAACAAATGTAAAAATGTCTCAGTCTCCTAAATTTGCGCGAATTTTTTTATTCTAGGTTATCGTTGTGTATAATAATCCACTGTAACGTATTTTTTTATTAAGCGCAATTGTAATTTACCGACGATTAAGAAGGCCCTGCTTATGCCCCCACAAAATACGGCCCTCCGCGAAAGGAATACCTTAATAGTAATTCATTCAGAAAATCCCGCGCAATTTGAAAAGTATGAGTCTATGTCCACTTTGGGGCCACGAAAAAAAGGTTATTTTCGCGATTTTTTTTGTTGAGAATTTTATAAAATATACTAATATAAAAGTTGTTGGGCTTGATAAATAAAGTTTTGAAATACATTTTTAAAAATTTTAATTAATTTTTATTCATTTTTAAGTACAAAAACTATAGTTTAACGTAACGCCTCAAAAATGGGTGGGCTTGGTAGCTCCATCACAACTCTGCAACGGCTTGTCTGAACCAAAAGAATCAAAGTCCATTAGATTCAGTATGACACCAGCTACAAAATGACCCTCGGATATAAAGTTTTGAAAAAAAAAAAAATGGCAGATGAAAAACGAAAAAGTAATTTAAAAAACGCGTTTTTGTCGCAGTTTTTCGCAAAAAAAAGAGTAAAAATGAAAATTTTTAAACCATCGAGGGTCATCTTGTTGTGAATCATGTTTACAATATGTGGTTCAAATTTCAAGAGAATCGGTTTATTAGTTTTAGAGATACGATGGAGCTAGATCTCGAAAACGTTGTTTCGAGAAAAACGCGTTTGAAGTTTATACTATGAAAAACTCTTACCTAAACTCAATCGGCAATTCCTGCACCTATTTTGACACAATATTTCTGAATGTATGTACTTTTGAAAACAGTAAAAAAAATCGATTCTTTGAATTTTTCAAAGTGGACTGACCCCTTAAGTTCTCTCTTGATTTCTATAGCTTGATTCTACAACTCTTGATTTCTATAGATTTTGTTCAAATTTTAACCAGACATTGTTCACATCATTATGCATGTTTGAGTGAAATTTCAGATGAGTCGACTATTTAGATTGGGAGATAATGGGTTTTCAAATTGCAACTTTTAACACTGCTGGGTCTGTTATAAATGATGATATTCAGGCAGGGGAAGCTGAAATTCCGCCCCCCCCCCCCCCCCCCATAAAAGTTATGAGGTTTTAAAGTTCGCGGAAACACGTCATAAAATAGGGCATTTTTGAACATTTCGACGCCTATATTGCGGGTTGGTGGTGGGGGAATTCATAAAGAGGCCTTCCTGAATACAAACGAACCCGAACAAACCCCCATAATGGTTTTAATACAGGAGTTTTCGAAAAATTCGAAATCATTCTGTTTGGGATTTCAGCTTCCCCCGACTGAATATCATCATTTGTAACCAGATAAATGAGAAAACAGCAAAAAAAAATGTTAGGCTCATTTTTCGGAAAAGTCAATTATTGAAAGAATTACCAAATTTCTTTCCATTTGACATCGTACTCAATTTTCAAGAAAATTAAGGCGCTATACCAGTGTGAACGCTGAACATTTGGGTGATTTTCGGGAATTTTTTGGATGAAAAGTACTCAATTAAATGTTTTGGAAAATTAAGAATATATTTGGCTACATTTGACCTATATTACATAATTTTTTTATAGAAAAATATTGAGATCCAAGCGACTTAAGCGCTGCCTTCGGAGGCTCCAAAAAAAAGTTCCTCCACTGCTGACATGCTGAAACCGAAAAAGAAAAAAATATCTCGTTAAACTGGAAGGTATTTCCTGTACAATGACGTAGGATTTTCGAAAAAATATCGAAATCTAACAAAATGGCGTGGTTATGAAAAAAGTCTGTTTTCTTGCCTATAAAATTATCGTTTTTCAATGCCAAATCGTCAATTTTAATCCAATCAAAAATATCCTACGTCATTGTAGAGTAAATATATTCACGAGTACTCAGTTCAAATTTCAAGTCAGTCGGATAATTGCTCTTTGAGTTACAATATCAGCAAATTTGAAAAATCTCATTTTAAGGAAAATGCGTTTAAAGATTTAACTATCGATTTTTGCAAGATAAAATGATCAGAGATACGGCCTTGACATTTTTCCAGGATATTCTTCAAAGTATAAACTGTCGAAAAAGGCAAAAAAAATCGATTTTTCTAAAGTGCCACACTGGTATAGCCCCTTAAACGAGTAATTTATTTATTTTCGGACAATCATGGAATTAAAAACATTCCGCAGATGTTTTTCGAGGACAACATAGACGATGCCAAATACTGCGGACATCTTTATGGTCTTGGCACGTCGTTCGTTGTGAACGGCTCGGGCGGCTATCTCGACAGCAACGGCGACAATTCCTCCTCCTCGTAATGCTCGGACACGAGCAACATACACGATACAAACAAACGAGAGACGTCCCTCATCTCCCCCGACCCCGACAATCCCGCGAGTATAAGGAAAAATTTATTTCACCGAAGAACAGAGGGAAAGCGAAAAAAAAGAATAAAATATTATGAAACCGAAGCTTTTATTTTTCGTGCACGAGTAGATTTTTATACCAGTCCCGTAAATATCGAGAAAGAGAGGAAGCGAGAGACGAAGAGGGAAAGAAAAAAAACAAACGCTTGCAAGTTCGTTAATTTACAGTCTTGTTTTGAGAGCTTTTTTTTTCCAAACAAACCTTTCGGTAATTTTGGCGCCCGCGCACAGGTTCAGCGAACAAATGTAAGATCTAGCTTGAACGAAAAAAAAAGCACAAACTTTTGTTCCATTTTTTATTTGCAAATTTTCACGCTTTTTAAAATACGTTGCTGTGTACATACGCGATTCTGCGTTCGCAGTGAATTCTTCGTTTTAGCAAGTATTCAGCCCGCAAAACTTGTACTTAAATGTAAAGAGACGAAAAAGAAATGATAATAAGTAATAAAAAAAAAAAACAGAGATAGAGTTATGTGAAGGAATTACCAATTATTGATGTTTCACGATACAATCGTTTGTGCGAAATGTCGGAGAGATTCAGTCGCAGACGCGACGAAGCGTCGTCGAAGCGAGAAGAGGAACAAACGCCGAGAAACGTCTATCGGTGAGTTTGGTTTATCGTCTAATTAAGGCGTTGTACGCAGTTGCAAGGCCAAAAAAAGTCGTTTTTTCACGATTTTTTTCTGGAAAAAGATTTCATTTGGGCAAAACGAAAAGTATTAGGCAGTGTAGTGGCATCTTTTAGCTTTAGATTGGCATTTTTAATTTTCAAATTCATTAACATTGCTCCTGTAGGAAGTCTCCTGGAGGTCTCCGAAAACAAAGTGTCCGGCGGTGAGCAAAGTATCTCCGGTTTGGATTATCTAAAATGAAAAAAACCAAAAAGATTTTTTTAGGGGATAGATGAATCCAGGTATTGATCGAAGGAATGGTCGAAATTTTAATTTTTGACAAAATGGTGGCTCCGGAAAGAAACAATTTCGATTTTAGACCAAATGTTTTCCCGTTAAATCGTTGAAGAAAATAGAAATAATTCTCGGAAATCTTATTCCTTCGATCAATACCTGAAGAATATATCTGAAAAGGTTGTGTTAAAATTGCAGACCGATCGGGTGAGCCGTTTTTTGAGAAATCGTGCTCACCGACTTTGAAAACAAGTGTGTGTATTTGTATGTGTGTATTTTCGAGAATATTCGCTGGATCGATTTGAAATTTTCAGGGAATATACTCACATATTTGTACATTCCGAAAATGCAATAAAAAAATCGATTTTTTGAAATTTCTAACTGTGTATAACGCCTTAAGGGTCAGCAAAGCCTGGAAGTTGTAAGAAATACTAATTGTCGAAAATTGAAAATTTTGAAAGATGTCACGCATAAATAATTTAAACTTATGTTGTATTTGAATACAACAATTTAGAACGTTTCATATTTGTAATAATTACTAATTATAATAAATGAATATGAATATTAGATAAAACTTCATATTTTAAGTTATTGTGTATAACAATATTATTAATTATCTTACTTTTCTAACGCAAACAAAGAGCTTATGTATACTATATATATACAGAGTGTCCCAGAACTCAACGTTAAGCCGACACGGGGTGACACGATTGATTGTAACCATCATGAGAAAAATCAGAAAAAAAATAAATCAGAAAAAAAATAAAGCAAAAAAAAATAAAGCAGGGCCTTTCAAAGTAGACAAATTTAGAAAATTTTAAATTCATAGTTTAACAAATAGTCTTAATTCTAGGAAACTTGGGATTGTTTGGGTTTGTTTGGGTTTGTTTCACAATAACCGAAAAATGGTTACAGTTTGACCAAATTTCTAGGTTTTTCTTAAATGCCCATAATTTTCAAACTGCATGGGATAGATTTTTTTTATGATTTTTCTCATGATGATTACAATCAATCCTGTCACCCCGTGTCGGCTTAACGTTGAGTTCTGGGACACCCTGTATATATATACTTTGTGGCTCCGAAATCGCAGATTAATCAGTAGGCCGATATGTTTTCCTGAGAACCACTTTTTCGTGAACCTCGTACAAGATAACTCAAAAACCATTCGATCGATCATTTCAAAATTTTGGAATCTTTTCGGTAATATAATTACTGTCAATGTGAACCTTAAGTTCCTTCAACATCATTTTAAAAAACGACTTCTTCATTCACGAATATTATGGTTACAATTTCATGAAAAAAATAAAACGTTTTTACAAACACGTACCATTTTTCGAATATTCACTTTTCTTTGAATTTTTTAGGTTCACATAGAGCGTGTGGGTCTTAGAAGACCAAAACTTCTTGGCTCTGATGTTTCGGATCAATGCACCAAACGCCAGGTTGCACGATGTGGCACAACTCCGGCGCCAACCATCTCTGAGGCAAGTATCGTACAGGCGCCATTTAAGAATGTTAAAAGAATAAAATAATTCTTTTTGAAAGATTAAAAGACGTAATAATAAGGCCATAAAATTTACAAAATGTAGACAAAATCATTTGAATAAATTCTTTTTTATTTACCACGTTTTTAAAACGGACTGAAAAGTATAAAATAATTTCTCCTAGCCACATACAGATTGTCCTGAAAATATGTGATTATGAATTTTTAATAGATATGCTTGTTTTTTTATAGATACTTTAATAGATATGCTCGATTTTTATAGATACTTGTAAGATTTAAAACGAAAAACGCAGGGCGAAATAGTTCGCCTAAGCCCGTAACAATTTTATTGCACTGCAAATGATACGAATTGTTGTTTAAGTTTTCTCAACGACAGCTACTCCCTGCACTCCTTACTATTATCTATTGCATGCGCTCCACGTTTTTGTTTTAAGGGGTTTTCTCACTTTAGACGCTAAACAAACGGCCATTTTCATGAGTTTTTTTTATCTGTTTATATAATAGATATTGATATAAAAGTTGTTACACTTAATAAATACACTTTCGAAATACATTAAAAAAATGTTTAATGTATTTATGTAACCCAAACAAACTTTAAACGCGTTTTTCTCGAAACGGAGTTTTTCGACGGCTTGTTGATAAAATCTTCGAAACTACTGAACCGATCCTCATGGAATTTGAAACACATATTCTTTACAACTATGGCTATAGCGCAAATCAAGGATTTTCAAAATCTTAACATTCACTTTCTTGCCAAAAGGGTGAAAAAAAACACTTTTTTTTCAAAAAATGTCCGCCATTTTGTTATTTTTACATATATAAATTAATTGTACGATATGCGCTATAGCCGTTAACATACTGAAACTAAAACCGTTTTTTTTTTTTTATTTCGGATGATTCATCTTCGAGATTTAATCAACAGTGCAGACCTACACTTTATGAGGACATATTTTCAACTCCCATTTTTGTCTATAAATAGTGACTTCAATAAATAAATAGTTTTCAAAAATGTATTTCGAAAGTGTATTTATTTAGTTTTAATTAACTTTTGTATTCATTAACTTTTATATTAATATCTATAATAAAAACTTATGAAAATATTCATGAAAATAGCCTTTTTTAGCGTCTAAAGTGAGAAAACTCCTTAAATCGTACAAGTATTTTCATAGCTATTAAAAATTCACAATCACAAGTTTTCATAACAATCTGTATGGGGTTGTAAATCTGTATGGGGCTAGAAGAAATAATATTATACTTTTGAGTCCGTAAGGCAACGGATAACAGAAACGACAGAAGAAGCGCACTGCCTTGCGCGGTAGAGGCCTGGGGATGGAAAAGGAGGGAGAAAATAGGGAGGATGCAGGCAAGATACACCAAGATGGCGTCGAGACTACGGAGGAACCCGCCCGACTACGTCTGGAAAATGGAAACAAGCTGCAATGGAATGGAAATTGTGATGAAAAAAAAGAGCGGCGGATTATATGGAAGATATAGGGAAGATTATGGGACTGGAAGAGGAGCGTTCGCCCAAGAAATGTCTGACACGAGAGAGGAGGCGAGAGTGATGCAGAACGGATGGTCTACCAAATGGGGACGGGTAATGGAAGGAGCCATGAGCGACAGATATGAGACACGTTAAGGAGGAGTAACAAAAAGGACTGGGCGATGTAGACAGAAAGGGCAGTACAAAAAATGACGGACCAGGAAATGCAGAAAAACTCGGAGAACATTGAAAGGTCAGGATACTGCATTGAATATAAAGACAGGGAGAAAGAGGTAGGGATGGAGGATTACTGGGAGAAAGGAAATGTTAAGGGAGAAATCAGAGATATATGGGCAAGGATGAAGTATGGAAGTGTGGGGAAGGAGAACGAGAAGGGGGTCAGAGGCGCAGAGTGTGCAGGAGGGAAGAGGAAACCTTGGCGCACATATGGAAATGTGAGGAGGCAATATTACAAAGTGAGGACGATGCGGCGAAGGAATTCCAACGATGGGCGGAACAACAGGAGGGCGGGATAGCAACGGGATGGGTTAGGGCGCTAGAAGGGAAGGAAATAGTGGAAGAAATGTGCGAGGTAGTAAGACAGTTTGAGAAGCTAGCAAGGAAGAGGGTAGAGGAGCGAGGGCGAGAAAACTAGTAGCAATACGAAATACAAATATAATGATGTTAAAAGGAACTGAAGAACACATGGCAGGTTGTAAAAATCTGCAAGGTTATATATGTGAAATAAACTACTACTAATTTTTAGTCCGTTTTAGAAACGTCGTATATTGACAAAAATTCATTTAAATAATTTTATTTTCTGCTTTTTAGTCTTGTGTGCGTGAAACTTTTCAACCGATTTCAAACATCTTGATGAGATTATGACAGAGATATGTGGCACTGATTAATACTAAAAATAAACACCCTAGTCACTAATGCACTATTCACTATTAGTATTATTGATTATTTTTTCTCTTTCGCTAAACTAAATTTGATTTCTTTATTTATTTATTTTTCACATTTTTTGCCCTTCTCTCTTACATACTTAATTATTCGATCTGAAACCTGTTGCAAACTGTTAAATATGGTATATATTATTCAAATATATACAATATCTATTTGTATATTATATTATTTATATTATTATATCTTTTTTTATATTTATCTTGTCTGTCTGTCACCCAGTTCCAAGCTACTTTTAAGGGGGGATGTACATTGAGACAGGAAAAGAATAAGCAATATTGACGGATTTTTTAAACTAAGAAATAATTATTCTACTATTATCAAAGTTTAGGTATACTTTAATAGTATTATTAAGTATACGAAACAATTTTTTTTTAATTAACGCATCATCAAAATGGCGGAGCTGTGGCAGATTGTTACAGCAGGGTCGCCGCAGGAGTTGCGAATCAGCGTGCAGTCTAGCTTCCCGTAGATTTCGATTTGCAAAAAAGTTCAAATATTTTTTCAGTTAGAACATGTAAAGTTTCCATATGACGATAATTAAAACGAAGAAAATGCAAAATTGAGAAAATAGCACGCATTTACAAAAAAAAATCAACATTCCACGCAACATTTCTGTAAAATGTGGATTAAAAAAGTAGTTTTTTTTTCCAATTTTTCAAAAACAATTCTCGCCAAGTAGAAGGTACCAATATTATCAATATTTCTACGAAGTTTCAACTCAATCGGTTTAATAGTTTTTGAGTAATCCTGCGCGCCAATTTCGATAATGCAGTTTTGAGCAAAACGCGTTTGAAGTTCACGCCCGCTCCGAATCCGAGCGGCAAGGCACAGCGTTGACGGGCTGTAACGTTTGAAGTTTCTCGAATTCCACTTTGAAACTTTGGGAAAATATTCTACATATATAGTTCTATCGTTTACAGAAAAAAAGAAATCGATTTTTCGATCGTTGTAAATGTACATCCCGCCTTAAAGTTTCAAGTCTCCAGCTCATCCGGAAGTTATTTTAAAATCGATTGCAAAACTTTCACCGAACACACAAATAGACAGACAAGACATCGAGTTAACGGCGGGGTAAAGTTAATTCGGCGAAAAAAGGCATGTTTTTAAGATTTTTTTTTGGCGTAACGAATAGTGTTCGTTTATTGAAAAATTTACACATAATAAAGTAACATTTGAACAACATTCTGCTAAATTTGCATTGCAAAATATTCAAAATTGAGCGAGTGAAAATTAAACCCCGGTGGCGTCTCGAAAAAAAGTTGGTTTGCGGTGTGCACCATAACTCGCAACAGAATCATTTGAAACAAAAAAAAACAAAATGCATTTGTTAAAGGAGATGTTTCTCGAGGTAATGACGGGAGGATTTTTTTTTTTTCGATTTTTCGCTTTTTCGTAGCACTTGGGAGCCAAAAACCCGATTTTCGCTAAAAAAAAATCGGCTAATTTGTTGTTGAAAAATTAGTAATTATTTAAAAAAAAAACAAAAAAGCTCTCGACAATACCTGGTGAATTATGTGAAGAAGTACTGTGCAAAATTTCAAAGCGATTGGTCCAGTAGATTTTGAGTTATCGTGCACACGGACTTCAAATATGACAAGTTTCAGAAAAACGGTTTGAAAAACGCAGAAGAGAAGAGAACGGCATGGAGCAATAAACGCTCAAATACTCATAACTTCGTCAATTTTACTCCGATCGACTTGAAATTTTAACACAATATTCTTGATATATTATGCATTCATTTAAAAAATGAAAAAAATTTAAATACTTTATAACGTAGTAATAAATCATTTCAGCTCATAAAAATCTTGAAAATTCGCTTATTTTCGGCTGCCCAAAGCTCTTGCTGCAATCTTCATATTTATTTCTGTTACGAATCAAAATGATGAATTACAATCGTTGTCTGCAAATTCCATTGAGAACATTTAAGAATTTAATAATAAGAAGGTGGAAATTGTGCTAAATGATTCACCAGACGGTGAATATTCCGAAAATCTCGAAGCAAAGCTGCAATTAATTTACCCATTCGATGTAAACTCCGCACGAGTATACTTTCGTTGCATTTAAAAAATCCATTTTCGCCCCTAAAAGTCATCGGGTGGTCAGAAAAAATTACGTGATTCGAATATTCACAAAAGAAGAAACGACAAATGAACCTCGTTGATTTTTCCGTTACAGGAAAAAAGTAGGCCAAAAGGGCTCTTTCGGTGTGTACTCTCCGGGCCGGCTGTACGTGGCCATCCTCATCTCAGGAACGCGCCCGCTGATACAAAAGAAGATAAGAATTCTCCCCGCGTTATCTTTTAGGATAGCGCGCGCGATGATATCAGTCCACTATACGCATTATCGTATCTCTCCGTTCCTTTTTTCCATTTTTTTTATACACCTGAAACATTGGCGAGGTGTCTCTCAGTCGTCGCCTAATTTCACTAGGCGCTGGTTGAGGGCTGTAATTGTCGAATGCGCCTGGCTAAAAATGACGTTGAGAAGCTCGAGGATATTGTCCCACGGGGGATCAACGGTGTGTTTGACGTTTGTTTTGCTCGTCGTTGCGAGCAGTGGACAAGAGGACGGTACGTTCAACAGTGCATTCGGATTGAGCGAGTCGAGCGAGAATTTGGAGCCTGCCATCGACGATGAGTCTGGGCTGAACCACGAAAAATCTACCGATCTCGCGATCCAAACGGAACTGGCGGATTTGAACGATCAGGATATCGACGATGACGATGTTACGCGCGATCCGGCTGGCGAACCGGAAGTCCCGGCCTCTGTTGGCCACGAGGACGCTACCGGCCTCACGGATCTCAGATCGACCAGGGAGAAAGTCACCCAGGACGAAACGCCAAAAATATCCGGGAGAATGGGCGGCCAGAGAAGCGGCAAGTACGTGAGCTATGGTGAGTAATTCGTTATCGACGCATGGGCGTGACCCGGTGAATTCTTCGATCTCAAGATTCACAATGTTCGTTACGATACGACGCCTTTTTTCGTTTCATTTGCGAAGTAGACACGACGGATAGGCGTTGAAAAAATGTCGCGGTCTTCAGCCGTATGACTTCCTCCGCTAGAATTCTTTTAAATACAATTTTTACTTTTTTTTCGTGACGGATTCATGGACGCTGTTTTTCTACTCGCAGCAGGTTCCGTTTTTCGTAGTCGTGAAGTTGTAAGCTTCACACCTGGACCACATGATTGTTATGCCATGAGTAGAAAGTTCGATGGTCGCGAGGCAGAGGGGGGTATCGCTCGTAATGGCGTACGCAGCGTTTCGTTATTTGTTCTGTGTCAACTCTCGGATTATATTGGTTCCCTTATCTGGAGTTATCAGTTACTCACTTGCCTCACGATTCCTCGCGACAAGCGTATGAATCGGTGCTCGTGAGTCATACAGCCTACTTCGAGGCACTACACCCTTTACGATGCATTGCACCGTTGTAACTATCATGCCTAACTATGGAAGCGATTACGAACGCAGAGTTGGGAGTTTTGGAGGAAGGTGTAACCCGAGGACAACACAGTTGGCGACTCATTGATCAGATTTGAAACGTTGAGGTTGCATTAACGATGATGGAGATCATTTGGATTTTTATTTCAGGGGTTAGGCTACTGTGATGCAGGGTTGCAAATAATGCGTTACTCTTTGTAATGCATTCGCGTTTTCATTACTCATTACTTTACATTTTGTAATGAAAAAATTCATTACCCATTACATTGCACTTAGTGATGGAAAAAATGTCAATTACTCGTTGCATTACATTTTGTAATGCAAACAATTGCCATTACTTAATTCATTGAATTTTGTAATGTGACAAATTTTCATTACTCGTAGAATTAAGGGGTTAGGTTACAGTAGTGGGCATCATGTGGGAATTTAACAATTTTTTTCGTATGAAAAAGTGATTCACTGTTAAAATTAATTACACATCTATTTAATATGAATATCAAGCTGTTAGAAAATATATATATATATATATATATATTTTTCGATGTACAAAATGACCGACTACTATTTTTTTTATTTTTTTTTATTGGGTTTGTTCCAGCCGTACAGGGTCTTTCCCTTTTAACGAGCCCCAAATCCGCCTCAACTCCTTTCAACCCTCCCATTCCACCACTATACCCCCTCTCCTTATATCATCCGTTCCTCATCTCCCCCGTCTACCGCCAATTCCACACCCCCCCCCCCCCCCCACCTGCGGCCGCAGCCGACTTCCCCCTCTGTATCGTATTCACCATGACATATGTGTCATGGGTATAGGGAAACTGCGGAAAACCTATACCAATGCAGCCGGTCATCAAGTTCGCCCCCCAGTCGTGGAACTAGTCTTATTTCGCCGTGAAATGCCGAAGAAAAACATTTCACGACGAAGTGTACGCGACTGGGTTTCGAACTCGGGACCTCCCGGTCCGCAGGTTTAGTGGCAAGCACGCTAACCACTAGACCATCGCACCGGTTCGAATGACCGACTACTAATATTTTCTTTTGTTATCTTTTTTTAGGCGCTCCGCGGCGTGACATTTAGCATCCACAATTTTTTTACTAGAACAAAAAACAAAAATTCTCGTCAATCTACGTACGTAGTACGTAAATAGATACGAAGTACGTACGGAATTTAAAAAATATTGTTTTATTTAAAAGTTGTAGGTATTTGAATGAATTTTCAGTGAAAAATGTCGGATAAAACTGCTCATAAAATGAAAAGTTTTCGATTAATCAGAAATTCCGTACGTACTTCTCTGCGAAATGCAATTGGGAACATAACTTTTAAATTTGAAGTAAATGAAGTGAAATTGTTGCAGTTATTTGTCACGCCAATTGGACAAAAGCTGACTCGAGAAAAACGCGTTTAAAGTTTTAGGTACTCTATGGCCGTGCTAGAGGTGGGCTTACGTTATACGCTCAAAGTCGGTGAAAAAAATATCTTGCTATAAATCGAATAGTAACTTACTCTTATGATGATAAAGCACCGTTTTAGCGAGAAAAAAAATCGATTTTTTTAAAATTCTTCTGTGGCCTTACCTCTTAAATCTAGTAATGTAGACAAATTTCATTCCTCCTTACATTACATTTGGTAATGTGAAATATTTTCATTACCCATTACATGTAGTGGGTAATGGAATTTTCTCATATTACAAAGCCCAATGTAATGGGTAATGGAGTTTTTTTACATTACGAAGTCGAATGTAATGAGTAGTGGAAATATTTTATATTACAAAATGTAATGTAATGAGTAATGGATTTTCTTTACATTACAAAATGTAATGTAATGAGCAATGAAATTTTTTTACATTACAAAATATAAGATAATCAGTAATGGAATTTTTTCACATTACTAATGCAATGCAATGTAAAAAATCTCCATTACTCATTACAATGTAATGAGGATTATTATTTGTTTCCCATTAGAGGCAGCGGTTTTTCCACTGGGTCGATCTGACCCGATGGGAAACGAATAATAATCCATATTACTTTGTAATGAGTAATGGAGATTTTTTACATTACATTAGCAATGTGAACAAATTCCATTACTCACTACCTTATATTTCGTAATGTAAAAAAATTCCATTACTTATTACATTACACTTTGTAATTTTCAAAATTCCATTACTCATTACATTGGACTTCGTAATGTAAAAAATGTCCATTACCCATTACATTGCATTTTGCAATGAAAATGTTTCACATTAGAAAATGTAATGTAATGACTAAGGAAATTTTTTACATTACAAATTCCAATGTAATGTGTAATGGCAATTTTTTACATTACAAATTCCAATGTAATGAGCATTGGACATTTTTTTACAATTTAAAATATAATGTAATGAGTAATGGCATTTTTTTACATTACCCACTAAAAAAGTAATGAATAATGCATTACTTTTCCATTACAAATTTCGCAACCCTGCTGTGATGACCCGAAAATCAGGGTTATTGAAAAAAAAATCATTTTGAAGGATCAAGTGAGATGAGAGAAAAAATATTAATAATTGAAGAAGTTATAAACCATCTCGTGAAGGACCTTTGGACGTAAACGGTGTACTTGATTTTCGGCAGTATTACGATATCTGTGGCCCCTAATTCTGACCACGCAGTCTTCATATTTGACCCAAAATAAGACTTTTCTCAAGAGTGGTAAAAATTCGAAATTTCACCCTTAATGGGGTGAAACGGGGGGTTTAAAGTTTACATGACACAACATATTTTATTGTCAGGTTTACTTTAAACTTGGTATATATACACTCCAATACAAATAATTGAACACGTATTTCAGCAATTTCAAAAATGTAACGTTTAAGGGGTTAAACAGGAGTGTTAAGGTTTGTATGCAAAAACCTAATTTTTCATCAGATTTACTTGTAACTTACCAAATTTATTTTATATATGACACTATACCGTGTTTTCCCCGCTGTTCGGTGCGTTTAAACAGTCAAGTAGTACTTTTGATTGCTTAACTGTGTATGCTACACATATGTGAGCATTAAAAAAACATCCCAACAAACCAAAACTTTAAAACCCCCGTTTCACCCCCTTAAGGCTCGAATTTCGATTTTTACCACTCTTGATAAAAGTCTTATTTTAGGTCAAATATGAAGGCTGCGTGGTCAGAATTAGGGGCCACAGATATCGTAATATTCCCCAATTTTCGACACCCGGTTGATCTGACATAAAAAAATCGAGTTTCTTCTTAAAAGAAATAACATTTGCTAAGACTTGAGCGAGCTTTTTTTTTTCGTGAACGTGTTTCAATCGTCAGAAAAAAATTTGATTTTTTTCTTATTTTTCGAGGGAAAATTACATCGTTATTGTTAATGACTAATGAAAGAAAACTGTTACGAAGAAAAACGTCGGTCAATACTAAACTATTATTACATTAAATAAGTGTACCAAATTTCACCACCGTTTTGAAAAAAATATTTTCGAGAAAAACGCGTTCAAAGTTTTCCTAGGAGTTCAATCGTTGTAATGATAAGTTTACTTCCAATCTGCGATTCCTGCAGTGTACACTGCTGGCCGAAGTATTTCGGTCACTTCGGATAATTGCCAAACTTTCAATCACTGGATAATTACCAAATAATGTTAGAATAATATAATTCTTTTAATTTGTTATTTTACGAATATACTATATAGCTCTGTATGATGAATTATATTATTCTAATATAATTTTGCAATTATCCAAAGTGATCGAAAGTTTTGTAATTATCTGAAGTGTCCGGCAACTTTCGACCGGTAGTGTGTGTTGGACCTTCCTTTTCAATTTGAGGTGCCTCAAGCGACGAACGAGCGTTCGTCATTTTCACAGTACTCTAACCCCTTAAGGGGTCTTCTCACTTTAGACGCTAAAAAAGGCTATCTTCATGCATTTTTTGATAGGTTTATATAGTAGATATTGATATAAAAGTTGTTACATTTAATAAATACACTTTCGAAATACATTTTTTTAAATATTAATGTATTTATGTAACCCAAACAAACTTTAAACGCGTTTTTCTCGAAACAACGATTTCGACGGCTTGTTGATAAAATGTTCGAAACTACTGAGCCGAGCCTTATGAAACATTAACCACATATTCTTTACAACTATAGTTATCGTGCATATCAAGGATTTTTTTAAATTTTGATATTTACTATTTTTTTGTTGTCAAAAACGGTGAAAAACGTTTTTTCCAAAAAATGTCCGGCACTTTGTTATTTTTGCATATATAAAAAATCGTATGATATGCGCTATAGCCATTAACATACTGAATCTAAAACCGTTTGATTTTTTTGTTTCGGATGTTCCATCTCCGAGATTTCATCCACAGCGCAGACGTACAATTTTTTTAGGATATTTTTTTAACTACCATTTTTGTCTGAATCTAAAACCGTTTGATTTTTTGTTTCGGATGTTCCATCTCCGAGATTTCATCTACAGCGCAGACCTACAATTTTTTTAGGATATTTTTTTAACTACCATTTTCATCTATAAATAATGACAAATAAAGTTTTAAAAAATTAAATGTATTTTGAAGGTGTATTTATTAAGTGTAACAACTTTCATATCAATATCTATAAAAACTATCAAAAAATCGGTTGCCTGTAAAGTCGGTTTACTGACGATAGTTAAACGTGACAACGTCATAAGTAAATACTGATGGAATGGTTTCATTTTTCAAAACAAAATTTTAATTTTGTATGTTTGATAGATATTTTGTATGGATATAGAGAAGGAGGTAAATGGAAATCACAATTGAATTGATCAAGTTACATTTATTTGTACGCATAAATACAATTATGTCAATTTTTATTTATTTTTTTTACAATGTACATATTTTTTACAAGTATGAATGTGTTTGAGCAATTGTTTTACAACTTTTATTTTTTTCATAAAATTCTTCGTTCAGAAAATCATTTTCAATTTACAAAATACTTGAATAAAATTTATTGTTTAAATTTCTACTCGACTGTTAAAATTTAATTTTTGATTTTATTATTTTATAATAATAAATTTTGTATTGACATTATTTCTTTCAGCAAGTGAACTGAATAAAAGTTGTTGTTCAATTAGTTACTTAACTATTTTTGCAAATTTAATTGTAATTTGTTGTAAAAAAGTAATAATTTCGAATAATTTATTATAAGAATAAACTGTGATTAAATTATTGTTCATAAATCTTAAATTTGAAATTTAAAAATTGGAAACATCATTAAAATTTTTGTAACTCTAGCTTTTAAAAAGCCCGCCGCAATGTGTTTGATATAGGAGAAAATTGTTCCCTTTGACGGCTGGCTGGTCCAACCTGTCATTTCAGACACGTTGTTATGATATGTGGAAGATTTAACATTTATGTTTTAATTTTTTGAAATCATAGCTACGCTCGATAATTATTTCGATCGAATAGTAAAGCAATTGATTTTTACTCATCGTGAAATAGTTCTGTTAACTTATTGTTATAGTTTTGTCAATTATAGCATAACCTACAATCGCTGCACTAGCGGACCGATGCTATTTATTTTAATGATGAAAGCACGAATATTCGACAATATATCACTGAACATATATTTAATATCGAAAAAATCATTACCTTTATCGCCGCAATTATCGTTGCTATAAACAATTCACACCACATTCACTTTTCACTGCACTTCATACTTGACGAAAATATGTACATGTATTATTGTGTAGCAGCTGTCCACGCGGACGCATCGCTCATGGCTTCTGCACACTGCGCGCGATGGGCGACAAGCGATGAGCGATATCCAATGAGAGCTCGAGTATGACGGAAATGCTCTATGAGAGTGACGTTGCCATTGGATATCGCTGATCGCTCGTCGCTCGTCAATCGCAGTGTACAGAGGCCATCACTCAAGTAGGAGAGAGACAAATGTCGAACGCTGCCGAACGCTGCCGAACGCGGAGGCCGATTGTACCTCTTTGTCGCTCGTTCCGCGCTCTCGCTTACACTTCAAGCCTTAAATGGAACGCCTCAGAGCGAGGTAACGGCGATGAGTCATGCTTTTTCGTGCGTGCAGCCGGCTCCATCGAATTATAAGACGTTGTCACGTCAAAAAATTAATGAAAATAGCCTTTTTTAGCGTTTAAAGTGGGAAGACCCCTTAAACCTGAACGATGATTCAGTCTTCGTAAAATTTTCGAATCAGTTCTTGGGCATTGGGTTTTACTTTATCCAATATTATCCTATGGGTTTGCAGTAATCGTTACTGCACTCCTACTCGTTACTGTACTGACAATCATTGGATCCGCATCACCATGTAGGCTCGCGAGACTAAAAAGGATCCCTTCGTTGCAGATTCGACCGACCCGGACGCTTACCGTTACGCGCCATCTAGCGAAAACTCCGTGCCCGATTACGCTATAACGAGCGAGAGATTGGCACTGATACGGGCGCAAATGATGTACTGGTACTTCGACAAGGGAGGCGACAACGATAAGGGTGATTTGCAGACCGACGTGCACTCGTCGATGCCGCAGATACACAAGAACTTCAATTTTCAACTTCCGTTCTTCGGCTTTAGGTTTAATTACACGCGGGTGAGTTGTCTATTCGATAGGAAAACTATGAGTTTATAGATCGGTAGGAATTAAGGGGAGATACACACCTAGGAGCCGGAAGAAAGGTCATTTTTGTGAATTTTTTTCAAGAAAAACTATTTGATATTTCGTATTGGGGTTTTAATCATCTAAAAGTATATACATTCAAAAATATGTTTCTTTTTCTTTATTTACAAATATGGAAAATATACAAGGATATTGTATGATCCTTGGAGTGTCGTAAAAAAATCAGCGTATACGGTACCCACTGGCGTTTCTTCAAAAATCATCTGAAAAAAAAAACCAAAATGATTATTAAATTAGATACAATAATCTAGTACTTGTCATAGCCGATTTTGAAAATATCGATTTATGACAAAATGGCGGACGTTTGAACATAAATATTGATTTTTGGGCCAAAAATTAGTTATTATTTTGCCTATAAAACAAAAATTAAGTAACGAAAAAATAATCCTATGACAAGTAATAGATAATGGTGTATAGAATAACCACAAAAAACTTCAAGGCAATCGGTTCATTGGTTTTCGAGAAATTTTGGATACCGATTTGAAAAAGTGGTTTTGAGAAAAATGCGTTTGAAAATTTGGGAGTGAATAAATCATGAAATTTGTCAAATTATATAGAATCATCGATGCCAGGCCCATATTGTAAGTCTTCTACGGTCGACGGAATGTTCATAGCTTCTAAATCCTCCACCTCGACCATCTAGGTGTATATCTCTCCTTAATGGGGCTAGGCTACTGTCAAGACTCGAAAATAAGGGTTATTTGAAATATTTAATTTCGAAGGAATAAGTGAGATGATTGAAAAATAGTTTAAACATTTATTTGTATGTACATTAAGAAAGTTGCGTACCAAATTACAGTAGAGCGTCGATTATCCGAATCAATTAAGACGGGGAAAAAAACGTTAATTCTTTCAATATGATAAAATATATATATTTAAAAAAACAATGAACATTAAGGTTCTGCCTTGTTGGACCAACAAATGTTCGATTTTTCATAATTTTTTGATGCGAAAAGTATTAAATATAGAATGTTGATATGTGGTATGTTGACTAAGCGGTCTTTATTGAACATCAAAATATTTTTTAAATTTTGACAAAACACGGTGGTGGGAGTGGGAGGAGCCACGTATGTCGATGCGCGGGCGATGACATTCTTCGCTTGCAGAAGTCCTAAGTCCCGGACAGGTGATCTGAAGCAAAAAAATCAAACATATTTTTACTTTGTACAATATTATCTATCAGTTGACCTAGAATCAAGAAGAAAAATTGAAAAATAAAAAAATTGTGAGGAAAAAACTGCGAAAATTTTTGGGAAAAAAACCAACTTCCGTCCGATTGCCCACAATTTTTTTATTTTTCAATTTTTCTTCTTGATTCTGGGTCAACTTATACACAATATTGTACAAGGTGAAAATATATTTGAATTTTTTTGCTTCAGATCACCTGTCCGGGACTTAGGACTTCCGCAAGCGAAGAATGTCATCGCCCGCGCACTGACATACGTGGCTCCTCCCACTCCAACCACCATGTTTTGTCACACTTTAAAAAATATTTTGATGTTCAATAAAGACTTAGCTTAGTCAACATACCAAAGATCAACATTCTATATTTAATATTTTTCGCATAAAAAATTCGTGAAAATCGAACATTTTTTGGCCCAACAAGGTAGAACCTTCCCTTAACCCCTTGACTGTGAGTGACACGCATGGGGGCAAAACAAGTCGTGCCATTTTTGTGTCATGACACGTATAGGGTCATTTGAAAAAACAACCTATTTCTACTGCATCGATTCCATTGTAATTTGGTACATCATGGTTTTTGGGGTCGCTGAATTTGAATTTGACATCAGATTTCCAAAATTCAAAATGGCGGATCCAATATGGCGGACGCAAATTCGAAAAATGGTTTGATTTCGACGAAAGTGAGTACCTCATGGTTTTCGGAGTCGCTGAATTCGAATTTGAAATCAGATTTCCAAAATTCAAAATGGCGGATCCAATATGGCGGACGCAAATTCGAAAAATGGTTTGATTTCGACGAAAGTGAGTACCTCATGGTTTTCGGAGTCGCTGAATTCGAATTTGAAATCAGATTTCCAAAATTCAAAATGGCGGATCCAATATGGCGGACGCAAATTCGAAAAATGGTTTGATTTCGACGAAAGTGAGTACCTCATGGTTTTCGGAGTCGCTGAATTCGAATTTGAAATCAGATTTCTGAAAGTCAAAATGGCGAATCCAATATGGCAGACGCAAATTCGAAAAATTGTTTCATTTCGACGAAAGTGAGTACCTCATGGTTTTCGGCGTCACTAATTTCGAATATGAAATCAGATTTTCAAAATTCAAAATGTAGTTGAATTTTAACAAACAATTGTATCTCTAGAAGTTTATGGTCGCGAATTTCGAATTTGGATCCTGACTCCAAGTATGTGAAGCTCGGATACAATATAATGAATAAAAATTTGGCAAATCATGTATGACAAACTATTCATAATAACAAATATAAAAGAATACTTTTTTGGCGTTATATCCCGCTCTTAGCCGAACCCAAAGTGACGAATCGAGGACGTGGCGGTTGTTGACTCCATTTTGTATTTTTTTTGTGCTTTTTTTAAAATTTTTTGTGCTTTTTGTATTTTTAATTTTTTGTGTTTTTTGTATTGTGTCCGCCATATTGAATCCGCCATTTTGGATTTTCAAAAACCGATTTCAGATTCGGATTCAGCGACCCCAAAAACCATAAGGTACTCACTTTCGTCGAAATGAAACCATTTTTCAAATTTGCGTCCGCCATATTGGATCCGCCATTTTGAATTTTAGATATCTGATATCAAATTCGAAGTCAGCGACCCCAAAAACCTTTAAACTGAGACTTTAAAGCATATCTATGAAATGTTTTTTCCAACACAAAAATGGCACGAAAATCTCATTTTCACCTCACTGTGAAAGGGTTAATACGTTAATAATACAAGTAAATTTTTGGTGAATTGAAAATAACCATTGTATCACTTAATGATATAGAACGAAGTTGAATATGTATTAAAAAATAATCGACATTCGTACATCTTTGAGTTCTTATCTATTTATTTTTTAAAAAGTCGACGATTTTCTTCTGTTTCACAACGGAAGCTCGTTTCTCTGCTGCCAAATCTCAACTGCTAGCGGGTAGTGAAGTGCGCGGGAGCGCCGACCGAGAATGTGGAGGGGACGTACAATAATGCGATGCTGCTTACGAAAAGTAGTATGATTCAAAGTTCTTACGGAAACTAGCATGATTATGCTTTCGCCACAGAAACTAGCACGTTTCCATACCGCTAAAAACCAGCATGATTCGGCTTTCGCCGCGAGAACTAGCATGTTTCGGCTGTCACCGTGAAAACTAGCTTGTTTGATTTTCACTGTAAAAACTAGTGTAAAAGGAGTAAGATTAAAACCTTAAGGATCCCATCGCTCGTACAATCTAACCAAAAAGAGTTTTCGTGAGAATTTAAAGTCCTTCGTGCTTATGTAAAAATCTGGAAAAATAAACCATTAGTATTTTTTTTAAATATGACAATTTTTTGCGTAATGACATTTTAATTTTATACTCGTTGCTTTTATTAACATTTTGATAATAATCATCAATCAAAATCGATAGTAGTAATTTCTACAAAAAAAAATAATATCCAAATCGTAAATATAATGAAATATTTATTGTGATTTTCTATTTAAAAAAATAACGTTATTGAAAATATCATTCAACGAATTTACTGTAATCTTACAGATCGTTATCGTCGAATATGTTTGAAAAATCTTGCTGATGTTCGATTGGAATTAGACCTCTGTCAAGCATGGCCTGTAAATCTTTTTTTCTTGGTGCAAGAGGCAATTTTTTATCTGACGTCTGTTTTAATTGGAACATTCGAACATTATCCATGTTTTTTTTTTTTTAAGATTTTCATCTCTCGTCCGTTTTGGCCAAGATCATATTTAACGTGGATTGTATCGACGTAAGGTTGAATGGATATTTCCCGAAGACTTGCAATTCTAATTGAAGTCCAATTAAAACATTTTGCGAGGTCTCGTAAATTTCCGATTGCGGTCAAATGAATTGGAGCAAAAAAATGGAGACAAGGCGTAAAAAAGCATGGAAGAAAAGTCGGAAACAATTCCAGTGTTACTGAAACATGTTAATTTTCGCGGTGAATATCGTAATCTGCATCTTTCGTGGTGAAAGCCGAAACGTGCTAGTTTTCGCTTTAAATATCGAAAGGTGCTAGTTTTCGTGGCGAAAACCGAAAATTGATAGTTTTCGTGTCGGGAGCCAAAACATGCTAGTTTTCGCGGTGATATCAAACGTTCTTGTTTTCGTAAAGTTCTTGAAACATGATACTTTCCGCAAGCAGCGTCGAATGTATACATCGTGCAACAATATATAGGCCGTAATCGTTCGAATGACTGAGCATTCGGATTAACAAAATTATTGTTCAGATAATTGATATTTTGGATAACCCAAATTGCCATTCGGATAATTGACGTTTCGGATAAACCAAATCGCCATTCCGATAATTGACGTATTGGATAATCGACGCTCTACTGTACATTGAAAATATTAATAATTGAGGAAGTTATAAACAATCTCGTGTAGGACCTTTGAACGTGAGGGACTCAACAGTGTGTTTGATTTTCGCCACCTGGTTGATCCGACAGAATAAAAAACGATTTTTTTTGCTCTAAATAGATAATATTGGCTAAGATTTAACCGAACGTTTTTTCGTCATCGTGTTATGTTCTTGAAAAAAAAAAGATTTTTTTTTCTTTCGTTTTTCAAAGGAAAAATGACATCGTTGATAAGAAATGAAAAAAAAAAAATGTTTAAGAAAAAGTCGGTCAAGACTAAACTGCTATTACCTTGACTGAGTTAACCAAATTTCAAGTAAATCCTTTCAGTAGGCGTCGATAAATCATGTACACTGTTTTGACGAACATAGTTTCAAGAAAAACGCGTTTAAGGAGGCAGATACCTTTAGGCGATGAAAAAATTGCTCATCTTTTTTAAAGGAAAGATTTCTTCACCATTTTTTAGACTTAGGGTAAGTTATATTCCTACTTTTGGCTGTTACATGTTATTTTTTAAACTAATCCTTCAAAAAGCGTCGGCGGGATTAATCTTAAAAAAACGAACGAGAATTTTTCTTTCATTAACACTCATACGCGGAATATCAACCAAGAAAAAGCGAGAAATGTTAAAAATCGATTAAATGGTACGCTTTAAGGGGTTATATACAGTCAGGACGCTTAAAATGAACGATTTTTCGAGAATTTTTCTTCACAAGACCTTTAAATCTATTAACGTAAAAATTTGTATACATATTATGGTAACATTTAACTGTATTTTAACGTTTTTTATTTGTAAAAATAATTATTTTGAAAGCTGCTATAGCTGATTTCCGGATGCACAGTTAAAAAAGGCGTCTTTCTCTGGACTGGATCATCTAAAATGAAAAAACCAAAAATATTTCGTTAATATAATGGATTATCCTGTAATTGATCGAAGGAATAAGCAAAATAATATTTTTTGACAAAATGGTGGCTTCTCAACAAAAAAATCGAATTTTGACAAAAATGTAGGCCTTAAATTGTTTATAAAATGGAAAATATTCATCGGTGAGAAAAAACCTTTGATTAATTACTAAAAAAATATACTTAAAAAGATTGTGTTAAAATTTGCGACTGATCGGTTCCGCCGTTTTTGAGAAATCATGCTCACCGACTTTAAAAACACAGTTTTGAGAAAAAAAAAACGCGTTTAAAGTTTCAAAAGCACTTTCGAATACTCTGACACGTCATTACAAATGTGCGTGTAGCTTCGAGAATATTCGCCCGGTTGACAAGACATTTTCTGTGTGGTTACTTAAATATATGTACATTACGATTTTATTTAACCGATTTTTCGAAAAGTTTTAATGTATATAACCCCTTAAAACAAAAAGATTGAAATTACCGAAAAAAATTGCTGCATTTTGCAATAAAAAAGACTTTTTTTTTTAATTTTCAAAAACATTTAGGGTCATGTTTTAGATAATGTTAGGAACATTTATACCAAATTTCATCAGAATCGGTCGATTAGTTTTTTAGCTATACGTCACACCAGTTTTCAAAATGCAGTTGAGAAGACCGTGCCATACACCCGCCATTTTTAAGGATTAATACCAAGAAAATACCATGTAATAGCCAAAAGTAGAAATAAAGCATAGCATAAGTTAAAAAAATTGAAATCATGAAAATCAGCAAATTTTTCTCCTCAAAGTACCCTCCTTAAAGTTTTCTTAGCAATTCTATACGGTAGGTTTCGGCGAGATCTCTTGTCGAGCAGTGTTGGTCTGGGTTGTTGAACGTGAGAAATACATATTATTATGTACACGATTACTGTAGTCTCGGAACGAATCGATTGCCTTGGAATTATTATTTCCGTGACTATCGCGTAGGTATCGATGAACGGATTTCTGGAGTTCAGCGACCCCCCAGAGCATTACACGTATCCGGTTGTATTTCCGAACAAAGATTGGCCTGAGAAAAACGACCCGGCCTTCATCGGCATCTTTTACAGCAAGTGTCGTATCGGAACGCTGAGACCCACGGATATCGACCAGCGGTATCCAGGTGTTTATTACAGGTAGGCTATCCTTGATGCTCTTTTACGCCCTCTTACGTGGCTTCGATTGTACCACGAAACAAACCCGGCCTTCAATCATCCTCTGCAACCGTGTTTACTACAAGCTTCTATTCAAATTGACTTTCTGTGAGATGCAAAACGAAAAATCGATATTTCACCGACTTCTAGACTATTTGGAGATCTAAAATTTTGCAAAAATGCATCCAAAAGGTGTCAATGCATGATTCAGCTTAAAAAAAATATCCATAACATTTTCAACTTTTCATGTAAAATTAGCTATATCTAATCATCCATATAAAATCTCACTAACACATATAAACAAATTCGTAGCCGACTGTGTTTGTATGTGAAAAGTTTACATGCAGCAATTAGTCGTAAGTTCAATCCCAATTACAGTCTTTGTTATTTTATACGAGCATTCCATGTTCCTAACGTGCTAACTCGTAAACTAGTAAACTACTAGTCACAACTAACTAGTAAAATCAATTAAAGACTAAAAAGTCGGAAATAATCTATATGTAATTTGTTTTAAACAAACTTTTATTTAATGTACTGATAAGTAGAAAATAATTTGGTTCATCGAGTCACCTATACGTGGCTATAAATAAAAGCTTGGTGCACTTAAAATTTAGACGTATAATCTTTAATTTACATAAATCCGTTAACATATCAACTGTATTTAATTTACTGTAAATCCTCAGATTTTTTAAATAAAAATCCTGAAACTGAGTATAAACGTGATAATAATTTATCTAATTACTATTGTGCCAAATTAAATACGGTTAATGAAACTGAATTGATTAAATTTATTAAACATTTAAAAAGTTGAGCCCCCCAAGCTTTTATTTAGAGTCACTTGGTGTCTTGGTAAAAACATTTTCTTCCACTTTTTAGTACATTAAGGGGTCTTCTCACTTTAGACGCTAAAAAGGCTATTTTTATGAAGTTTTTTTATAGGTTTATATTATAGATGTTGATATAAAAGTTGTTACACTTAATAAATAAACTTTCGAAACACATTAAAAAAATTTTTAAATGTATTTATGTAACCCAAACCAACTTTAAACGCGTTTTTCTCGAAAAACCTTTTTCGACGGCTTGTTGATAAAATCTTCGAAACTACTGAACCTATCCTTATAAAATTTGAACCACATATTCTTTACAACTATAGTCATAGCGCATATCAAGGATTTTTTTAAATTTTGATACTCACTATTTTTGCCAAAAACGGTGAAAAATACATTTTTTTGTTGCTGTTTCGAAAAATGTCCGCCATTTTATTATTTTTGCATATATCAAAATACGATTTTTGATATATGCAAAAATAATAAAATGGCGGACATTGGCATTGGGCAAAATGGCGGACATATGCGCGATAGCCATTAACATCTAAAATTTAGATGTTAATCTATAATCTAGATTAACAATCTAAAACCGTTTAATTTTTTTTGTTTCGAATGATCAATCTCCGTGATTTCATCAACAACGCAAACCTACAATTTTTTTAGGATATTTTTTCAACTACCATTTTCGTCTATAGTGACTTAGATAAATAATTTGTTCAAAATGTATTTCGAAAGTGTATTTATTAAGTGTAACAACTTTTATATCAATATCTATAATATAAACGTATCAAAAAAATTCATGAAAATAGCCTTTTTTAGGATAACAATAAAAGCTCGTTTTTTTGAAATATTTTTTTCTTCTCATTTCCTGCAGACAGGAGAGAGATCTGCAGAAACGAACCGACCAATTCGGCGTGGAAATGCGCGAACGCGTCAAGTGGGACATACGCGAGGGTGTCGTCGGCTCGGACTCCTTCGACCCGAAACACGCGGTCATCGTAACCTGGAAAAACATGTCTTTCGCCGGTGGTATCGACAATTCTCTGTACACGACCAACACCTTCCAATTGGTGCTCGCGACCGACGAGGTCTTCACTTACGCGATATTCAATTATCTCGATCTACAATGGACCACGCATACCGAGGCGAGCGGCGATACGACCCGGGGAGAAGGCGGCACGCCTGCTTTCGTAAGTTCATCAACGTTTCGTATTATAATATAATACCAGCTCTTCAACTTCGGAACTAATATGACCTGGACTGGAATAATACGAGGCACTAGAATTGTACAAATATGGGGATGGAGTTATCTGTGAACGAGCTCATTTTTGTGCAGATCGGTTTCAACGCGGGTAACGGCACGCAGAGCTACGAGTACGCGCCTTATTCCCAAGCATCGACCGTTCGTGACTTACCGAGCAGGGGTTGGGCGAACCGACACAGAGGTCGCCACATATTTCGCATAGATGAGAAAATAATGCTGGGCACTTGCAATAAGGATATCGGTCAGTGAAAAGAATTTCTTCTGATTTTGGAATTTTAATGACAATTGTAAAAAAAAAATATAAAATTGTGTCATTTTTTGGATGTTATTAAGGCGGAATTATTTTCAAGCAAACGATGAATGGTATTTTTTTATTAATACTTACAGTCAATATATATATATTTAAAAATTATACAGGGTGTCCTATTTTAATCTTACACCTGAATTTTCTCGAAAAATATTGCTCGGACGAACTATTGTGTGGAACAAAACTTCTAGGGATTGAAGGGGGACGTTTGAAAAAATTTTATTTGAGGAGCCAAAATTCAAAATGGCGGCGTTACAAAGGCTGACATGTTTTTTTTCAAACGGAAACATAACATTTTTTTATTGCCAAAAAATTTGTCAGCTGAAAACTAAAAACTTTTGTTGAAAAAATTTTTTGATAAAGTTCATAGTTTTCAAGTGAGAACATCATTTTCATGCCATCAGCCATGCAACCTCCTACGCTTTGGCTAACGCAAATGCCGGTGGTAGGGACAATTAGACTAAATGTCTCACGGCAAGCCGCTCAATGTTGTATTTTCGAATGTATGACCACTTGAACAAAAAAAGAATCAAATTTTTTTGTTGAACATTTTGGTTTTTTTTTTGTTTTTTTGTTTTCAAATTTGGACGATATTTCATGAGAAAATTTTGGAGGAAAATCGATGAAAAATAGTTTTTTTCCATTTTAATAGCGTTTGTGCCATTTTCAGGCCCAAAAACGTGTTTCTTTAAATCCTTGACGAACTTTCATCACGATGGGTAGAAAAACACACACACACACACACACACACACACACACACACACACACAAATCCTGGATACATCTGAAATAATTGAAAATGATGTTCTCACTTGAAAACTATGAACTTTGTCAAAAAAAATTTTCAACAAAAGTTTTTAGTTTTCAGCTGACAAATTTTTTGGCAATAAAAGAAAATTATGTTTCCGTTTGAAAAAAGCATGTCAGCTTTTGTAACGCCGCCATTTTGAATTTTGGCTCCTCAAATAAATTTTTTTCAAACGTCCCCCTTCAATCCCTAGAAGTTTTGTTCCACACAATATTTCGTCCGAGCAATATTTTTCGAGAAAATTCAGGTGTAAGATTAAAATTGGACACCCTGTATTATATATTTATAAAAATTTGTATATAGCCTTCCATATATATATATGTATATATATATATATATATACAAATTTTTGTACTCGAATCTAAAGTTGTTTGCGGTGTACGCCGCTTCCAAGAGAACACTCTGACGAAATTGCTGCTCTGCGGTTGACAGCGATTAAGCCATACGGTTCATTTGAAAAATAAAATATAAATATATTGAGAAACTAGACACATAGGTTTACAGCATCACGTAGGGGAATTTTGATATCTAAAAAAAAAATGGCGGACCCGCGAATTTTATTTTCGATTTTCATAGAAAATATTCATCGTTCATAAAAAAAATAGAAGGGGGCCTTTTATAAAAAAAAATCCCTACGTGGTGCCACAGAGACTGGATTTTCGAACAGTTTAAGACTTGGCGCATGCAAATCGGGTGAATATTTTTTTTAATATGTTGTCAACCAGGTTCAAAAACGTAGTTTCGAGAAAAACGCGTTCAAAGCCGCACATCTGCCGCTCGGCGCGGTCGTGCGCTGCGAACGGTTTCACATAAAATGCTGTATCTTCGACAATTTTACAAATTTCTTTAAAAAAATTGGTTACAGCATTTTTAACAACTGTATCTTTCAGAAAATTAAAAAAAATGACAATTTTTTTTACCGTGGTGTGGTGCCGCAATGGATACAGATTATGCTGTGTGACGCAGAAAAGAAATTATTTAATCTCTTTCTCTTTAAGTATTGTAATTAAATTTAAAAAAAAATATGCCAGATTTGATATTCTTACTCAAGCCTAACGACTGGCTTTGGAATAAACGATTGCTAAGACAATGCTCACAGCCGAGTTTTAAATCAAAACTTCATTTATCTGAAATATTTTCATTTCATTACATTTTGAAATATTTGAATTTCAAATATTTTTCTTTATAAGTCCTTAATGATGTATTTTTACCCTTCATTTCTGTTGAAAATCGTCGAATGGGTATGGAAACTCGTTTTTCGCGTTAGGCCGGCGTAATTTTGAGCTTTCGATGAAAAATCCATGATATTAGTAAATAGCGGCAAGTTTCCCATCCGACAGAGCCTTGAAATGGTGTTAAGGTCGAAAAAACGTTTTTTCGACTCTTTTGGCTACTTTTCTAGAATCGCCAACATCCCGAAATTTCAAATGGCCGTAGCGTTGGTTCTATTTGAGGGATATGGATTCATTGAGGGGGGGGGGGGAGGGGTGGAAAAGATTTTGATAGACTTAGAAAATGCCGCTGGACTCATATCGATATCTCAAATATTTTGCCAGAAATTCCATCTGAAAAATGGCCGAAAACAAGTCAAAGGGGTATGTATGGAAAAATTGGAAAAAAAAAGATTGTCCGGCGTTGAAATTCTGCCAAAAATCGCAAAAGTTTCGTAAATCCATAAATCAAATGTCATTGGGAAGAGAAAGCGATCATGAAGAAAACGACTACGAAGTGGAATTCCAGATCCAAACAGAAAGGAAATGAGCGGCGATGAGTGAAAACATTTTTTTTTGGCCAAGATGCAAACAATTTTATGATTCAACATTTTTTTATTACAAGATTAGTATGCTCTGTTTTGCCCCCTGAATGCGAATTCGCCACTCATTTCCCCCTCAATTCTCAATTTTCATCAAACATTGACAAAAGTCTATAAAAACGATTCTTTGCATTTTTCCGGCGTCATTTTGAGCTTGCGACAAAAACTCTGTGATATTCGTAATCGGGGAAAAAATTCTTATTAAATAGACCATTAAAATAGTTTTAGAGTCAGAAAATGAAATATTTCGACCTTTCTGGCCACTTCGGAATCGCCAAAGTCCCGGAACTTCAAACGGCAGTAGCGTCGGTTCTGTTTGACGGATATGGCTTCGTTCAGGGGGGGGGGGGGGGTGGGGGGTGAAAGGATTTTGATAGACTCGGAGAATGCCGTAGGATTCATCTCCATATCTCAATTAGTTTTTCCGGAAGGGCGACTTGAAAAATAGTCAAAAAAAAACGAAAAGGTATATGTATGGAAAAAATTGGCAAAAATTGAAAAATTTTTGCAAGTCCATGAATCAAACGGCATTCCAAAGGGAACACGATGACGAAAAGAATGCGCACAAAGCGGAGTTCCAAATCGGCATGGAAAATAAATGATCAATGATTCAGTAAAGCTACTTATTTTTGGCCGAGCTGGGAAAAAAGTTTAACTTTAAATATTTTTTTTACAACCCCATATCGATTTATTTGTACCCCCTGAATACGGATTCACCATTTATTATATCCAAAACCCAAAATTTTAATTAAAAATAGTTTAAAGAGTATGGAATGTTGTTTACCCCCTTAAGCTTGCTATCCGGCAAAAAATACGTAACCTAATTGTGCCCCCCCGTCAAATTATTCTCCGTTTTGTTCGTTTTAACGCACCTTTTTTAAATGCGTGATGAGAAAAAGAAAAAGAAAGCGGCGGTACATCCCTTAATTTTGGTTTTTCTCAATAGCTCAATAAAACATTCTCAGAGCCAAGGTATCGAAAGCGGAAAAAATCCGAATTTCTCTTAAATCAGACAAAAAATATACAAGTTCAGACAAAAAATATACAACCCCGACATTCGTTGGGAGACAGTGAAGAATTTATATATTTTTCAGCAGCTTCGAGTGGAATCAATAAAAGTACCGTCCATTTAAATAAAATCTATGCGTATCTAAAAAAGGATTTTCGAACTATACACGTATCATTTTTTCAAATATATTTTAAATTCACTAATCTTTGGATTAAAGCTGAAGGACAAAATAATTTCCTGCCGTTGAAAAAATGTATTAAATCTCTTTGAAAAAGTTAGCAAAATACCCCAACTAATAAAAAAATCTCGCCGAAAATATCGTTGTTTGTTTAACCTCATAAAAAAGTGGCTTACTTTAAAAATAAGGTAAGCCACAATCATTCTGATTCCTGATCGTTTTGCAATGGAAGAATTTTCGATACTGTTCCACTATAATCGCTTGACTGCCTTTGGGTAAAGCCGCAAAATCAGCCCTTGACGTGCTTCACTCTAAGGGATGGTTTCACCCCTTGGAAGAGTTTTTCTGCCGATAAAAAAAAACATGCATGTAATAGTCTTCAATGCTTCACCATATACATGAGTTTCAACAAATTCAAAGGCGGACGAGAATTTTTTTTTCTCGTTTGATTTATACGGAATATTCGGCCATTACGTTCAAAGTGAAAAACCTTCACATCTAATTACCATTAGAGTTGAAAAGTTCACATTTATTATTTAAGTTTGAATGGGTGATAGTTACATTTTTTTTCGACACCGTCCATTATTTTTCATTTTTCAGACGGCACGCATTTGCCGTTGGTATTCGCGCCCGAGAGTGGAAACATGCTGGGCGGAACAGTGGTAAACATAACCGGTCCCTGTTTCGAGCCGAATGACAAAGTGAGATGCAGATTCGACACCGAGGAGGTTTCCGGCACGGTGATAGACAGAAATCGAGCTATTTGCATTCAGCCGTTCGTCAAAGCCGAGGGATACATAAGATTCGCAATTGCGATCGGCAGCGGTAGATACAACTGGAAAGGAAAATTCTTCATTGGTAATTACGTTTTGAAATTTTGAGAAATACAATTTTTTCTCTGTACCGAACGAGTTTCTGATCGACGGTTTAGAGGGATATAATCGTGCTAATTCGAAAGTTGTACATTGCTTCCTTATTAACGGCGGGGTAAAGTTAATTCGGCGAAAAAAGGCATGTTTTTAAGATTTTTTTTTGGCGTAACGAATAGTGTTCTTTTATTGAAAAATTTACATACAATAAAGTAACATTTGAACAACATTCTCCTAAATATGCATTGCAAAATATTCAAAATTGAGCGAGTGAAAATTAAACCCCGGAGGCGCCTCGAAAAAAAGTTGGTTTGCGGTGTGCACCATAACTCGCAACAGAATCATCTGAAACAAAAAAAAATGCATTTGTTAAAGGAGATGTTTCTCGAGGTAATGACGGGAGGATTTTTTTTTTTCGATTTTTCGATTTTTCGTAGCACTTGGGAGCCAAAAACCCGATTTTCGCTAAAAAAATCGTTTAATTTGTTGTTAAAAATTAGTAATTATTTAAAAAAAAACAAAAAAGCTCTTGACAATACCTGGTGAATTATGTGAAGAAGTACTGTGCAAAATTTCAAAGCGATTGGTCCAGTAGATTTTGAGTTATCGTGCACACGGACTTCAAATATGACAAGTCTCAGAAAAACGGTTTGAAAAACGCAGAAGAGTTTGGTCGGCATGGAGCAATAGACGCTCAAATACTCATAACTTCGTCAATTTTATTCCGATCGACTTGAAATTTTAACACAATATTCTTGATATATTATGCATTCATTTAAAAAATGAAAAAAAAATGAAAAAAAATGTATATACTTTACCCCGCTCTTAATTCACTTCGCTGACGAAGCTTCCTCCCATGCTCATAGAGGAACCTTTACCAACAAGCTACTCGCTTGCTTTTTCATATTGCATTAACGGGAGGGTAAGGGTTTCAGCCTGAAGAAAAAAAAAACACTTTTTTGCGATTTTTTTCATCTATATGGATCGAGTAAATTTATTGAAACCTTTTGTACATTGTTAAGTGTCATTTCAAGAACATTCCGTGAAATTTGTACGCGAAAATATCCACAAACAAGCCGGTGACAAAGCTTTTCCAAGAACGCCTTTGGAAAAACACGATTTGCGGTGTTCACTGTATCTCAGCTAGAAATTATCTGAAATCAAGTACCATTAAAATTTAGTCAAAGTATCATCAAATCTTCCCCCCAACGGTCTTTGATAATTTTTTTTTCATTTCTACATTTTTGGTGGTCATGTAAAGTGAAAAGTGCTATTGTTCACGAAAAATTCCGCCATTTTGGGGGTGGAAAACCCCCTCAATGTAAAAAAATCTCAAACTAACCGTTGGGGGGAGGTATTTTATATGTAGAAAGTGTGCACCAAGTTTGAAATAAATCGGTCATGTAGTTTTCAACTAGCAGTGAACAGGGACTTTGAAAAAGTGGTTTCGAGAAAAACGCGGCACCGGCTTGTTTGTGGATATTTTCGCGTACAAATTTCAAGGAATGTTCTTGAAATGACACTTAACAATGTACAAAAGGTTTCAATAAATTTACTCTTTCCATATAGATGAAAAAAATTCGCAAAATTTTTTTTTACGCTGACATCCCTACCCTCACTTTAAGAATTGGCTCAATATTATCATACGGCAATATTACAATGATGTTTTATTAAATGATGAATTCTACCAATCAATCAAATCGGGTCCTATTTGCACTAATTTTTAAACAAGTTTTTTACAAGATGCTGTTTTTTCTCTTACATCTGCCTCAAGGCGGGATATACATTTACAGCGATCAAAAAATCGATTTATTTTATTTTTTTCTTTAAACGATAGAACTATATATGTCGAATATTTTGCAAAAGTTTCAAATCGAAATTCGGAAAACTCCAAACGTTACAGCCCGTCAACGCTGTGCCTCACCGCTCGGATTCGGAGCGGGCGTGAACTGCAAACGCGTTTTTCTCAAAACTGCATTATCGAAATTGGCGTGCAGGATTACTCAAAAACTATTAAGCCGATTAAGTTCAAACTTGGTGGAAATATTGATAATATACCTTCTACTTGACGAGAATTGTTTTTGAAAAATCTCGAAAAAAAAACTACTTTTTTGATCCACATTTTGCAGATATGTTGCGTGAAATGTTGATTTTTTTTTGTAAATGCGTGCCATTTTCTGAAATTTGCATTTTCTTTATTTTAATTACCGTCACATAGAAACTATACATGTTCTAACTGGAAAAATGTTTGAACTTTTTTGCAAATCAAAGTCTATGAGAAGGACTGCACGCCGATTCGCAACTCCCGCGGCGACCTTGCTGTAACACTTTGCCACAGCTCCGTCATTTTGATGATGAATTAATTTAAAAAAGTGATTTGTGTACTCAAATATACTATTAAAGTATACCTAAAGTTTGATAATTGTAGAATAATTATTTCTTAGTTTAAAAAACTCATCAATATTGCTTATTTTTTTCTTCTCTGGGTCTCACTTTCTTCTTTACAAATCGTGCACCTCGAATCCTTTCCCCCCCTCTTTCCTGCCCTTCCTATGTGTCCGCATCGTAATCTCGCTCACATTTCCTCATCCCTTCCCTTTACTCCCTTTTCCGACCAGTATTTCCATGGTCTTTTTTCGTTTTCCACAATATATTTGTATTTTTCATTATACGTTGATTTTCTTATTTTTTCCTCTTCCTTCAAATTTTCTTTTCTAAGTTTTCTAATCCTTATTCAATCCTTTCGTCTACTCTTTCTACTTCTTTGCCTTATCATTGTTATTATCTCTTCTATTCCCATATCCCTTGCAACTCTCTCTAAATCCTTTCCCCACTTTGACGGGATTCCGTTTGTACTTGCTGTCATTTCCTCAAATAAGCAGACTTTTGGCCATCTTGACTTTTCACATCCTAAGCATCTCTCTGATATACCTTAACGCTCTTTCCCTTATCATACATTCCATTGTAAGCATCCCCAGCTCTCTTCTCCAAACGTAGTTTGGAGTTGTTTTGTTCACTCCTAACGCCGTCTTACAGTACCTACTCTGTATTCTTTCGAAAACGCTTATTTCTTCCGTTCTCCATATCTCCACACCATAAATTGCAAATGATGAATTCTATTCTTTTTAACCTCAGAAACGCCGGCGTCAGCTACGGAAAAAATATTCTTCGAGACGAGAGCCGTGCACGAGCGGGATCCACGCGAAATCAAAATAACGTGGAACGCTTATAATTTGACGGCCAATCTGCAAGCCGGTGTTCAAGTGTCGCTGTGGGGCTACAGGGAAACTACGATAAGACCGGAATTGGAGTATATACAACTGCTCGAAGTAATCACCTTTTTTGTCGATTAAAAAAAAAACATGGCGAGAAATTGAGCTCAGAAAAAGTTATCTGTGTCACGATGAGCCGAAATCGTGCTTTTTGTTCTATACTATTTGTTATTTCTGATATATCGTTTGTGTATACTCGTAGATAGAAATAGATGGCATTTAAGGCCTTAGGCCACAGTAACGGGTATAAAATCATGTGCGAATTTAACATTTACTTTCGTATGAAAAAGTGGTTCAATCATAAAATTATTTACACACCGATTTAATATGAATATCAAGCAGTTAGAAAATATATATATATTTTTTTTTTCGATGTACAAAATGGCCGATTACTAATATTTTGTTTTATCTTTTTTTTAGGCGCTCCGCGGCGTGACATTTAGCATCCGCATTTTTTTACCTAGAACGAAGAACAAAAATTCTCGTTACTATACATTAGAATACCTAGAGAAGTACGTACGGAATTTAAACAATATTGTTTTATTCAAAAGTTGTAGATATTTGAACTTAAGAAATGAATTTTCAGTGAACAATTTCGTTATAACTGCTCATAAACTGCTCACAAAATGAAAAGTTTTCGATTAATTAGAAATTCCGTACGTACTTCTCTGCGAAATGCAATTGGGAACATAACTTTTAAATTTGAAGTAAATCGAGTGAAAATTGTTGAAGTTATTTGTCACGCCAATTGGAAAAAAGCTGTTTCCAGAAGTTTCGAGTAGTCGGCCATTTTGTAGAACGAAAAAAAAAATTCTAACAGCTTGATATTCATACTAAATAGATGTGTAATTAATTTTATGAGTGAAACACTTTGATATATGAAAAAAAATTGTTAAATTCGCACATGATTTCATACCCGTTACTGTGGCGTTCTATTCTAAGGCCTTAAAAGTATCTTCATTATCGACGGATGCTTTGCTACTTTGATTCAAAATTGACTCGCTATTCGTATTTCAGGAAAACAAAGCGAACGACGGCACCTACACAATTGTGCCAGCGGCCTACAGAAACTACGACAATCCTTACCACCTGGACATGCACTTCGGTTTCATCCAAATTAATTTAACGAAGCCATCCGAGTACTCGGGACTCGATATATCACCGTGAGTTTACCATATGTACAATAATTTATCGAAAAATGATAACTTCACGTTTTCACTGAAGGACTAAACAAACTCTTTTAAAAAGGCTAATTTTGAGAAGTTTATTTAACGAGTACAATGAAAGCAGCCAAAAATTGAATTGGAAAACTTTATTATACATAATTTTGAGTATATTAAACATTTTTTTGTATTTTTTCGATTGAAAATGGCGGCGTCAAAATCCAAGACCGCAGAGTACATCTCGTGCAAAGTGTTCCGCGGCCGGAAAGATTTCTCCTGTACTTTTCAACCAAGAACAAAAGACCAAAAAATCTTTAAAATATATACAAAAAGCTATGGAACTGCGTACGGAAATTAGAAAATACCTTTTTTTTCACTGATGCAGATTAAAATGAAAACTTTCATTGTTAAGCAAAAAATCACACGAGTAATTGTTTATAAGACTTTGTTTATAAGAATTGTTGTTTATAAGTTAATAACCAATCGCAAATTCTGTACGCAATTCCATGAAGAATGCATCTGATAAAATACATCGAAAATTTTAAGTGAATCCGTGCATATTTGGATGAGTTACGTTTTCGGTCGATTTAAAAAACATTTCGAAAAAAAACGCGTTCAATGTTTGAACTAACATTTAGCAATAGAGATTTTCGATTTACCTTTAATTTGCAATACCAGCCCAGCACATTTGGCGTTCCAAATTAAAATTGTCCTTTTCCGTTTGTTTTTTGAAATTTTTTAATCCTCGAGTGGTTTTATCCCCTAAGGAATCTTCATAATATATTACACACACACACACACACACACACACACACACACACACACACACACACACACACACACACACACACACACACACACGCACGCACGCACACGCACACACACACGCACGCACGCACGCACGCACGCACGCACGCACACACACACACACACACACACACACACACATACGCGTACGTACGTGCGTGCGTGCGTGCGTGCGTGTGTGTCACGTTATGGCGAAAAACCAATTGATCCAACGCTTACCCCACCAAACGATATTAAGGCGGGATATAGATTTACAACGATAAAAAAATCAATTTTTTTTTCTTCAAACGTTAGAACTATATATGTAGAATATTTTCCCAAAGTTTCAAAGAGTAATTCGAAAAACTTCAAACGTTACAGCCCGTCAACGTTGTGCCGCACCGCTCGGATTCGGAGCGGGCGTGAACTTCAAACGCGTTTTTCTGAAAATGGCATTATCGAAATTGGCGTGCAGGATATCTCAAAACA
Source organism: Ophion obscuratus (assembly GCA_964007375.1). Lineage (NCBI taxonomy): Eukaryota > Metazoa > Arthropoda > Insecta > Hymenoptera > Ichneumonidae > Ophion > Ophion obscuratus. The sequence goes on along the minus strand of OZ023322.1, from coordinate 17,612,248 downwards.
TGACGAGAATTGTTTTTGAAAAATTGGAAAAAAACTACTTTTTTAATCCACATTTTATAGAAATGTTGCGTAAAATGATGATTTTTTTTGTAAATGCGTGCCATTTTATTACATTTGCATTTTCTTCATTTTAATTACCGTCACATAGAAACTATACACGTTCCAACTGAAAAAATGTTTGACCGTTTTTGCAAATCAAAATCTACGGGAAGCTAGACTGCACGCCGATTCGCAACTCCCGCGGCGACCTTGCTGTAACACTCTGCCACAGTTCCGTCATTTTGATGATTAATTAATTTAAAAAAATGTTTTGTATACTTAAAAATACTATTAAAGTATACCTAAAGTTTGATGATTGTAGAATAAATTATATCTTAGTTTAAAAAATCCCTCAATATTGCTTATTTTTTTCCTGTTTAAATGTATATCCCACCTTAATAGGAGGAAAAAAATAATGCTAAATTAGAGCTCTAACTGAAATCTGTGAGGTAGAGCTCGACCATTTTTTACCCATTTCAGCTTGGCAGAGAAGATCCTAACAATCTTAAAACGCTTTATAAAATTGTTGTATCAGTATTTTGCACAAACAACTTCTATTTTTCGGACAGATTGCTCTGGAGCAAGCCAATACCCTTGGGATGGTACTTCGGGCCCCAGTGGGAGCGTATGTACGGTGCAAAGTGGCCGCACAAGCTTTGCGACAGGTGGATAATGAACGACAGATATTTGAAGAATTTCGCGGCCGAGGTGTCCCTCTGTCCCTGCATTCTCGAGCACGCCCTCAACGACAAAGGGCGCTTCTTGCCCGATTACGACTGCGACAAGGACTCGAATCCAGATTGCTACTACAATCGCGGTGCGATTCATTGCGTTAAAAGCGGAGCTCCGAAGTAATACTTCAACACTAATCATACACAATTGCTATTGTCAAGGAATCATCACAGCTGATTTTCGCGATTTTTTTTTTCGACTGTTAAAATACGCTGATAAGTCTAATTTTTTTATGTCAAATCAAAGCACTCATGAAAAACAGAAAATGAAAATTTTAAACGTTTATTTTTTTAAAAATATATTTGTTTAACGGTTGAAAATGTCTTCGAACAATAAGGAGTCCTCACGTAAATATCATCTGAAAAAAAACTTGTAAAAAGATTATTAATCATTACGAAAGCCGCTATCTTGCTATAGAGGTTTTTTAAAAATAAAAATTGACAAAATGGCGGCGGTTTGAAAACAAAGTATCGGATTTAGCCTAGTTTTCGACAGTTTTTCGTTAAAAAAAAGCTTTCGCTAGAAAGACAAGGATGGCGTGAAGAATTGTGTGTTAAAATTTGAGACGAATAGCTTGAAAACTCTTCCTTTGAGAGTGTACGTCGTTTTGAAAAACGACATTCCGAGAAAAAAGCGTTTAAAGTTTCCAGGTCTCACGCCGCTGCTCGAATCACTTTCTCCAACAAGGAACATCACTTTGGTGTCCTCCTCCGATTTCGTTGAAACTTTTTTATGTGGAAGAGTACCAAAAACTAAGAGACACGTATTTTTTTATCGGCGGAAAAACGGTTTTAAGGGGTGAAACGCAACCTAAAAAATGGGGATCTTTTTCGTTTTTCGTCGATAACGTTTCAACGTTGCGAGATATAAAAAAAAAATTCAAATTGCAACAACTTTTATTTTTTCGCGTACTATACATTGGAAATGAGAACGAAAACGTTATCGACCAAAAACGAAAAACATCCCCATTTTTGAGGGTGCGTTTCACCCCTTAAAACAGTTTTTCCGCCGATAAAAAAAAATACGTGTCTCTTAGTTTTTGATACTCTTGCACAAGAAAAAATTTCAACAAAATCGGCGGAGGACACTAAAGTGGTGTTCCTTGTGAGAAAAGCTGTAGCGACTGAAATTATTCGAATTTCGCCGAAATAATTAAGCAGCATGTTTATAACCGTCTATACTATCGGATAATGCAAAAAAAATCGATTTTTTTTTAAATTTTACACTGTGATGATCCCTTAAGGCGAATTTAACAATTTTTTCGTATGACAAAGTGATTCACGCATAAAATTAATTACGCATCTATTTAGTATGAATATCAAACTGTTAGAAAAAATATATATATTTTTTTTTATGTACAAAATGGCCGACTCCTAATTTTTTCTTTTGGTATCTTTTTTTTAGGCGCTCCGCTAGCGCTAGGGCTAGGCGCTAGCATCCACAATTTTTTACCTAGAACAAAAAACAAACATTCTCGTCAATCTACATTAGAATACCTAGAGAAGTACGTACGACATTAAAAAAATTGTATTTTATTCAAAAGTTGTAGGTATTTGAACTTAAGAAATTAATTTTCAGTGAAAAATTTCGTTATAACTGCTCATAAACTGTTCATAAAGTGAAAAGTTTTCGATTAATCAGAAATTCCGTACGTACTTCTCTGTGAAATGCAATTAGGAACATAACTTTTAAATTTGAAGTAAATCGAGTGAAAATTGTTGAAGTTATTCGTCACGCCAATTGGAAAAAAACTGTTTCGAGAAGTTTCGAGTAGTCGGCCATTATGTACACCGAAAAAAAAATATATATTTTTCTAACAGCTTGGTATTCATATTAAATAGATGTATAATTAATTTTATGAGTGAATCACTTTTTCATACGAAAGAAAATAGTTAAATTCGCAAATTAGCTGAATTATCAATGAACTCGTAACGAGACGAAAGAGCGAAAAAGTGTAGAATTTGAGTCGTTGAGAGTTAATTCGGTTCCGAATTGTTCGTGTGTCCGACAGTTTGGACGGTTCGGAGCAGCAGTGTTGCTACGACAAGAACGGCTATTTGATGCTGACGTACGATCAGCAATGGGGCTCGAGGCCTCACAGATCGCACAATTTGGGTTACCTGCCGTGGAACGAGGCGAACAAAGTGCCGAGTCTCTCGCACTGGTATCACGACATGATACCGATGTATCTATGTTGTTTGTGGCAAGAAGAACAGGCGGTAGGTTGCGAGACCTTCAGATTCGAGAGAAGACCGTCTCAGGATTGCGTGGCTTATCAGTCACCGGCGATCGCCACGGTGTTCGGTGATCCCCATGTCGTTACCTTCGACGGTTTGGAGTACACGTTCAACGGCAAGGGCGAATTCGTTCTCATCAGAGTCGATCACCCCAAGGACAAGCTCAACGTTCAGGCACGCTTCGAACAGATGCCCAGAAACTTTTACGGCGAAGTTCGAGCGACTCAGCTAACGTCAATTGCGGGTAAATGATCGAGTATTCGACTTAAGGGCTTGTATCTACCTAGAAGCCCGAAAAAATGCCCAAATTCCGATTTTTTTTGGACACGGTTCGTGAAAAAGAAGCTCATTTTTTAACACAAAGGTATATTTGTTTAGAGCCTTTGAAAAAAGATCACCGAAAAATACAGAGTAACAACGAAAACATGGCCACCAGCGGATGATGGTATTTTTTTTCGCGTGTCCATTTGAAATCTAAAAAGGGGCCGTCCATATATTACGTCATCGATTTTTGCTGATTTTCGACCCCCCCCCCCCCCTACAATCATCCTATCGTCATTTCCTAATGACCCCCCCCCCCTCTCGCAAAATTGACGTCATTACCAGTTTGGCAAAATTAAAACATTTGCGGATTTGAGAAAAATTGGGTAACATTAAAACATTTTGTTATAGAATCATCTTTTATTATTTTGTACTTTGGCAATGTTTATTAATATAATAATATTATTCTTCCCTATTCTTTAGTTTTCTTTGGATAGCTCCCACATTTTGTTATAGAATCATCTTTTATTATTTTGTACTTTGGCAATTTTCATTAATATAATAATATTATTCTTCCCTATTCTTTAGTTTTCTTTGGATAGCTCCCACGGAGTTTTCACCCATTCTTGCAAATCCTGGATCACGGGTAATATCTCCGTATCCTCCCCATATTCATTTCGGCTCGATCGAACTATTTTCATAGGTACGCTGTTATTTGAAGTTCTCGAATATAATGTAGACAAACCTTATGTAATAAATAAATAAATAATGAGTTCAATAATTAATACCATTAGGTACTTGCAAAATATTTTTCATCACTCATGCGGGGTAACCACTCTAGTTGTACAATATACTATTGTACATTTTGAAGTAACTGGTATCACAAGAATGACGTCAATTTCGAAACGCCCCCCCCCCCCTCCCAAATTTAGAATGACGTAATATATGGACGGCCCCAAATCAAACGGGTTTTTCGAGTTGACAATAAATACGAGTCGTTGACGATCGACGATTTTTTAAATAATTTCTTTAAGGCCTCAGACCGCAGTAACGGGTATAAAATCATGTGCGAATTTAACAATTTTTTTTTCGTATGAAGAATTGATTCACTCATAACATTAATTACACATCTATTTAGTATGAATGTCAAGCAGTTAGAAATTTTTTTTTTTTCGATGTACAAAATGGCCGACTACTAATATTTTCTTTTGTTATCCTTTTTAGGCGCTCCGCGGCGTGGCATTTAGCATCCACAATATTTTACCTAGAACAAAAAACAAAAATTCTCGTCAATCTACATTAGAATACCTAGAGAAGTACGTACGGAATTTAAAAAATATTGTTTTATTCAAAAGTTGTAGGTATTTGAACTTAAGAAGTGAATTTTCGGTGAAAAATTTCGCTATAAATGCTCATAAAATGAAAAGTTTTCGATTAATCAGAAATTCCGTACGTACTTCTCTGCGAAATGCAATTAGGAACATAACGTTTGAATTTGATTTGAATCGAGTGAAAATTGTTGAAGTTATTTGTCACGCCAATTGGAAAAAAACTGTTTCGAGAAGTTTCGAGTAGTCGGCCATTTTGTACATCGAAAAAGAAATCTAACAGCTTGATATTCATACTGAATAGATGTGTAATTAATTTTATGAGTGAATCACTTTTTCATACGAAAAAAAATGGTTAAATTCGCACATGATTTCATATCCGTTACTGGAGCCTAAGGCCTTAATTAACGTGGCGTAGAATTGAAACTCGAGCATACACAATCTATGAAAAAAGTCGTCATTTTTACGTTACTATTGAAAAATAAAGATCGATTTTACCAAAATGAGATCGTCAGCGATCTTTAAATGTTTCTCATCGTATCTCCTGTAAATTTGGCAACAATCCATCCAGTGGTTCTCGAGGTATCATGTCCACCGACTTTGCAAACAGTGTTTCGTGAAGTCGTAGCTTATTCAATTTTAGGAATATTTCAATGAAATTTTCAGGGAATATAGCTAAAAGGTCTACAATGAAAATGTTTTTGAATTTCTATTTAAACAAATATTAAAACAGAAACAAGCTCTCATTCAGTGTACTAAGACGTAAGAAATATTTTTTTTTTTCGAGTCACCTATATGTGACTATAAATAAAAGCTTGGGGCGCTCAACTTTTTTAATGTTTATTCAATTTGATCAATATTGTTTCATTAACCGTATTTAATTTGGCACAATAGTAATTAGAGACCAAATTATTATCATACGTTTATACTCAGGTTCAGGATTTTTATTTAAGAAATCTAAGGTTCTTTTACAGTCAATTAAATACAGTTCATATGTTAACGGATTTATGTAAATTAAAGATTATATGACTACATTTTGAGCGCCCCAAGCTTTTATTTATGAACATATATAGGTGACTTGGTTGAAAAAATTATTTTCTACTTCTTAGTACATTAACCCTTAATGGTCATACTGGGTGAAATATACCCCAGCCGTTTTTTGACCTGGAATACCTTCCAGAGAATTCGGGGAAATGGGACATTTTTTTGCATATTTAAAATCATACTTTTTGAAAATAAACGGCATAGTCTTGTAGAAAAGAGTTGACAGTACATTGCAGTATTTTTTTTAAGTTTTCAATAATTTATTACATTGCAAAATGGTTGGGGCGAATTTCACCCACAAAGACTTTTACGTAGTCTTTTCGAGGTGAGACTGACAAGGGGCCAATCACACCAAAAGAGCTTGTTTTTTATATAGAAATTATTTTCTACTTTTTAATATTTAATTGATTTTACTAGTTAATTGTTACTAGTAGTTTACTAGTTAACGAGTTTGTAGGTTAGAAGCATGGAATGCTTGTGAAATATAACAAAGACTGTAATTGGAATTGAACTTACAACTAATTGCTGCATACAAACTTTTCACAAAGAAACACAGTCGTCTACGAATTTGTTTCCATGGGTCAGTGAGATTTTACATGGATGATTTAAATATCGCTAATCTTACATGAAAAGTTGAAAATTTTATGGATATATTTTTGTTAACTTAATTCATTCATTGACACCTTTTAGGCGCATGTTTGCGAAATTTCAAAGCTCCAAGTAGTTGGGAAATGGGTGAAATGTCGATTTTCCGTTTTGCATCTCACAGAAAGTCAAGTTGAATAAAAGCTTGTAGAGATGCAATTTTTTTTAATCACTCAGGTTAATGTAGCCCATTGACGATCTCGCCGAATTTCCAGGAGAAAAATTGACCGCCAAGTACCGAAAATGCCTGTATTGCTTTTATTACGTAGCTCGAGGAAATAATTCAGCGACGATAGAAGTTCGAGTGCGACCGCCGTATGCCCAATGGCGCTACCGCATGGACGTGTTCGCCGATGGACAGCGCGTCTACTTCGACAGACCTTCGTTGAAGTTTCAACACTTCCCCGGTGTCCTCGTCTACACGCCGACATACATTCTCAATCAGAGCGAGGTCATCATAATGTTCGACACCGGCGCCGGTGTCGAGGTCGTCGAGAATAAAGGCTTCATGACAGTCAGAACTTATTTACCGTGGTCTTATATGGTGAGCTTTATTATTGTCCATTTTCGCATTTAATTGTAAAAAACATTTATTCTCTCCTATTAATATAATTTGTTTTCTGCATACGTTCGATGGCTGAATTCTGGCGCATTTGATATTTCTCGATGCCATACTACGCTCGTCGACAATAAAATTCCAATTCGCAGTTTTCCTGAGAAATAAGAAAAAATCTCCAGAGCGTCGATAAAATCGTTTTGGATTTTTATTTCTATAGATTGCAATTTTTCGTGTGCAGTTTTTAATTCTCAACGACCAACATAAAAAAAATATACCACAATGATTCAGAAAACTGATATTTTTTGTTCACTCGCAGAATAAAACGAGAGGATTATTGGGCAATTGGAGCAACGACATACTGGACGACTTCACGAATCCGGACGGCAGCATAGCCGCACTGGGCAATTTGAATAATTTCGAGAGGGTCCACAAGGACTTTGCGATAAATTGGCTACTCGAGGACAACGAGGACGATCTCAAGGGTGGAGCGTTGTTCACACGTGAATTCGGCAGAACGGCCAGCCACTTTGCGAATAAAAGTTTCGTGCCCGAGTATCGCAGGAATCCGAACGATATTTTACCGGCTAATCGGTACGACGATCATTCTCATCGAAAGAACGAGAAAAAACCGGAACCGGCTGAGAAAAAAAAATCGAATATATCCGAGAAACCTGTGATCGACGATGTTTTCCATTCGTTTTTACAGATCGTTAGACATCAATCGGGCAAAGGAACTTTGCGGTGAGAACTATCAGTGCCAGTACGACTACGCGTTGACTCTCAATCGCGATGTGGCTCACTTCACCAAAAACTATTACGACACGTACACGCAAATCAAATCTATGAATTCGAAACGAGGTGAGTTTCAGGGCTTGTATATCTTTAAATGGCCGAAATACGAGGCTTTTTAAAAAGATTTTTGGTTAAAATACTAATAAAGCAATTAAAATTAGGTTTGCAGGGTTTATTTCACGTATCTGTAGGTGCTCGAATGAATGTTTTGCTTTCCAAAAACTACAAAATGGCCGACCAGGGGCCGCTAGAAAGAGAACGCCTTTTTTAAGGCCCTCCACGGGCGGACTCGTTGGAGACGCGCATAAGCTCCCAGAATTAAAAATAATTTTGTTTAGTAATCTACGTGAGTTTTGCTAGCGAAGTACGCACGATTATTACAAAATATTGATTTTTGCAATTTCGGCACCATTTTCAGAAAAAAATGTCGCATTTTCGACTGAAAAACGGCCTCAATTTGCTTATGAAAAGCATAGTTGTTAATCGATCGTAAAAATCATGTGTACTTTGCTGGAAAATCTATCTAAGCAGCTACGGTTGAAATTTGAAGTCCATCGGTTGAAAATTTTAGGAGCTACGAGTCCGCCCGATTTTTAAAACATGGCTTCATTAAAAACGCTTTTTTAGTTCCACAACCATTTTTTTTCAGACCAGAGCATTATTGGGATGTTTATACATAATTTAAACCAAGTTTTAATAACGGTACGTTTTTTTACAGGTATATAAAGCCTAAAGCCTTAGGCCTCTCTAGAGACCGAAAAAATATGCTTTTTGGGGATTTTTTTCTCAGAAAAACTACAAAATAAATCGAGATTACAAAAAAGGGTGTTTACCATACATATGAGTGACTGTATACAATAATTTTTTTGAAGCGATTCATTTCAAAATGGCGACTGTGCAGCGTTTTTGCGATGACGTCTCCGTTTTCCAGGATCCACGGCCGGACAAACAGCTCCTGTAATTTTTTAATTAAAATGAGCCAATTAATTTTTTTCCATTATATATAGGGTGATTTTTTTATCTTGAGACTGCTGAATATCTCGAAAAATAAGCCTTATACGATAAAAATGTTCCAAATAAACCTTCAATAGTTTCCAAGGGGCAATTTAATTCTACAGAAATTAACCGCCTGCCGGTCCCCTGGGGGTGGGACGGGGGGGACTTTGAAATCTTAAATGGGAACCCTACTTTTCATTACAGATTCGAGTTATACATAAAAAAATACGTAACTTTTGTCTGAACTTTTTTTTAAATTCGGGATAGATGGCGCTGCACTCGGTGAAGATTGGGCAACCTTCCTTTTCTTCAAGGGAAATCCCCTATGTTTTATTGCATAATGGAGCTACGTCGAAGAAAAGTAACTTTCGTCGGAAACATGTTTTTTTTTAATTATCGTAAATATCTACTATAATTTCGTATCCGTTCTTAGCTTTACCCAGGATTAAGGACGTCGACCTGACGGAAATTTAATCCCTTTGGGGTGCTTCATTATTGTGAGTCCCCTTGCCTCTCACATTCGGGGTGTTTGATTATCGTGAGTCCCCTTGCCTCTCACCATTTAATTCAATAAGTGTTCAAACTGATGACCTTCAACTTCGATGCATTTATTGATCCGTACGCCGAATGATTGTACACAACTCAAAAGTTTGTTCGCCTTAATGTTTGCGCATGCATTTCTGATTCGTCCAATCATGTTTTCACGAGTTGTTGGCACTTGTTGATAAACTACAGTTTTTAATAGACCCAACAAAAAATATCTGGCGATGTAAGGTCTGGCGATCTGGGAGGCCAATGTATCGTTCCGCCTCTACCAATCCAGCGCCATCTATCCCGAAAAAAAGAAGTTCAGACAAAGGTTACGTGTTTTTTTAATGTATAAACTGAATCTGTAATGAAAAGTAGGGGTTCCCATTTAAGATTTCAAAGTTCTCTCCCGCCCCAACCCCAGGAGGGGCGGCAGGCGGTTCATTTCTTCGGGATTGAATTGCCCCTTGGAAACTATTGAAGGTTTATTTGGGACATTTTTGGCATATAAGGCTTATTTTTCTAGATATTTAGCAGTCTCAAGATAAAAAATCACCCTGTATAATAACTGCTATAGAAGTACGTAGGATTTTTTCGATATATTCATTTTTGGCCAAATGGCGCACTTCTAAAGTGAAATGTGAAAAATTTGTCTAAAAAATCGTCAGATAATTGTTAATAACAAATGAACTATGGGGCCGTCCATATATTACGTCATTCTAAATTTGGGGGGGGGGGGGAGGTTCGTCTCCGGATGACGGTAAATGATGGATGAGGGGGGGGGGGGCGTTTCGAAATTGACGTCATTCTTGTGATACCAGTTAATTCAAAATGTACAATAGTATATTGTACAACTAGAGTGGTTTCCCCGCATGAGTGATGAAAAATATTTTGCAAGTACCTAATGGTATTAATTATTGAACTCATTATTTATTTATTTATTACATAAGGTTTGTCTACATTATATTCGAGAACTTCAAATAACAGCGTACCCATGGAAATAGTTCGATCGAGCGAAAATGAATATGGGGAGGATACGGAGATATTACCCGTGACCCAGGATTTGCAAAAATGGGTGAAAACTCCGTAGGAGCTATCCAAAGAAAACTAAAGAATAGGGAAGAATAATATTATTATATTAATGAAAATTGCCAAAGTACAAAATAATAAAAGATGATTCTATAAAAAAATGTGGGAGCTATCCAAAGAAAACTAAAGAATAGGGAAGAATAATATTATTATATTAATAAACATTGCCAAAGTACAAAATAATAAAAGATGATTCTATAACAAAATGTTTTAATGTTACCCAATTTTTCTCAAATCCGCAAATGTTTTAATTTTGCCAAACTGGTAATGACGTCAGTTTTGCGAGAGGGGGGGGGGGGGGGGTCATTAGGAAATGACGATAGGATGATTGTAGGGAGGGGGGGGGGGTCGAAAATCAGCAAAAATCGATGACGTAATATATGGACGGCCCCTATGCAATATAGAAAAAAAAATCCTACGTACTTCCATAGACAATGTATTTTTCCAGATATATTCAACATTTCAAGAGAATCGGTTGAAAATTGTCCGAGTTATGTTACCGGCGTTATGTTAAACGCGTTTGAAGTTTTGAGTAGCTCGCTGCGAACCAGGCGGCCTTGTACTAAAATTCGAAAACCGAGTACTTGGAGATTTTTCCCGGCCGTAATAATCTTTTGGGACATCATTTTTGTGGTCCTAGGGGACCATTAAAAAAAAATCGATTTTTCAAAAATTCTAGAGTGGCCTAACCCCTTAAGAGAAGAGAAATAAATTTTACACAAAGACCGTTGACTACAGTGAAATCGTTATTGCTCTCTCGCAAAATGATCTCACACGTCCAGTTTGAACTCAAGCTTAAATTAGAGTCCAACCAAGCCCAAACAAGTTCCATCTTCAACTCAAATCTATTGAGAAGTTAGATTGACGCTTTTTCTATTTCTGTCAAAGAGTACTCAAAATTGCAATCAACCGTTTTCCGTGTGTTCAGTAACAACCTGCGGAATTCTGGAAACTCCGCGATTCGGGCGCAAGAGTAACTTTCTCTTCGTGCCCGGGACGAAGGTCACATTTGAGTGCAATCAGGACTTCGTACTGATCGGCGATCAGAGAAGGACCTGCATGCCCGAGGGTCGATGGGACCCACCCGAGTACGGCTACACGGAATGCCTTCGTAAGTATACTCGTGTGTTAAACACATACCGTTTGGTGCCTTTTTCCAACAATAGTTTTCATAAATATATATATGTTGCAGTTTAAACGCGTTTTACCTAGTAAAAAGTAGTTCTGACTGAACGCCTTTGTTCCAACTAGTTGTTTCTGGTAAAAACTAGAATTTATGTTCGGAAACCCAAACTTTGATTTCATTTGGAAACAGTTTTAATCGATGCATTTCGTTAGAACTAGCTTTTTTCTAGTTGAGACGAATTATAAATAACATTTAAATATATTGATCAGTAAATTCTAGTTTTCGTTAGGAAAAACTAGTTGGTAAGAACTAGTCGGTAAGAACTAGTTTTTACTAGGGAAAACGCGTTTAAGGACGGAAGCCACGCCAGCTCTTCAAAAAAGGCTATTTTTCAGAATTTTTGAACAAGTACAATTAAAGCGGTAAAAAAAATTGAATTGGAAAACTTTATTATACATAGTTTTAAGGTATTCCTTTCGCAGAGGGCCGTATTTTTTGGGGGCATAAGCAAGGTCCTTCTGAAGCATCGATAAATTACAATGGCGCTTAATAAAAAATAAGTTACAATCGATTATTATACACAACGATAAACTGAAATCAAACATTTCGCGCAAATTTAGTAGATTTCGATATTTTTACATTTTTTTAAACGGCACGGTCACGAAAATTCTTCTGCTAGTCACATTTTTCCAAGTTTTATCATTAACAATTCCTTTAATCATTCGATGACCCTCTGTTTTTATTGTCTTTATGGAATCATTCGTTTTTTACACACATGAGCAGTTTATATCAGGCAGCTAGAGTTATTTAGTGGATAAATTATCAGATATAAATGTGGCCAGCGTGATGTCTTCATAAAGCGCCGTATGAATAGCCAATTTTTAGAGTCTTAAGGTGAGGGTAGGGGTTTCAAAGTGAAAAAAACACTTCTTTGCGAATCTTTTTCATCTATATGGATAGAGTAAATTTATTGAAACCTTTTATACATTGTTAAGGGTCATTTCAAGGACATTCCGTGAAATTTGTACGCGAAAATACAAGCCGGTGACAAAGCTTTTCCAAGAACGCCTTTGGAAAAACGCGATTTGCGGTGTTCACTGTATCTCAGCTAGAAATTATCTGAAATCAAGTACCATTAAAATTTCGTCAAAGTATTATCAAATCTTCCCCCCAACGGTCTTTGATAATTTTTTTTTCATTTCTAAATTTTTGGTCGTCATGTAAAGTGAAAAGTGCTATTTTTCACGAAAAATTCCGCCATTGTGGGGGCGGAAAACCCCCTCAATGTAAAAAAAATCTCAAACCTACCGTTGGGGGGAGGTATTTTATATGTGGAAAGTGTGTACCAAGTTTGAAATAAATCGGTCATGTAATTTTCAAATAGCAGTGAACAAGGACTTTGAAAAAGTGGTTTCGAGAAAAACGCCGCACCGGCTTGTTTATGGATATTTTCGAGTACAAATTTTACGGAATGTTCTTGAAATGATACTTAACAATGTAAAAAAAGTTTCAATACATTTACTCTATCCATAGAGATGAAAAAAAAAAAATCGCAAAAAAGTGTTTTTTTTTCACGCTGAAACCCCTACCCTCCCCTTAATTTTTCGTTAAAAGTTCGGTAACTTGGCTTGAAATTTTACCAGTATACTGAGATATATTTTTACTTGATTATAGACGAAAATCAGTTAATTGTTAAATATTTGGGTTCGAGAAAGGAATACCTTAAGCGTACGAAAAAGTGTTCTTTGTAATTTTTCACTCGAAAATAAAGTTCAAGACTGCCGAGTACCTTTTGTGCAGTGTTTCGCAGCCGGAAATATTTCTCCTCCGTTTCAAGAACAAAAACTAAGAAAATCTTTAAAGTATATACAAAAACTACCTCCTAGAACAAAAACTAAGAAAATCTTTAAAGTATATACAAAAAGCTCAGACGTGCGTACGGAAATTAGAAAAAACCTTTTTTTTTAAGTAGTGCAGATTTGAATGAAAACTTTGATGTTTGAGAAAAAATTCCACGAGGAATTGTTTATAAAAAGAAAAGTTAATAACCAATCGCAGATTCCGTACGCAGTTCCTTGAAGAATGCATCTGAGAACATACTTTGAACATTTCATGTGAATCGTTGCATATTTGGCTGAGTTACGTTTCCGGCCGATTAAAAAAATATTTCGAGAAAAACCGCACCGTACATTTGGCCTTCCAAATTATTGGGATGTTGAATAAGTTCCCGCTGTTTTTTTTTCGTGAAAATGAATGCTTTATTTGTAAAAAATCATTCCTCATGCTTTCAAACGTTTCGAAACTGTTGTGTGATCAACTCCTAATGATTCTGCAAGTTCAGCTAGCGTCTAACATGAGTTTTCGTGTAGTTATGCCTCCAATTCACCACATGAAAATAATTATTTTTGAAGCGTGTAAACCAATCTCTGCATGTACTTTCCAACAGAGCATGGTCGCCGTAAGTCTCACCAAGAATTCTGTGGGCTTCGACTACACTTTTTTAAGATAAAGTAGTGCAATAAACTTCCCCGTACATACTCTTGTCTTGGCACGAAATTTCACATATTTAACACTATAAAAACAAAGTTGTTTTCACTTCAACGAAATAACATACACTGAATTGCAAACTTGCTTGTAGGACTTCTCTACAGATGCGTTACCATCTTAAATTACACACACGCTGTTCTGGTAACGTAATCTGTAGGAAAACAACGAGAACTTATTCAACGCCTAATAGCATTGTCTTCTTATCTTTTTTCTGAAAATTTGAAAATCCTCGAGTGGCTTTACTTGAGTTACTTAAGTGACTTTACTCAAGTAACTTAAGTAACTTAAGTGGATTTACTTAAGTAACTTAAGGGGAGGTACCTGAGTAAACGGCGAGAAAAACAGGTAAACTTCGGGAATTTTTATCTCTAAAACTAATGTTTCGATTGGATCCAGGTTTTTTTTTATTGGAAAATGCACGAGTAAAAATGAATCTATATAATCATATATAATTGTATATTAATTGATCATATACAATTGTATACAAAAATTGGCCCGATACAATTGTATATATTTGTATATAAACGTATACAATTGTATATGATCAATTAATATACAACTATATATGTTTATATATAAACATATATAATTGTATATTCATTGATCATATACAATTATATATACTAATATACACCCGAGTAAAAATGAATATATATAATCATATATAATTGTTTATTAGTTGATCATATACAATTGTATACAAATATATATAATTCTATCGGGCCAATTTTTGTATACAATTATATATGATTATATATATGAATGTATAGAATCATATACAATTATATATAAACCTACATAAATATATATGATTGTATATCATTTTTATATAATTGTATCTATATACAATCATTTTTACTCGGGTCATATACAGTCATATACAATTTTATATACCGTAAATAAAATCATCACGTATATATACAATTATATACAACACTATATTGAATTATATATAACTGTATATAATATTATATCTAATTATACAGGGTGTCCCAAAACTCAACGATAATCTGAGACCGGATGAAAGGCCAAGTTATACCTGTTCTGGGAAAAATACAAAAAAAAATCCATATCACTCAGTTCAGCGATAATAGACATTTTAAAAAAAAGTTGAAATTCGACACCCTTGGTCGCATTCTCAAGTCCTGTGATCACCAATGTCACAATTTCGCTGTGATTTTTTTAATTTCGTGATCTTCATTAACGATGCTATTAATCGCAACTACAAATTAATGCAAAAAACATTGTTAATTTAATAAAATAAGTTAAGTTTTAGTGAGTCATGGTTTACAAAAATATTGTTACTTAACTTTGACACTTCATTTTGAAAAAAAATGCTATTTTAAAGAAAATGAAATTTTCAAATTGAGCTCATTTTGAACAACTCAACATTAGGAATTTTTGTTACTAAAATTTGTTATTTTTTGTTTCTGGTCTGAAATAAAATTATTATTTTTAGTAAAGAGGTAATTGGGTCAGTTAATAACCAATTTTTATTGTAAAAAACATATGTTTTTTACAATATGTTTTTTCAAATTTTTCTTCAATTCTTCAATTATGTTTCAATTCTTCAATTATGTTTCAAATTTTTCTTCAATTCTTCAATTATGTTTATTCAAATTTTAGTAACAAAAATTCTTAATGTTGAGTTGTTCAAAATGAGCTCAATTTGAAAAAAATAAGAACTAAAATTTTTAATGGCAAGAAAAGTGGCTTTGTGTTGCATCATTTTGAAGTCTTGATTAAATGCGCCATCTTTTGAAATAACTTGCCAAGGGTAGTGTAGTACAATTTTTTTCCAAAATGAAGTGTCAAAGTTAAGTAACAATGTTTTTGTGAACCATGACTCACTAAAACTTAACTTATTTTATTAAATTAACAATGTTTTTTGCATTAATTTGTAGTTGCGATTAATAGCATCGTTAATGAAGATCACGAAATTAAAAAAAACACAGCGAAATTGTGACATTGGTGATCACAGGACTTGAAAATGCGACCAAGGGTGTCGAATTTCAACTTTTTTTTTAAATGTCTATTATCGCTGAACTGAGTGATATGGATTTTTTTTTGTATTTTTCAGAACAGGTATAACTTGGCCTTTCATCCGGTCTCAGATTATCGTTGAGTTTTGGGACACCCTGTATAAACTCCGTATCAAAATAGTATCTCCATATATCATTATATACAGAACGATATATAATTTTATCAAATCAAATTTGATGGAAGTACATTTATATCGGATTATATATACGAATGTATAGAATCATATACAATTATATATAAACCTATATAAATATATATGATTGTATATCATTTTTATATAATCGTATCTAAGTATATACAATCATTTTTACTCGGGTGTATGCATTGAGGTATGTTTAGGAATTTTTTAAAATAAATTCGTTGACTGGAAACGATTCAAACGCGATTATCTCGAAACATAGTTTTCAAAGTCGGTGCCAGATGTATCTCGAAAACGGCTTGTCCGATTTTGTCCAAATTTGGATACAATATTCTTCCATAGTTTTTCTCGTTTGCCACGTAGGGGTTTTTCATTTGATTCAACCATTGTTTTTTAATGCAATGTGTATGTAACCCAAATCGTCGGAAATTGCGAACGAAAAACGAATGTTAAATTAAAACGGTCGAAATTCCGTTAAAAATACAATTTTCAAAAGAATCCCACGTGGCGAACAAGAAAAACTATCAAAGAATATTGTATCCAAATTTGGACAAAATCGGACAAGCCGTTTTCGAGATACATCTGCCACCGACTTTGAAAACTATGTTTCGAGATAATAGCGTTTGAATCGCTTCCAATCAGCGAATTTATTTTTTTTTAATTCCTAAACATACGTCAATGTACATATTTTACAATTTCAAAAAACCCGGGTCCGATAAAAACATTAGTTCTTCAGATAAAAATTCCCGAAGTTTACCTGTTTTTCTCGCCGTTTACTCAGGTACCTCCCCTTAAGTGGTTTTACTTAAGTACGTTAAGTGGTTTTACTCAAGGAACTTAAGTGACTCTACTCAAGTAACATAAGTGGCTTTACTTAAGTAACTTAAGTGGCTTTGCTTAAGTAACTGAAGTGGCTTTGCTTAAGTAACTTAAGTGGCTTTGCTTAAGTAACTTAAGTGGATTTGCTTAAGTAACTTAAGTGGTTTACTTAAGTAACTTAAGTGGCTTTGCTTAAGTAACTTAAGTGGCTTTGCTTAAGTAACTTAAGTGACTTTGCTTAATTAACTTAAGTGGCTTTACTTAAGTAACTCAAGTGGCGTTACTTAAGTAACTTAAGTTTACTTAAACTCTACCACATATTACATTGAAAATGCACTGTCAAATTTGCATTGAAACATTTCGTCCACCATTATCTACAATTTATATCGTTGTTCACAATGGCCGATTGATGGTGAAATTTCAGTCGAGATTGGCAAAAATATAAGGCAACGTTTGACAAACAGTATTGCACGAATATATACACAGGTCACAGCGAGTATTCGCAGCGTACAGCTTGGACAACGATGGGTATAATATGTGCGGTATTATTGCCGTTGCTGCTGCTCATCGCTTTCGGATACGTTTGCATGAGAAATAATAATAAGAGAAATAAGGGCGAGGGTTCGGCGAGATCGTGGCGTTTCTCGGATCGTGGCTCGGGTTACGATAACGACCCGGGTGGTCTTTCGCGACAAGCGACACCCCTGAAGTCTTACGAGCGAACGATATCGCCGGCGAGCGACGCGACGACGGCGACGATGACGAGCGGTGGCGGTGGCACGAAAAAGCGCCGCACTTACGACAAAGTTTATCGTACACACGAGCCACTTCCGGATCGTCCGAACAGCTATTTCGAGGAAAAAGATTGGGATTTGAAAGAGCCGAACTCGCCAAGCGGCTCGGACACGACGGACTCGTTGAGAAAAGCCGGGAGTGTGAGCAAAGAGAGCGATGTCTGAGTTATCGATCGAAGAAATTGATTTCTATCTTGCTTGCTCCTAAAGGAAGTCAAAATTGACATAAAAAACATTTACTGATAAGTTAATATTTGATTGATTGAGGGGCTAAGCTACTGTGACGAATCGAAAATCAGGGTTACTTAAAAAAATTGATTTTGAAGGAATACCTCGAAATAGGGTTACTTTGAACAGGTTTCGAAAGTTTTTTTTAACATCCTAAATTCCAACTTTTTTGCTCCAATAGAGCAATGTGTCCTTTGGATAACATTTGTATGAGACAGCCAAGCCCCCATCACAATTACATATATTTTTTTAAACTGCCAAAGTAACCTCGAGTGTGGGGTTTCTTTGACAAGGCATTGAAATGCAACTTATGTCGAAGATTAAGTGTTACTTGACATTATTTTGATAAAAAAATCAATATTTTATGCATTATACATGGAATTTAATTTAAAACAACGATTTTTTACAATCAAATTGTCAACGTTATCAAGGAAACATTTTACATAAAAATATCAAGTGCATAGGGTACTATTATAGGCACTTAATCAGTCTTATAATTATCATTGAGATGAAAATCAACTTGAGCAACATTATAATAAACTTGGACAACAAATTTGAGCAATAGAAAAAGTGTCCTGCGCACACATTTAAACCGTATTTTGCTGCTCTATTGAAGCAACCCCAAAAACTGCCAAAGTTACCCTCAATGTCAATTTAACCCTGTTTTATGGTAAGGCGTTAAAAAAATCGTTCGGACATTTATTTGTATGTACATCAACAAAGTTGTGTACTAAATTTTATAAAGAAATAGTAACAATTGAAGAAGTTGTAGACAATCTCGCGAAGGACCTCAACGGTGTACTCGATTTTGGTTACTCGGTTGAACTGAAACGAAAACGAGTTTTTTTTTTCTCAAAATAGATAATATTGTCTAAGCTTTGACCGAGCTTTTTTCTTATCGTGTTTCAATCATCAAAAAAAGTCTTGAATTTTTTTTCCGATTCTTTTAATCGAAAAATGACATTATTTTAATGACTAATGAAAAAAGAATGTTAAGAAGAAAAACGTCGGTCGAGACTAAACTACTATTACACTGAATCAGTGTACAAAACTTCAGGTCAATCTGGTCATTAGATATCGCCAAAGCGTGTACACCGTTTTAAAAAACATAGTTTCAAGAAAAAACGAGTTTGAGGGAGGTTTCTACTTTGCAGAGTGGGCCGTAATTTTATTTATAAATACGAATACGAATTTATTCACATCGTGATTTTCATGTGAATATAAATCCAAATTTATTCATACTTACAATAAGTGAAGCACGAATAAATTTGTATTTATATTCACATGAAAATCACGATGTGAATGAAAATTCGTATTCGTATTTATAAATAGAATTACGCCCAACTCTGCTACTTTATGGGGCCAAAAAATCTTCGATTTTTCACCAGTTTTTCATGCGAAAAATATTGGATGTGGAATGTTGAAATTTGGTATATTTTAAGCGGTCTTTATTGAGCATGATAATATTTTTCAAAAGTTTGACAAAACTCGGTGCTGCGAGTGGGAGGAGCCACGTATGTCGGTGCGCCAGCGATTTTTTTCGCTTGCCGAAGTCCTAAGTCCCGGACAAGTGATGTGAAGCGAAAAAATCAAACATATTTTGACTTTGTACAGTATTGTGTATAAGTCGATCTAGAATCAAGAAAAATGGAAAAAAATAGTGAGCCATCGAAAGGAATGTTAAGTTTTTACCAAAAATTGGTGTAGTTTTTTGTTTATGAAATAAAAACGTTTCAATATTTTTGGATAATTCTAGTTCAACTAACGAAGACATTTGTTGTATACGTGTCTGCCAAATTTCATAACAATTGCCCATTTAGGGCGTGTAGGAGCACTTTCGCAAACTTGGAAAACGTGGTTTCGAGAAAAACGCGTACCTCCCAGTACCACGTTTGGTCAAACTTTAATAAATATCACCATGTTCGATAAAGACCGCTTAGTAAACATACCAAATTTCAACATTCTATACTTAATATTTCTCGCATTAAAAAATTGTGAAAAATCGAACATTTTTTGGCCCAACTTACCTCCCTTAAAGTTTTACTAGCAATTCTATTGTTATAATCATAAGTTTACCTTCAATCTGGAATTCCTGAATCATATTTTGGATCTTCCTTTTAAACTTGAGTTGCCTGTAGCGGCGAACGATTTTTTGACATTTTCACAGTAGTCTAACCACTTAATATTTTTTTATCTCTCTCTCTCTCGGCTTCTCTCTGTCTGTTATCGATATTAACTGCACTCCCAATTGTTCACGGACGACGACAAAGTTCTTCTCGCACGACTCGCGAAATCATCTCAACTACATTTAAAACTATCCTCGTTTGCGCCCACTGACGAATCAACCATAATTTTTGTACTGATATCATCATTAATGATCATTATTTTTAATAGCCCGTACAGTATTTTCTGTGGAATAGAAATTCGTTTGGTTTGTTTTTTACATTGTATAGTGATATCGCGTCTTACGGTGGCACATCATCGTCCTGTGACATCCACTCCGTACGTTCGCCCAAACTCATGTAGACTTTTGTACAAAACCATATTTGTAATAAAGTTTTAATCGTACGTCTCCGTTGTGAGATATCATTTTTCTCTTCGTGATTTCCGATCAATACCGATAGAAATTTCTATTCCACATGAAAGCACGAAAGCATTAGCACGACTTTTTTTTTCACGAAGATTCAATTGCCATACTGTGATCAACGATATACAATCAAGTAATCATGGTGGAGTCGAGATTTCCATCCGTATGAGTTTTTTTTTTACTGAAACCTTGCGACGTAACGAAAAGCGTGGGGAGATTACGATATCTCTGGCGCCTCAATTTGACCACTGGATTATAAAATATGGCCGAAAAAAATACGAAAAAAAGAATAACTTTTTTCGTTTTGAGCCTTAGTTTTGGATTTACAGCGCTTCGAAGAGAATAAATGTATTTTTCCGATTTTCGATGTAAATCGAATTTTTCGCTTGTTTTACATTGTTTCGTCGCACTTTGTCGTTGATTTAAGGGGCTATACCAGTGTGAACGCTGAAAATTTGCGTCATTTTCGGGAATTTTTTGGAAGCAAAGTAGTCAATTGTATGTTCCGGAAAATTAAGAATATATTTAGCTTTATTTGACCTATATTGCATAATTTTTTCATATAAAAATATTGAGATCCAAGCGACTTGTGCGCTGCCTTCGGAGGCGCCAAAAAAAGTTCCTCAAATGCTTACATGATTTCGGCCGATTGAGTAGCTGAACCCGAAAAAGGAAAAAATGTCGTTAAACTGGAAGGTCCTGTACAATGACGTAGGATTTTCGAAAAATATCCAAATATAACAAAATGGCGTATTTATGATAACAAATCTGTTTTGTTGCCTATACAATGGTCGTTTTTTTCAATGCCAAATCGTCAATTTTCATCCAATGAAAAATGTCCTACGTCATTGTAGAGTAAATATATTCAAGAGTACTCAGTTCAAATTTCAAGTCAATCGGATAATTGCTCTTTGAGCTACAATGCCAGCAAATTTGAAAAATCTCATTTCGAGAAAAACGCGTTTAAAGATTTAACTATCGATTTTTGCAAGATAAAATGATTAAAGACGCGGCCTTGACATTTTTACAGGATATTCTTGAAAATATAAACTGTCGAAAAAGGCAACAAAAAAAAATCGATTTTTGAAAGTGTTACACTGGTATAGCCCCCTTAATGAAGTTGGCTGCAGATCATTAGCGTTATCATGGAGCCTAGATACCAGGAGGTTCAGCGAGGCCTTTCAACTCGTCCCCAAAACGAGAACAAGAAATGATGGCGCTGGGGTGCTCCGCAACCTATATGTATATAGATATACGCTAAACATGGGTGTGATCTAAGACAGATCACAGATGATGTACCTAACCCTCATTAGTTTAAGGGATAACACCACTCTAGGATTTTGGAAAGACGTTTTCTTTCCTAAAAATACTTTGGTGTCATAAAAACAATACGGAATTGGTCATGTAGCAATTTTTTTTATTTAAATGTTCAATTATCGCTTTGGCCGCAGCGCCTTGGAGCGCGCGCTGAGTTGCTCGTACAACTTTAAACGCGTTTTTCTCGAAACCACTTTTTTCGATCTCGGAAGACGGATTACTCGACCACCTTTGCATGCATCGATTTCGAGGTTGAAATTTTGACAGCAGCTTCACAATTATATTCTTTATGGGAGTACGTATCCGTTTTTTGATTACATGTAAACTTCTTTTTATAAACAATTTACTGTTTTTTTGGCAAAAAATCGATTTATTTCCTTCAAAGTGCGCTATTTAAAAAAAAATAAAAGGAAATTTCTAGGTAGTCTCATAGCTAATAATATATAATATTATTTTTTTGGTTTTTGTTTCAGGTCTTATATTTTACGATAAAACCGTTCTCCCGTGAAGCTTATATGTAAAAAAAACACGTTTTTCTAGATGGACTATATTGCCGCCATTTTGAGTTTGAGTTTGAGATCTTTTCTCGTTTTTGCGTTTTTTTTTTCCGAACCGTCATGAGGAAATTATGAATCGGCGGATATTTCGACGTTTGATGTCACGATCGGTCTGTCGTGAGGTTAGAAACTCATCCGATCACTTTCACCTCGTTGACCAATATATTACTATATATGTCGGTCGCGCTGCACCCCAGCGCCATCACTTCGGGACATTTTCGGGGACGCTTTTTTCAGCGCCTTTGCATTGCCGCTGAACCTCCTGGTATCTAGGCTCCATGAGCGTTATCCAGAATACACCACATGGAGGTTGTCTGCATTGGTATTCTTTGGCCCTGAAAATGGCTGTTTTGTGTGTGGGTGTCTGATAGCGGATATTAGGAACCGTGGGGCGTAACTCCCACATTTGTATCTACTCAAAATCCTCTCCGCTGTGTGTTGCGTGTACATGCGCGCGCACGCGTGCGTGTGTGTGTGTGTTTGTTTGGGTTCTTGTTTTTTTTTGTTTGTTTGGGCTGTTCTTTTTTTTCTCGACATAGCGCATTCCGAAGAAAGCTGCATTAAATTGCTTAAGGCCTTAGGCCACAGTAACGGGTATAAAATCTTGTGCGAATTTAACAATTTTTTTTTCATATAAAAAAGTGATTTACTCATAAAATTAATTACACATCTATTTAGTATGAATGTCAAGCTGTTAGAAAATATATATATATATTTTGTTTTCGATATACAAAATGGCCGACTAATAATATTTTCGTTATAACTGCTCATAAACTGCTCATAAATTGAAAAGTTTTTGATTAATCAGAAATTCCGTACGTACTTCTCTGCGAAATGCAATTAGGAACATAAATTTTAAATTTGAAGTAAATCGAGTGAAAATTGTTGAAGTTATTTGTCACGCCAATTGGAAAAAAACTGTTTCGAGAAGTTTCGAGTAGTCGGCCATTTTGTACATCGAAAAAAAATATATATATATATTTTCTAACAGCTTGATATTCATACTAAATAGATGTGTAATTAATTTCATGAGTGAATCACTTTGTCATACGAAAACAAATTGTTCAATTCGCACATGATTTTATACCCGTTACTGTGGCCTAACGCCTTAAAGCTTTATACATTTGCATTCGATTTGTAGATAAACAACCATACAATTATTGTTGTAGATAAGTGCTTATATATTTTTTTTATTGTCACCGCCATAAAAATTTCTGTTTATATTAAAGAACAGGTTCTGTATTTGCTCTGAATGTATTTTGTTTTACTGTCCAGTTTTTGAATGACTTTTATAATTTCAGCAAACCCGTTACTGTGGCCTAAGGCCTTAATAACGAATAATTCGTAAAATGTCCTGTATCTTCTAAAGAAAGTCAAAACCGTGATTTTTTACTCTCAAAAGTGTTTCTTTTGGGCCAAATATGAATAATCCACGATCAAATTAAGGGGCCAGAGATATCGTAATCGTGCCAAAAGCGTGACTGATGAGGGGATGTATAAGGAGCGATGAGCATTTTTATGGATTGTTCAAAATTCTACTATACAGTGAAAAACAAACATTACGCTATCAAGAATCGTAGGCATTTTTCATCACAGTTTCACTTTATTTTTTATATTTCCAGCTTCGTAAATAATTTGAATAGCTCCATAGTTTTCCGATGTATATATCTATTATAAAAAAATCTTTTATTTATAACGTTAAATTTACAATTGAGAGCAATCCACTCTCCTTTCGACCTTCGCTACTTCAGTCACGATTTTTTCATTCTGTCGTGAATATTTGCAGATAAAAGTTCAACTTCGACGTTTTCATGAGTACCGCTGCATTGTTTTCGTGACGGTAAATTATTAAAATCAAGACAATTCACAGCCGCTCACGAAGAATCAGCGAATCGAGCCGGAATTTCATCGATGATGAACGCAATGAAGAGCTTTCATAACAAACTGCCAAGTTGCGAAGACATTAAGGTTATAAAGACACTCCCTTTAGAACGCCAAATTTTAGTCGATTTTCATGATTTTTTTAAAGGGTAAGAAATGTATATATCTCCTCAGGGTCATAGGTACTTTTTATTACATAATTCTAGTCTCCAAAACGATATTTGTTGTTTAAAAAAAGTGAAAAAAAAAAATGGCGGAGATATAACCAGTCGCCGTGAAGCCGTCCGGAAAGGAGGCCGAATGCGGTGTACACTACAGCACATTGTGGGATAATCGGAAACAGTCGCGCAAACAAATTGATTAGTATATACATGTGGTCACTCCATGAACCAATAATATTGGGAAAAAATGATAATTGGCTAAAGGGAAGGCCTCAGAACAAAAAAGTTGATTTTTTCGGAAAAAATTAAAACTTTGATCCAGCCAAAAACGTGTTTATTTTGATAATTTTCAGTCGGTCTTAGATTCATCAATTGGGCATAAGTATCATAAAAACGTGTGCCAAATATGAGCTCGATCGGTCAAATATCTTTTTGAGTAATTGTGTACTTTCAACTCATTGAAAAAAAAAGTTTCGAGATAAACACGTTTAAGGAGGTTGGAGGGATTCAGTTGAGTCAAATGACGGTTCATTCATTTTTTTTTTCAATGAACCTCAACAAAATGCATACGAGGTACAGATTTATTCTATATGTGCTAATTTTTTTAAATATATAATCAAAGGGCAAAATTATGCATTTTAACATTTTTATTACCAAAGTAGAAAAACTTTTGTGTTACTACCAACTTGAAAAAGCATAACCTTATCGATGATTACCCTGGCGGAAAAAATATTTACGCGGTTTTATTGCGAAACTAGTTCCAAGTACGAAAAAAACTACAGCACAAAGGCATGGTGAAATCTACGTGGTTTAACGTCTAAGTATGGGGTTTCGCGCACTTTTTTAGTTTCTACTAGTAACATATAGATTATTGTAGTTAATTTGTGCAGTAGTTAGTTGTACGTGAAACTACATGTATCTACATGTATCTACATAGTGGCGCGTAAAAAAGCGATAGCAAAGTTGGTTAATGCAAACAGTGTTTAAACACTGTGAGACACTGCAAAAACTGATTGTTTTCGCAGGCAGTGCAAACACTGTTGTGCATTTAACCGTGTAACATGAGTTTGAGCATTAAAAAAATGCTTGTAGGAAAAGGTTTTTTTAAATTAAATATGTTCTAAACATATTCATCGAACACGCGTACGCCTGCAAAAAAATACAAATACACACAAAGATGCATTTTCTTTTACAATATATTTTTTAAATTTGAAAACGAAGTGAAAGAGTACCCAAAGAAAAGTGAGGGTAAGTATTTATTGTGAGAATGAAACGAGAAATGACATAAATAAGTTTTTAAGGATGTAAAAGTAACGTAGAAATGCGTAGAACTTTTTTACGTCAAACTACAAGATACTACGTCAAAGCTTAGTTTCGCGTAAGCATATGTTTTCTACGTTAAACAAAAACAAACTACTGCAAAGTAGTAAAAGGTTGTTCAATGTTGTAGAAATACGTAGAACTTTTTTACGTCAAACTACAACATATTACGTGAAAGCTTATGCTGTAGATTTATAAGACAGGCCCGTTAAAATATGTAGATTGACGTAAAAATGACGTTATTCGTAGTAGAATTTTTTCCGCCAGGGTATTATGAAAAAAAACTACGACAACGAATGTTTTATACAATTCTTAGATTATTGGCCCATGGTTTACGATGGGCAAGATGAGGGTTTTTCTTTTCTAAATGTTCACAAAGGTTCAGTTTGCGTTAATCCGTTGTTAGAAATGGTTTATCTTCGTGCTAAATAACAATGAAAATTACATAACCTTTAGTGTGAAAGTCTTGCCCATCTAACCGCACGTTAAATTACATACATTAAACTATTTTTTATTTCTGGCGTTTGATGATGAAAAAAGTTCAAAAAATTCATAAAGACTCAGTATAGTGTAAACAATAACATAGATTTTTATTAAATTTAACCTTGGATTGTGGCTAACGCTCCAACCTCCTTAAAGTTTCGACAAGGGAAAAACGTATGAATCTGTGACTTACCGACTAGTCAGCTATTCCAGCACCAGTCCTTTAGCTGAATATTTCTATGGGTATAGAAGCGTTTTTACCAGCTATTATTGAATAGATGACTCACCTCTCCACATGGTGCCTATACTTGTGCGTAGCGCTCCAAACGATCGCGCTGAAGTTTCCATCATTGGCATGCAACGAAAAGTCTTCGTTATTTTTTTATTTCTTCACTTTGACCATCTAAACTCTTTTTTCTGGCTTTGGGGGGGGGGGGGGGGGGTGGGAGCCCTGATAAGGATGTTCAATAATGTTTTAGTGATTTTTACAACCTAAATGTTGGGAATGAAAAACTGGGCAGTACGAAAAATAAATATTTTCGTTGCATCCCAACGAAGCAAACTTCAATACCATTCCAAACGGAGCAGCGGCGAGTCACGCTCAAAGGCTCTCGGGACGTCATTTTTGACAATTGACCAAAATCACTAATCGCATCGTACTCTAAAGGTTCCAAACTATAAATTTGGGCCGAAAAAAAATCATTTTTTAAGCTTCTATAGGGGGTGTCCCCCTTAATACTATTTTTTTTCGATGGAACGATGTAGTGGAATTTTTGCATCTTCGAAGTTAAGCTTTTATCGGATCCTATATAATAATGTTCGCGTCTCAATACTCGATTGCATCCACGTACGAGATATAAATACCGATTGTTCGTTCAACCAACAAAAAGGTCAGCAGGAGTACAGTTCGCGACAAGCGGGCATAACGTCCGGAATTTTATTGGGATGTCTCATCCCTATTCTGTTGGTGCTGCTCTGCATAGCGGTCAGAGTACTGAGGAGTCGTAAGGCGGAGCGAGAACAGGAAGAGGCCGGAATGAGGTGAGACCCCCGTGTCCTAAATCTTTTTCGCACTTTTTCTCCTCTTCTTTTTTCTCTCCTGCAATGTAGAACAAAAGTGTTCGTAAAACTTTTCACCGGATATTCATTGCTTCACCTATAATGTTTATTTGATTTTTCCTAATCGTACGCGCATTTATTTTCGATCAGATCACGAAGTACGGAACTTCAGAGAATGAGGAAACTCGAGCCTGAGGATGACGAGGGGCCCGTACCGTATACGAGTAAAGCAACAGTTATCGACTAAAATATCAAAGCTCGATACGTGTATTATTAGACATAGAATAATATTCGTAAGTTATGTTTTTTACAAAGTACACTTCACCTCCACGCGTCATTGAATTTATCCAAGGGTAAGCATCGAACCAACAGTATCGTAGGATACTTTTTTTTCCCAAAAATTTCACGACTTCGCGTAAATATAAATGAAACACGAGGGCAGTGGATCGGGAATCACCGAGCACAGGCGAAGTTAATATTTTGTTGAAGTTTGCATCGTTGAAACGCAAGGAAACTTTCGTTTTACATTTTACTTTCCATATGTCTATGGTTATAGACGATCTTTTTTTTAGATTTGTATTGTAGTTTGCTGAATAAATATTTTGATAAATGGTTGAAGGATTTTTGTGAGCAAAATTTCGCAAAAGAAGTTAAAGGGATTCAGAAATATGAATTTTCGTTGCATTCCAACGATGCAAGCTCCATTATAAGTCAACACAATCTCACGGAATTTCGGAATAATCTTTCTCAAAGTCTGCTGTTAAAAGGTGCTCATCTTGGAGAAGCTCTCGATCATAGAAACGCATCGACGACATTGATAACGGACTTATGTACCTCATAGAAATAATTCTCTTGATTTTAATGACCGATATCAAGATTCGCAATCGCAATTTTCGTCTTACAGTATTTTATATACGTACACCTCTATAAATCTAATTTAAATTTAAGCATAGGAGTTTGTCTTTTGTATTTAAAAAACGCCGATCGTGTGTCTTGTCGAAAAAAGTATCTCGACGATAGTAATCGTCTATGAAGTTCTCAAATATAACTCGAAGGGATTTTCCGAATCGCCAAATTGGATCGGCATTGTTTTTTGTACGCTCCTCATCCAGATTCGAAATGGATGGAATAAAAAAACTAATATTAGCTCATCATGGTATTGCTTTCGCGGTTGGCCGTATTATGTTGGCGCACAAGCCCTTTGAAGTAAATTACGACCACGATCGAGGGAAAATAACAAAAAATTCGCATAAATTTGCTAGATTTTGACATTTTGACATTTTCTCTGGAAAGTCGCGGGTACGAAAATTCTTATGTTACTCACATTTTTCTAAGTTTTGTCATTGATATTTTCTTTAAACATTCGGTGAGTCCCTGTTTTTATCGTCGTTACGGAATCTTTAGAATTTTTCACATGCGTAGAACAGCTTATATCCGATATCCATAGTTCTTCGGTATATAAGTTATTAGATAGAAATGTGGCCAACGTGTCATCTCCATAAAGTGCCATTTGATTGAAATTTATACAGTACATTCTTTGTCCTATACTGAATGCACCCTCCAAATTTTTAATCAATCGTCTACACCGTTTCTATAAAATTTACAATTGAGAAAAACAATCTTTTAACACAGGGCATTTAACATTATGGCGCTGATGACAAAATTGTAATAATGTACTGTGTGATTCGACAGTTTTTCATAACATTTTAAACATTTTTTCACACTATTTCATACGTACAACTGCCATTCAGCAATGAGCGTAGGCATATTCCTAAGTTGAACAGCGTTTTTTCAATTGTACATTTTATATGTATAGTCCGGGCGATCGATTTAAGGCGGAATATACATTTGGACAGGAAAAAAGCAAGCAATATTGAAGGATTTTTTGAAATAAGAAATAATTATTCTACAATTATCAAACTTTAGGTATACTTTAATCGTATATTTAAGTGTACAAAACAATTTTTTTAAATTAATTCGTCATCAAAATGACGGAGCTGTGGCAGAGTTTACAGCAAGGTTGCCGCGGAAGTTGCGAATCGGCGTGCAGTCTAGCTTCCCGTAGACTTTGATTTGCCAAAAAGTTAAACATTTGTTTAGTTAGAACATGTATAGTTTCTATATGACGGTAACTAAAATGAAGAAAATGCTAATTTAAGAAAATGGCACGCATTTACAAAAAAAAATCAACATTTCACGCAACATTTCTGTAAAATGGGGATGAAAAAAGTAGTTTTCTTCCAATTTTTCAAAAACAATTATCGTCAAGTAGAAGGTACCAATATTATCAATGTTTCTACCAAGTTTCAACTCAATCGGCTTAATAGTTTTTGAGTAATCCTGCACGCCAATTTCGATAATGCAGTTTTGAGAAAAACGTGTTTGAAGTTCACGCCCGCTCCGAATTCGTGCGGTGAGGCACAGCGTTGACGGGCTACAGTTTGAAGTTTTTCGAATTCCGCTTTGAAACTTTCTATCGAGGCCAAAAAAATAGGCTTTTTCGGTTTTTTTTTCAGAAAAACTACAAAATAAATCGAGATTACAAAAAGGGCGTTTATCATACATATCAGTGACTGTATACAATAATTTTTTCGAAGCGATTAATTTCAAAATGGCGGCTGTGCAGCGTTTATAAGAAAACTGAATTTTTTTAAGTTGGCCGGAAACATATCTGAGACAATTTTTTAAAATACATTGTCTGTGGAAATACGTAAGATTTTTTTTTATTTTTCATAGTTTATTTGTTATTAGCAATTATCTGACGATTTTTAGGCAATTTTTTCAAAAATGTGCCTAAAAAATCATTAATAACAAATGAACTATGGAATATAAAAAAAACCGATTTTTTCGGCCTCTAGAGTGGCCTAAGGCTTTAGGGAAAAAACAAGAAATAGATTTTTTGATCATTGTAAATGTATATCCCGCCTTAAAGTTTGGAGGGTGCATTAAGTATATGACAAAAATTTACTCTACAAATTTGAATCAAATGGTAACATCAATTGTCACAAAACTGCTAAGTTGTCATTTCTTGTTAAAAGTTTTGTAAGTTGCCAGTCACTGGGATGTATTTTTGCTTTATTGTAGATAAAAACCAGTTAATTGTTAAATATTCAGCTTCGTGAAAGGAATAGCTCAAATACCAAGTTGGATACCGAATATCTTTCATACTTCACTCTGACGCTTCTTGGTTTTTTATAAATCGCGAAGGTACGTCATCAGTCTTTCAGACGCACTTTTTCGTTTGTGACCATCTGTCGAATTGCCTTTTGCAGATTTAATTTTGTAAAGCATGGATGAGTAAAAAAATCGGGTTTTTTTTTCGAATACGAGTTTCGTCGTGGAACTAACGCAGCGAGGAAGGACGTGGATAATGAACGCACAGTAGGTCGATGTTTTAAGAAGTTCCGATCTTGCGATTTTGATCGTCAAAATGAAGCACGTGGGCGACCTGAGAGCAAGGTGGACAATGATGAGTCGAAAGTTGCTGAAGCGGATACATCTCAAACGCGTGAATCAGCATCAAGCATTAACGTTACTATTCCAGCAATATTTGGAACCATTTGAAACAAATCAGTGACGCTGGGAAGCTGGAAATCGTACATTTCGTACTAAAAATTGATTTTTTTTTTCATTGGCTTACGAGATGCTCTGAACCATCTAGAATAAGGGGAAAAAAGTTTGGTACCTGTAAAAAAAGGTGCGCAGGCCCATGTGCGATACGTCGACCGTTTTCGCGGAACACCATTTTTCAAAAAGACACGCAGCATAACTCCAACAATTTTCATTCTATTCACTCCAAACTTTAAGCACATTTTTAAAATAACATTCCGAAGAGAAATACATACGGGATTTTCCATGAGCTAATTATAACATTATTTATCAACAAATGATTGTCCTTTTTTGTCGAAAATTGAGTTTTTACTTTAAATGCTTGCCAATTACACAAATATTTATATTTTTAAAATCCCCTACGTATTTCTCTAGCTATACTCATGTAAATTGAAAAAAAATTAAATTTTTTTTTACATATTCAAATTTGTGTCAGTTATACTGCGCGCCACAGAGCGTCTCGAATTCAACACGACTCGCAAGAATGGCGCCAGCGTCACCATTTTGTATACATTTTTAGTATAATTTTCTTTTGTTGACTTGAAGACATGACTAATAAAATCCTTCAATATTATTTTCCTCTTACTTATCCTTCTACCTAAAAAAAATCGCTTAAGGGGTACGCATAACCTTGAAGTTAAAAAAACAGATCGAGTTTCAATATTATTTTTCGATCGATCTTTCGCACACAGATATTATTTTTCAATATTATTTTTCGGTCGATCTTTCGCACACAGATAGTACATAGTCTCGACATGTTACCGTTTTTTTTTTATTGCAAAATATATATACACAACGTAATCATTGTTTTTTAATCTTAGGACTGTAGCCGCCGCACGGCTCGATCGCGTACATGATTCCGGTAAGTGGATTCATCTAAAGTAAAAAATGGAAAAATATACTTTTAGCATAATGTTAAAGCTACAAACTCACCGGATACATTTTCGAAATTTGAAAAATTGCATAAATTGCACTGTTTTTAAAGAAAAGGTCGATTTTCGACAAAAAATACGACTTTAAACGTTTATTATTAAGAAACGGACGAACATATGGAAAAATCATCCGGTCAGTCGATTGAATATGTTGTAAAATATATCCAATCCAAATTTGAAGTATTATAAATCGGACGATTAGATTTTGAGATATGACGTACGTCAAATTGCAACGTATACTTTCGAGATAAACGCAAGAGTAGGAAACGTACTAAATCCACTTTTTCCGTATACCATTTTCGTATAAATGTTTAGGTCTGCTCAATATCTTCAGTGGTTCTTTATGGTTTCTGGTACGGGCAATACGAATAGGCCATTTACTTTGTTCTAGAATCGTTTTTTCCCGTTATAAACAATTTAATTGCTATAATGACGATTGTGACGAAAAAAGTGCATTTTGTAGAAACGTTTGAAATAAAAGATGTTTCTTTTTGAATTGACAATAAAAAATGTCCCATTTTTTTTTCGCTAGCTCTATTAGTAATGGAGATACGAGCAAGGAAGATTTTTTTGAGAAAGACGGAACGATGAGTGAAAGGAACGAAACGATAAGTGTGAGGCGATACGATTAATTTTCGTCGCTCATATCTCTATTACTAATAGAGCTAGTAAAAAATTAAACACCTTTTATTTCAATTTCTATCTATGCAATGCACTCTTTGGTCCCAAATGTTGTTTGAAAAATTGAATCGTAAGAAAGTGCCTTGGTGTATGGACTGCTTGCTTGAGATAAAATCACAATTATTTTTAATACCTTCAATCTGCAATTCCCACACCGTATAACAATCAAACAGCCTGACTGGGCAGTCATATCAATGCCCGCGGAAACCATACAATGCACCGTGCAGCGCTAGAGCTGTAACGCAACAGGACGTTCTGACTTGTTCCACTAAAATCGCCATAGCTCGGTCAATTCTTTTAATTTTTACAAAATCTTTGAACCATATCAAAGTCAAAACGCAATAAGAAAATAAAATAAACCTAAAATTGATTTTTTAAAATTCCAAGGTTATGCATATCCCTTAATTTTGGACGTTCGCAGTGGTGTTAGCCCTTAAGGGGAGAGTAGGAGTTTGCACTTGTGAAAAATCGATTTTTTTTGTGTTCTTATAATTAAACATTTCAAGAATATAATCCCAAAATTTTAAATCAATCAGAGCAAAACTCTGGAAAGTTATTGACTATTTAGTCCCCTTCCTCTAACACTGTAGCTACGACTTCTCTAAACTTCAAACGCATTTTCCTCGAAACTACTTTTCCAAAGTCCGTGTTCACTGCCATTTGAAAACTACATGACCGATTTATTTCAAACTTTGTACATACTTTCTGCATATGAAATACCTCCCCCAATGGTTAGTTTCAGATTTTTTTTACATTGAGGGGCTTTTCTGTCCCCAAAATGGCAGAATTTAGAAATGAAAAAAAAAAAATTATCAAAGACCGTTGGGGGAAGGATTTGATGATACTTTGACTAAATTTTAATAGTACTTGATTTCAGTTAATTTCTGGCTGAGGTACAGTGAACACCGCAAATCGTGTTTTTCCAAAGGTATTCATGGAAAAGCTTTGTCAGCAGCTTGTTTGTGAATATTTTTGTGTACAAATTTCATGGAATGTTCTTCAAATTACACTTAACAATGTACAAAAGGTTTCAATAAATTTACTCTATCCATATAGATGAAAAAAATTTGCAAAAAACTGTTTTTTCACGCTGAAACCCCTACCCTCCCCTTAATGACCCGATATTTCGTCAAACTCTGTTATTGTCTAGCCGAGCACGGAGTCCAGATTTGTCATATTTTTGTTACGTAGTTGCACCTGAGCCCATTTCGACCCTAGGCAAGTATAGTGGTTCAATAGAAAATCGACAAACTGGTTTATTCAAAGTATTGCCCATAGGAAGAGACAAAATGTGGGATACCCAATTTCCGTGCTTGTGCACCCGACCCAGCGTCTGTAGTCTTCGCGAAACAGTTGATTTGTCCACATTTAAGGCTTTGGCCAACTCCACCAGCGTTCGACTCGAGTCTTCGTTCAACAACGCGTCCAATTCCGTATCCGTCATTTTTTTCGGCGGTTTTCCGCGCTCCTTGTTGTCCATGGATAAATCACCACTTTTGAAGCGGCGGAACCACTCTTTGCACGTTGTACTCGATGGAGCATGCTGGGCATACACTTCCTCTAGCAAACGATGCGTTTCCGCGGCCGATTTCTTTGCCAGGAAATAATGGAGCATAACTTCTCGCAAATGTGACTTATTTGGAACGAAACTTGTCATGGTAAGGACAATCAAAATCGACGATGATAACGCATCGCAC
Source organism: Ophion obscuratus (assembly GCA_964007375.1). Lineage (NCBI taxonomy): Eukaryota > Metazoa > Arthropoda > Insecta > Hymenoptera > Ichneumonidae > Ophion > Ophion obscuratus. Next base: position 17,578,018 of record OZ023322.1, on the reverse strand, counting down.
AAATGTCACCCTGTGACGTTTTAGCGGGACTCTGTGGACGTCGCGTGTATTGCCAACTTTCAATTGGAGAAAATTTGGCGACTCTGTCACCCCAGGTCCGAAACTGGACAAGTTTTGAAAACTTCATTACCGACCGAGTAGTACAACTCCAGCGAACGGATTCCGCGACCGATTTCTTTTCTGTTCTCTTTCAGGCGAAGTAGAAGATCTACCACGTGACAGAGTGCGAGAGAGATAGCTGAAATTTTCGAACAGAGATTTCTCAGAGATGAATAATATTTAGGGCATAAGAAAGTCATCAAGCTCTGCGTCACGAAATTCTCCAGAGCCTAATGCTTTGTTTTTCCTAAAAAGTTTAACCATCTATGAGAAAATTGGGTTGGAAAATTTGTGAGGTTATGTTGACCGTGTACATGCCCTTAAGGTAGTCCTATCGCTTCACACTAGTCATACCACTGATCATACTTGACACTTGTACAATTTATATTTTTAACATATGCAAAAAAGGCTGTAATAACTAAATTTTTCATGTGTAAACTGTTGAATGAATGTTCACTTTTAATTAGAAAAATAGTTATTCCAACGATTCGCGCAGTATTTCTAGTTTCAATATTTGGCAACATTGGTTCTATCTCCGTCTTTTTTTACACAACCAGGCGGCATTAACCTCCATGCTTTTCAACGTCGATCTGTCAAAACAATGTCAGGTGCGGGAAATATAAAGCATTGTATTCGGGCCACGACTGGTAAAAAGCATGGAAAATTTGTGTCGGCGAAATATGCTGTTAAAAATTAAATATGTGTGGAAATTCGAATGAGTGAGATGAGGTTAGGACTACAGTCCGCTGTTGCCTTGCTGTCACGTCTCTTTATCGTAGCAAATGGTAATAAATCCAATACCGGAAGTTCAAATTAAACTTGATATTACATACAAATTTGGCCATTAAGCGTAATTTTTCTGCGAGTACTGGATTACTACAAGCAAAGACATAAGATATAGACCGACAACGCGCTCGAACGCTAGGCTTGCCCCTCGAACCACATAGAGGCCAGATGACCTCTACTGTTAAACCGGCGTCGAATGCCCGTTCAGTGTGCATTCGGCCGCCGTGCGCGTCATTAGTATTCGCTTGTGCGTAAATTACTACCCCGTACTTACTAGCTAAAGCGATGAAAACCCTAATTGGGAGAACTATTTTTCCAGAAATAGATTTTCACGAATATATCCTTTTCATGTAAGTTGTCCCAACGCTAAAAACTGAATAAAATTACTTTATTTAGAGGTGACTAATTCGAAATGCTTTCGTGGTTTGTTTAAAAAAAATATTGTTTATTGTCAGATAGAGGTTCAGGAACTGATTAATACTATGTAATCCGATGAAGATTAATTACGTAGGTTATGATGCAAAGTTATAAATAGTGCCAATGTACACTATTATTTTGAATAAATATATTTGATTTAACAGTTTTATTTTACATTCCCATACTTCCTTAGGTGTATATGTTACGGTCAATGTAATAATTGTCAATTTATTACTCTGACCGTAAGATATACGATCGAAATTGATTTAATTATGACGAATATAATTATTATAACGTTATTGGTAACGAATTATATCGATAGGTCTGTCGTCACCGCTGCACCGTCACGACACTAGCCGTAGACTTTCCGAACACAGCCGAGAAGCCGTCTCGTGGTGTGCGTGTAACGATGAGCAATTTGATTGGTCGCGCTATATCGGACGCGCCTGCCCTCCCCGCAAAAGTTGGTCGACGCGGACCCCGTACTTTAAAGTATGTGTTGTCGGTCTATTTCTTACAACGTCTTTGACTACAAGTACCAAGTATGTAAATCTGATTATTTTTAAGAATCTGACGGATTCCCACTATTAAATACACTTTTGTAGCGACCGGAAATAGGGCTTTTGTATGTCGTCTCGGAATTCCTTCACAAAAATACGCAATTTTAATATTTGTTTTCTCTGTCATTGGGTCGATCAATCGACCCTGAAATTTTACAGAGACGATTATTAATATATTTAGGGAAGCAAAAAAAATTATGAATATCCTATTGATTGAAGCCTGGCGATAGGACTACCTTAGGGGGTTAGGGTTTAAAATCCGGGTGAAAAAAAATATTTTTGGAGGAATACAAGTAAGATGATTGCCAAATCATTTGGACATTTATTTGTATGTACAATAACAAAGTTTGGTACCAAATATCATTTTAAAATATTGATAATTAAAGAAGTTATAAATAATCTTCCGAAGGACCTTAGAATGTGAGGTAATCAAGTACACAACGGTGTACGCGATTTTGGCCACCCGGTTGATCTGAGAAAAAAACGAGTTTTTCCTTAACTGGCCACATCTACCGAGGTGTGTTGAAAATTTGGATTTTCCAAAAATATTTTTATTCGATAGTATCACCTTTTAGCTAGATTCCCTGAAAATTGTATTGAAATATTCGTCAAATTGAATGAGCTACAGCTGCTAACAGTCTAAACAATTCATGGATCGTTTCCAAATTTACAGGAGATACGATGCAAAACATTCAAAGGTCGTTGACGAACTCACTTTTTAAAAATTAATCTTCAGTTTCCAATAGTTATGTAAAAATGACAATTTTTTTTTCATAGATTTTGCATGCTCGGGTTTCAATTCGTCGCCACGTTGTTAGAAAAAAAATATTTTAAAAATTGACGATCGTCAATGACTCGTACATATTGTTAACTTGAATAAGCTTGGTTTTAGATTTGCGAGAAGCGACCACTAAATATTCACTGGCCGGCTAGAGCTTTTGCAAGGTTAATTTAAAAATTATAAAGCGTAAAATTCATTGGTGAGAAGTGGACGAAAAATGAACGTTTGGAAAATGAAAATTTGAATTTTTGGGAGGCTTGAGCGACCTCTAAATATTTTTTGACCGCTTGCAGCTTCCACAACAATTTTTTGTTTTCTTTAAAGAAGATAATTGGATGGTGAGAAAAAGGAAACGAATAGAGCTCAACTTTGTGCCACCCTAATGTAGCACCTTATAATTGATAATATTGGCTGAGACTTGACCGAGCTTTTGTGTTGTCGTGTTTCAATCATGAAAAATGAAAAAGTGTGAATTTTTGTCGTTTTCCCGAGAAAAAATGACATCATTATGGTTAATAACGAATACAAAAAAATGTTAAGGAAAGCGTCGGTCAAGACTAAACTACACCTACACTGAATAAGTGTACGAAATTTCAAGTCAATCGGTTAATCAGATGTCGAGAAAACGCGTTTAAAGTTTTGCTAGCAGTTTTATCCTTGTAATCATAAGTTTACCTCCAATCTGCAATTCCTGCACCATATATTGGACCTTCTTCTTCATTTTCAGTTGCCTCAAACGACAAACCAATTTTTATAATTTCCACAGTACCCTAGGCCTTTAATGGACTCATACATTTTTTACTGCACTTATCGACGCAACTCGTATTTCCTACCCAAAAGTACAGGTTTGTGTCACCCATTTGGGGTTTTGATGGTATCCCATTTCAAAATTTGCCGCCACAAGACGCTCGCGACGCTTCGCAAACTGTCCTCCAGGAGGCGCGGGGATCAGTGCACGCCGGAGTTATGCTGTATAGCAGTAGATCGCGCATCGCTACACGTGTGTAGATCGGTGTTACAAGCGGCAAGAACAATCAACGATTATTAGCTAATCGTTAATATCACAGTTAACAGAATATCCCACATTATTCTACTCTCGATCAACGTACAATGACAATCCCGTCTAAGTTATAGATAAATTCATAAATAAATTCCTTCCGAAATACATTTCGTCCATCGGACAAACATAACCTCTATCGTTCGATGCTCAGAGCGCAAACTCCGCAATAGTCGACGCTATTCAAACTCCAAAACTTCGCGAAAAAGTTACATCCGATAGATTTGCGTCAGCCATGGTTGTATTTACGTGCAACAACTGCGGGGACTCCCTGCAAAAGCCAAAGGTCGCTAAGCATTATCAGTTCCAGTGCAGGACATCGGAGAACTTGACCTGCGTCGATTGTCACAAGGATTTTTAGTGAGCCATCCTTCGAATCTTTCTCCCCGTTCGATTCTTGCCACGTTCTTATTCGTCCAACGTTCTCGTTTCAGCGGACAGGAGTACGTGGCTCATACCAAGTGCATAACCGAGTCGGAGAGATACGGCGGACAGGACTACGTCCCCAAGCCTGGACAGAACAAGGGCGAGAGGAAGCAGCAGGAATGGATAAACGTTGTGAAGAACGTCATCGAGACGGTGAAAAATTTGAGCCAGGACGAGCACCACCTCCTTAATGTTCTCTCCAGGCACGAAAACATACCCAGAAAGAAAGCCAAGTTTTTGAACTTCATTCGTAGCGTCATGGGCAATAGGGTGAACATGCCCGTGGTGGATAGCGTTTGGGGCAGAATGGAAACAGCCTTCAAAGGCTCCGTAGAATCCGGCAAGCCGCAGAATCCTACTAATGGTAATTATCAACGTTCTTTGTATGATTTTACAACCCCTTTGCTTATTTTGGGGATTTATCTACCTAAAGATTCGCAAAAAATTGCTAAATTCCAAATTTATAACGCAAAGGGAATGGTGAGATCGTTTAAAAGAAAATCACTAAAAAATACAGAAAACCAACAAAAACATGGCCACTGGCAGATAAAATTTTTTTGGCGATGTTTGGCGGTAGACAGTAGCTTAAACGGCCCATCCAAAATTTAAAAACCAAACGGTCTATTCATGTTAACAATAAATACAAATCATTGACGATAGTCGATTTTAAAAATAATTTTTTAACACCATGGTGACGAATTGAAACTCGTGCATACAAAACTATGAAAAAGATCGTCATTTTTACGTAACTATCGAAGAATGAAGATCGATTTTTAAAAAGCCAGCTCTCCGACGACCTTTAAATGTTTCTCACGTATCTTCTGTTTATTTGGAAACAATCCATTACGGGAGGATATCGCTGTAACTGCCCGTTTTCGACTGTGTTCTTTGGAATTTTTTTTTAAGAAAATAATTAAATACAGGGTCAAAAGAACTTTTAGGCTTTATTAGGTATACACTACCGGTCAAAAGTTTCCAGACACTCCAGATAATTACAAAACTTTCAATCACTTTGGATAATTGCAAAATTATATTAGAATAATAATATTAGAATACTATATAGAGAGCTATATAGTATCTTCGTACAGTAATAAATGAAATGAAATATATCTAACATTATTTGGGAATTATCCAATGATCCAAAGTTTTGCAATTCTCTGAAGTGTCCGCAAACCTTTGGCTGGCAGTGTATATTGAAGTATGTGAAGAAAAATTATTTATCGAAAGAATAGAAAATGGCGGTGCACGAGTCGCTATAGCACTACTGGTTTTTTATCCAACACTCTCTGCAGCACGCTGTAGAACTGTCGTAAATTTAATCCTGGAACTAAGAGTGAAATATTTTCGTTGATTGTATTAGTTTCAGCAGTCAAGTACGGGGGCAAATTAAATAATAATTTAAAAAACAAGAGACCAATATGACAGAAAGTTCGTTTTTTCGACCATAATTTTCATATAAAAAGCAATATACTTTTTACAATTTTCAATCAATCGAAAAAAGCGTTCGTAGTTTACTGTTAGAGCACTCTAAGAAGCTACAGTTAAAATTTCAAGTCTATTGGGCACAAATTGTTCGAGTTCTGCTGTGTGCCAATTTCAAAAACATGGTTTTGAGAAAAACGTGTTTGAAGTTTTCGGCACGAATGAAATTGCCGAAGTGTGGGAAGTTCTTGAGTCGGTGGGTTACATGATCCTCATTGGGGACGGTTATTACTTCAGGATCAAATTTTTGGACGGTATCTTGAGCTGGTACTGCGTCTACCGGCGTGGCATCGCCAAAGGCTCTTTTCAGCGCTCAAAGACGCCCCTCAAAAATATCTCGAAAACCACTTTAAGGTAGTACGACCGCGTGCTCTTTATTTCTATAGATTTTGTTCAAATTTTAACCAGACATTGATCATATCATTATGCATGTTTGAGTGAAATTTCCGAACAGTCGACTATTTAAATTGGGAGATAATGGGTTTTAAAATTGCAACTTTTAACACTGCAGGGTCTGCATTGACCAAAAGTTAGGTCGCAAAGTTCGTTGTACCATTCTATAGTGTTTATAAACTTTATGTATACTTATACTTTATATAACTTTTTATACTTTATATTATTTAATAATATTTATACTTTATATTTATATTTATACTTTAATGAAAATTATGTTTAGATAGCAAACTAGTTAGGGAAAGAGTGAAAAAAGTTTGGATTGCCTTCACTATTCAGTTTTGCTAGAAACGTTCAGTAAAGACAGAATAATTATTTGTAAAAAATATTTGTCCCCTATAATAAGAAGACATATGGCAACACCGCAGAACCATATTGTTCAATATTTCGAGAAAAAATAATTATCGTGTTCCTAAAGTTACAAACTTTTATCACAAAAAAAATATTTGCATTATAAATAGTGATATTTTATATTGCTTATGTTATCATCATTAACACATAATAGTGTACATTCATAACTCATTAAAAACTTTGTTCGATTAAAAATTACTTCCAAATAAAAATTGTCGTGTCGCAGTATTATTTTAAATATGCCGCGAAAACTCATGTTATTAGATACGTGCAACGATGCGGTGTTACCATATGTCCTATTATTATAGGGGACAAATATTTTTTGGGAAAATTATTGTCTAAATTTCAATCCAGACCCTGCAGTGTTAAAAAATGCAATTTTAAACGCCATTATTTCATTTCACTCAAACATGCATAATGATATGAGCAATGTCTGGTTAAAAATTGAACAAAATTTATAGAAATAAAGAGTGCGCGCACGTACTGCCTTAAAACTGTTTTTTTTCAGCTATAAACGAATATGCATCATATTTTTGAAACTTCGGAGGATTTTTTAAAAGTGTTTCCAAAAAAAACGATTTTTCGAAAATTTTACCGTGGTGGCCTCCTTTAAGTGGTTCTCGAGATATCATGTTCACCGACTTTGAAAACAGTGTTTCGAGAAAAACGCGTTTTAAGTTTGGAGTATGGTGCTGCTATCGCTCGCCCTGCCAACTGTTAGAAGCTGCAGCCCATTCTAATTTAGGGCAGTATTGCGATTTGTGTAGTCCCCAATTTTGACCACGCCGTCTTCATATTTGACCCAAAATAAGACTTTTGTCAGGAGTGGTAAAAATCGAAATTCCACCCTTAAGGGAGTGAAACAGGGGTTTTAAAGTTTATATTTGACAACATATTTTTTCGTCAGCTTTGCTTGAAACTTGGTATAAATACACTCCAATAAAACAAATTAAACATGTATTTGACCAATTTCCAAAATCTAACCTTTAAGGGGGTTAAACGAGAGTGTTAAGGTTTGTATGGAAAAAAAAAACTTTTTTTGCCAGACATACTCGAAACTTACCAAATTTATTTTATATATACCATGTTTTCTCGCCGTTCGGTGCATGTAGACAGTCAAGTACTATTTTTAACTCCTTAAGGCGAGAAATCCCTTTAGGAGCGTGAAAAATGGGTATTTTTCTGGATTTTTTTAGAGGGGATAAAATAATCTGATCATTTTTTAATTTGGACATACGTGTATTATAACTGTCAAGTCTAAAAAAAAATTTTTTTTTGGGATGACCAACAAAATGGCGGCGTTATTAAGGGTCTTCGGACGCCTGTTTTCCGCGACATCGAAAAGTGCTGCAGTTGTCACTCTTTTTCTGTTGATCTGAAAAAGCTTTGATAAGTGTCATTCGTTTACTGACATATTAAGGGGAAGGATATACCTAAAAATGATGAAAAAGTCCAAAATTGAACATTTGGGAGCCTTTTTACTCCAAAGTTCGAGTTTTCGACCATTTTTTCGACATATTTGACCCCAAAAAAATTATTTATTTACACGCTACCTTTCAAACTTTAGGTACATCTTTCTGATAATATTACTGAGAGTAACCTCCCAAAATTTCATCCAAATCAGTCGATAACTTTTTGAGCTGCAACACGAGCAGTTTTTGAAAAAGTAGTTTCGAGATAATCAAGTTTAAAGTTTCAACATATGCTCTAGACTTTATGCGATAACTCCGCAAATATTCAATATTTCGAGTTTTCCTTTAATCAGTATATTCTTTGAGTATCATACTTTCGAAATATGTAAAAAAAAATCGATTTTTTGAAAATACTAAAGGGATTTCTCGCCTTGACTGTGTATGCTACACATATTTGAGGATTAAAAAAACATTCAAACAAACTCAAACTTTAAAACCCCCGTTTCACCACCTTAAGGGTAAATTTTCGATTTATATCGCTCTTGAAAAGTCTGATTTTGGGTCAAATATGAAAGCTGCGTGGTCAGAATTAGGGAACGCAGATATCGTAATATCGCCAATTTTAGGAATATTTCGATAACATTTTCAGGGAATACCTAAAAGGTAATACTATCGAATGAAAATATTTTTGGAAAATGCAATTTTTCGCTTCACCTTGGTAAATGAAGTCCCTTAATGTAATCACGAAAATCGTTGAACAGTCGTTAAATCCGAGCCAGCCATTGATAATTCTCCCGGAGCATTTATTCTTACGATTCGCGATAAGTTGCTTTTCAACCATCTTGCAATGTTCAGGCACAGCCAAAAAGGATGCAAAAGCGGAGGATTCGACTCCCGACGAAAATCAGGAGAACAACGTAGCCGAGAACCAAAACAATGAAAATATATCCAGAGAGAAAGGACTATCGTCAGAGAATGGCACAGAACTTGGCGAAGTCGAGGCAGGAAAGAAGAAAAAGTCGAAGAAGAGGGATCTGACGGAAACGCCGGTGGATGTCGAGCCACCGAGAAAGAAGAGTAAGAAAAAATCTTCGGAAGAAATCGTCGAAGATGTACCGATCGCGGCAACGGGCGACGATGATCGAGAAAGGGCGAAATTTGATTGGAAAGCAACGATCGTGGAAATCGTCACGTCGAACGAAGGAATAACGCTCAAGAAATTGCGGAAAAAAGTTTCCAATCGTTATGTCAATCATCGCTCGGACGGGATCACCTTCGAAAAAGCCGCTGCCCGATTCGACAAAAGACTGCCCAAAGTGACGGAAGTCAGTGTCAACGAGGACAAAGTTAGCCTCAGCTGAAATACGGAGAAATAAAGACTATTTGAATTCGCAATTTGTCTTGTCATTGAATTTCGGTGAGGTGTCCTGAACGTGTCCGAAGCGGAGATTGAATGTACATAAATAAACTTCTATTTATACATAGATAATTACACCTGTGTTTCATATGAATATCAATTACTCCTTCATTTTTCAAAATGGTATTAGCCTTTTTTTGAGGACTTATGTCTATTGATGTAGAACGCAAAACGCTCGGAAAACAACAGCCATTCGAACTCGTGTTCGTTATTGATAATAGATTATAATACGTTTTTTTCTAATAATTGCATAAGCCAGACTCAATAATAATTGCAAACCTTTTAAATTTGCTTGACTCTTCTCAATTCATCGCACACTCCAAAATCGATATTTCAAAAGAAATGTGTCCGGACTCGTTCAAATTTAAGCATAAATTTACGTGAAATATAAAAATAAGTTAAAGTTAAATATATCTAGTGATATTTGATTGATTTCTTCTTGCACGTCGCGTTCTTAAAAAATATTAAACATTTAAAAAAGTAGAAAACGTATTTGAAAAAAAAAACATTAAAGTTCGAGTTTGTGTGTATTGTCTTAATTGTGTCACATAAATTTATGTGAAATATGGGAAAATATCAAGTTAAACATATTGACTGATATTTGATTTTTTATTTGATTGATTTGCTCTTGCGTATAGCGTTATCTTAAAACTATTAAGTAGAAAACGTTTTTTTAAACATTAAAACTCAAGCGTGTGTGGAGATTTTCTTAAGTATCCTGCATTCATTTATGTGAAATATAAAAACCTATTGAGTTTAATATATTGATTGATATGTGACTCTTTATTTTATTGACCTGCTCTTGCACATTGCGATATTTTTAAAAATCGAAATAGAAATCGTATTTTTTAAAAACAGTGAAACTCACATGTGTGTGTTTGTATTATCCTCACGAATTTTTATTTGATTGATTTGCTCGTTACATGACGTTATTAAAAAAAAAAAAAAACAGAAAAAGTATTTTTTTTTGAAACATCTAATTTTGTGTTTGTGTATATATATTTGTATAGAGGGTAAGTTACTAGAAAACACAGCGCTTGAAGTTCCCATTTTTAAAAGGGACGACGTTTTATTTTTTACTTTTTGTCTAAAATTTATATTTGCAAGTCTTCGAGTGTCTCATTTTGTTGTTAATTACTCGATATACACACATACACACACACACACACATATATATATATATATATATATATATATATATATATATATATATATATAATTGTTTTGTTATATTGTATTATCTATTGTTAATCTTCTAATACTCTTCATTATACAAAAACTAAGCGTGCTCATTTAAGGCGAGCTGAAAATCTGGATTATTTAAAAGAATTTGGAAGGTATAAGATGATTGAAAAATCGTTTAGCCATTTATTTGTATGTCCATTAACAAAGTTGTATACCAAATTTAAAAAAATACTTATAATTAAAGGAGTTAACAATAATCTCTTAAAGTACCTTTGAACGTGAGTGGCTCAACGGTGTACTTGATGAATTTACGGACATTTCTTATACCCATTAATCATACGAAGATTGGACTTCTTCCCTATAGTCTCCTTGGATTCCCTTTTCGTTACTATGGCGGCGCGCGAGTCGCCCGCACACCAGCCGATCATGAGATCCCTTTCTTGCTGACGATGCCGCGCTGTGATCGCGCGCAACAATCAATCCTTTTGTTTAAAAAGAGTGCTGTTACTGGAACAGTTCCGAGAAAAACTCGTTAAAAGTTTTACTAGCATTTCTATTGTTGGGATCATGAGTTTACTTTCAATCTGTGACTCCTGTACCATATGTTGGAGCTTCCTCTTTGATATGAGTCACATTAAGCAACAAACGAGTGTTCTTTATTCTCACGGTAGGCTAATCCCTCAAAGTATTGTAATACTCCAATACTTTTATGATAAAAAATAACGCGTGCTTATTAAAAGCACTATACTCTTAGCACTTGAATAAAGAACTTTAATGGGTAAGGTCACGGTAGAATTTTCAAAAAATCGATTTATTTTCGCTAAAACGGTGCTTTATCATTATAAGAATAAGTTAATATTCGATTTATAGCAAGACTTTTTTTTTCACCGATTTCGCGCGTATATCGTAACCCAGGCAGCATAAACGTCCAATTAAGATCGATAAGTTACCGTTGTCAGGTTACCTTTAAGACATGACCGTAAGGTAACTATTCGACATCTTTCAAATGACATCCCGTATAATGCTGCCGTAAAGTTATGTTTTTTATTATATCTCTCGGCGATGAAAACGGATGTCTAAAAGGTATCCCAAAATATTATCCAATTGATGACTTTTTAAAGTTATCAAAAAGGTATCTATTTACTGTTTTCTATTGTATCTAGTTCAACGTTGTCCAAAGGATATCATGAAAACGAATTACGTAAGACGTCTTTTTCACATCTTTCAGATATCGGTAATGTGCTATCTTTTAAGATATTTGGTGTTGGCGGGAATTAGTAAAAAGTCATCCAAATGTTGTCCTAAAGATGACATTCAACGGACCACTTTTATCACAGTGCGAATGTAGCGTGTCATATTTCATTTCACCGGCAAAAAATTGTGTGCAGCAACAAATAGTTGACAAAATAAAGGTGTTGAAATATATATACGTGAGTGCCTTTTATCCTGCTATTCTTTTCTCCTCTGTGAGTACATACATGTATTTAATGTACTTTTTTTTTATTCCAAAAGCGTAGGTCTGCTTTTGAGGTTATCCAAGGGATCGTTTTGAGCATGGCAACCTCCAAAAGACGTGACCGTAACGGGAGAGAAGTCTAATAACGACTGTACCGTTTCTATAATATTAAATTATATTTCACTTATGAGGAATTAATTGATGTTTTATTTATAATGATCCAGCCCACTTCGAAACCGACATAACAATATCTTATAAATTTCTCCATTATAAAAATGAACTTATGAACAGTCTAGATTATTGAGCTATATTAAATATTCTAGACTATTAATGGGTTACTTTTTATAAATAAATGGATAGGATATTGTTATATATATATATATATATATATATATATATATATATATATATATATATATATCGCCAATGAATAGATATCTTTTCGATAGTCCTCTTCGATAACGTTTAGATGTCGTTTTGTCAACCTCATTCGGATGCCTATTGGACGACTTTTAGATGGCAGTGGTATCTTAGCATTTTTGTGCCTTTAAGAAGATATCTTTCAGATATATCGATTTGATGACTTTGCGCTAACATACCGACAACCGAAAAGAGTTAACCTTTTGTCGACACTTTGTTAACCATTAAAAGTTGCCGTATACTCAACTATCGGACACAAATAAGTTATCCGCCAAGCGGACATAAGTGATACGTTTTGTAATACAAAATGGCATCTTTTCCGACAACCAAAAAGTTATCCGTATCCGTTTCGCGATATCTTTCGTATGCCATAGAGATAACATTTTGCTACCTGAGAAGCCCACCTCTGGTACGGCCATAGAGTACCTAAAACTTTAAACGCGTTTTTCTCGAAACAGCTTTTTGCCAATTGGCGTGACAAATGACTTCAACAATTTTCACTCCATTTACTTCAAATTTAAAAGTTTTGTTCCTAATTGCATTTCGCAGAGAAGTACGTACGGAATTTCTGATTAATCGAAAACTTTTCATTTTATAAGCAGTTTTACACGGAATTTTCCTCTGAAAATTCATTCAAATACCTACAACTTTTGAATAAAACAATATTTTTCCAATTTCGTACGTACTTCTCTAGGCATTTTATTGTAGATTGATGAGAATTTTTGTTTTTTGTTCTAGTTAAAAAATTGTGGATGCTAAATGTCACGCCGCGGAGCGCCTAAAGAAAAATACAACAAAAGAAAATATTAGTAGTCAGACATTTTGTACATCGAAAAAAATATATATATTTTCTAACAGCTTGATATTCATACTGAATAGATGTGTAATTAATTCTATGAGTGAATTACTTTTTCATACGAAAAAAATTGTTAAATTCGCACATGATTTTATACCAGTTATTGTGGCCTAACGCCTTAACACTATTCGTCATAAAAAAAATTAAACGTGCACATCATAAAAATTAAGCATCCTTATCCAAATAAAAATCGGTAGACAGTTACGTGCATGTCTATGAATTTATTCACTAGATTTATTCACGAATTTATTCACAATTTTCTCCACCTGGATAATCGGCCCTCGTAGGTTTTCGTATTTCCCGCCATCCCTCAAGTTCCGTTTAAGATCACCAGAGGGCCAACATTCAAACGATTGGAAGCTCCACATGTATGTATGCACATACTGGTGCACTTCCAAGATGGTTGGTCTCGCGTTGCTGATTTATTGTATCCGATACAAGTGTCGTTCGCACGTCCAGGATTGCGGTGTTCGTTTTGTCCTTCTCGCACACTAAATTGGATCAAGCGTCATTAAAACACTGTCAGCGCGAACACCACCCGAGCGTGGGAAAAAAAGGGTTACAAACAATAACTATCTGCCTTTGCCGCCTCCCCCCCCCCATCAGTCCCTCCTCCTCTCGTCGCGCCATTCTGTTGTTTCTTGATGTGCACCGATCCGTGACGCGTAAAGTTCCTACACACAGCCAGTAGCCCGCGGTATACTCTGTGGAGAACAGTTCGCGAAATCTTCCACTTTCGCACGCAATACGTGTGAAAGCATCTGGACTCTCGGTGCAATAGAAGTCCATAGTACAAAAATAAACATTGTTACCAATCGGGAATGAAGAATTGACCGGATCTGTCACTTTTTTGCGTCGATTAGCGTGTAGAATTTTTTATGTATATGTCTGGACCGATGCTCAGGAATCAGCTGTGGAAGATCGAAGGTGACGTCTGAGCTCGCGGGCAAACGAATTCTTCAATCGTCAAGGTTCGTTCGGTTTTATGCAAAAGAGGGAGGGGGAGGCGGATTAATTAAAAAAATTAATGCTTCTCGCGTTACGTACACATTGTGCATTTCACGTAAGAATGAAGATGGACGGAATTTCCTTCGGGAACACAACGGACGAGGCGCAATCTTAAAAAAAAAAACGATCCTACCGCGTGTGCGTTGGGAAAAAAGAGTTTTTTTTTATAACCGGTGAAATCTGGGGTACTTGCGGTGTTCCACGGGCGAAATTCCTCGATCCTTCGAGCGTTACGAGCGCGCTCGGCAATTTTGTGAAAGGACGTGAAATAGCGCGGGACCTGAAACGATAGCTACATACGTCGATGTACATTGACGCGTTAAGGGGTCGATATTTTTCGATTAGGCTAAGCGTTATTGACAGACGCGGTATAATGGCAAATGAGGCTGGAAAATATCGCATTAAAGTTTGCACAGCTAGAGGGGAATCCTTTTATTTTCCATTTTTTGATTTTTATTATTTTTCGAAATCTTTTTTTTGTAGATCGAGATCGTAAATGTTTAAGGGGAGGGTAGGGGTTTCAGCGTGAAAAAAACACTTTTTTGCGAATTTTTTTCATCTATATGGATAGAGTAAATTTATTGAAACCTTTTGTATATTGTAAAGTGTCATTTGAAGAACATTCCGTGAAATTTGTAAGCGAAAATATCCACAAACAAGCCAGTGACAAAGCTTTTCCAAGAATGCCCTTGGAAAAACACGATTTGCGGTGTTCACTGTATCTCAGCTAGAAATTACCTGAAATCAAGTACCATTTAAATTTAGCCAAAGTATCATCAAATCCTCCCCCGATGGTCTTTGATAATTTTTTTGTTCATTTCTAAATTTTTGGTGGTCGTGTAAAGTGAAAAGTGCTATTTTTCACGAAAAATTCCGCCATTTTGAGGGTGGAAAAGCCGCACAATGTAAAAAAAAATCTCAAACTAACCATTGGGGGGAGGTATTTTATATGTAGAAAGTGTGTACCAAGTTTGAAATAAATCGGTCATGTAGTTTTCAAATGGCAGTGAACACGGACTTTGAAAAAGTGGTTTCGAGAAAAACGCGTTTGAAGTTTAGAGAAGTCGGAGCTACAGTGTTAGAGGAGCGGGACTAAATAGTCAATAACTTCGAGAGTTTTGCCCTGATTGGCTTGAAATTTTGGGATTATATTCTTGAAATGTTTAACTATAAGAAAAGCAAAAAAAAAAAATCGATTTTTCAAAAGTGCAAACCCCTACCCTCCCCTCAATAAAGATACGTGAAAAAGTGGGAGTGATTTTCACAACCCGAATTGGGAAAATATTTTGGCAATAACGAAGATAATTTATTTCCGTCGCGTTCCTATGTTGCAAACTTTGTCATTGGAAAGTTGAGAAGTCTGCTTGGAAATTGTGGAGATTCGTGAGCTTGCTGGAGAAAACTGGAAAAATTGATGGAAAACCTTTGGTGTTGTATGCTTGAATGATAGTTCGGCGAATCGAAAGCTTCTGAATATTTTTTAAATATTTTTCTGAAAGCGCGCATAGGTATTTGAGTTTCAGTGCGGAGGACCCAATTTTGGCGAGCGCTCACCCATCCGAGTACCGGCCCGGCTGTGAGGCTGCTCGATGAGAGAGGTCGTCACAGATGTGGGCCAACCAATGGTGGGCCTGATAACTGCGGATATACACATTTATAATAATGCTTTGCGTAGAATTGGCAAGGAGAGACTGTCCGATCGTATGAAGCTAATCAGAGCACGACGGACTGTTTTGAGACCAAGCAAAAATCGATTCAAATACGCGCATGTATGAGTTGAAAAAATATTTTGCCCTCTGGATGAGTGATAAGACGTTGAGAGAAATCGTTACTGCTATCGAGTTTTCATTTAGGCTCGCATATCTTGTTGTTTCGTTTGGAAGGCAATTAATCTTGTGTTTCATGAAAATGATGTTTATAGCTGATGAAAAAAATTGTCGTGATGCATTCGAGGGTCTAATCGGTAATAATATCACCAATGAGCAATAAACCATCAGCAAGGATGGCTGATAATTAATCAGTTTATGATCAGTTAAGAAATACAGCCACTCCAGCTGTTAAAAAAAAGCTAATTTTAAGAATTTTTTTGCAATGCAAGGAAAATTCTTTTTAATTTCTTATTTCCATTATTATCCCCAATCATATTTTGCAAATTTGTTGTAGATAGCTGAATAAGAAGCCTAAACAATCTTTGCATGATTTTTGTACCTCAAATCTACCTAAGGAAATTGGGAAATTAGAAGAAAATCATTTTCGTTGCATGTCCAATGATGCAAAACTTTAATGTCATAAAATTTTATTATACATAGTTTCAAGTGTACAAAAAATTTTGTTTTGTATTTTTTCTATTGAAAATGCTGGCGTCGAGTCTAAGACCGCAGAGTACCTCGGGAGCAGTTTTCCGCGGCGGGAAAGAATTTTCCCGGACTTTTCAACCTAGAACAAAGAATTAAGGAGTCTTCTCACTTTAGACGCTAAAAAAGGCTATTTTCATACATTTTTTCAATAGGTTTATATTATAGATATTGATATAAAAGTTGTTACACTTAATAAATACACTTTCGAAAAAAAAATTTGAAAAAATTCTTTATTTACGTCACTATTTATAGACGAAAATGGTAGTTAAACAATTTTCCTAAAAAAATTGTAGGTCTGCGCTGTTGATGAAATCTCGAAGATGGATCATCCGAAACGAAAAAATCAAATGGTTTTAGATTCAGTATGTTAATGGGTATAGCGCATAGCATACGATTTTTGATATATGCAAAAATAACAAAATGGCGGACATTTTTAGCAAAAACAAATAGTAAATATCAAAATTTAAAATATCTTTGATATGCGCTATAGCTATAGTTGTAAAGAATATGTATGGTTAAAATGTCATAAGGATCGGTTTAGTAGTTTCGAAGATTTTATCAACAAGCCATCGGAAAACGTTTTTTCGAGAAATACGCGTTTAAAGTTTGTTTGGGTCACATAGATACATAAAACATTTTTTTTTAAATTGATTTCGAAAGTGTATTTATTAAGTGTAACTTTTATATCCATATCTATAATATAAACCTATCAAAAAAATCATCAGAATAGCTTTTTTTTAGCGTCTGAAGTGAGAAGACCTCTTAAACAATCTTGAAAATATATACAAAAAGATATGAAACTGCGGGCGAGAATTAGAAAATACCTTTTTCAAAAAAGTAGTACAGATTTGGATGTAAACTTTCATTTTCGAGCAAAAAATCCCATGAGTAATTGTTTATAAAAAGAAAAGTTAATAACCAATCGCAAGTTCCGTACGCAGTTCCATGGAAAATACATCTGAGAAGATGAGTTGAACATTTCAAGGGAATGCGTGCATATTTAGCTGAGTTACCTCTCCGGCCGGTTGAAAAAAAATGTCGATAAAAACGCGTTTGAAGTTTGAACTAACATTTAGCAATAGAAGTTTGCGATTCACCTTCAATTCGCAATACCAGCACGGTGCATTTAGCCTTCCAAATTAACATTGCTCTCTTCCTTTTCTTTTCTGAAAATTTGAAAATCCCCAATTGGCTTTGTCCATTGATAATAAAAATAAAGAAATGAAGATTGAGCAAAAAAATCGGTCCTCTTTAACTATGCAAACTTCAAGGTTATAAATATCCTGCAGAAGGTTATTCCTGTTCTATGAAGCACCAAGATTCATTATGTTAGAAATATTAGATGTATCGGAAAGTTCGGTCTATTTTTTAATTGAAAGAAAACAATAAATTTATTAATATTAACTGAACAATATCATTTCCCAGCGGGAGATGTAATTAGCAACCATAAAAATTATCTTTTTGAGTAAATAATAATGAATGTATTGAAAATGTAGTATTTTCTTTAAATTAAAAAACTTTAAATTAACTTTAAATTTAAAAAATAGAACTTTCCCAGAGACCTAATATTTTAACGATGTTGAAGTTTGCAACGTTGGAGCGGAACGCAAATCGACTTCTTTTATTTGTTGGAATTATTTCGGCTGTAAAAATCACTCAAACGTTTTTACGTATTCTTATTGAAGATTTACGACCTCAATTTGCAAAAAAAGAAAGCTTTGCATAAACATAAAAATAAAAAATGAACAAAAATTCGTTGCATTACAAAGATGCAAACTTCAACGTCATATATTTCTCGTAGCCTTGTATATTCCAAACCTAGCAACGAACTTCTTAGCTATCTCCTCGTATTTTTGAATGACATTGAGGAGTGCAATGGTGTTTTATTTTTAATTGCGCAAACCTTTTCTGGCAGGTTCAGGCTACAAAAATCACTTAAACGTTTCGTTTGGATCCTTATCTGAAACGACCTAAATCTGCAAAAAGTGTTTTCATTGTAATACAAAATGAAGAAATACGAAAATTAAAATACATATTTGATTGTATTTCAACTATGCAAATCTTAAGAACATTATTTTTTCACTTTTAGTTATCTTGAGCATGCGGGTAATCTTGATTTGCCTTTGTCGGCTTTAAGGGCCCTATCCCTCTTATTTTTACCAGGCACTCATCCCTGCACTATTTCTAGCTCTTAAGAGGCCCCCCGGATCGTTGTCCACAGCCGCTTGTTTCCTAGTGCCCTACCGTATCACATTTACATGAGTACACAGGGGGACGGTGGTAAACCTGAGCTAATACAGTCGGCTATTTTCGAACCAATTTTCAGTTGTCTTCAAAATTTCAGCCTCAACATGCAAGGAATCTGGCATGGCTGTTACGCACATGAAAAACAAGGAAAACCGGGAAAACTCAAGGAATTTTTAAAATTCTCTGCAATTTTTCTAGAATGTACTTTTTGCAAGAATTATGAAAAATGAAACCGACTTGAAAAAAATACTGATAAGTAAAAATATGAATACTTTTATATATTCGTTCTATTTATATTATTCTTTATTAAATACAAAAATGGTTATGTCAGTGCACAACATTGGAAAATTTCAACTACAAAAAAATAATTTACACTAACGCTCTATACATTTCCATTCGATTTGTCGATACACAACCACACAATTATCATTGTAGATGAGTGTTTGTAGTATAGTTCTTTATTTCCAAGTATACCTTTACACATAGTTCTTTATTTCTAAGTATACTGTTACGCATTTCCTTCTTTTTTGTTAACATTTGTTTTTCGTCTTTTTGCCCTTTATGCCTCCTTTCTTACCATGCATTCGAAGGCGCTCTCATGCTCGCACAATTCTTTGGTCTGTTTCCCTTTCATTTCTTTATACTCTAAGAACAATTGCTAATGCCCCTTGGTATGTCAAAAATAAAACGATACACAACGATCTAAGAGTGCCATTTATAAAAAAAAAGACATCCAAGTATTTACCAAACGGCCCGTGGAGAGGCTCCAGAACCATCCCAACATACTAGCTCGTGGACTACTAGATCGTCATGGCGAAATAGAAAGATTCAAACGCGATAAGCCTCTCGACCTCAAGAACTGCGAAAATCCCTAACATAATGGGCTAAACAACCTGATAAGTGACAACCGAACTATTGAATCTCCCCGTACGGGACAGATTGTAGTTACAAATAAACCCACTCAAAAAAAAATCTTTATTAATTTTTCGCTTTAGTGCTCCCCCTTGTAACCTCTTCGCCACTTCTCGAAATCATCTACCACTTATTCATTTTTGCTTTTATTTTCCCGCACTCAAGAATGTGTTCCAATCTTTTCTCTTCCTTCCTACAAACCGGTATATGACGTTGAAGTTTACATCATTGGAATGCAACGATTCTTTTGTTAATTTTCCATTTCTGTACTTTTATCCTGATATAGAACCTTCTTTTTGCAAATTGAGGTCGTAAATCTCTAATAAGAATACGTAAAAACGTTTGTGTGATTATCACAGCCGAAACAAAATTTGAACAATAAGAATTGATTATCGTTGCGTTCGAACGATGCAAATTTCAACATCATACCGGCATAGGGTATTTGCGTATCCCTTTTTTCTATACTTCTTTTTTCTATACTTCCGTATCTTGACCTAGCCCATGTTTCTTTAGTTCTTCCCTCTATTCCCTTCTCTTCCCAGTACTCTTCCTTTTCTACTTGTCGTTTTCGATTTTCGTACTCCCCACAATACGTCGAATTTTCAATTTTGTTCCAGTCTCGTTGCATTGCCCGGTCGTTTTTTATTGCTATAGCTCTGTCGATTATTTGTCTTGCACACTCCATACTTTCGTCAGATAAGGGTTTATATTTATTTGTTATTTATTGGCACCGACATAAAAAATTCTGTTTATAATAAAGAACAGGTTCTCTATTCGCTTTTAATGTATTTTTTGTTATTTCTCGAATTACAGTGAAAAAAATAATTACTTTAATATTTAACATTGTCATATAATTCATCTTAAAAAAGGTTTTTATTTGACCCCGATCTCCCTGGAACATTAGCAAAGCCTGTATGGAAAACCCGGAAAAGTCATGGAATTTCTGAGTCAATGCGTATCAACCATGTCATGGTAAAAATCGATGAATAGTTTACGAATATTTAAATCCGTATTTTCATATTTTCAGAACGTTGTCACGGTGTCAATTGGATGCGCGCGCACTTTGATGGCCCGGCGCGAAAAAGAGTACAAAAAGGACTGAAGTACGCCGATGGGAAATCAGTCGCATTAACATGAGATTCGGATCGAAGTATCCGGAGGAAAGTAGTGAACGTAAAACCGTCCTTCATCGGCAGCCGCGTTACGATGCTTCAGGCAGTCCGTTTGCTGACCGAACTGGCGCGACCGGCAGCCGAGACCAATCACCATAATCACCAGCAGCAGCAGCAGCATCATCATCATCATCATCATCATCATCACCCTCATCGTCGACGCGACAGCGAAGACACAACTATGGATACCGCGCAGCAGTCCTCCACGTCTTCGGCGTCATCCTCCGCCGTTCCTTCCGTCGTAGCGAGCGAGGCCTCCGTGCAATTTCGTGAAATTTACAAGAACGGCTGGCTCCGCCGTACCGATCGTACCGACAAGGAGGCCAATCGTTTCTGGGTCGCGTTTTGCGTACACGACGACACCGAGCCCCGTCTCGAGGGCTTCACCGATCAGAAACACGCGACCACCCACTCGCCCGTGTGGGCAAACTCGTTACGGGCGATCCAACATCTCTCTCCGACGCTATGCGCCACCCAACGACACGATTACGAATTTTGCGTGAATTTCAGCGACGATCGCGTACTGAGACTCGCAGCCCCCACTTATCAGGCTATGCTCGATTGGGTGCAATTGATAACCCGAAAACTCACCGACATGAGGATCCTTCGACCCAAAGAGAATCTTTATTCCAAGGGTCCCGAGCGCATTGCCACTAGAGATCCGACCAGTCCGCTGCCACCACCGCCTCTCTCGACCGGGTGCGTAATCTCGACTAACACTTGTTTTCGTTTGTTCAGCGTCGACCATGCCCCTGACACTGCAGACCTTTCCCATGGTAAGAAAGTGGTCACTGTCCCCAGCGTTGTCGCTCGAGTATAACTATATTGCGGGGCGCTGGTAGTCGAGTGCCCGGTTGACTATATATTGGGTTGGTACAAAAATCTTGCGACACACAACACGAGTAAAAATGAAAAATATTTTATTTTAACAATAAACGATTATTCAGTAATGAAGACTCTCCCTGCATCTATAACTCTTGCCCAACGCTCTGGTAGACTTTGCACCGCAGACCATAATTCTTTTGATCGTGAATTAAGAAAGTCGTCCAATGTATTTTTGAGATCTGACAGATCATCAAATTTTTTATCCCGTAAATAGTTCTTCAAAGCTCGAAACAGGTGATAGTCGGTAGGTGCTAAGTCTGGTGAATACGGTGGGTGTGGTGGAACTTCCCATCCTAGCTGCGAAATAGTTTCTTGTGTCATTTTATCGTCGTGGGGTCGAGCATCGTCATGGAGAAGCCAACTTTGAAGACGTTTACGCCTCTTCTGTTTCATAATTTTAGCCACCTTTTGCAGTTGTGCAGAATACATTTCTGCCTGTATTGTGGTGTCGGTTGGCAGAAATTCGTAATAGAGCATGCCCTCAGAATCCCACCAACAACAGAGTAAAACTTTCTTCATTTCACGGGGCCGTTTAGGGCGGTCGGTTCTGGTTTTTCCCCTTTCGGTAGCCACTGACGCTTGCGCGTGTGATTAACATACAACACCCAGCTTTCATCCCCAGTGATTATTTCTTGAAGAAAATCCTTTCTTTGCGGACGATGCAGGAGTGAAAGACAGATGGACATGCGTGTTGCTTTGTTCGATTCGCTGAGATTGTGCGGTATCCAAGACGAAACAACTTTCCTATATCCCATCTCTTGTAAATGTCGAAGGATCGTAGGATGACTGCAGTTGAGTTTGTTGGCTAATTCTCGTGACGACATATTAGGCTTTGCCTTTATAAGTGCTCGCAGTTCTTCATCGTCCACAATCGATTCCCTGCCGGACCTAGGTTTGTCTTCAAAAGATGTATCGCCGGAATGAAAACGCTTATACCAACGGGAGACCGTTGAATAATTAACTACATTAGCCTTGAACGCACTGCACATATTGTGGGCTGCGGCTCTTGCAGAATGTCCTTGCAAGAATTCGTAATATGCGATTGCTCGAAGTGCACGTTGATCCATCTTGGCTCATGCTGACTCCGCGGAACATTTGACTCGCTTATATATCCTGCGGCATGGAAGGTTCTAGACCATTCTTGTATTTCCTCTTCTCGAATGTTCTCGAACTTCGTTATTAGGGAATTATTTTAATTGAAAAAAAGTGTTGCAAGATTTTTGTACCAACCCAATAGATACAGTTGTATGCAAAAGTGTCCGGCCAAAGATAATTTTATGATTGAGGGGCCACGCAAAATGGCTATTTTCGCGATTTTTTTTTGAGGATTTTATAAAGTACATGAATATAAAAGTTGTTGGGCTTGAAAAATGAAGTCTTGAAATACATTTTTAAAAATTTAATTCATTTTTATTCATTTTTATGTACAAAAACTATAGTTTAACGTAACGCCTCAAGAATAGGTGGGCTAGGTAGCTCCATCACTACGCGGCAACCGCTTGTCTGAAACAAAAAAATCAAAGTCCATAGATTCAGTATGACACCAGCTACAAAATGACCCTCGGATATAAAGTTTTATCAAAAAATAAAAAAATGCTAGATGAAAAACGAAAAAAGTAAAAAAACGCGTTTTTTCGCAGTTTTTCGGAAAAAAGAGTAAAAATCAAAATTTTAAAACCATCGAGGTTCATCTCGTTGCGAATCATGTTTACAATATGTTCAAATTTCAAGAGAATAGGTTTATTAGTTTTAGAGATACGATGGAGCTAGATTTTGAAAACGTTTCGAGAAAAACGCGTTTGAAGTTTATACTATGAAAAACTCTTGCCTAAACTGAACCGGCAATTCCTGCACCGTACAAAATCCCTTCGGATTGCTCATCATCGTTGATTTCTTCGAGTCTTGCTTGCTTTCGATTTTGTTTAATTCTTAAAGTGGGCTGGCCCCTTAAGATCGGTCCTGCGTTTATGCACTTTTAGCATTTGTAAGCGTCGCTCACGTCGTTCGAATTGGCACTGTGCTCACTTTCAGAAACATTTATGACGTCACAAGTGACATACTTACCGCTGCCATATTGTGCTCACGAACCCTTTTCCCAACGGGGCACGGCAGCACAAGCGTGACCGTTAAAAGCGCGTTTATTTTCGAAACGAGTGCCGAGCGAGCACAAAGAACACAATGGTTTCTCAGGTGGCGAATTCCAAATAGTTGCCCACAAGTTGTCTAAGTGGCTACCAAATGTCCGGTTGAAAGCTACCTATGAGTTATCACGTGTCGATCATATGACAGTTATCTTTTTGGATGGTCAACTCGAAGGTAACCACCGGGCGGACATTTGGTACACTTTTAGCCGACTTTTGGACAACTTTTTGCAAATTGCTTTTTGGGCTACTAGTTCTCTGTGAGAATTTAAAAAAATGGCGGCAACAGCTTCATGCAAACTGTTTTGAGTTTATTTGGGGGACCCTGTAGCTAATAAAATAACCTCTTCAAGGAAGTTCTGGATCCGACATATGGAATTTCTTTTAAGGGAGATATCCAAAACTGGGAGAAGTTTTCTCATCTCATCTCTTCATCACTATTCTTTTCCATTAGACCGTAATCTTCCTCACTGTCAGTTTGATCGTTGATTATTTTAAACAACCCGTCAATAATTTGAAAACCAACAAAACCTTCCGCTGCCGTGGTTGTCACGCATATGGAAAACAGGGGAAACCGGGAAAAGTCAGGGAACTTTTTTCCTCATGGAATAATCAGGGAAAAGTCCAGGAATTTTAGAAATTCTCTGGAATTTTTCAAGAATTTACTTTTTTCAAGAATTACGTAAAATGAAACCGTTTTGAAAAAAAATTGAGAAGTATTAAAATAAATATTTTTCTATATTTTTAATATTGATATTTATTTTTATTATGTACAAAAAAAGTTATGTGAGTTCCAAACATTGAAAAAAAACTAACAAATAATGTACTTTAAGGCCTTAGGCCACAGTAACGGGTACAAAATCATGTGCGAATTTAACTATTTTTTTTCGTATGAAAAAGTGATTTACTCATAAAATTAATTACACATCTATCTCGTATGAATATCAAGCTGTTAGAAAAAATACATTTTTTTTCGATTTACAAAATGGTCGACCAGTAATATTTTTTTTCTTACCTTTTTTTAGGCGCGCCGCGGCGTGACATTGAGCATTCTCAATTTTTGACCTAGACGAAAAAACAAAAATTCTCGTCAATCTACATTAGAATACCTAGAGAAGTGCTTACGGAATTTAAAAAATATTGTTTTATTCAAAAGTTGTAGATATTTGAACTTAAGAAATGAATTTTCAGTGAAAAATTTCGTTATAACTGCTCATAAACTGCTCATAAAACGAAAAGTTTTCGATTAATCAGAAATTCCATACGTACTTCTCTGCAAAATGCAATTAGGAACATAACTTTTAAATTTGAAGTAAATTGAGTAAAAATTGTTGAAATTATTCGTCACGCTAATTGAAAAAAGCTGTTTCGAGAAGTTTCGAGTAGTCAGCCATTTTGTACATCGAACAAAAATTCTAACAGCTTGATATTCATACTAAATAGATGTGTAATTAATTTTATGAGTGAATCACCTTTTCGTACGAAAAGAAATTGTTAAATTCGCACATGATTTTATACCCGTTTCTGTGGCCTAACGCCTTAAAGCTTTATACATTTGCATTCGATTTGTAGATAAACAACCATACAATTATTGTTGTAGATAAGTGCTTATATATTTTTTTTATTGTCGCCGCCATAAAAATTTCTGTTTATATTAAAGAACAGGTTCTGTATTTGCTCTGAATGTATTTTGTTTTACTGTCCAGTTTTTGAATGACTTTTATAATTTCAGTCTAAATTGACAAAATGGCGGCGGTTTGAAAAAAAAACGTATCGAATTTAGCCCATATTACGACAGTTTTTCGTTTAAAAAAATGAAGATTAAAAAAAAGCTTCCATAGCAAGATAAATAATGGCGTGAAGAATGTTGTGTCAAAATTTGAGACGGATAGCTTGAAGAATTCTTCCTTTGAGAGTGTACACCGTTTTCTAAACGCGTTTAAAGTTTCGAGTACGGATTTTTCATATAAATTGTCTACTTACCATCAATCGGCGATGGTCCATGTTTATAACCGTCTATACTATCGGTTGATGCAAAAGATCGATTTTTTTTCATAATTTCACACTGCGATGATAAACGAATAACTCAAATTTGCCAAAAAGGGCTTTGGATAATGATAAGAATGACGGAATGAAAAATAAAGAACAAATTCGTTGCGTTCCAACGATGCAAACTTCACCGTCGTGTTACCGAATTATTGCGACTTGCAGATCGTCGACGACGCAGCAGGCCTCGAGCGTGGCGGTGGCATCGAGTAGTTCGCCACCGGCGAGCAGTACCGGAAACGGCGCAACAGCCGCGTCGACCGCCGGCGGTGGCAACAACGGCGTCGTCGCGACGTCGAGTACCATCGCGGCGAGTAATTCGAGCACTTCGAGTCCCGGACGTGAGCCGGGAACGAGTTCCGTGGACGCGGTGCCGATGATATTCACGTTCGACGATATATCACTGGACGAGAGAAGATCGGCCAGGCCGATACAAGCGGGGGTTCAACGTACGGTGGCGCCACCAACCCCGAGCCCGAGAATCGTCACCGCCGCGACGTCCTCGAGCGAGGAAACGAGCGCCGGTGATTCGGGCTACGAGAGCATCTTCATGGCATCGTCGTACTCGCCGACCGCCGATTCGGCACGTGCTGCACGCGATCTCGGCCATAGCGCGGATCCGTCGAACGAGCGATACGCCGCGCTAATGGAGTACAGAAGTTCCAGCGCAAGCGCGGACGCTAATCGCCCTCAACCGTCGAGAGCAGCGAACAGCGGGAACGAGACCCGAACCGTTGCCAACGCGAATCCCAATGTTCGTCGTCAGCTCACACTCAGGGAACAACAGGTGCTTCAGCTCAGACGGGAAATGGCGCATCCGGCGGGGGTGCGACTGTTGCTCGGTAGACGAGATTGCAAGGACAGTATCGCCTTCGTGGATACCTATGGCGCTGTTTGGTGAGAATAGCTCCTTCTTTGCAAGCTTTTATCTGAGTTGCTTCGGTTCATTTTT
This sequence comes from Ophion obscuratus, assembly GCA_964007375.1. Taxonomy (NCBI): domain Eukaryota; kingdom Metazoa; phylum Arthropoda; class Insecta; order Hymenoptera; family Ichneumonidae; genus Ophion; species Ophion obscuratus. The sequence goes on along the minus strand of OZ023322.1, from coordinate 17,551,140 downwards.
CTAGCGCTGCTGGCATCCGATTGAGCTGAAATTTGGCATAGCTGTGTAACTTCGGTGGTAATGCAATAATATGGTACCATGGAGCTGGTTCGATGATAGAGGTGGGAAAGTACTCAATTAAATGTTTCGGAAAATTAAGAATATACACTAAGCGCAAAAATTACAGGATCACTTTTTTTTCCTACGAAAAATAGCCCTTTTTCAAACGGCTGTAACTCGGTGAAAAATGATCGGAAAAAAAAAATAAAAAAAAAGCATTTTGCAGCGTCAACCTTTAACTTTAATAATATGATTACAACAAAAATTTATCGTGATTTTTTAATAAAGATATTTGTTGCTAAACAAAACAAAACATAAAATGAAAAAATTTGCTCAAGTTTGACAAGGTGCACGGGGAACAGAATTTTTTGTTTCAAAAATCTGTTCCGACCATTCAAAAGCTTGTACCTTCCCCTACAATTTTCTTTTTTACAGACCTCAGTGCGATTTTTTTTAGCCAAGTTATCGCAGCTTAATGAAAAAATGCATTTTTCCACTTTAACCTGTCATAACTCTGGTCCAAATCATCGCACATCATCTGGACAGAGATCGTTGGAAAGCTTGGATTCCCCCCTACCAAACGGTTTACTTTGGATATTTTTTCAACATAAAACTTATTGTTTAAAAGTGTGTAAAATGCCCGTTTTTACACTTTATTGTTTATCATGTAAATTATCATTATAACAAATGCAGGGGCACCAAAGGTTTTTGCTTTTTTGTTGAGTTAAGGGTATGTAGAAATACTCCACTGATTTTCACATCGCTGCCTTTATTCTTTATTCGGGTTGCAACCCCGTTTATTTCGAGAAAATCGAAGATCCGTCAATTTTCACGAAAATCGAGATTTCTCAAGTACCAGCGCAGGGTGAAATTTCTCGATTTTCAAACAGAAAATTAGAAAATGACGAAATGTTGTGTTCAAGGGTTTTCGAGGTCGCTCATTACGAATCTGAGGTTAAAATTAAAAAATAAAAAATGGCGGATCCAATATGGCGGATCGAAATGCAAAAATTACTCGAAATCGGATGAAACGCTGTGTTCGGGGGTTTTCGAGATCGCTCATTACGGATCTGAGGTTGAAATTAAGGATCGCAAATTCGAGTTGAATCAAATTTTGCATTTTGTATTTGGCTATATTTGACCTATATTACATAATTTTTTCATAGAAAAATATTGACATCCAAGCGACTTATGCGCTGCCTTCGGAGGCGCCAAAAAAAAGTTCCTCCACTGCTGACACGATTCCGGCAAGATTGAGCAGCTGAAACCGAAAAAGGAAAAAAATTCGTCAAACTCGAAGGTATTTCCTGTACAATGACGTAGGATTATCGAGAAATATAAAAATCTAACAAAATGGCGTAGTTATGAAAAAAGTCTGTTTTCTTGCCTTTGAAATGGTCGTTTTTTTCAATGCCAAATAGTCAATTTTTATCGAATCAAAAATATCCTACGTCATTGTAGAGTAAATATATTCAAGAGTACTCAGTTCGAATTTTAAGTCAATCGGATAATTGCTCTTTGAGTACCTCCATAAAGCTAGCAGAGCAAAGTCCCCAAAGTGGATTTAATTGGTATCAAAATTTTGTGCTTTTTATGTGCTAAGTTTGTGCTCCATTAAAAATTTTTGTGCTCTTGTCGTTTAGCGGGAAATTAGAAAACAAAAGTGCTCTGTTGGCTTACCATCAAGCTAGCGGAGCACTTAATGATCTTTGCCACATCTAAGAACGAAACTACGTGATATTTATGTGCTTTGCGAATATCGAACAGCCAAACCCCTATTTTTCTTTTTTCGGCCGATATAGACCATTAAAAGACCCTCCAATAAGAGCATATACCAATTTTTTGGATATTCTGATATGAAAATACATCATATTTATGTGCTTTTTATGTGCTCTACGAATATCCAAGAGCCAAACCGCTAAAACGCAAATTTCTCCCAAAACCACCCCTACAAGACCCAAGCTGCCCGCAAATACGAGTATTGGCTATTTTTTCGATATTGCGAAATCAAAGTAGTACACATTTATGTGCTTTTTATGTGTGGTTCATTAACAAATTTTGTGCTCTTGTCGTTTACCGACTAATTATAAAACAAAAGTGCTCTGTTGGCTTACCATCAAGCTAGCAGAGCACTTAATGAACTTTGCTATATCTAAGAATGAAACTCCGTGATATTTATGTGCTTTTTATGTGCTTTACGAATATCCAAGAGCCAACTCGCTAAAACGCAAATTTCTCACAAAACCACCCCTACAAGACCCAAGCTACCCGCCAATACGAGTATTCGTTATTTTTTCGATATCGCAAACTCAAAGCAGTCCACATTTATGTTTTTATGTGCTCTACGAATATCCAAGAGCCGAACCGCTAAAACGAAAATTTCTCCCAAAACCAGCCCTACAAGACCCAAGCAACCCGCAAATACGAGTATTGGCTGTTTTTTCGATATCGCAAATTCAAAGTACTCCACATTTATGTACTAATTTTGTGCTCCTTTTAAAATCTTTGGGCTCTTGTCGTTTAGCGAGGAATTAGAAAACAAAACTGCTCTGTTGGCTTACCATCAAGCTAGCAGAGCACTTAATGATCTTTGCTGTATCTAAGAACGAAACTACGTGATATTTATGTGCTTTTTATGTGCTCTACGAATATCCAAGAGCCAAACCGCTAAAACGCAATTTTCTCCCAAAACCACCCCTACAAGACCCAAGCTACCCGCCAATACGAATATTGGTTATTTTTTGCGATATTGCTAAATTAAAGTAGTCCACATTTATGTGCTTTTTATGTGCTCTACGAATATCCAAGAGCCAAACCGCTAAAACGCAAATGTCTCCCATAACCACTCCTACAAGACCCAAGCTACCCGCCAATACGAATATTGGTTATTTTTTGCGATATTGCTAAATTAAAGTAGTCCACATTTATGTGCTTTTTATGTGCTCTACGAATATCCAAGAGCCAAACCGCTGAAACGCAAATTTCTCCCATAACCACCCCTACAAGACCCAAGCTACCCGCCAATACGAATATTGGTTATTTTTTCGATATCGCAAAATCAAAGCAGTCCACATTTATGTGCTTTTTATGTGCTCTACGAATATCCATGAGGCAAAGCGCTAAAACAAGAATTTCTCCCAAAACCACTTCTACAAGACCCAAACGACCCGCCAATACGAGAATTGGCTATTTTTTCGATATCGCAAAATCAAAGTAGTCCACATTTATGTGCTTTTTATGTACTCTATGAAAATCCAAGAGCCAAACCGCTAAAAGGAACATTTCTCCCAAAACCACATCTCCAATACGCGTACTGGCTGTCTTTTCGATATCGCTACATCAAAGTAGTCCACATTTATATGCTTTTTATGTGCTCTAGGAATATCCAAGAGCCAAACCGATGAAAAGAAAATTTATCCCAACACCACCTCTACAAGACCCAAGCTACCCGCCGATACTCGTATTGGCTATTTTTTCGAAATTGCAAAATCACAGCAGTCCACATTTATGTGCTTTTGACGTGCTCTACGAATATCCATGACGCAAACCGCTAAAACGCAAATTTCTCCCAAAACCACCCCTACAAGACCCAAGCTACCCGCCAATACGAATATTGGTTATTTGTTCGATATCGCAAAATCAAAGCAGTGCACATTTATGTGTTTTTTATGTGCTCTACGAATATCTATGAGGCAAACCGCTAAAACAAGAATTTCTCCCAAAACCACCTCTGCAAGACCCAAACGACCCACCAATACTTGTATTGGCGGGTAGCTGTAATTATATTATTATTATTATTTTCAATTTATTGAAATTGACAAGATTATATTCAAGATTATATTCTCAACTTTTCCTCATCAGACAAATATTGTTGTCAGACAAATACCTGTTAAGTATCTTTACAACTTTTCCTCATCAGACAAATATTTACACCGGTACACTCGAGTAAATTTTGTAAAGTTACCCCCCTGCCCTAACGAAAAAAATCGGTACTATCACTAGAACTATCAATATAAACTGCATAGAAATCCAGAACTATGTGAGAGGTAACCAGAACTGATTTTTTTTTCCTTTGATTCAGCAGTAGATTGATGACGCGATGAAATGCTTTGAGTGAAAACACATTTTTTTTTCGGAAAAAGGAATTTTATTTCGGAGTTCTGGTTGCCCCCACAAGAGTTCTGTAGAATATCTTTACAACCTTTCCACATCAGACAAATATTTACAACGGTACACTAGAGTACATTTTGAAAAGTTGCCCCCCAACGAAAAAAAAACCGTTAGTCATAACTGAGCTATCAATAAAAAATACATAGAACTCCAGAACTACGTGAGAGGCAACCAGAACGGATTTTTTTCCTTCGCTATTAGCGATTAAATTCGCGTTTAGCGGGAAATATGAAAACAAAAGTGCTCTGTTGGCTTACCATCAAGCTAGCAGAGCACTTAATGATCTTCGCCATATCTAAGAATGAAACTACGTGATATTTATGTGCTTTTTATATGCTTTGCGAATATCGAACAGCCAAACCCCTTTTTTTTCGGCCGATATAGACCCTTAAAAGATCCTCCATTAAGAGCATATACCATTTTTTTTGGATATTCTGATATGAAAATACATCATATTTATGTGCTTTTTATGTGCGCTACGAATATCCAAGAGCCAAACCGCTAAAACGCAAATTTCTCCCAAAACCACCTCTACAAGACGCAAACTACCCGACTATACAAGTATTGGCTATTTTTTTGATATCGCAAACTCAAAGTAGTCCACATTTATGTGCTTTTTATGTGCTCTACGAATATCCCAGAGCCAAACCGCTAAAACGAAAATTTCTTCCAAAACCACCTCTACAAGACCCAAACTACCCGCCAATACTCGTTCGTATATTACGCCAATACCCGCCGATATTCATAGAGGACATAAAAAGCACATAAATGTGGACTACTTTGATTTAGTGATATCAAAAAAATAGCCAATACTCGTATTGGCGGGTAGTTTAGGTCTTGTAGAGGTTGTTTCTGGAGAAATTCTTGTTTTAGCGGTTTGGCTCATGGATATTCGTAGAGCACACAAAAAGCACGTAAACGTGGACTGCTTTGATTTTGCGATATCGAAAAAATAACCAATACTTCTATTGACGGGTAGCTTGGGTCTTGTAGGGGTGGTTTAGTGACAAATGTGCGTTTTAGCGGTTTGGCTCTTGAATATTCGTACAGCACATAAAAAGCACATAAATGTGGACTACTTAAATTTAGAAATATCGCAAAAATAGCCAACACTCGTATTGGCGGATATTTTGGGTCTTGTAGAGGTGGTTTTGGGAGAAAGTCTTGTTTTAGCGGTTTGGCTCATGGATATTCGTAGAGCACACAAAAAGCACGTAAACGTGGACTGCTTTGATTTTGCGATATCGAAAAAATAACCAATACTCGTATTCGCGGGTAGCTTGGGTCTTCTAGGGGTGGTTTGGGAGAAATGTGCGTTTTAGCAGTTCGGCTCTCGGGCATTCGCAGAGCACATAAATGTGGACTACTTTAGTTTAGCAACATCGCAAAAATAGCCAATACTCGTATTGGCGGGTAGTTTGGGTCTTGTAGAGGTGGTTTTGGGAGAAATTTGCATTTTAGCGGTTTGGCTCATGGATATTCGCAGAGCACATAAAAAGCACATAAATGTGGAATGCTTTGATTTTGCGATATCGAAAAATTAACCAATATTCGTATTGGCGGGTAGCTTGGGTCTTGTAGGGGTGGTTTTGGGAGAAATTTGCATTTTAGCGGTTTGGCTCTTGGATATTCATAGAGCACACTACTTTCATTTAGTAATATCGAAAAAATAGCCAATACTCGTATTTGCGGGTAACTTGGGTCTTGTAGGGATGGTTTCGAGGGAAATTTTCGTTTCAGCGGTTTGTCTTATGGATATTCGTAGAGCACATAAAAAGCACATAACTGTGGACTACTTTGATTTTGCGATATCGAAAAAATAACTACTACTCGTATTGGCTGGTAGCTTGGGTCTTGTAGGGGTGGTTTTGGGAGAAATTATCGTTTTAGCGGTTTGGCTCTTGAATATTCGTAGAGCACATAAAAAGCAGATAAATATGATTTATTTTCATATCAGAATATCCAAAAAAATGGTATATGCTCTTATTGGAGGGTCTTTCAAGGGTCTATATCGGCCGAAAAAAGAAAAAATAGTGGTTTGGCTGTTCGATTTTCGCAAAGCACATAAAAAGCACATAAATATCACGTAGTTTCATTCTTAGATATGGCAAAGATCATTAAGTGCTCTGCTAGCTTGATAGTAAGCCAACAGAGCACTTTTGTTTTCTAATTTCCCGCTAAACGACATGAGCACAAAAATTTTAAATGCAGCAAAAAATTAGCACATAAAAAGAACAAAATTTTGATACCAATTAAATCCACTTTGGGGACTTTGCTCTGCTAGCTTTATGGAGGTCTTTGAGTTACAATGTCAGCAAATTTTTTTAATCTCATTTTGAGAAAAACGCGTTTAAAGATTTAACTATCGATTTTTGCAAGATAAAATGATAGAGATATGGCCTTGAAATTTTTACAGGATATTCTTGAAAGTATAAACTGTCGAAAAAGGCAAAAAAAAAAAATCGATTTTTTGAAAGTGTCACACTGGTATAGCCCCTTAATAGCATATACTAGGACCGTCGAGTTTGTGCTAATATTTGTTTTGTTATCGCGAGCACTTTTCATTACACATGATAACGAGAGTCTGATTATGGTGGTGGGAGGTGGGAACTGAAATTTCGTAATGGCGAATGGTAGGACAATCGAGTTTGAGCTCATTAACTTTCTTGACTTGAGCACTATTTATAATTACACCATTATAGAGTTTCTCGCGAAAGCTTTATAACCTGAGGCAAGGTTTTTGATTACGCCGATGTCTGAATGGCATGGGGGTCTGGCATGGCAAATAAATCAACAAATTTTAATACTAAAAAGTATAAAATAAAATAAATGTAGAAAAACTTTGTATAAACGAGTTTTCATTTAAAAGGTGCTGTACTAAAAAGTAAAAAAAAAATTCAGTAAAATTGAAAATCAAAACAATATAACTACAACAAAGTCTCTTCCTTGGTCACTCATCATGCGAGGTATACATTTATTCTGTAGATGCATAAAATATATAATTAAAGAGCAAAATTATGCATTTTTATATTTTTATTACGTAAACAATAACAACCGTTGTGTCCCTAACAACTTGAAAAAATATAACATTACCGATGACTATAACGAAGAAAGTGCGGTAGCGAATATTTTATACAACTCTGAATGAAGTTTAGAGTCATGTTTAATTATGCATATTTATATTTATGTCACGAGATGATTTATTATTACCATTAATTAATGTTAAGTGTTGCCGAAATACGGCAATTTCGAGGACATTGAGATTGGCAGCAATACTTTTCATTCGCCAGCCAAAATTCGTAATCTTTCATCAAACCTTGATGTTTCAATATTGAATATACATGGTAGACGATAGGCAAGATCAAAGTTTTTTTTTCTAAATCTTTACAAAGGTTTAGTTTGCATTAATTCGTTGTTAGAAATGGTTTATCTTGGTGCTAAATAGCCAAAACAATTATATAACGCATTGCGTGAACGTCTTGCCCGTCTAGCCGCACGTAAAATTAATACATTAACCCTTTGCGGCATGGCGTAACACTAGTGTTACACCTAATTGAATTCAGATTTTGATAATACAAAAATGTTTTGAAATTAGCGGTTTTGAAGATAGCGGTTGTAAATGCGTTTTAAGGTTCCTAGTACTTAAATAACTACGAAAACATACCTATTAAATTTGTATTCTTCACGTAGCGGGTGTCATCGATAACGAAAGTGCAAAAAATCGTGCACGTAAAGAAAAATGTATGCTTCAAAGGGTTAAACTATTTTTTATCTCTGGTGTTTGGTGGTTAAAAAATTTCAGGGAATTCTTCAATACTCAGTATAGTCTAGACAATAAAATATAGTTAAAAAGATAAATCTTGGATTGTTGCTAACCCCCAAACCTCTTCAAGTGCACACAACTTGCTTTTCTGCAATTTTTCGAGTGGGGATCCTAATATCGAAGGACCAAATATAGATCGACAAATATTTCGAAACGACAGAATTATGAACTCTCAAAATAACGAAGGTTTAATTATTCGAAATGTTATGTTTCGAGCGAAGAAAAAATCGAATGACTATAAAGCAAAGCATCATTTATTCGAGAGCTCATTTATCTGAAAACGTATATTCAGATCTTCTGCAATTTGAGACATACAAATATAGATTGGAACAATCTATAACATCCATATCTCCGAAACAGAAAAAAGCGAGTATGTAATATTCGTAATACCGCCCATAGCGAAAAGCAATATATCGAGACGCAAAATATCGATGGTCCGAAATGGCGAATGCCAAAATGGCGAACATGGTATGGATGCCGTCCCGGCCGACCGCTAACGCTATCTGCCTCGATCACAAGTTTTCGCCATCCGGGCCGTTCGACATTTTGACCCTTCGCTATTTTAACCACTCGACTTTTTGGCCGGTCGATTTAATGATTTCTGTTTTTTGAACCGTCGTTATATTTACAATTCGAAGATTCGTCTTCTCGAATTATTTGGTGTTATTTATATAAGCAATTCGATATTATGTGTCTCAATATTTCTTAAATCGGTTTTTGTTTTTCGCTATATTTCAACTTCGAGATATTCGTATTCGGAATTTTTATTTACGACTATATAAATCCTCCGAACATTGATCTATCTATATTCAAACATTGGACATTTTTTAATTCGATATTTCGGCCCATCCGAATATTGATCCATCGATATTTCGACTCCCACCCAATTTTTCAATTCGAAATCGCCGCTTCAGTGTCCAAGTGCAAAGTGTTCCGCGGTCGGAAAGACTTTTCCTGTAGTATTCAACCTGGAACAAAAAACCAAAAAACCTTGAAAGTATATACAAAAAGCTATGGAAGTGCTTACGGAAATTAGAAAATACCTTTTTTTAAAAAGCCAGTGCAGATTTGAATAAAAACTTTCATTTTTGAGCAAAAAATCACACGAATGATTGTAGGCAAATTCCGTAGGTAACTTCATGGAAAATGTATCTGAGAAGATCCCTTCGAATTTTCCAGTGAATCGGTGCATATTTGGCTTAGTTACGTTTCCGACCAGTTTAAAAAACATGTTTTCGAGAAAAATGCGTTTAAAGTTTGACCTAACGCTTAGCAATAGACATGTTCGATTTATCTTCAATTTGTAACGCCACCAGCTACATTTTACCTTCCAAATTAAGGGGAGGTACCTGAGTAAACGGCAAGAAAAACAGGTAAACTTCGGGAATTTTCATCTCAAAAACTAATGTTTCGATTGAATCCGGGTTTTTTTTATCGGAAAATATGTACATTGAGGTATGTTTAGGAATTTTTTAAAATAAATTCGTTGACTGGAAGCGATTCAAACGCGATTATCTCGAAACACAGTTTTCAAAGTCAGTGCCAGATTTACCTCGACAACGGCTTGTCCGATTTTGTCCAAATTTGGATACAATATTCTTCGATAGTTTTTCTCGTTCGCGACGTAGGATTTTTTTTGAAATTTTCATTTTTGACGGAATTGCCACCGTTTTAATGTAACATTCGTTTTTCGTTCGCAATTTCCGACGATTTTGGATTGCATACACATTGCATAAAAAAGCAATGGTTTAATCAAATGAGAAACCCCTACGTGGCGAACGAGAAAAACTATCGAAGAATATTGTATCAAAATTTGGACAAAATCGGACAAGCCGTTTTCGAGATACATCTGGCACCGACTTTGAAAACTATGTTTCGAGATAATCGCGTTTGAATCGCTTCCAGTCGACGAATTTATTTTTAGAAATTCCGAAACATACCTCAATGTACATATTTTCCAATAAAAAAACCCGGATCCAATTGAAACATTAGTTTTTCAGATAAAAATTCCCGAAGTTTGCCTGTTTTTCCCGCCGTTTACTTAGGTACCTCCCTCTTAGATCGTCCTCATCTTTTTCTTTTCTGAAAATTTGAAAATCCTCGAGTGGCTTTACCCGCCGATAAAATTGAATTCCCAGTGCGGTCATCAGCCACTTGGCGCTTCCTATGCACCCGTTGAATGACTCAAGCTTCCCATTTATAATCAGGATCGCAATAGTTGAATAAAAGTATGGATATTCAAATTTCTCGCTGTAGGGTGGCAGGTTGGAAGCAACGGGAACATCCGCTGCTTTACAACGTTCTTCACGTCGGCGATTTGGTGCTGAGTGTGGCCGGGATAACACCGTTAAGCGCGACTGCTATCAGGGATATACTGAAGGGCTGCAGTACGCCACGTGTAAGTGACTGCTTTTTTTTTAAGGATGTCGAGCATGAACGACATCACTTAGCCAATATATTTCAATTCCACGACTGATGTAAAAGGAAATCCTTGGGTTGGCGGATTTATATTCATTTGAGGGGCTACATCTACCTAGAGGCACGAAAAAAATCGCCAAATTCCGAATTTTTTTTCCTGGGAAACGGCTGATGAAACAGAAACGCATTTATTTTTAACAGAAAGGTATATATATATTGAGAGCCTTAAAAAAATTAGCAAAAATACAGTAAAACAACAAAAACATGGCTACCGGCAGATGACTTTTTTTCGCGATGATTGGCGGTGGACACTCCAGCTTAAACGGTTCATCCGAAACCTAAAAACCAAACGGGTTATTCAAGTTAACAATAATTACGAGTCGTTGACGATCGTTGATTTAGGAAATCATTTTTTTTTAACAACGTGGCAGCGAGTTGAAACTCTAGCATACGAAATCTACGAAAAAGGTCGTCATTTTTACGTAACAATTAAAAAATGAAGATCGAATTCGAAACAGTGAGATCGTCAATGACCTTTAACTGTTTCTCATCGTACCTCTTGTAAATTTGGAAACAATCCATAAAGTGGTTCTCGAGATATCGTGTCCACCGACTTTGAAAACAATGTTTTGAGCAAAACGCGTTGAAGGGGTAACCATTGCTAAGGGACACCACTGTAGAGTTTTCAAAAAATTGATTTTTTTTAATTGCCTTAAGGCGGGAGCCTGCATTAGAAAGTCCAAAAAGCGTTTTTTCGGGAATTTTTTTAGAAGGAAAAAAACAAGTGAGTCCAGTAAACATTGAGGTATCTTTTCATGCATATATGAAATGTATAAGAAAAAATGTTCAACATGAAACAATAAATGACTGCAGATTTATCAGCCTATTCCGTGCGTCTTGTCACTGCAGTCCCCAATAGGCGTTAAGATGCAGCTCGTAATTTTTGACAGAACTAAATAAACCAATAAAATTTTCAGTTGTCAAATATTTTTCTTCTCGGTAATTAAGAAAAAGCTGAAAAACTCGTGAAATTATAACTTTTCTCAGGTTTGAAAAAAATGTGTTAAAAAAAACAATAAGGAGGTTGCAGCGATTCAGTTGCGTCAAATGACGGTTTATTCATTTTTTTTCAATGAACCTCAAAAAAAAGTACACGAGGTACAGATTTATTCTATATATGCTATTTTTTTAAATATATAATTAAAGGGCAAAATTATGCATTTTAACATTTTTATTACGTAAAGTAGAAAAACTTTTCCGTTACTACCAACTTGAAAAAGCATAACATTATCGATGATTATTATGAAAAAAACTACGACAACGAATGTTTTATACAATTCACAATGAAATTTTGAGTAATTCATAATTATGCCTATTCATATTTACGTCACGAGGTTATTGGCCCATGGTTTACAATGGGCAAGATGAGGATTTTTTATTCTAAATGTTCACAAAGGTTCAGTTTGCGTTAATCCGTCGTTAGAAATGGTTTATCTTAAATCTGCTAAATAACAATAAAAATGACATAACCTTAAGTGTGAAAATCTTGCCCATCTAACCGCACGTTAAATTACATACATTAAACTATTTTTTATCTCTGGTGTTTGGTGTTGAAAAAAGTTCAAAAAATTCGTAAAGGCTCAGTATAGTGTAAACAATAACATGTATTTTTTTAAATTAAATTTAACCTTGGATTGTGGCTAACGCTCCAACCTCCTCAACGTGCTATAAAAATTATTTAAATATATTCTTGGATAGTTTATCTATCGATTCAAGCAATTAAAAAAATGATTTTTCCGACCATCCAATTCAGGCTCCCGCCTTACGAGGTGCTTTGAACCATTCAGAATAAGTGGAAAAAAGTTTGGAACCTGTAAAAAAGGCCCGCACGCCCGTGTGGGTTTGCGGTGGCAGTGTGCGAGACGTCGACGGTTTTTCTCGGAACACAATTTTCCAAAACGGCACGCAGCATAACTCCAACAATTTTCATTCTATTCACTCGAAACTTTAAGCCCATTTTCAAAATGACATTCCGAAGAGAAATACGCACGGGATTTTCCATGAGCTAATTATAACATTATTTATTAATAAACAATTGTCCCTGTTTTCTGTCGAAAATTGAGTTTTCGATTTAAATGCTTGCCAATTACACCAAAATTAATATTTTCATAATCCCCGACGTATATCTCTAGCTATATTCATGTAAATTAATAGACATTTGAACATTTTTTTTCCACGTTCAAATTTGCGTCGGTCATACCGCGTGCCGCATAGCGTCTCAAATTCGACGTGCCTCGCGAGAATAGCTCCAGCGTAACCATTTTTTATAATTTTTTATCATAATTTTTTTTTTTGTTCACTTGAAGATACGACTAATAACATCCTTGAATATTATTATCCTCTTACTAATCCTTCGACCCAAAGAAAATCGCGGAAAATCGCTTAATTTTAGCCGTTTACAGTGGTAAAGTTTGAGGTATGGTGCAGCTACCGCTCGCCCGGCTGACTGTTAGAAGCTGTAGGTCATTCAATTTTAGGAATATTTCGATGAAATTCTCATGATGTTGAAGTTTGCATCGTTGGAATGCAACGAACATTTTTTTTCCTTCCGTTGCAAATTTTTTTTCGACCTGTCAAAGCTTCCGTAAACTTTTTTAAAGATCCTCATTAGAGATCTAGAACCTAACTCCGTCGAAAAATCTTATCGATAACGAAAAAAATGGAGATAAAGGAAGTGAAAAAGAATTTCCGTTGCATTGAAACGATGCAAACTTCAGCAGCATGAAATTCTCAGAGAACATAGCTAAAAGGTGATACTATCGAATAAAAATATTTGTCGAAAATGCAATTTTTGGACCCGCCTAGGTAGATTTAGCCCGTGGAATCTACGGCTGAAATACAGTCCGACCTCCGAATAAGAAACTTTCCCCAGTTTCTCACTCGACCGCTTCGCCCATTCCGACTCGAACTCCGAGCTCGAGAATTTTGTGCGCGGAACCTCTGGTTAAGAAACCAGTCTGGGAGAGATTATTCGGGCAAAATAGAGTGAACGTGTAGTATAAATTGATGGGTGCATGCTTGCGTGAGTATGTGTGTGTGCGTGTGTGAATGTAACAAAAAATTTACAAGTTTATTAGAATTTTTTTTATATTCATTAAAAAGATACATATACGTGTTGACAAGATTTCATATACAATAAAAACAAAGATAAGGGCGTTTAAAGATTTTCATATAAAACAGCAAAAGTTTCCGAGACGTAAAGAAAAGCGTTTTCGTCTTGTTGCGTATTATTTTGATCCGCTACGCACTCAACTGACGGTGGAATATTTTCGAGAGAATCGAACTCTATCATTGAAGATGAATCCTCAGAGATATTGACTTCTTATTTTATATAAATGGGATAAAACAATATGGACATAAAGCTTTTTGTTTAAATGATCACCTTGTGGTGCAGATTCTGCACTATTTTCTTCGACTTGCATACTACAGTCTGATCTCTTACGCTTCTTTACAGTTTCGGGCATTTTATAACAGTTAATAATAATTCAGATACAGTAGTACACAATAATATTCAATAGTATGTATATTAACGTGAAACAAAAATTCGCTAAATAAATGTCCACGCGCAGTCGAAAACGTTTTTGCATGGGCGATGTGAATACTAAGTTGCAACTCGTTCGAGCGAGTTTCTTGTTGAGAGGATCGCATGTGGAAAAGAGTGAGAGAGACAGACGGAGGTAGTGAGCGTGGAGCGCACGCCTGGTGGGGGTATGCGACATATAAGAAAAACTCTTCCCCTTGGTGGCTTTTGGTTTCTTATTCGGAGGTCGGACTGTAATAAGATGTCGGCTTCGACAGCAAAAAAACGAGCTTTTCTTTGCATGTTTCAAATTCTACTCTCGACTTGCGGGAAGGAGGCATTTAAAAAAATTTAACTCGATTCTTATAAACGGTGTCTTAAAAAATTGTATTAATCAATTGTTTTTTTTAATTTTTTACCCTGGCACGAATTAAGGTAGTACTAGCAGATTGACTAGTTGACAAAATCTATAAATTATCGAATCTGAAAAAAGCAAAATATACTTATATTTTGCTTTTTGTTTGTATTATAGTTTGGCAAGTGACGTAAAATTGCAATCAGATTTGACTTGAGTTGTCACAGGCCGCTATTTCACAATTCCGGCAATATCCGTGGCAACGCTGTATTCACGTGCTTTCGATACATCTCAAGCATGTGTTTGTTTACCGTATGTGTAATCGTGTGTTGTAGTGTACGTGTAATGTGCATATTGTAACAAGAGAGATGGTAGACGGACGCAAAAATGTTAGCGGACGCAAAAATGAGTCGATTGAATCGATGATATCTGCTCGAAATGTCCCGAAACATTATTTTTTCATGGAACACACGTGACCGCGACAGTTTTCTTGTTATTTGTCGCTTTTCGCATAGCTCTGATCTAATCGGGAACTATTATTATTTTCTTTCCAAAGGTCGATCGCACGGATTCCCTAAATGGTGCGGTTTAAATGCATTGATTTCGTGAATTAATTACTATTGTATTTAGCCGGTAAGGCCTGCAGAGTTTTCGCGTACGTCATTTTTTATGTCTCTACTACAGCATACAAAAAAAAAATCAATTTTTTTTTCTAATGAGGAGGTTGGTGCACTTACTACCTTAACGATCCCGGCTTATGTTTTTTGAACCCCAACGTCGACGTCCAAGAACTGCACAATCCTCAAACGTAACTCGACGTTTTCCGATTACACATTGGACCGGAATATTTACAAAACGTTGTCGGTTTGTAGGTCGAGGTGATCGTGCGTCGTTTGCCTTACGCGCGTGCCGTGACACTGACCAAGAGAAACGACAGTGACGATTTCGGCCTCGAGGTGAACGGCAACGAGGTCTCCGGGGTGTCCGGTGTAGCGTTGAGCCTGGGCTTACCGCCTCTCGCGACAGCGACCGATCCCACAGCTCCGTCCGGCTCGAACACTACTTGGACCCTGACCGAGATAAACGGCAAACCGTTGAACATCTTCGACGGTGGTGCTTGCGAACGTTTTCGCGCTGTCGGCCGTGACATATCGATCGTCATACAGCCGACCGATCTTGTCTCGTCGTTGCGCAAAAAATTGCGCTCCATTCGCAACTACAAGAACTTCGTTATGCAGTGAGACAGTGCATATCCTCGAATGATCTATCCGGCCGCTGTTTTCGCGTAAGATAATTATGCGCACGAGACTGAAATGTTAGAAAAATCGATGACTTTTTTCCTCGAGGGGCTAGGCTACTGTGACGACCAGAAAGTCAGGGTTAAAAAAACAAACAATTATTTCTATGTACATTAACAAAGTTGTGTACGAAATTTCGTAAAAATATTAATAATTGAAGAAGTTATAAACAATGTTATGAAAGACCTTTGAGCGTGAGGAACTCAACGGTGTACTTGATTTTGGCCACCCGCTTGATCTGAAAGAAACGAACGAGTTTTTTTTGAGGACAGGTTACTGTTGAGAGGCATTAAAAATGCATGAAATTTGGGTTTTTTTTTCTTATATCAATGAATACCTTTGGAAATGAGTTTCAACGTGTTTTATTCTATCAATGGAAAGTACATTCCAATTTTGTTTATAAAAAAATCCAAAATGGCGGCTGCAACTCCCGTTCGTTTGCAACAAAACGGGTTAACGATGATTAAACTAGACTCAATTTTGGGGCCTTATCGTTTTATACTTTCTAAAAAAATCCTTGGATAAAAAAATGTCAGTCTTTCGAAAAAAAAACCCGAATTCTTTGCCCCGTTTTTTTTTGCTTCAACGGACGAAAAAAAAATTTCTAAATCAATTTTTGACAACAATGGCTTCCCGATTGCCGCGCAAATTGCATTTTCTTCCAATTGCGCAGAGATTCACGCGCAAAAGGCTTATTCCAGAAAAATGCATTTAAAGATCAACGTTATAAGAAATCGTATTTAATGTTCGTTTTTGACAATTAATCAAACCCACGTGTTCTAAGCACTTCGAGGATGAAAATTATATAAAAAAATCAAATTTTTCATTATCATGAACGGTAACCTGTCCTTAAAATAGATAATATTGGTTAAGATTTGACCGAACTTCTTTTGTTATCGCGTTTCAATCACCAGAGGAAAAAAAATTGATTTTTTTTTACTTTTCGAGGAAAAGTGACATTATTGTCAATAACAAATGAAAAAAAGGTGTTAAGTGATCACCACAGTGTAACGGGTCGAAAAATAGCCGATTTTCGCCATTTTTTTTCGATGGTTAAAATACGCTAATGACTGATTTTTTAATGCCCAATCAAAGTACTCACGAAGAACGAAAAATAAATGTTTAAACGTTTATTTTTATTCTTTACCCTTTTTTTAACGGTTGAAAGTGTGTTCGAAACAAAAGAAGTCCTTACGGTGTGCACGGTTGTGGCCGTAAACATAATCTGAAACAAAATTTGGAAAAAAAATTATTAATCAGTATGAAATCTTGCTATGGAGGTTTTTCTTTAAATCAAAATAGACAAAATGGCGGCGGTTTGAGAAGAAGTATCGAATTTAGCCTACTTTTCCGACAGTTTTTCGTTAAACGAAACGCTGTGGCTAGCCGTCCGGTTATCGGACGGATAAGCGTATGTTATTCGTCCATACAACGCCCCAAACAATCAAATCCAAACGAACAAACATACAAACGAACGCAAACAAACAAACCCAAACAAACAAACCTAAAAAAACAAACTCAATGAAATAAACCTATCCAAACGAACACACCCAAAAAAACAAACCCAAACAAAAAAAACCAAACAAACAATACATACCAACAAACCCAAACCAAACAAAATTATAAAGATGTTATTCGGGCGAGTACGGGTAAATTATTCGTCCGGATAGTTTGTTTAGCACTTCAACACATTTTATCCGGACGATTATATATGTTATTCGTCCGGCTACTAGCTGACACGAATCACAATAATGTGTACGTCTACTGGAAATACGGCGTGAACTGAGCCGCTATCCGGACGCATAACATACGCTTATTCGTCCGATATCCGGACGGGGAGACACTCCGTAAAAAAAATATGAAGATGAGAAAAGCTTCCATAGCAAGATAAAGAATGGCGTGAAGAATGTTGTGTCAAAATTTGAGTATAGTTTGAAAACTCTTACTTTGGGAGTGTAAACCGTTTTGAAAAACGACATTTCGAGAAGAATGCGTCCGTCCGCGCCAGGTCTCAGGTAGCTGGTCGAATCCCTTTTTTCCGAGAGAGGCTGTAGCAGCAGGAATAATTCGAATTTCGCTCTAAAAATTGAACAGAATGTTTATAACCGTTTATACTATAAGCTAATGCAGCAAAATCGATTTTTTGAACATTTTACACTGTGATGATCCCTTTAGAAGAAATATGTCGGGGAGTATTAAACTATTATACTGTATAAGTGTATCAAATTTCAAGTCATTTCGTTCGTTAGATATCGAGAAATCTTGTATATCGTTTTGAAAAGTATAATTTCGAGAAAAAGCACGTCTAAAGTTTGTTAGCGGTTCTATCGTTGCAATTACAAGTTTACCGTCAATCTGCGGTTCCTGCGCCATACATCGGGTCTTCTTCTTCAATTTGAGTTGCCTCAAGCGGCGGGGCCGGGTTGAAATTCCCAACTTTGAATTCTCCGACGGTTTAAAATTCCGAATTTTCAATGTTTCGAAATTCATGATGGGGCCGGGTTGAAATTCCGACCTTTGAATGATCAGAACGCACAAAACTCCGAAAGAATACTACCACGAAAGATCGAAACTCGGACCGGGGTTGAAACTCGAACTTTGCACACTCCGACGGTTTAAAATTCCTAATTTTATTGTTCCAAAATTACAAGTTTCGTCGCGAAAAGTCTACACAGTTGACTGTGAATGATGTAGAACGTATAACAGTGTCTAGACAAATTTCGAAATTCACGTAAAATCACTTCTTAAGGAGTGAGGTCTAGTTGGAACGTTAAAAAAAGGCCTTTTTTCCGATTTTTTTTTCGGCCAAACGATAAAATAATTTACAACAAAAGTTCTTCCGTTTAAAAGATATATATTTAATGTAAACATTATAATTTTTTTTAAAGAAATATGTTTCAAAATAAGCCGATACGTATCAATGGCCGAGGACGCTGCAAAAAAAAACAGGTTTTGCGGTGATCACTCTCACGCTGTGACGGATTATCTGAAACCAACAAAACAGGGGGGAATCTTTAGTTAATGATATAATGCTCCGGTTGAACGAAGGGTTTTGAAAAATTTCCATTTTTCACAAAATGGCGGACGTTGAAAGTCAAAAGTGTTGTTTTGATCAAAATTTCACTTACAAAAATTGACTATAAAAAAAAATAATTGTCCAAAAAAAATCCTTCGTTCATCCGGAGGAGAACTATGTATAGAAGAAGTGATATAAATTTCAACCCGATCGGTAAAGCCGTTCTCGAGTTACATTGATCACCGACTTCGAAAACATGGTTTTGAGAAAAAACGAGTTTAAAGTTTTGAGTACGATTTGCATGCATCGTCCACGACGTCCTTCAAAGTTATGTATTTCGGCGAATAATGGTCTGATTTACATTCAATTAGTCGGAAAATACTCGTAAGATATTATACTTTAAGAAAATGAGAAAAAAAATCGATTTTTTGAAAATTCTAACTTGACTAGAGTCCTTAATGAATAAAAAAATTCTTGAAATAATTCGTCGATTTATTGAAAATGTCGAAACTTTCAAAACTTCCATAGCCAAATTATTTCGACGGTGTTCAGATTTTCGGAGTTCTGGTCTTTCGGCTAAAATTCTTTCGGAGTTTTCATCCTTCGGGGTAGTATTCTTTCGGTGTTTCGAGCGTTCTGATCATTCAAAGTTCGGAATTTCAACCCGGCCCCCAAGCGGCGAACGCGAATCCACAGTAGCCTTACCCCTCAAGGAAACTGCGATCGGTCGGATATATTTTTACACGTTTTACGTTAGGGACGAAGAGTAGGAAAAACGTATAGCAACGTCGAGAATCTTGATAATTTCAGGCAAGAACGTAAAGAACGTTTCGTATGCGTGCAATTTTCGGAGGGGGGAGGATGGAACGTCGTCTTTTCCGACGGTCATGCTCTAGTTTGTTTCCCCGTGTCCTCATATGTCGTGAAGCACGAGGCGTGACAAACTCGTAGCTCGGAACAAGCAAAAGTAATATATACATGACCGATCTTAGCTCGATCGGTCTACGTAATTCCTTCGCATACGAGAGTTCGACCCCCTCGAATTTCGGTCTGCGTATAAGTCGTTCGCGAAAAGAACAAACAGGAAGAAATCTTTCCAGCTGCTTGTCGGAACATTTTTTTTTTGTCAATTGTACGTTCCGCAAGTCCGATACGTCCGGGCACTGCGCAATTGCGTCCATCCGGGGGCAGCTCGACGAGACAGCTAATCGATAGGCCAAGATACCGCGAGTCCTCAACCAGGGTTGCGAAATTTGTAATGAAAACGTAATGCGTTATTCGTTATTTTTTTAACGGGCAATAAAAAATATTTCATTACCCATTACGTTACATTCAGTAATGTAAAAAAAATGCCATTACTCGTTACATTATATTTTGTAATGTAAACAATTTCCGTTACTCATTACATTGGATTTTGTAATGTAAAAAATGTCCATTACTCATTAACTTGTATTTTGTATTGTAAAAAATTTTCATTACTCATTACATTGGATTTTTTAATGTAAAAAATGTTCATTACGCATTACATTGGATTTTCTAATGTAACAAATTTTCATTACAAAATGCAATGTAATGTGTAACGACAAAAACATTCATTACACATTACATTGTAATGGGCAAAGGACATTTTTTACAATACAAAGTCCAATGTAATGGGCAATGGATTTTTTTTTACATTACAAAGTGTAATGTAATAAGTAATGGACATTTTTTACATTACAAAATATAATGTAATGATTAATGGCATTTTTTTACATTACAAAATATAAGGTAGTGAGTAATGGAATTTGTTCACGTTACTAATGTAATGTAAAAAATCTCTACTCATTACAAGGTAATATGGATTATTATTCGTTTCCCATCGGGTCAGATCGACTCAGTACAAAAACCGATGCCCATAATAGGAAACGAATAATAATCCTCATTACATTTTGATGAGCAGAAATGGGCATACGAATACTTTTAGTATTCGAGTAGGAAAATATTACCGCATACATGTCAGATGGATATTCATTTTTTTCGATAATGAATCCTTCTCGATTGAGTATTCGTTCTGAAAATAAATAATTCATCCAGTTGGATTCAATATTCATTCCGAAAATGAATAATGAATTCTACTGGATTCAGTATTCATTCCAAACTGAATAATGAATCCAGTTGGATTCAGTATTCATTCCAAAATGAATAATGAATCCAACTGAATTCAGTATTCATTTCAACATAAGTAATGAATCCAATTAGATTCAGTATTCATTCCGTATTCGGATATCATCAAATTGAATAATCTGGAAAAATTGACAGAAAACATGTTTATTCTATTGAAATATTATCGTCCGATTACATGATATTTACCCAAGGGAAACCGCGCTCTTAGTTTCTAGTAACTGAAGAAATGGGCGTAGAAATGGGACATTATATTTGTCCCATTACCGTCGTTCATTTTTCCAGATTATTCAATTTGATGATATCCGAAGACGGAATCAATACTGAATCTAGTTGGATTCATTACTTATGTTGAAATGAATACTGCATTCAGTTGGATTCATTATTCATTTTAAAATGAATACTTAAATGAATACCATTATTCATTTTAAAATGAATACTGAATCCTGAATACTAAATTCATTATTCATTTTGAAATGAATACTGAATCCAGTAGGATTCATTATTCATTTTCGGAACGAATACTGAATTGAGTTGGATTCTCTATTCCTTTTCGGACTGAATACTGAATGCAGTGGGATTCTTTATTCATTTTTGAAACGAATTTTAAATAAGTTTCTTTATTATCCACGAATTAAAAAAAATCGAATATGCCCAACCCTGGGAATGAGTAATGGAGATCTTTTACATTGCATTGCATTGGTAATGTGAAAAAATTCCATTACCTTATATTTTGTAATGTAAAAAAATGTAATTGCTCATTACATTACATTTTGTAATTACCCATTACAATGTACCCATTACATTGTAATGGGTAATGAAAATATTTCACATTACAATATGTAATGTAACGGGGAATGGAATTTTTTCACATTACAAATTCCAACGTAATGAGTAATAAAAAATGTCTACATTGCAAAATTCAATGTAACGAGTAATGGCAATTGTTTGCATTGCGAAATGTAATGTAATGAGTAATGAAATTTTTTTACATCACCGAAAGTAACGTAATGGGTAATGACATTTTTTTTCATTACAAAATGTAAAGTAATCAGTAATGAAAACGCCTAATGCATTACAATAAGTAATGCATTATCTGCAACCCTGGTCTCAACGGAGGCTGGCTTTTTTTTCTTTCGGTGCGAAAGTACGAATCTCGAAAGACCATTGAATAAGGATAGCGAATCGGGGCAAGGAGTCGACGAGAGGGCGACGTGGAAGGGAGAAGAGACGAGAAATTAGGAGAGCAAAGCATACTCTGTGATAATTATGACGTTGAAATTTGCATCGTTGAAATTCAATGTAAGTTAATATTTCGGAATTTAATTTCATTTGACAGATTTCGCCTATACAAATCCGTCACCCACTTTTAAAGATATTTATTTTGCGATCTACATGGTAAATATAAAAAAATCTATAATAATCAAAATAAGGAAAACGAAGAGTAAAAAAAGGGCTTTCGTTGCGTTCCGACGATGCAAACTTCAACACCATTGATAATTTACATACGATGTATATCCGTCGAGTATACATGTGAGGGAGGAGAAGCGTCGGTGTACATAGATATATGTCTGTTCCGTGTGTTCGGATATGTACACGGGTCGTTCCATTAGAATCGACTCACTCGAATATCTTCCACTGTCCATGGCACCGAGATTTCGCACATAAGTTGAACTCATTCAGGGGCCACTCGGGCAAGTTTTTCTCTGCGTGGACGCCCAGAGGACACGCGAAGGTCAACTTTGCCACGTGGAATCAAACATTTTTTGACGCACAGATCGCTGCAACTCGTCCCTTGCGGAAAAGCACCGCATCGGTTGTTGCATTCCTGAATATATTGGAGTTTTTACACAAGTTCTCGCTGTTTTTCCGTGGAAATTAATTCTTTCTTTTTAAAAATCATCCCTAATGCTTTTAAGGGCGACTTTGTCCGTGGAGTGCCATATTTCAGGTGTTTACATTTTTTTTTTTTTTTCAAGGAAACGAGTAAAGTTTTTTGAGTGCGGTTTTTTTCTTGCTTTCATTCATGATATATAGAACGTTAAAAAAACCAAAATGGCGGCCGTTGCAGCTCCGCGAAAACAGGTCCTCAAATCGCGGAAGGTAAACGGCTGACATCACTGCCCCCTCTTTGTTGATCTGAAACACAAATTCAAAGCATATTATCAATCTGTGACCCTTTGGTCATGGAATGACGGATGGGTTTTTCGTTTAGTACAAATTTCGGAAAATGGCGGCAGTTTAAAAAAAAATCGAATTTTCGCGTTTTTTTTTTTTTCACATAAAAAGATAAATAATAAATGCAAAGATGTATCTATCGAAAAAACGATCCGTCATTCCGTGAAGACATATTTTCTGAGTATGCTCTCGAAATTTCAGGTCGATATGTTAATTACAGCGGTCAGGAGAATGTCAGCCATTTTTAAAAACGTGTTTTCGAGAAAAACGCGTTTAAAGTTTTGTAATGTGTTTACACAAATGTGTTTATAATTACCGCTAATCGGCAATGCCTGGTCCATAGAGGCATCCCTCCTCTTCTTCTAGCTGCTCATGTTGAGCCGCTAACATCTCCCGCTGGGCACAAAGGACAAAGTCTCCCTTAAACGTTTTAAAACAGTTGTAAGATCAACTCCTAATGATTCTCCAAGTTTAGCCAGTGTCTGACGTGAGTCTTCATGAAGTAATGCCTCCATTCAACACATCAAAATCATTCTTTTCGAAGCGTTTAGACCACCGGTGGTCAACCTTTTTTTCAACCTAATTTCCTTTTTTTTCACTAACTAAAGCAAACAAGCAAGTTTGATTTTGGTGTTCTTATGATACGTACAATCAAAGTTAACATTTATGTTTATTTGACCCAGCTCCGCGTGCACGTTGTTTCCAGCAGAGCATGGTCGTCGTAAGGGGGCGTACACAAATTACGTAACGCCAAATTACCCAATCCCCCCCACGTACCAGGACCGTAATGCCTGGCCTCTATTCCGCTACGTAACGGGTGCTTAAAAGGCGACAGTTTGAACATTTTTTTTTTTAATTTTCACGCCCCTTTTCTTTTATTCGAGCGGTCTTGGAAAATTGTAATTATGAAAATGTTAAAAATCGGCTATGAACAACCTTAGGCACTGCGATTACAAAAAATTGAACATCGCTTCTGGTAACGCCATCTGTTGGAAAACAGCGAGAACTTGTTCAACGTCCTAATATGATTTCGTTCAAAAGGGGCGAAGTTGGTATGCGTGGGGCTCTGCGTCTCCATATGGAAAAATAACACCAGGTAACGCGGCTCCTGAAGCCTCACTTTTGTTCGAAACTTGTTTTGGTATCTCTAAGCGTTTTGGAGATGTTCGAGTGAATGGATTCACGCGTAGGCCTTATGTACGTGTGTGTGAGAAAGTGTTCACACACACACACACAGCACACACTATTATTATTACCAATAATGATCATTATCGATATAACTACTTATTGTTTTGGCGAATAAAAGGACCAATCGATACTTCGTACGTAATGCAAATGGCGAGCCCTTTACAACGTCTCTTCACAGATCCTCAAACATTTTCGTGGAGGCAACAACTATTGGCAGTGGAAATATTTTCTCACCTATCGGACTCAGGCGTAGCCAGCATTTTTGTTGGTCGACAAAAAAGTCGTTGCATTCACAATCATCTTATGTTAAAATAAACTTTACATAACAAAAATAAACTTTACATAACCACGTAACACACAAAATATGAAGCTTTAATTACACGCGCGTTTTAACATTAATATCAAACTCTAGCAATACGTGAAAAATAATTTTTCACAGTTCTTTAATACAGTTACCAGTCTTTAAACTTTACTTTAAGCAGGTACTCAATTGAGGCGTGAGATGCAGTCAGAGGCGTGAAAAAACGAGCATTTTCAATAATTTGGTTTTTTTTTAATAGTAATTAAGTTTGTTTTACAAAAGTGGTTACACAGACTTTTTATGGTATATTTCAATTTTACTTGTACAAATTTTCGAAGAAAAATATTGATTTGCTTTGCGGTGACCATCATAAAATTTTACTGAATCATTTGAAAAAAAAAACAAAAAAAAATCATTAGTTTAATAATAAATCAGGTTCTTAATCGAGGCTTCTTTTTAAATTAACAAAATGGCAGCTTCCGACAGATAACTTTTGATTTTCGACCAAAAAATCGCTCGTTTATTGTTAAAAAAATACATAATTTTTCAACGAAAATGAAAATCCTTCGATTAAGGACTAGTTTTTAATGCTATCAATGAGCAAACTAAATTTCATCGAAATCCATCGAGCGGTTTTTTAATTATAGTGGTCACCGACTTGAAAAACATAGTTTCGAGAAAAACGCGTTTAAAGTTTTTCGATGTGGATACGGTATGTTCGTTAAATTTGAGCTCGATGGATGAAGCTAAACTTTTGTTTATGTATTTTTATCCGCTGAATCCGGATATCACAATTTTTTGCCGAAAAGTCGAGCATTCAATTGTTTGTAGCCAATTGTTAAAACAATTTTTAAAAAAATTTAAGTTTTTCGGGGTGAATTATTTTTTTAAAACATTTTGGGCAATTTTAAAACGAAAGTATTCCTTATAAAATTTCGCTGAAGTTCATAGTTTTTGAGTAATAAACATTTGAAAATTTCTGAAAGAG
The DNA here is from genome assembly GCA_964007375.1 of Ophion obscuratus. Taxonomy (NCBI): domain Eukaryota; kingdom Metazoa; phylum Arthropoda; class Insecta; order Hymenoptera; family Ichneumonidae; genus Ophion; species Ophion obscuratus. The sequence goes on along the minus strand of OZ023322.1, from coordinate 17,525,623 downwards.
TTTTCCAATTTTACACTTGATTTATGTATAGAAATACTAATTAAAGAATTACTTACATCGAATCATCAATTGCTGGCCCATACAATAAGGTTTCTGCCGATGTGGAAGCTTCCAAAATATCAATTTGTTGTTGTCTACGAAGCATTTTTTCTTCCCGGGTATTATCGTTTGCGCGTTTGTCAGCCGCTACCTGACACTATTCATGGGATTGACTTGAAATTTTCAGGGAATATTTTCAAAACATACTTCAAGAAAATGTAAAAAAAAAAAGATTTTTAGAAAATTCTGACTGCATCTCGTCACTTAATTAGATCTCAACGTTGTTTTTTTTTCTTCTGAAAATCGGCCTAACGCTCTTTTCGTTGATTTTTTTTTTAATGTCATTTATGTTCAGCAATGACATATGAGAGAATCGTTCCCGAACCACTGTGCTAAGCCACGTTTTCGTCCGTCTTATGGCAGGAAAAATCCTCAAAGCCGGCGGAGCTCACTGGGCGTACTATAGAGTACAAGCAGCTCCCTGGAAGAGCTGTTTGGAAAAATTTATATTGGGTATATGCATAAGTCCGTAGAAAATTCCGAAAGATATCGTTCGTAGTTGTTTCTGCGCCCGCACAAGCGTCAACCATATGAAGTGTCGTATATTAAGTGAAAGCTGAAACTTGCGTTCACATTTAAAAATATATCCATCGAGATCCGTGACGTATAGGAAGGTTAATGATATTTTGAATATTGGAAAAAACGTGTACTGCCGATGCATTTTGCTTTTTTTTTATTTTCGAAAGGGCAAAAACGTGTCGCAGACTCACAAAAAGATATATGTCGTGTACGGAGAGAATGCCGTAAGTAAAAGTCTGCCGGAAGTGGTTTGCGAAATTTCATGGTGGAGATTTTGAACTCTAAGATGCTCGTCACTCTGGTTGGCCAGTCTTCGACTGGTATTTGACGACTACAGAGATTGGACATAACCTCAACATTGACCAATCAACTCTTTCGAGACATTTACGGAAGCTTCCCAAGTAGCAGTTTTCAAGAAGTTGTCCAAAAGTCGGCTAAGTGGGTACCAAATATCCGCCCGGAACTCATCTTAAAGTTAACAACCATCCAAAAAGATAACTGTTGGACACATGGTAACTCATAGGTAGCTTCGGGTGGGGATAAAAATGTCGAATGACCAAATATAGAACGACAAAGATTTCGAAACGACAGAATTATGAACTCTAAAAATAACGAAGGTTAAAATACTCGAAATTTTATCTCTCGACTGATAGAAAAATCAAATGACTATAAATCGAACCATTACTTATTGGAGAGGTAACTTATTCAAAAAAGAATATTCAGATTGTCTGCGATTCGGAACATAAAAATACAGAATCGAAAAATGTAGAACACCCATATCTCCGAAACAGAAAATAGCGAGTGCCTAATATGCGTAATACCGTCTATGGCAAAAAGCAATATATCGAAACGCAAAATGTCGATGGCCCGAAATGTCGAACGCCGAAAGGTCGAACGGCCAAAATGGCGAACGTGGTGGGGCCCGTCACGTGGGATGACTGTCTTATGATAGTTTAGCGGGCAGACCGCCAGCGCCGTCTTGCAGCTTCACTCTGAGGCGCAAATAACGTATTGCTCGATTTCCCATTCGGGCTGTTCTACATTTTGACCCTTCGCGATTTCAACCACTCGACTTTTTGGCCGTTCGCTTTAATGATTTTATGCATTGTGAACCATCGCCATTTTTTTTATTCGGAGAATTGTCGTCTCGAATTATTTGGGGTTATGCATACAGGCCCATCGATTTTATGTTTTTCGATATTTTATGAAATCTGGTTTTTGTTTTTCGCTATATATCAACTTTCGAGATGTTCATATTCGTAATTGTTATTTTCGACTTCACAGACTCTAGTAAGATTGATCTATCTATATTCGAACATTCGTCATTTTCGAATTCGACATTTTGGCCCATCTGCATATCGATCGTGAGACATTCCCCCTCCCCCCCACCCGTTTAAGGGCAACTGGACCAATCAGAACCACGCTGAGCTGGCTAAACTCTGGTTGACTCGGTTAACCGAGACTTGTGGAACCGGGCCTTAGACAACGTCTGGACGACTGTTTGGAAATTGCTACCTGGGTTGGGATCGTAAACAAGCTTGATGTTTGGGTGCCGCACGAACTGAGCGACACCAATTTAAGGACCGAATTCCAGCATGCGATTTGCTGTTCAAACGCCATGAAAACGAACGATTTTTAAAGCAAATGATTACTGGCGATAACAAGTGGATTGTTTACAACGTCAGTCAACAAAAATTCATGGTCGAAGCTGCTCGGACGGCCGCAAAGGCTGGGTTACAGCCGAAGAAGGTCATGCTCTTTATCTGGTGGATTTGGAAAGGAATCGTCTATTATGAGCTGCTGTCATCCGACGAAACGATTGATTCGTCTTTTCGATTCGGTTGACATCCAGTTTAATGTTGTCGTGAAGTTATCTTTTTTATGATATCTTTTGGCGATGAAAACGGATGTCTGTAAGATATCGCAAACTGTTGTCCAATTGATGACTATTTTCAGGTATTAAAAAGTTATCTGTCTGCTGTTATCTATTCTATGTAAGTACATGTTTTCCGAAGGATATCCTAAAGATTAATCACATAAGATGTATTTTTCATGATGTCTTTCGGACATCGGTAATATGCTGTCTTTTGACGTATTTGGAATGGGCGGGAGATAGTGAAAAGGCATCCAAATGTTGTCCGAAAGATGATGCATAACGGATGACTGTTATACTTTCATCGGCTCGCGTGCCTAGTGCACCATTATTCCGATCACCAACGAGCAAAGTGTGAACAATATACAAAAAGAAAAGGTGTTTAAACATATATACGTAAGTATCTATGCCTCTAATAGATTTTTCTATTCGCCTCTGTGAGTAGATACATGTATAGTTAATGTACGTATTTGTATTCTGAAAGCATACGTTTGCTTTTTAGGTTATGCGGAGAATTCTTTACAGCAGGTGCGGTTTCCTTGGAGGAGACGCGAAAATTTGAGTAAGTTCACTATTCTTTTTTATACTTGCTATTATTCTATGCAAATAGAATATTTTGAGGAACCTTTAGGGCGTGAGCGCACGGGTGACTTTTCACTTTAAAAGTCATTCGCTGTCAAGACATCGCACGTTTAATAAATTCCTATTCATAATATTTGTTCATTTTTCTTCCGAGGTCGAACGAAGCTGGTTTCGCGATGCAAAAATCACAGACGTTGAAAATCGCATCACGGAATGACTTCGCCGTGGGGGCGACCGGATAAAGGCTGGAAAACTCGCGGCCGACAGAAGGTGTCTCTGTAACGACGTTAAAAATTTATGACTGTATTTTTTAGTAATTCTAAATTATATTCCACTTTGAATTAACCAGCTAATATTTAATTTACCAACCACTTTAAAACCGACATAACATTATCTATCTTTTTATCAAAATCAACTTATTCATACTCTAGAATATTTAATGTAGCCCAATATTACCTATTTTTGGTTATTACATGGTGAACGTGGCTAATAAAAGTTTATTTTTGAATACGTATTTACGTATATAAATATAAATCCATATAAAAATTTACGTATTTGAATATAAATACGTATATAAATATAAATACGCGTCCAAATAGAAACTTTTATTAACGATGTTCACCATGTAATAACTAAAAATAGGTAATACTGGACTATATTAAATATCCTAGGTTGATTTTGATGGAAAGTTGATTTTGATGGAAAAAAAGAAAAAAAATATACCCAATAAATATATATCTATTCGATAGCACTTTTTGATGCCGTTTGGATGTCGTTTTGTCAATTTTAAGGACGCCTTTTGTACAACTTTAAGATGCCTATGGCATCTTGGCATGTTCATGCCTTTAAGAGGATATCTTTCCGATATATCGATTTGATAACTTTAGGCTAACGTACCGACGACCGAAAAAAGTTAACCTCTGGTTGTCAATTCGTCAACCATTAAAAGTTGTATAGTCAATTGATTGGAAACAAATAAGTTATCCGCGTAGCTGTCATTAGTGATACTATTTGTAATTCAAACTGGCATCTTTTTGGACAACCAAAAAGTTATCCGTATCCGTTTCGGGATATCTTTAGGATACCATATAGATAATATTTTGCTACCCGGGTTACCAGGATCTTTCAAAGGAGTGAGTGCTGGAATCGTTTTTTGGAACGGCTGTTTTATCAATTTTTCATGCTAAATATTGATTAATCATCTTAAAATTTGACGTGTCAACTTATTTTTCGTTCCTTGATTGATTCTGAAGAAAAAAATAGTCCTCCCATTTAGAAAAAGTGGAGGTGACCTTGAAATCCCCGAAGTGCGTTCACCTGGATGAACCTCGTAGCCACCACTCGAAGACCCCCTTCCAACCATGCAACTTTTGTAGGGAAAAGTTTCTCCTAAGCCTGATAGGTTAGCAAATATTTTTATTGCCAATAGGTGTTGCCTCCTTTCTAGCTTATTAACCCAACCGATTTATTTCGCATGGTTTCAAATACTTGTAAGGTTAAACCAAGATGCTAATTCACGCGTAGTTTGAGATGTATCTGCTTCTATTGTACCTTTCAGCTCATCATTATCCACCTTACTCGCAGGTCGCCCACGTGCTTCGCTTTGAAGATCAAAATCGCCAGATCGAAACTTCTCAAACTATCAACCTGTGTGCATTCATTAGCCACATCCTCGCCAAACACTTCGTTGACACTTCGAGTCGTCCGCGCTGCGTTAGTCTCACGACGGAACTCGTATTCGAAAATAACGCGAATTTTTCAGTCTCCCATGCTTTACAAAATTGAATCTACAAAAGGCAATTCGACGGATATTCACAAAGCAAAACGGGCGTCTTAAAGCCTAATGACATACTTTCGCAACAACAAAAAGGAAGCAAGAAACTATCAAAGTAAAAGACCAGAGATATCGGCTATCAAATTTGGTACTTGAGGTGGAAGGGTCTTGTTTCCACAATGTTTATCTATTCAACGCTGCAAGTTCATTTTCCAACTTTACAATAATTTTATCTCATCTGTATAAACTCAGAAATCCACCAACTGTACAAGAGTTTCAAGTTTGCAATATTGAACCTCTACAAGGATCTAGCCTTATGATCATCCCTACAATGTATTTTTTGCGGTTTAGCATCAAATACACAATACAGATTTGCAATATTGCATTAATTATATAATGTATCAATTCTACAAGAACTTTGAGTACTCAACGTTCAGCTGGGCAATATTCTCGTTAGCTCTACATCAGCTGATATATCAGGTGTATTCTTCATTGAAGAAGAAAGAAGGATATATATAAGAATATAAGTATATATTTCCTTTCAGAAAACCCCAAAGAAAGAAGTCCAATGGCGTCAAATCGCAATCAAATCTGCAATAACGATGTAGTAACAATGCAGCAAATAACAACGTATATGCGTTGCTCGATCTCGTAATTCCCTATGACTAAACCTCAATACTAAACCTCCATGACTAAATCAATTAAAAATGTCACATTATTTTGAGACATCCTTTAGTTTCATTTCACCCTTTCCAACGCAGATAGTGGTATGTTATAAAATATTGCGGCTTTGCGACAGCTTGTACTCATCTTGCCCCATTAGACAATTAACGAATCAACAAAAAATCACGCAACAACCTTGAACATTACTGACAAACGTTCTTATTATATTAATAATTAGTACTTTCATTGTGTTTACTTACCTGTCGCTAATCAATATCAGCAGCTTAAATGAACTGAAATGATGGTAAACAGACGCGTGCTTCCGCCACAGTTGATACTTTCACACTAATTCTCCTGCCCGCCACCCCTCCAAACTCCAACAGGAGCAGTGTGCTCGCACACACTGTTTAGTAGCTACGCCATGATTCGTCTTACTCGAGTTACGGAACTCGGGGTACGAAGAAGGTCCCGCACCTTCTTCTTACCCCGAGTTCCCCTATTTAGGAATTTCGGCTTCTGGGGCCATATCCCTCATACTCCTCAACAATTGAGGCGCTGACGAACAAAACCGGACTTGTCCATACTACGTCAAGTTTTTTTTGGTGTCTTTCAAGCATACCTTGATTAGCTTCCGAAATATTTCGAATGAAATCCGGCTCTAAACACCTTAAAATTGGTCAAAATTGCCTCTTTCAGCAAAATGGCAGTTTTCAGGCACAAAAATAAATAAAATTTGAGTGAAATTTTTTATTTGCCGCAGTGTGGACAAGTGCGGGTTTTAGATTTAAGGCTTTCACGGATCTTTATGTAATTACAAGAGTAGAAGTTTTGCAAACGTTACAGTCTGCATCGTCAGGGCTGAGAGCTCTGATACTGAAGCTCTCGTATCTCAAGTTGCAGTCATCGTTTCAGATCGCTGCACCAGCTAATTGGATGTTTTAATTGATCAGCTGGTGAATAATAAAACCGGGAGGATGGTGTGCCAAAGTGAATTGACGTGATACCCTCCGAGTCCGTTCAGATTGTCCGGATGTTTTCGGATTTCCAGGCCTTCTCGGGGTGTTTCCTGCAAAAATAGCTGTTTGATGGGTCTAGACTTTGGCTTTGTCGAACTGAATGGAATGACCAGTCTCCATCCAATGTTCAGCCAGAGCTGATTGTGCAATGTGGCCATATTCAATACACCGTTGGTGTTCTTTGATCCACGTACTGATCTTCTTCCCGGTTTCTCCTATGTATACTTTACCGCATGAGCAGGGTATCTTAAAGACTCCTGGTGCACTGAATGGTGGTCTTTCGCACTAGGAAGCACTTGTGCTAGCTTCTTAAGGCGGGATATACATTTACAACCATAAAAAAATCTATTTCTTTTTTTTTCTTTGAACGATAGAACTATATATGTAGAATATTTTCCTAAAGTTTCAAAGCGAAATTGAAAAACCTTCAAACATTGCAGCCCGTCAACGCTGTGCCTCATCGCTTGGATTCGGAGCGGGCGTGAACTTCAAACGCGTTTTTCTCAAAACTGCATTATCGAAATTGGCGTGCAGGATTACTCAAAAGCTATTAAGCCGATTGAGTTAAAACGTGGAAAAAATATTGATAATGTTGGTACTTTCTACTTGACGGGAATTGTTTTTGAAAAAATGGATAAAGAACGACTTTTTTAATCTCTATTTTACAGAAATGTTGCGTGAAATGTTGATTTTTTTAAAATGCGTGCCATTTTCTCAAATTTGCATTTTCTTCATTTTAATTACCGTCACATAGAAACTATACATGTTCTAACTGAAAAAATGTTTGAACTTTTTTGCACATCAAAGTCTGCCGGAAGCTAGACAGCACGTCGATTCGCAACTCCCGCGGCAACCTTGCTGTAACACTCTGCCACAGCTCCGTCATTTTGATGAAGAATTAATCAAAAAATTCTTTTGTATACTTAAATATACTATTAAAGTGTATGTAAAGTTTGATAATTGTAGAATAATTATCTCTTAGTTTAAAAAATCCCTCAATATTGCTTATTTTTTTCCTGTCTGAATGTATATCTCGCCTTAAGGGTTACACCTAGTTGCAATCTTTGAAAAAATCGATTTTTCGTTTTCGACGGATTCTTATAATTCAACCTTTCAAAAATATTTTCTGAAAATTTCAAGTCGGTCCGTTGAGAATTGGGGGAGCTATGAGCGTTTACAGGTAGGTCCACTTATCGCTTTACCGTTACAGGTAAAAACTTTTAACGCGTTTTTCTCGGAATGATTTTTTCAGAATTGGTGACCAAAATATCTCAAAAACAACTAAACCGATCAGCTTCAAATTTCACAGACAGTTTTTGTACATCAAAAGGCTGTCCTCAATCGAAGGATTTCTTTTTTCAACGCATACTTGTTTTTCCATAAAGGAAAATAGAATGCTTTTTTTTTCACCGAAATTTCGACGATCACTTTCGACCGGCGACCATTCTTTCAAAAATCATTATTTTATCGAATCCTTCGATCAAAGACTAGATAATACGGTACAAAAACTAAATTCATTTGGTTTTTTGATTTCAGATGCTTTTTTCGCGAGCAGGGGTGGTCACCGCGAAGTATCTTTTTTGCACAGCGGTCTGTGCAATTTACCGTATCTCCGTCGTTTATAAACATTTCCTAATAAAAAAATTGTCAAAGATACTTGAAATGATACTCTTTACTGTGAAAAAAAGTTAAAAAACTGCACCCATTTCCCAACAAGAAATCCACGAAAGCACCTTTTTTCCGGCCGCGAACTAGGTGTAACCCGTTAATTGACCAGCTAATCAATAAAAACATGCGATTGGCTGGTGCAGTGCTCTGAACCGAAGACTGCACCTATATAGGGAATACCGGAGACACGAGAGCTTCAGTATCGAAGCTCTCAGCCCTGATGGTCCAGACTGTAACGTTTGCAAAACTTCGGCATAACGCTGATCCTCGACACGGCCTTCAGCCGGAAACCACTTACTCTTGTAATTACATAAAGAGCCGTGAAAGCCTTAAGGGGTGAGATGCATGTAGAATTTTCAAAAAATCCATTTTTTTACATTTTCTAGAAGTATGATGTTTCGAAAATATTCCCTGAAAATTTCAAGTCAATCCGATGAATAGTTTCCGGGATATCCCACAATTAGTAAAGGGGCGTCAGGTCCCCATGGCAGGTAACGTATTTTGGAAAGCATATTTTGGAAGCTATTACATTGGCAGAAGCTCTATTGTATGGGCCAGGAATTGATGATTCGATGTAAAATTGGAAAACTCTTTCAGAAATTTTCAAAAATGTGGTGCTCAAAAACTATGAATTTTAGCCAAATTTTATAAAGAATACTTTCGTTTTAAAATTGTCCAAAATATTCTTGAAAAAATAATTCATCCCGAAAAACTTTAAGTTTTTGAAAAATTGTTTTAACAATTGGCTATAAACAATTGAATGCTCGGGTTTCGGCGAAAAATGGTGATATTCGGATTTAGCGGATCAAAATACATAAAAAAAGTTTATCTTCATATAATACCGTATCCACATCGAAAAACTTTTAACGCGTTTTTTTCGAAACTATGTTTTTCAAGTCGGTGACCACTTGAATTTGAAAACCACTCGATGGATTTTGATGAAATTTGGCGTGCTTATTGATAGCTTTAAAAACTAGTCCTTAATCGAAGGATTTTCATTTTTGTTGAAAATTTCTATTTTGTTTTTAACAATAAACGAGCGATTGTTTGGTCGAAAATCGAAAGTTATCTGTCGGAAGCCGCCATTTTGTTAATTTTTTAAAAGAAAGCTTCGGTTCAGGACTAGATTCATTATTAAACTAATGATTTTTTTTTCGTTTCAGATGAACCAGTAAGATTTTATGATGATCACCGCAAAGCACTACATGCCGAAGGGGGTCCGACAAAAATGGCAATATTTTTATAAATAAGCAAAATTTTTCTTTGAAAATTTGTACAAGTCAAGTTGAAATATAACATAAAAAGTCTGTGTAACCACTTTTGTAAAACAAACTTAATTACTATAAAAAAATATTTATTGAAAATGCTCGTTTTTTCACGCCTCTGACTTCATCTCACCCCTTAAATCTCAAACCCGGACTTGTCCACACTACGTAAAATAAATATTTTACTCAAATTTTATTTATTTTTTTTTGCCTAAAAACTGCCATTTCGCTCAGAGGCAATTTTTGACCAATTTTGAGGTGTTTAGAGCCGGATTAGAGAGTCTGCATCATGAGCTCTAACGTTTGCGAAACGTCGGCATAACGCTGATCCTCAATACGGCCTCCATGCGGAAGCCACATCCTTTTCTAACCACTGGTTTGTTCGCCAGCACCTTAATCGTCCTCTCGGAACCGATACAACTTGCGGACACCTCCAATGTGAACTTTATTGGACGAACGTTTAAATAAAATCAATATAATTTATCAGTGAAACGCCCGAGCCTCTTCTGAGGAAGCGTGACGCGCGCTAGGTGCTATTGATGAAATAACGTGTTGTAAAAATGCGCGGATATCTCGCTGTATCACCATTCGAGTGACATTGCCGATTCGTAGGTAGGACTGTTGGCCGTGTAGAATTGTTCGTACCAGCGTCGAAAGGCGGATATAGTGCGATCCTCGCGTACGAGGACCGGACGTTTCAGATACTTTTTGTGATTCCAAACGGCTATATCGCGCTCGAACATTATGCACTCGCCGAGGAGAACCAATTTGGCGTAGGGTCCGAGCAACGGTGGGGAGAACATCGTATGAGTGACGCGTTGGACGAGTGGACCGATCGGCGTTACGGTCTGCAGTATGCACATCCTGCCGAGGCTCGTTTCTATCGTCAACTGTACGTAACCGGGGCCGATTTGTTCCGCGGTCACGTTCAACTTAAGCACCGAACAGCGCCCGAACAGGACAACGTTGTGTGTCAGTTTTCCCGTAGCTCGGTGATTCTCCGGAGAGTTATTGGGACGGTCGATCGCGGCCTCGTTCGAATCGGCCGTTACGCTCGTGTCGTCAGCGTCCGACGAGGCTTGCGACGCCCTCGGCGTCCAGGTAGCATCGGTCCAAGAGTGCCTCAAGAAGCCCCAGAGAGAGTTGTTGAAGAATATTCCTGGCCCGTGCACCGCACTGAAGTGGGCCGAGTCTGCACCGTTTTCCGGTATCTCCTGCAACATTTGCCGTCATCGTGAAAAATGATGTCTTTCAGTCACTATCTTACAGACAGGTCTTGAAACGACGGTCGTATTTGATAGGCGGCGAGTGGGCCACTTAGTGACCAAACTTTTCTTTCTGATCCTCGCCACCGTGTGTCGTTGCGATCGGGGAGTGTCACGAAAATAACGTAAAATAGGGGGCTGGCACCTCCTATCCCCTACCGTATATAAAAATGCTGTGCTTTTCGACCGCTTTATTTAGTTCTACCATCTTTCCCCGTGGCGCTAGTAGGTTTCTAACAATTTCTTATTGCGCAGACGCGCGGCCCGCACTGCGCACATAACCAGCCCTCTGACGGTGGTAGATAAATGCTGTTCGCAAAATGTCCTCGCCGCACTGTGGCGCTAGTTGTCGTGTGACAGGCATGCTATATATGTATGTTGCGCCGGTGTTTCGAATACTTTACATAAACAAAAGTCTACTGTTATATTTGGAATGATTTTCCATTCTAATGATTTTCCGTTCGAGCACAATAAATAACGTAGCAATAACGATAACAGGCGAAAGTCACGAAAGTATCGCAATTGTTCAGCTTATCGGAGTATATTTAGAGCCGAAGGCTGTCACATAACAGCCAACGCTAGGTAGTGGCGATTTCAAGAACTAAAAAGCCGGGACAAAACGCTTTTCCGTTTATCGTATAGGAATAGTAGGCCAGTGTCAGGGGGCTGTACATAACATACATAACCACCACAACGATTAATACGATTATTTTGACCCGCGATATTGACGTTTGCAGTTTAAATCGAGGTGCGGAATTGATTAAATTACTGAAATTGCTTATACTCGTGTACTAATGCCGTGTATTGTGCGCGGCTGTACCTCAGGGTACAATATAATTATTTATCGCCAAATAATCGATTCTTGAAAATGTTGTTAGCGATTAAGTTCTTAAAAATGCTTCAGTTCTCGTTCTATAAGCATATAATCAGAGATGGAGCTTTTGTTTTAGATTTAGCAATGACCTTTTGAAAAAGTTATAATTCGGTACCAAATAGTTCCGTTTCCCTATTTATCTTCATGATTGTTTGTTGGCACGATCATTAGACAACAGAGTTATAGCAATAGACAATTAATGAATAATAGATAAATTAATAACACAACAATGGTAGTACCATAAATTGTGTGTGTGTATAGATATACACCATATGAAAACTGGCACAATATCGGCCCATCCCTCAAGCCTGTCCTGGCCCATCTTTAAAAACTAATAAACAGCCGTCATAATTAAACTAAATTTGCCAATTCAAAAACTGGGGATACTAAAATACTGAAAATTCCATTGGCCCAATATTGTTCCGTTATAAATTGAAAACCGGCACAGTATCGGCCCATTGTATAAAACTAATAAATAGTCGTGATGGTTGAACTATATTTGCCAATTTAAAAACTGGCAATGCTAAAATACAAGCAATTACATTGGCCCATTATTGTCCCGTTATAAATTGAGAACCGGCAACAATATCGGCCCATTACTAAAGATTATCCTGGCCCATCTTTCTATACCAATAAACAGCAGTGATAGTTAAACTAAATTTGCCAATCCCAAAGCTGGCAATCCTAAAATACTGGCTATTACATTGGCTCATTATTGTCTTGTTCTAAATTGAAAACCGATACAATATCGGCCCATAGTTAAAACCTATCATGGCCCATCTTTTAAATTCATTAAATAGTCATGATAGATAAATAATATTTCCTAATTTTTAAACTGGGGATGCTGAAGTACTGCCAATTACATTGGCCCATTATTGTTCCGTTATAAATTGAGAACTGGCACAATATCAGCCCATTACTAAAACCTATCCGGGCCCATCTGTTAAAACCAATAAACAGCCGTGATAGGTCATCGAAATTTGCCAATTTTAAACCTGGCAATGCTAAAATATTGGAAGTTACATTTAATTAATCTAAGCCCTTCATCGGCTAAGTGGGTCAGACCATACCTGCTTTTATTTTATTTAAGCCTTGGGTTATTCATTATCTGTATATTGTGCCAGAATAGGCAAATAACTGGCACGTCATATATTAATCGTCTATATTTTGTAGTTCATTTTTTGTAATCAAGTCTTGGCCTATTATTGGCATTTGTAAATAACCAACATAAGTAAAATATGCCAATTTTGAAACCTGTCAGATACGCAAATCACAATTTGTTTCAAGGTTATTCCATGAAATATGTATCCATAAGGACCAATCTCGGGCCAATCTTGGCCTGATATAGGTTGAATATTTGTCACGCACCCAAACAAACCCAAACAAACTCACGACCCGATATTCTAGATAGACTAACTTCTAGATAGACCAACTGTGAAGGGCATCATAGAGCCAGTGGTCAATTTCTACATAGGCCCTTTAAGAGGGCCCACATAGGGCCAAGTGCAATCACCAACATTATCGCTATAATGAATTAAATCATTGGCCCAATAAATGTTGGCTCTGTTGGCCGATATCGGGTCGTTCTTATCATTTCTACAAAGGCACCTCATTGGTAAATACTCACGGCCCAATATTCTAGAAAGGCTAACTGTGAAGGCCCGTCCCAGGCCTAACCGTCAATCTCTACATGGGGTATGTTATTTTACCTATGTAAAATTTAGAAAAAAAAACCGATCGTGCTCATCGTAAACCGTATATATCCAATACTAAACCATCACGGTTTGATGCAAGACTACCAATCTTGGCTGGCGAATGGAAATTCATTCGCTGACATTGCTGCCAACGTCAATGTCCGCGATCTTGCCGTAATTCAAGTATATCAAGCAACACTTGATATTAATGAATGGTAATACTAAATAATCTTGTTCCATAAATATAAATAGGCATAATTATACACGACGCAAAATTTTATTCTAAGTTGTATGAAATATTCACTGACGCAGTTTAAAAAAATAATAATCGTCTGTAATGTTATACTTTTTTCAAGTTGATAGTAAGCCGAAAGTTTTTCTTACTCACGTAATGCAAATATAATAATGCAGTATTTTGGTCTTAATTATATATTTTATGATAAATTAGCATCTACGGAATTGATCTATGCCTCGAATGCATTTTTTGTGAGCTTCGTTGAAAAAATAATCATACACCGTCATTTGACTCAACTGGACCGCTCCAACCTCCTTAAGGAAACGGTGAAGTAATAAGTGGGATAAAAAGGGACGGAGTCGTATAGCCCGTGAGGTCGTGTCAGGGACCATTAAACATAAATAATAATTAACGAACTCAAAGAAATCTAAATGTGCTATGGGTAAGCTGGGAAATCGATGCTGGCAGGTCTCAAATTCGTAGACTAGAATGACAGATTTGAAAAAAAGTACCCGTGGAAGGGTTTTTTTTTTCGATGGGTGTCTGCGTTTTATCAGATTTGAAATACAAGGTGGCTCTTAGTTATTCGGCAAATTGAATTTGTCATTAAATATCTGGAAATCCTTCATCCAAATCGAGTTTTGGAGAGGTGACATTTGTTAGAGGTACGTTTCGTTCCCAATGCTTCATTCATGGAATTATTCAACAAGAGAAAGTTATGCATTTATAATTGAGTGAGTCCTAAATTAAAAATAAAAACGAAAAATATTAAATGTAAAATTGAAATTTAAATTATTAAAATGCAAATTAATTTTCAAAATCTCAAATTTAAAATTTAAATTTAAAACATTAAATTTTAAATTTCAATTCAACATATTAAATTTAGTTCTCACTTAATTATGAATTTATCATCTAATTCTCATATTTTTATATTTATTTAATATTTTTAACTGAGTACTCACTAAATGCCATTGTCATGAATTATTTTCGAAATTAGAGCGAGCAGAAAGGATAATTCTCCGCTGTGACAGACGGAGACACGACTAAGAGGGTTCACAGTAATTGCGAAATCCTAACTAGAAAATTAACAAGAACGCACTTGTATGTGACTGTTGATCAAATATTCGTTTCGACCCTGACTCCACCAAGTTCCATTGGCTATGGGCTCGATGGGCTGCGGTTCCCAGTACGGATCGGCAGACTCCGCGTGATACCAGACGAAGATAATTCGATTAACTTCTCGACACTTCCATGCCTTCGTTTTCGCCGATTCCGGAACTACGGTGAATGAAAAATTGATCGGTAGTCGATTATTCGGCGAGTGAACGAGAAACCTTCGTGCAATTTCCGCAATCGAAATGTTTTTTGTTTGTATTCGATCCAATGGCGATGAACGACGTCTGGGAATACCTTTTTTCGTGTACGGTATGCTCTGACATCGACCATCATCCCCACGGAAGAGCCAACTGTGAAACGGGCACTCGAGACAATCGCCCTTGACTGTACCACCCTCGCCCATGTTCGCCCCGAGATGAGGGCAGTAGGCGTTCAGTATTTTAACTTCACCTTTCTCCGTTCTGTTCACATATAGGAATGTGGGCATTATGTTCATAGCCAATACCAATAAATTATTATAAACGATAATTTTATTATAATTAAAGAAAGGTTCTGCCTTGTTGGGCCAAAAATGGTCGATTTTTCACCAATTTTTTATGCGAAAAGTATTAAATATGGAATGTTGATATTTGGTATGTTGATTAAGCGGTCTTTATTGAACATCAAAATATTTTTTGAAGTTTGACAAAACATGGTGGTGGGAGTGGGAGGAGCCACGTATGTCGTTGCGTGGGCGATGGCATTCTTCGCTTGTGTAAAAGTACACGTAGAATCAAGAAAAAAATAATAAAATAGTGAGCGATCGGAAGGAAGTTTGTTTTCGTCCAAAAATTTACGCAGTTTTTTGCTCACTATTTTTATATTTTTCAATTTTTGTTCTTGATTCTAGGCCAACTTATACACAATATTGTACAAAGTAAAAATATGTTTGATTTTTTTGCTTCAGGTCACCTGTCCGGGATTCAGGACTTCCGCAAGCGAAGAATGTCATCGCCCGCGCACCGACATACGTGGCTCCTCCCACTCCCACCACCATGTTTTGTCAAACTTTAAAAAATAATTTGATATTCAATAACGACCGCTTAGACAACATACCAAATATCGACATTCTATATTTAATACTTTTCGTATAAAAAATTGGTGAAAAATCGAACATTTTTTGGCCCAACAAGGCAGAACCTTCCCTTAATTGAGATTATTACGATAAATTATATATTTATTATAATTAATTAAGGTGAGGAAATTATAATTTTACTATAGTTAATTAACATTATAAATTGTCATGTTCTTATAATGAATTGAGATAATTATTATAAATTATCATTTTTATGTTGGAGCTGTGCAAAATTTTCATATTCCTTTAAATTTTGTTTCCCTCCATTTTCTCATTGATTATGCGCAGAAAAAAATCGAACGATAAAAAAGTTACGAAAAAATAATGAAAAAAATTAAGACTGATCTAACAATGCACTCTTATGTACCACTGAATAATATTTATCTTTTTACAATATTTATCTTTATACTAAATATATTATTTATTCATTTATCTCTTCTTTTCTTTCCCGAAATCATAAGTTGTCAATTCCGTCTGCCGAATTCTTTCGCCCCGTCGTACCTGAATACCGCAAAGTTTTCACCGAGAGCGGCCACGTGTCGAACTTGGCCCTTCCGGAGTTGCCAGCTTTCCAGCAGACCGAACCAGCCATTAGGATAAACGGGCGGCAATTTTCCGACCTTTCGATTCTTCGCTCCTGAGTAGCAGGTTCGCCGAGAATACATATCCTCTTTCAAGCCCTGGTAAATTATCAAAACGGAGAAATAATTATTTCGACGATAAGCTAGTTGTATCGAAGAAATAAAAATGAGCAGGAATGGTTGAACAGTGACAGGAAAAGGCCCTTTTACATATTATTTTTAAAAAATGATTTAACGCTGCATCAACTTGTAACCCTGGAAAAAAAGAAACTCGAAACACGAGCTATTCGCAGGCGAAAGTGTAACGAAGTGCCTTTCAAAGTCTTCCGAGTTTTGAAAAAAACTATCGACACGTTACCATTTGATTCAAATTTATACAGTAAATTCTTTGTCACATGCTGAATGCACCCTCGAAATTTTAAATCGATCGTCTGCACCGTTTTAATAAAATTTACAATTAAATAAATACTTTTCACCATAAGGAGATGCCTACCCTCCTCGCTGAATGACAGTTTTACGCGTGAAGTAGTATGAAAAAATGTTCAACGGGCTATATCTACCTAGATGGGTCAAAAATTGCATTTTCCAAAAATATTTTTATTCACTAGTATCGCCTTATAGCTATATCGCCTGAAAATGCATTGAAGTATTCCTAAAATTGAATGACCTACAGCTTCTAACAGTCGGCAGGACGAGCGGCAGTAGCACCATACTTCAAACTTCAAACGCGTTTTTCTCGAAACTCTGTTTTCAAAGTCGGTGGACATGATATCTCGAGAACCACCCGATGGATTGCTTCCAAATTTACAGGAGATATGATGAGAACCATTCAAAGGTCGTTGACGATCTCACTTTTTTAGAATCGATCTTCATTTTTTAATAGCTACGTAAAAATGACGACGTTTTTTCCCCAGATTTTGTGTCCTAGAGTTTCAATTCGTCGCTATGTTGTTAAAAAAAGTATTTTAAAAATCGACGATCATCAATTCCTCGTACTTATTGTTAACTTGAATAACCCGTTTGGTTTTTAGATTTCAGATATACCGTTTAAGGGGTTACCTCCACTTGCGATTTTGAAAAAATCGATTTTTTTATTGCATTTTTTTGAAGTATAAGTATCTGAGAATATGTCCTGAAAATTTCAAGTCGATCCGAACAAAATTGACTGAGATATGAGCGTTGAAGGAGAAGAATCCGTTGTGTAAACGACCGGAAATTGAAACTTTAAACGCGTTTTTCTCAAAATGGCATTTCTGAAATCGGTGACCAAGATTACTCGAACACTAATGAACCGATCTTCTTGAAATTTTGCAGGCTTATTTAATACATAAAAATGTAGTCTTTAATCGTTCGATTTTTTTTTTTTTCGAAGAAAAATGGCCGTTTTGTAGCCAAAAAACGGCCGTTTTTTTTCGTTAAAATCGAACCATTAACTTTGACTGTCCGCCATTTTGTGAAAAATTAATATTTTTTAAAATCCTTCGATTAAAGACTAGTTAATACTTATATTTGACTAAATCCATCCGCATTTTTTTTTCAGATGATCCACTTCGCCGCAATGTTGGTCACCGCAAACCGTGTATATAAAAACATTATTTCATTGACGGCCATTTGCCACTAAACAATGTAATATTTTTCAATAAAAAAATTACTGAAAGTTCTTCAAGATGTGTTCTTTAAGATGGTATATTGATCGATTAGAAAAGTTTTGTAGTTTTCTTTTAAAAAATTCATGAAAAAGGCCTTTTTTTGCGCTACAAGTGGGGGTAACGCCTTAAGCTGGAGAGTGTCCACCGCCGAACATTGCAAAAAAATTTCATCGTCTTCCGGCTGTTTTTGTTATTTTTCTATATTGTTTGGTAATGTTTTTCAAAGGATCTCAATATATGTACGTTAAAAAATGCATTTTTTTCACAGACCGTTTTTCAGAGAAAAATCGGAATTTTGCCATTTTTTTGCTGGCCTCTAGGTAGATGTAGCCACTAAAAACTTATGAAAAAGGGTCAAATCATTCACTACATTATGACACTGATGACGGAATTGGCATAATGTACTGAGTGAAAAACTGTCAAATCATTCAGTACATTATGACACTGATGACGGAATTGTCTTAATGTACTGAGTGAAAACTGTCAAAACACTCAGTACATTATGACACTGATGACGGAAATGTCTTAATATACTGAGTAAAAAACTGTCAAAACACTGACACAGACAGTGAAAAACTGTCAAATCACTAAGTACATTATAACAATTTCGTTTGTTCATTCACTGTCAGCGCATTATGACAAATTGTCATAATTTGTCATAATGTACTGATGTACATTGTGATGTACTGATTATGACAAATTGTCATAATGTACTGACCGTGAAAAGCCGTCAAATCACTCAGTACATTATGATTTCGTCTCCCTTTACATCATGACCATTAACTAGCTATGTTAAACCTAACCTAACCTGCCAGCTGTTTTTGTCGTTTTCTGGATTTTTTGGTGATTTTTTTAAGGCCACTTAATATATGTGTTTAAAAAATGCGTTTTTTTATTACCAAACCTTTTTCAGAAAAAAAATCGGAATTTGGCCATATCTTTCGGGCCTCTAGGTAGATACACCCCCTCAACAGTTATGAAAAACTGTCAAATCACTCAGTACATTATGACACTGATGACGAAATATTCATAATGTAGTGACAAGGAACATCCCTCAGGTGACACCCTTCGATTTTGTTGAAATTTGGATATGTTAAAAGCATCGAAAAGTAAGCGATACGTATTTTTTTTTTGTCAGCGGAAAAACGGTTTTGAGGGGTGAAACCACTCCTCGAAAAAGGTATCTCTAGGGGTAATATAGCAGGTTCACACACAAGGAAACCACCGATTTTAATGAAACAAAAACCAAAATTCTTCTAATCCGAAGCAATGCAAAATCCACTATAGTGACATTGCAAAAAAAAATTAAGGGGTGAACCACCCCTATATTAGGGGGTGGTTTCACCCCTTGAAACCGTCTTTCAGTCGATAAAAAAAAACGTATCGCTTACTTTTCGGTGCTTTATAACACATCCAAATTTCAACCAAATCGAAGGGTGTCTGAGGGATGTTCCTTGTGAGTGAAATACTGTCAAATCACTCCGTACATTAAGACAATTTCATCTTCGCTTACATCATGATAATTAGGCAGCTATGTTAAATCTAACCTAACCTAACCTAATTAAGCAGCTATGTTAAAGCTATGTTAAAAAGCGTTTCTTCAATAGTACATTTTATAGAAATGGTGTAGACGATCGATTTAAAATTTAGAGGGTGCATTCAGTAAATGACACAGAATTTAGGTACTGTATAAATGTGAATCGAATGGTAACATATCGTCAATTGTCCCGAAGCTCCTTGATGATATTTAGCTGGTATCTGAAATTACTTTGACGATGCTCACCCTGACCCAGTTGATTTTCCAGAAGAAGGCCAGGTAACTGAGAAAGCTGAGCAGGACAACCGTTCCTGCGGTACACCAGTCGATCATTTTGGCTTCCTCTTCCTGTCGATCAGTTTCCTCTTCCCCTTGCTTCTCTCCTCCTCCTAATTTTATCCTCCTGGCAAAAACCCGCGTGTTTCCTCACGTGCACATTGCCAACATTCGTTTTCCCATATCAAACGGATCGAGACGACGGACAGAGCGACGGAGTTTGGGGTGGAAAAGGAAGAAGACCCGGAAGGCTAATGACAGAGGGTTGAGTCCAGCCTGAGAATGAAAAGAACTAGTTCCCTGTCACTGTGACGTAAGTCAACTCGACGAATTGCACGAATCACTACACGAATATCGGCTTTGCCATGCAAAAGAACAACACTCGAAATCTTGCGGGGGATGAAGGTCTTGGGCAGAGTTTACTAAGCGGAGCATCCGATCCGTAGGGTACGGGAGACTCTGGGGTCCAACTGAACGCTTTTTCAGGTCTGACCAGCTTAT
The DNA here is from genome assembly GCA_964007375.1 of Ophion obscuratus. NCBI lineage: Eukaryota > Metazoa > Arthropoda > Insecta > Hymenoptera > Ichneumonidae > Ophion > Ophion obscuratus. Next base: position 17,505,322 of record OZ023322.1, on the reverse strand, counting down.
CTACCCTTTTTTTTCGTATCCGCGATTCTTATCCGATCGACAGAACGCTAGTCGGACTAGTCGAATGTATGACGAATCTCACAGCATACTTTTCGTACGTATGTGTTTCACGGGGGATTTATACCTGTCCCGGTCGTTCTGTCGATTCATGTGCGCGACGATGAACCGTTTGGTACAGCTGCACGCATAAACCGAGGCTCATATGGCGGTGAATACATGCATCTTATTTTCTTATCTATCGACAGATCCCCGGGGAGCGATTTTCGTCGGTGATGAATACGGTGACGAAGTCTACAGGAGCGAAGATAAATTTCATGCGTTTTTTCAGCTCGCAGACCATTCGATGTTTGAAAAAAAAATTAACTGTAAACAATGCCAAATTTGAGGCTTCGAACGCCACTGGAAGGAACGTCAGTCTGTCAGTCAGAACCACCTTCGACTGTGCGGAAAATCATGTAAAAGGTAGAGCACTAAAAACTATTACATTTTTTTTGTCACCTGAAAAACGGTTTGAAGAGGGGAAACCAATGTTTTTTTCTGTGACATTTTAGAGGGGTGGATTAAGGCATTATATACGCAAAAAATGTCAAAATTGTTAATTTTTTACATTGTTTTTTATTTGATTAGCCTAAACGCTTAGGAATATTTTCAGTTTTACAGAATTGAAAAGTTTCAACAATAAGGTAAGATTGCATTTATAATAAATACCGCGCGGCGCGCACGACCGCCAACTTCAAAGCCATTTTTCCACAATTCACTTTTTTTGAACCTTGTGAAAGTTCTAACTCTTAAACAAAGGTTCAGATCGCTTTGAAATTTTTACAACATATTCTTAGTATCATCACTTATCGTGTAAACCACCGAAACAAAAATTTCAATGACACAAACAAATATAAAAAATAAAATACCGACAGAGAATTGAGTAAAAATTTCAAGTTTCGAATTTTTATTATAATAATTTTTTTAAAGTAATATTTTTGGTTCACACTAAAGATACATTCATTATGCAATTATAAATATGTTCATTTTTTTTTCAAACACCCACATCGATGCCGATAACTTTCACCATCAAGGCCCGCGCAAAAAAAATACATTGCTTTATTATGTTATATCTTTGCCATTTGTTAATATTTCTGATTTTTTTACATATACTTAACCATGTGCATAAATGGTTTGTGAAAAAATGTTGTCAATATATCCGTCATTTTTTTTAACCGCGTCTCGAAAAGTACCTTCGAAAATCGGCGGAATCGCGTATATAAGGCCTTAAATTGAATGAAACGGCCTTAAATTGCCTTGGAGGCCTTATATTGAATAAAACGGGTAACACTTTGAAGGAGGGATGAAATTGAAGTTCACGTATTTTTGCATTCTTACCGGGTGCCAAACCTAAGGGGTTAAATCGTACATTTTCGACGATTTTTGATGGAAATCTAGCGTTTCGGAAGAAATCAATGGTGAATTTGTACTCAGGGGGGTAAAATACATCGATATGGATTTCTAAGAGAATTATTGAATATCTGAAATTTGTTCGCACTTTGGCCAAAAAAAGTTTATTCGCTTAATCGGCGGTCATTTGTTTTCTGTTTCGATGTGGAACCCTATTGTGTGCTTGTTCTCTCCGTTATCATTTTCTCTTTAAAATGCGATTCGATTCATGGAGCTCCGATCGATTGTCGATTTTTAGCAGAATTTCAAAGGCGGACCATCGATCTTCGCGAATCTTTTCATACATACCTCTTTTTCGGCCATTTTTAAAGTGGACTTTTCGGCAAAAATAATCCAGATATCGGGATGAACCCAACGCCATTTTCTGAGTCTGTCAAGATTTCAAATTTCGCCGTTTTGGCAATTCCGGAAAAGTAGACGAAAGTGTCAACATTTTTTGTTCGACTTCTCAATCATTTCGTTATGGAAAATTTTCCACCGATTACGAATATCACAGGGTTTTTTTTCGAACGCTCAAAATTACGCTGGCTAAACGTAAAAAACGTCTTTTTTCATTCTTTCGACGATTTTTTACAAAAATTGCGATTTCTAGGGGAAATGAATAGAGAATTCATGTTCAGGAGATACAAATACATCGATGTAAGGTTAGAAAAAAATGTCCAACTCGGCCCAAAAAGAGTAGCTTCACTAAATCATCATTAATTTTTTTCTGTTCAGTTTTAGAATTCCACTCTGTATTTATTGTTTTTGTTATCGTTTTCTCTTTAAGGTTCCGTTTAATTCATCGAGTTCCGATGATTTTTCGATTTTCGGCAAAATTTCTAAGCAGGGTCATCGGTTTTCGCAATTTTTTCCATAGTTACCTTTTTTGCCTCTTTTTCGGCTATTTTTCAAGTGGTTTTTCCGGGAAAACTAATTGCGATATGGGGATGAACCCAACGGCATTCTCCAACAAGGAACATCCCTCAGGTATCGTCCTTCGATTTTCTCGAAACTTATATATGTTATGAAGCATTGAAGGGTAATATTGCAGTTTCACTCACAAGCAGTTGACCGATCGCAATTAAGGCCTTAAGCCCCAGTAACGGATATAAAATCATGTGCGAATTTAGCAATTTTTTTTCGTATGAAAAAGTAATTCACTCATAAAATTAATTACACATCTATTTAGTATGAATATCAAGCAGTTAGACAACATTTTTATCAATGTACAAAATGGCCGGCTACTAATATTTTCTTTTGTTATTTTTTTTAGGCGCTCCGCGGCGTGACATTCAGCATCCACAATTTTTTACCTAGAACAAAAAACAAAAATTCTCGTCAATCTACATTAGAATACCTAGAAAAGTCCGTAAGGAATTAACAAAATATTGTTTTCTTCAAAAGTTGTAGGTATTTGAACTTAAGAAATGAATTTTCAGTGAAAAATTTCGTTATAACTGCTCACAAACTGCACATAAAATGAAAAGTTTTCGATTAATCAGAAATTCCGTACGTACTTCTCTACGAAATGCAATTAAGAACATAACTTTTAAATTTGAAGTAAATCGAATGAAAATTGTTGAAGTTGTTTGTCACGCCAATTGGAGAAAAGCTGTTTCGAGTAGTCGGCCATTTTGCACATCGAAAAAAATTCTAACAGCTTGATATTCATTTTATGAGTGAATCACTTTTTCATAGGATTTTTTTTTAATTCGCATATGAGTTTATACCCGTTACTGTGGCCTAAGGCCTTAAACAAAAACGATAATTCTTCTAATCCGAAGCGACAAAATATCCAGTAGAGAGTTATCGCAAAAAAATTAAGGGGTGAATCGCCTCTATTCGAGGGCTGTTTTCACCCCTTAAAACCGTTCTTCCGCCAATAAAAAAAATACGTGTCCCTTAGTTTTCACTGCTTCATAACATAAATAAATTTTAACAAAATCGAAGGACGACACCGGAGGGATGTTTCTGTAAGTCTATCAAAATTATTTTCAAACTCCCTCCCCCAATAAGTCTCCGCAACTCAAATAGGGCCGCCGCTACGGTTGTTTGAAATTTTGCGATTTTGACGATTCGGGAAAAGTGGCCGAAAAAGTCGAAAAATAAATTATTCAACTTTTAAACCATTCCAAGGGTATAATTATGGGAAATTTGCCGCTGATTACGAATATGACAGAAATTTTGTCGGAAGCACAGAATTAGGTCGACTAAACGCGAAAAACGTCTTGTCACACACTTTTGGAGATTTTAGATAAACATTCAGGGTTTGGGGGAAGATAAATGGTGAATTCGTATTCAGGGGCTAAAAATACATCGAGAAGGAACTCGTATAAAATATATTAACAATATAATTTTTTTTCCCACCTCGACCAAAAAAACGTAGCTTCACTGAATCATTATTCATTTTTTTTCTCTTTCGATTTGAAACTCCACTCTGCGCTCATTCTTTTAATTATCGTTTGCTCTTTGAAATGCCGTTTGATTCATGCAGATTCGATCATATTTTAATTTCTAGCAGTATTTCAAAGTCCGAATGATAAATTCCCATTCATGGAACAAGATATTCCGGAATTTTTCAATGATTCTCCACAAGTCTATTTGTTCTATTGCAATATGTCGTTGTGCTGCATTAAGGGCGGGGTAAAATACTAAAAAATTTTTTTTAATTTTAAATTTTTTTTTTAAATGAATGCATAATATATCAAGAAAATTGTGTTAAAATTTCAAGTCGATCGGAGTAAAATTGACGAAGTTATGAGTATTTGAGCGTCTATTGCTCCATGCCGTTCTCTTCTCTTCTGCGTTTTTCAAACCGTTTTTCTGAGCTTGTCATATTTGAAGTCGGTGTGCACGATAACTCAAAATCTACTGGACCAATCGCTTTGAAATTTTGCACAGTACTTCTTCACATAATTCACCAGGTATTGTCGAGAGCTTTTTTGTTTTTTTTAATAATTACTAATTTTTCAACAACAAATTAGCCGATTTTTTTAGCGAAAATCGGGTTTTTGGCTCCCAAGTGCTACGAAAAATCGAAAAAAAAATCCTCCCTTCATTACCTCGAGAAACATCTCTTTTAACAAATGCATTTTGATTTTTTTGTTTCAAATGATTCTGTTGCGAGTTATGGTGCACACCGCAAACCAACTTTTTTTCGAGGCGCCTCCGGGGTTTAATTTTCACTCGCTCAATTTTGAATATTTTGCAATGCAAATTTAGGAGAATGTCGTTCAAATGTTACTTTATTATATGTAAATTTTTCAATAAACGAACACTATTCGTTACGTAAAAAAAATCTTAACAACATGCCTTCTTTCGCTGAATTAACTTTACCCCGCCGTTAAAATCCTAATTACTGTGATCTCAGTCTTTCCGATCCCACCGTCATAAATCCCTTTCAAAATCACCCTTTTGTTAAAACCTCAGGTAAAATCCTAAGTTCAGGCAACATTTTCGCTCACGCTCAGCTCCCCCGGTCTCTCCTTCTCAAAGGTAAGAATCAACTATTGTCACGCAAAATTTGACTCCTTTATGAGAAAATATAGTCCGATTATATATTCCATTTTTGACTTTTCTTCGTATCCTCATGCGGACTTTTACGACCCTAACCCCTTCACTTTTATTCTACACTTGTTACTTCGGTATGTCAATTGTCTCGGAGACCCCCCCGGGTCGTCGCTGACCGGCGCTATTGTACCGCGTCTGCACGAGGGCACAGGAAAATTGCGCAAAAACCGCGCCGATACCGACGGCTGATCTTATTACGACAGTATGTAATGAAATCTCGTTTCATTTTGAACTTGTCACGCTCGCCGAAGTGGGAGGTTTTCGCAAATCATTTAAAATTTTTTTTTTTTAATTCAAAAATTATTTTAAAAATTGCTTCAAGCCATTTTCGGCTTTTTGGCCTCGAAGAAGTCAATAATTTTTTTTGACGCATGCATATCGCGATTACATTTGTATTTAAATTTTGATTCTAATTAATTAACAACCGCATCGCAGTTAAGTTTATCGCACTTTCCCTCTGCCCCCCTAAGGGTGTCCATATATTACGTAATCGATTTTTTACTGATTTTATACTCTAAATCATTCTATCGTCATAATCCAACTGTCGTTACCATCATCCAACGACCTGACCCCCCCCCCCTTATTGTAAAATGACGTAATTTATGGAAGGCCCCCTAGGCCCACTGGACAAGGGTGCAAGCGGGCCAAGGGAAAGCAGAGAGGGTGAAAGGAGAGAACAAAAAAACTCGTGCATTTGGGTGAACCCAAAATGCTGACTACATATAAATCTCATATCTGTTAATTCTCACTTTCTTCCTGCGTAAAGACTCCCCCCCTCCCTCTCACTGGTCCGTGCTCGTTAGGCATAATACGTAGGGCGAATACATAATTGCGGGGTAAACGGAGCTTCGTTTCGAGGCGTGTACGCAGCCGTGAAGAGCGAGCAATTTTGTGCTGCAAATGACACGGGCTGTCTCGATATATATACATCGAGGAGTGTAAGAAACGAAATGGCGTAACCCTGGTCATGTTACGTGCTAACGGTGTCGACCGCGTCTTTTTGATTGCCGGCATTCGATATACACGAATATACATACACACACATACGCACACCCACATACAGGGTGTCCAATTTTAATCCTTCCACGCAAATATTTCGCGGACTGTCCGTCGACAAAAAGTTCCCCACTATATCGAACCGTCTTAAAGGGGACAGCCAAGTCCGGGTAGAGGCGTCTCCGAGATGTCAAGATGGATTTTCTTACATTCAAAACAGACCTTTTTACAAGACGGACCTTTTTAGAAAAAGGGCCGTATAAAATGTATAAAAATCCATGTATAAATCCAAAATAAATCCATGTATAAATCCAAAATAAATCCATGTATAAATCCAAAATAAATCCATGTGTAAATCCAAAAATCCATGTATAATTCCAAAAATCCATGTATAAAAATCCATTTGGATCCATCCAGCTATCGATAGCTAGAAATGTGGCAATTTCGATGGCAATTCATACATCAAGTCCCAGGATCATCTCATCGAAGACAGTAGCCTAGCGTTTCCACGTGCAACTCCGAACTCGTCCGATCAAAAACAGAAATATTTTCTCGATACCGGGGAAAGAATTTAAAGGCTAATAAGATACTGTACGATTTTGGAGGATCAACATATCGTAGGTCAAGAAATTCGCACTGGAATGCGCTACGCGTGGAGAAATTTGTTGGGGATTCCTCAGATCTTGGGGGGAGGGGAGTCCAACTTGAAATCCAAGGATCCTGCATTATTTCCCAATCGAAGTCTTTTGCGAATTGTTTATTTGCTCTTCTCAAACGGAATTTGTTGGGTCTCCAAAAATAATCCTTTCGTGATCTTGTGCATAAATTTCTTATGGAGTCCCAAAATGCACCCACATCTCTATAGGGATTTGTCAGGGGCACTGCACACCAGGAGTTCACATTGGGATCCAATTTGATTCTGCACTGTTCTCCGATGAACGCGGATTGAGGCTCCTCACCACGTTCGAATAGTTCATATGTGAAAAGTCACGAGAACAGACGGGCAAACTGTGTGTGCTGATATTATGTCAAAGTGGAGTAAAATAAATAACAAGCGATCATTAAGGTTGTTATGGGGTTAAGTCGACATGTTACCACCGAGGTGACATTTTTTCTGGACCTTTATAACCTCTTTGCTGATCATCCTGTGCAGTTTAAATACGATCCACAGTACCGTTGTTTAGAAAAAAATCGGCAACTCGACATATTTCGTGGGCTAATTACATTACGCTTATGGAAAACTCCCGATCATTTTTCAGTACATTATTAATATCTGCTAAGTGAATGTTACCATGGAGTTGAAAAAATATGTACGGTTCGACTAATTATCGAACTCACCCTTGGTACCGTGAAAATGAGGATTCACAGTGCCGTTATAAAATTATTAATGTTTTTGATAGCGAATTTGTGCGAAAATCAAGCACACAAAATATTAGACTGTGCAATTATGGCAACGTCGTAGACGGCACAAATGCTACCAATCTTATCGGTATACGGTAATTATGCTCGGGAACCTCAAACTACTCGGTCAGGATCATTAACAACGATAATTATTGGTACTTATTCTCTTAATTAGTAAAAATTACGATAATTATTGTATTCTCTTAATTAGTAATAATTACTTAATATTAATTTGATAAATATGTTCAGAAATGATATATTTCTAGACATTTCTAGACATTTCTAGGCAAAGACAAAATAACGCCGATTTTTTTTTTCACATATAATTTTTTTTCAGACTATTGGAAATTTATCAAAGTTTTTGATTTCTTCGAGATTATAGGCAGCTTTAGCACGCGCTTTTTTCCAGCGGAATTTTATTTTACTCGGACTGGTATTCATTTTTGACAGCTCCTTGGGCCAATATTGAGGTTACGAACGTCTATACGGTTATGTATATGTCTGTAACTTCTTGACACTTCTGCCAACCTGGGCATTATGACATACCACGATTTACGACGTTGTCAATTCGTTTCGCGTTAATTGAGCGAGAAAAAAGTTATGGAAAATAATTCTACAAAGTAATGAAAACAATGTAATCACCGAATGTTCAAAAATGCACATTTTTACAAATAGATGTAAAAAAATTGTTCGAGGACTTCCTTTTAATATGACGATTATTTGAAAGCTAACAGTTGGTAACAGTCAATCAGCTCACTGAATAAGCATAGGGCGCTCCCCTATAACATAGGGTACATCACCCTCGACGGCTAAACCCCATAACAACCTTAAAGTGGATTTTCAGTGATGTGATTCGAATCGATTTAAAAGACAAACTTTTTTGAGCGATGTACACGTACTTAAGATAAGGTTTACATTTTTTTAAGACCAACTCATTTTGTATATCTACATATCTTGTTTACCAAATTCAAAGCACAAAATGCGATGGGATCCATCAAGAATCGTATCGGATTTTGTTCGATAATGTGACAATCCTCTAGGATTCAAATTGGATTCGTACACTGGATTTCAATGGGGAATCTTGATGAGAATGCAATTTACGAGCGTGACGTTTTAGTATAGGGATCCAATGCGATGACCCATTGGATCCCTATCAGGAAGTGGGGACAAGTATGGGCATTCAATTAGATCCCTACGACAATTGGCAATAGCGATAGTTTTGTTTTGAAAAACCCGGGTGCCCGCGAAATCCTGGAGGTGCCCCCATCCGGATGTTACTCGTGTACTCCACCAAACGTTTTCTTAAAAACAGGATGGGCTTCGGTGGACAAATTTTTGCGACCAACGCATGGGTCGGGAAATATATGGATGGCAATATTGAAATGGGACACCCTGTACATACACGTGAGGAAAAAGGACCAAGTAATCGCGGAAAGGAACGACGCGCGCGCGTGTGTGTGTATGCGACAGCCAGAGAGAGCTGGTAAAAGTAAGAACAGGAGCACTGAGAGCGAGAGAGAGAGAGAGAGAGAGAGAGAGAGAGAGAGAGAGAGATATGTAGAAAACGAGACGGTGGCTGGTCTGTGTAGACGAGGATATATCTCGTCTGATCCGTGCAAGGGCAAGGACAAGGTGCACAACACGGCGGGGATGCAGGACCAATGAGTTTTTGGGAGAGCAGCTGCGCCAGACGAACATCGATATAAATTTTTTTGTCCCTTTTTCAAATTTTCTCCTCTCTCTCTGTCTCTCTGTCTCTCTTAATCTCTCTCTTGCCTGCTTGTTCTCTGTCTTTGTCTCCATCTCTATCTCTCTCTTTCGCTCGTTCTCCCTCTTGCGGTCTCTCTCGCTCTCCCTAAGAGAAGAAGCTACTCCGCGATCGTGTCATTTTATTTTTCCATCAGAGATACACACTTTCGTTCTCGCCTCTTCAAGATCTCGGGCCCCTCCCTCACGGTCCACTTTAGATGGGCACCTCATCTCGAGATTACACGGAGGCGTCCCAGTCATTCTGTCACTTTATCCTTGTCGCCCGTAATTCTGAATCGTGATCGGCCGTCGCCAGGAAAGGGACTGAGAAAAGCCGGTTGTCGGAAATGGACGAGGTTCGCTGAAGGAAGCTCAGTGCCTTCGCTGGCTGTTCGACGCGCAAGCCGGTGCGCGGTCAAACAGTCACCCATCCAAGTATTGGCTCAAGCGATCGTCACTTGACTTGGATTCCCATACTTGTCCCTACTTCCTTATAAGGATCCAATGGGTCGTCGCACTGGAAGCCTATACTAAAACGTCACATTGTGTTGCCCTATATTAAAACGTCACATTGGATTGCCGTATGCTAAAACGTCACATTGGGTTGTCCTGTACTAAAACGTCACATTAGATTGCCCTATACTAAAAAGTCACATTGGGTTGCCCTATAATAAAACGTCACATTGGTTTGCCCGATACTAAAACGTCACACTGGATAGCCCTACACTGAAACGTCACATTGGATTGCCCGATACTAAAACGTCACATTGGATAGCCCTACACTGAAACGTCACATTGGATTGCCCTGTACTAAAACGTCACATTGGATTGCCCTATACTAAAACATCACATTGGATTGCCTTATACTCAAACGTCACATTGGATTGCCCTATACTAAAAAGTCACATTGGGTTGCCCTATAATAAAACGTCACATTGGTTTGCCCGATACTAAAACGTCACACTGGATAGCCCTACACTGAAACGTCACATTGGATTGCCCGATACTGAAACGTCACATTGGATAGCCCTACACTGAAACGTCACATTGGATTGCCCTGTACTAAAACGTCACATTGGATTGCCCTATACTAAAACATCACATTGGATTGCCATATACTCAAACGTCACATTGGATTACCATATCCTAAAACATCACATTGGATTTCCATATATTGAAACGTCACATTGGATTGCCATATACTAAAACATCACATTGGATTGCCCTATACTAAAACGTTACATTGGTTTGCCCTATACTAAAACGTCACATTGGGTTGCCCTATACTCAAACGTCACATTGGATTGCCCTATACTAAAACGTCACATTGGGTTGCCCTGTACTCAAACGTCACATTGGATTGCCCTATATTAAAACGTCATATTGGATTGCCCTATACTAAAACGTCACATTGGATTGCCCTATACTAAAACGTCATATTGGATTGCCCTATACTAAAATGTCACATTGGATTGCCCTATACTAAAACGTCATATTGGATTGCCCTATACTAAAACATCACACTGGATTTTCATATACTCAAACGTCACATTGGATTGCCATATACAATAACATCACATTGGATTGACCTATACTGAAACATCACATTGGATTGCTATATACTAAAACGTCACATTGGATTGCCCTATACTAAAACGTGACATTGGATTGCCCTATACTAAAACGTCATATTGGATTGCCCTATACGAAAACGTCACATTGGATTGCCCTATACTAAAACGTCATATTGGATTGCCCTATACTAAAACGTCACATTGGATTGCCCTATACTGAAACGTCATATTGGATTGCCCTATACTAAAATGTCACATTCGATTGCCCCATACTAAAACGTCTCATTCGCTCGTACATTGGATTATAATCGGGATTCCCCATTGGAATCCAATGCACGAATCCACTTCGAATCCTAGAGGAATCCCACATTAGCTAACAGAACCCGATACGATTCATGATGGATCCCATCGCATTCTGTACGTTGAATTTCCTAAACAAAATATATAGATGTACAAAATAATTCGATCTTAAAGCAAGTATAAATCTTATCTTAAGGAGGTTGGAGTGGTCCAGTTGAGTCAAATGACGGTTGATGAATTTTTTTTCAATTAACCTAAAAAAAACGCATCCGAGGTATATATTTATTCTGTAGATGCTAATTTTTCATAAAATATATAACGAACGAGCAAAATAATGCATTTTTATATTTTATTACGTAAATAAGAAATCTTTTGGTTTACTAATAACTTGAAAAGTATAACATTATCGATGATTATTATGGAAAAAACTGCGTCAGCGAATGTTTTATACAACTCAGAATGAAATTTTGAGTAATTTATGATGATGCCTATTCATATTTATCTCCGGAGATTATTTATTATTATCATTAATTCGAAATATGGCAACTTCGCGCACATTGAGGTTGGCAGCAATCCTCTTTATTCGCTAGCCAAGCTTCGGAGTCTTTTATCAAACCTTGATGTTCAATATGGTTTACAATGGGCAAGATGGGGTTTTTTTTTCTAAATGTTTACAAAGATTTAGTTTGCGTTAATCTGTTGTCAGAAATGGTTAATCTTGGTGCCAAAAAGAAAAAAAACTACACCAGTCGCACTGTGAACGTCTTGCCCGTCTAACCACACGTAAAATTGCATACATTGAACTATTTAATATATTTTGTTTATCGTATATTCCATCGTACGGGGTCTTCCCCCTCATTACATTCTTCACCATATTCCACTCCTCATCCCCACCTTGGAATCTATATACATAAAACTATTTTTTATCTCTGGCGTTAGGTGGTTAAAAATTTAAAAAAATCGTACAGTCTCAGTATATTCTAGACGATGTCATATATTTTATTTTTATTAAATCTTGGATTGTGGCAACAAATTTGTGCGCCCGATCACGAAAGGACATTTTTTTGGGAGATCCAAATGCCGATTGAGAATGTAAAATAAAAAATTCTCCACCGACGTCAATCGAGAAATAGCGCGGAATTCACTTGGATTGTAATGTGGGTTCCTTTTTAATCTCTCTCCAATAAATCACTACACGGGGTGGGGCTCTTTCCCAAAATAACGGGGTATTCCTCTCCGGAAGCCCAATTTGAAGGGTCAGAATGATGATTTTTTTTCTATTCACACATTGGTTGGAACAAATTAATTTTTTCCCAGCATGTTGTACACATGTTGGTGGTTACAATACAATTTTTTCGAAAGAATATCTTTGAAAGTATTCATGGGGCTGCAGTTCGCGTTGCAGTCCTCCAGCAGCGAGGCCCGAAACAGCAGGATCTTTACCAGGGTCAAATTTAATCTGAAACGAAAACAAAAAAAATGTCTTCAAATATATCCAACTGGTTGTGGGTTCACGATCCACTTTTCATAATTTCGAAAAATACGAAAAATGACAGCTTCTTCAAAGAAAACCTCATTTTCTCAGGAAAAACAGCGAGCTGAAGTCAGTGTTATTAACAAATGGTTTATCAATAAAAAATTCGATCGTGAGCCGAAAATAACGACTGTTTGAACGCTAATTGTGCAAATTCAAGTCAACAGCGTAAAAGTTACTCAAGATATCAATCCCGCCGTGTCAAGATATGTAGTTTCGAGATAATTGCGTCAAAAGTTTTGCTACATATTTTACACGATCTTGTGAAATATTGTCGTCTTACCGCTAGTCAGCGATTCCGGCACCATATAAGTGTCCTTCCTCATCATCGAGATCATGTTGCACACCTGCAATCTGCAATCTGTAATTATCTGCAAACTATGCAATCTGCGGGCAGTTTGGGCCTCTTTTGAGTGTTCTTGTGCTTTGATGTTCGCTTTTTTTTGCCTTTTTCGACAGTTTACAGTGCTTTGATGTTCGATTTTTTTTGCCTTTTTCGACAGTTTACACTTTCAAGAATATCCTGTAAAAATTTCAGGGCCGTATCTCTAATCATTTTATCTTGCAAAAATCGATAGTTAAATCTTTAAACGCGTTTTTCTCGAAATGAGATTTATCAAATTTGCTGACATTGTAACTCAAAGAGCAATTATCCGATTGACTTGAAATTCGAACTGTGTACTCTTGAATATATTTACTCTACAATGACGTAGGATATTTTTGATTGGATGAAAATTGACTATTTGGCATTGAAAAAAAAGACCATTTTATAGGCAAGAAAACAGACTTTTTTTTCATAACTACGCCATTTCGTTAGATTTTGATATTTTACCAAAATCCTACGTCATTTTACAGGAAATACCTTCCAGTTTAACATTTTTTTCCTTTTTCGGTTTCAGCTACTCAATCGGCCGGAATCATGTCAGCAGTGGAGGAACTTTTTTTGGGCGCCTCCGAAGGCAGCGCATAAGTCGCTTGGATCTCAATATTTTTCTATGAAAAAATTGTGCAATACACGTCAAATATAGCCATATGTATTCTTATTTTTCCGTAACATTTAATTGAGTACTTTTCTTCCAAAAAATCCCAAAAATCACCCAAATTTTCAGCGTTCACACTGGTATAGTCCCTTAACCTGACGCACACTGTTCCCCTTAAGGGGTTACCCCCACTTGCGATTGTGAAAAAAAAATTCTTATTTTTTTTGATTGCATTTTTTTTGAAGTATAAGTATCTGAGAATATGTCCTGAAAATTTCAAGTCGATCCGAACAAAATTGACTGAGATATGAGCGTTAAAAGAGAAGAATCCGTTGTGTAAACGACCGGAAATTGAAACTTTAAACGCGTTTTTCTCAAAATGGCATTTCTGAAGTCGGTGACCAAGATTACTCGAACACTAATGAACCGATCTTCTTGAAATTTTGCAGGCTTATTTAATACATAAAAATGTAGTCTTTAATCGTTCAATTTTTTTTTTCGAAAAAAATGGCCGTTTTATAGCCAAAAAACGGCCGTTTTTTTCGTTAAAATCGAACCATTAACTTTGACTGTCCGCCATTTTGTGAAAAATGAATATTTTTTAAAATCTTTCGATTAAAGACTAGTTTATACTTATATTTGACTAAATCCATCCGCATTTTTTTTCTTCCGATGATCCACTGCGCCGCAATGTTGGTCACCGCAAACCGTGTATATAAAAACATTATTTCATTGACGGCCATTTGCCATTAAACAATGTAATATTTTTCAATAAAAAAATTACTGAAAGTTCTTCAAGATGTGTTCTTTAAGATGGTATATTGATCGATTAAAAAAGTTTTGTACTTTTCTTTAAAAAAATTCATGAAAAAGGCCTTTTTTTGCGCTACAAGTGGGGGCAACGTCTTAAATAAGTGTAACTTCGTCAATTTTCAGAATATCAGGGTCCGGTTGGTCTCAAAATATTCTTGAAAGTTCACACGATAACAATATGAAGAAAAAAAAACGATTTTTGAAGTTTCCAGAGAGGGATACCCCCTTAATGTGTTCTCACGAGAAAACAAACAAACCCACGCACTCGCGTACCCTTTTGCCTGTATCCGCCATTCGCCCGTTAGCCGATCGCGCGAGGGTGGATTTTCGTGCGAAAGGAGCGTGTCCAGAATTCACTTTCGTTCATGCCTCATGGCCATTATCATCGTGGAAAGAATCATCATCAACATCATGATCGTCGAGACGATGTTTGTCACCAGCCGATTTGTGCTCCCCATCGTTCCTTACGCTTCTGTCCATCTCTCTTTCTCGAGACCTGGCCGGGTCCGTGCGTATCGTTGAGGAGCTGCGTCCGAGCCACACCACGACCGGCTGCGAGAAACTGGAAGTCCCTGAACTTGACTGACTCTTCCTTATAGGTGTAGAACGCTTTACTTGCACTCCGTATTACGCTCTCGTGCTCCCGGCAAACGAGTAACCACACGAGCTTCGGTTACTCTCGTATACGCGTTCTCGCTTGTACCTCGGTACTGCGGGCATTTCCATTATACAGTCGGACCTCGATTCGGTTCGGCTTCGTTCAGAACGCTTTTATCCATTTTTCACCGATCGAGAAGACTCGGACGCTTCGACGATGGAGGCTAAAGAATACTGATTTTTTTTCGGACGTAGAGTCTAATGAAAATTCATCCCGAAATTTCCAATAGTTCGCCCATTAAGTTTTCGATGAGTAAACATTTTTTTTAGGCGCAAATCAAACCTTTTCTTCCAGCTTGCCATTTTCGTAACTTTCAAAAATTTTAAAAGTATCCGGGTGCACGGGAGTTTTATTGTTGTGCTGGAAGTTCATTATTTGTTTATTATTCCAGATCAACCTAGGTGCTGGAACCACAACCGATTGGTCACCAACGGCGGCACTTTGGTTAATTAATAACTTCGTTGTTCGACAATATTTTTCAATTTAGAAAAAACTCAAACTTGCCAAGACTATGTAGTGATTGTGTGAAAAATCCCGACCTCGGGAACGCAATACTCTTGTTGGGAAAAAATATTGAAAATCGACCGGTTTTCTGGGCCCCGAGCATATGCAGACCCGTTAAGTACAAGCCTGCACTCATTTGATGGGAAGTTCATAGCATCGTTTCGTCTTTTTGTCCCTTTTTAACTTATTGGATTATACCGCTGGATTTTGTAGGCTCTGTATGAAATACTAAATCTCACAAATTGACGTATTTATAAAAGTATATTTTTCAAAGACATTTCCCTTTTATCAATCAATACATGTATACATGTATATATCAATATATACATGTATTGAAACGAATGATTAATTTAATTTTTAGTGATAAAACGCAATGGCTTTCTTTGGGATTGAGATGTTTTTCGCTTCATTTGTGGCAAATAAACCTTTGAAACAATTTTTGAAATTTACTTGCACATTCGGAAGAATTTTTAAATTTACACACACACTTTCAAATTTTTTTTTATTTACGCCCCTCTTTAAAACTATTTTGTTTCTATTATCGTACACCTTCAAAACAATATTTCAAATTTACAAATTTTAAATTGTCGAGTTTTTGTGTAACGTTGAAATAAATTGCATTGAGAGTTTGAGGAAATCAAACTTCATAGATGGCAAATAAAGCTTTGCAACCATTTTTGAAATTTACGGGCACCTTCGAAACATATTTGAAATTTACACACACTTTCGAAACAATTTTTTAAATTTACATACATCTACGAAACAATGTTTTTTAATACACATACACCTTCAAAACAATTTTTTTTAATTACATATTCAATTACATACAATTACATACATCTTCATCTTTTTTAAAGGGTATGTATATTAAAAAATTGTTTTGAAGGTGCGTGTAAATAAAAAAAAAAGTTCGAAGATGTATGTAAATGAAAAAAAATTGTTTGACATTATTTAAACTTACCGAATTGTTTGACATTTTTTAAATTTACAAAATTGTTTTACATTTTGTAAATTTACAAAATTGTTTTACATTTTGTAAATTTACAAACGTAAAATTGCTGAGTGTATTGTTGAAATAATTTACATTGAGAGTGTGAGGAAATCAAACGTCGAAATAACTCGAGGAACACCACTGCGTCATTGGTTCGTGTCGACCAATACCTCTATTTCCGTATATGTGAATGATTTCACGAGGTTTTATTTCCCATATGGGCAACGAACTCCGCTTCATGCATGTATACAAAATACGTGTACAGGTAATTGAAAAGTGCCCGGTATCAGATGACGTGGTTTTGGCGAGTACGGAATCAGCATGCCAAATTCGTTCGAGCAGATCGTTCTGGTAGGTACGTCTGTATTTCAACGTTGCCGGAAAGATTTTAAATTCGTGTAACATATTCCGACGAAAATCGAGGACTGACGTACGTAACGCGGAATTTCGTTCGGATTCCTATCTGCGGAGTGAATTACGATAACTTTGACGACCAATTTCGGAGATCGTTCTCTTCTCTTTTTCTTTCTTTCAAATATCAACTTGAGGTTAATTTTATTCCTGAATTTGATTACGGTTGGTCGGATTTATTTGGGATTATCTCATTATTTGAATAATTCAAATATGGCAATTTCCATTCGAAATTGTTAATACCTTCAAGTATTAACTTGAGGTTATTTTTATTCCTGCATTTGATTACGGTCGGTCCGATTTATTTGGGATTTTTTTTACATTATTCAAATATGGCAATTTTCATTCGAAATTGTTGATACCCTTAAGTATTACGGTTGGTCCGATTTGTTGGAGATTATCTCATTTTTTCAAGGATTCGGATAGATCAATTACGATTCGAAACGCTTGTATTATTTATTTCGAGAGAAGCGACAAAATAGTGAAAATGGCAACAGTTTTGTTGGCGGTGAAATGAAATATTAATTCAACAAATTTAATTAGTTTCAAATTTGTTTTCTTAAAAACGATGTCCTAAAATCGATTGAAGTCAATTTTTGAGTTCAATTTTTGTTCAACGTCTCCATGTTCGAAAAAGGGTTTACTCTACTTAAGGGATTGGGCCACAGTAACGGGTATAAAATCATGTGCGAATTTAAGAATTTTTTTTCGCATGAAAAAGTGATTCACTCAAAAAATTAATTACACATCTATTTAGTATGAATATCAAGCTGTTAGAAAATATATATTTTTTTTTCGATGTACAAAATAGCCGACTACTAATATTTTCTTTTGTTATCTTTTTTTAGGCGCTCCGCGGCGTGACATTTTGCGTCACCATTTTTTTACTTAGAACAAAAAACAAAAATTCTCGTCAATCTAGATTAGAATACTCGGAGAAGTACGTACGGAATTTAAAAAATATTGTTTCATTCAAAAGTTGTAAGTATTTGAACTTAAGAAATCAATTTTCAGTGAAAAATTTGAAAATAACTGCTCATTAAATGCTCATAGAATGAAAAGTTTTCGATTAATCAGAAATTCCGTACGTATTTCTCTGCGAAATGCAATTAGGAACATACCTTTTAAGTTTGAAGTAAATCGAGTGAAAATTGTTGAAGTTATTTGTCACGCCAATTGGAAAAAAGCTGTTTCGAGAAGTTTCGAGTCGTCGGCCATTTTGTACAACGAAAAAAAATTCCAACAGCTTGATATTCATACCAAATAGATGTGTAATTAATTTTATGAGTGAATCACTTTGTCTTACGAAAAAAATTGTTAAATTCGCACATTATTTTATACCTAATTTTTTATACTTAATAATATTTTATTTATACTTAATAATAATTTATATTTTATACCTAAGGGCCTAACCCCTTAATTGAATCACGGATAAATTTATGATAGATAAATGAAGACCCTGCGTATATCTCCTTTGTACGAAGAAACATACAAGAAAAAACGAATTATTAATTAAAGGCACGCTGAATAATCAGCTCAGCTGAACATTAAATAAAATCTCTTACGAGTGTCACGAAGATCGGTAAGAATTATCCTTCTGCCGATTAATCAGTGCGCTTGTCTTCAAGCCGTATGTTCTATTTATACCGGGCGATCCGATTCCACTTGTGTACGCAATTTATCGCATCGTCAGCGAAAAACGGCACTTGCGGCACGTTTTTTAATGACGAAGAAAAGAAGTCATCGAGTTCTGCGGAACTTGGCTCTGACGCTTGCACTTTTCATCCTTCAGCTTTTGTCGGAGATTTATTTGCTTAATATGTCTTTATCTCCCGGTCGGTTGACCGCGTGTATGACAAAATTTCTAAATGGTAAAATAAAATCTCTATTATTTCGCAACTGCGGGATTTATTTTTACGTTTTCGATTTGATTTTGTGAGCACGCTGAAAGGGAATAAAAATTCGGTGCCTTGGGGTGTTCAGTCTTCATACGTTCGAAATGTTGCCCGTTGACAAATAATTGCTGCAGTTATTGCGGGAAATTGAGGACCTACAAAACATTTCTACCTTTTAAGTGTACTTTCTACGGTTTCTAAAGTGAAATATATACACTTTCAAACATTTTTGTCAAAATACAAATTGTAAATTTATGATTTATAACTTATGAATGCTAAATTTTGAATAAAAATACTATGGCTATAGTGAAAAAGTAGGATAAATTACTATTTAAATTATAATTCTCATTATGATCATAATATTCAATAAATTTACAAAATTCCTATTTCAAAATTATAAATCATAGATTAAAATAACATTTCTACAGTGAGAAAAAATCGTAATCAATACTCCTATTTTTTTCGCTATGGAAACATTGTTTTAATTTATCATTTATAATTTTTAAATATACATTTTATAACTTTATCGAACATTATGATTACGATTATAACGATAATTCAAATTTTAATTTAAACAGTGAAAAAAATAGGAGTTAATATACCTAGTAAAAGTTACTAGTACCTAGTAATATACCTAGTAAAAAGGTCTTTTTTACTATGGAAATATTATTATAAATATTATTATAAATTGGCCATTGTCTCGAAATATTTATATATCATATTATTATTATTTGAAAAACATTTCCATTGTGAAAAAATTAGGAGTATCGACTCCCAGTTTTTCTGCTATAGAAATACTATTTTATTTAAAAATGCATAAACTTTTAATATAAAGAAAAATATTATTTCCAACCACCAGGAAAAGAATAGAAAAGTATATTTCCATAATGAAAAAACTAAGAGTCAATATTCCTAAAATATTCAATATGGAATTTTTTTCAATTTATAATGATTTTATATGCAGATATTTGCCTTGTAAAAAGCCGAAAAGGATGTGCAAGTAAAAATTCGAAAAAAAATATATAGATTTTCGAGATAATGGCCAATACCAATAAAAAATATATACATATATACTGATCCACCGCAGTTTCTAATTACGATTTATAAGCAGGATTAACCACGCGACAAAACAAAAGTGCTGTTGTTGCAAGGACGGATCACATCGTTATTGCGTTCGTAATTAATGGGTAAAAATATATATATATTGTCATATTTATGGTGCATAACACCGAATATACATGTATCTATGTCAAGCAGCCGATGAGTTCTGATTTCCGTCGACGGTAACACGTGGGTCCATGGGAAAAAAACGTTGTTCGCGATGCAATACGAAGCCTCGACACGTGTTTAGTGCAAGTCCGTTAATTGTAGTCAGCGTGACAAAACGAACACCCCCTCTTTTCACTTTTCGTAACTTGACACTTTCGCGTGTCCACTATACAGTACTGCTATCGAAGAGTCCAATTTCCATTTTTTTTTCTTCAAATTAATTCTTGCTCTACATTGTATTGTCCTGCAAATATTTTCTTTGCAGAGAGCAGAGTAAGGGGCGTGAAAACAAAAAACTGAACAGGCAAACCCGCGATCGTAATCGTACGGCGGTGTCTTTTGGAAGTGGTCCATTGTGGGAGATTAGACGAGGGGGATGTTTTTAACCCCAAAAAAGGCACGAGATCGAATTGGGCAGGGCAGTTTTCTGATGAATTTTCAAAGGTAGGTACGTCCGACGATATTTCACCTTCGATATTTTGAAGTTTCACTAAATCGTTTTCGAACCAAAAACATGAAAGTCCAAGTAACGTTGCACACGTTTTTTCAAAATTAAATATCGTTAATTCATTGATAATAAAACGCCAGTTTGACCCTTCGACTGCACACTGGGTCGTTTTGACCCCATTTTTTTAACTGGCTGTATCGCAAAACGGGGTAATCTATTCGGCGGCAGTGCGGCGCTCGAGTGTTCCAAAACAAGCTCGAAGCAAGCTCGAAGCAAGACGCTCGACTCTGGCTTTTTTCTCATATCTACAAACCTTCCTCGCCAAAAACCTTAAAAGATTTTTTTACACTTTGAAAAAAAAAAAACATGATGTTTTTCATGTAAGTACGTATTTTTTTAACGCATCTCCCACTTTGAACGAATGTTTGAGCATTCAATTGTGTTTTTTTTTTCGTAAAAAATACATATTGGGCCATAAAATACGGATCATTGACTATAAGAAACGTCTCTACAAAAAATGAATATTTACGGAAATACAACTATCTGAAAAACGTCTGGGGTCAGATCGACCCCATATGCAGTCAGAGCTTCAATTGTGTTTGAGCATTCAATTGTGTTTTTTGTTCGTAAAAAAATACATTTTAGGCCATAAAATACGGATCATTGACAACAAGAAACGTCTCTAAAAAAATGCATATTTACGGAAATCCAACCATCTGAAAAAAGTCTGGGGTCAGATCTACCCTATATGCAGTCAGAACTTCAATTGTTTTTTAGCATTCAGTTGTGTTTTCTTTCGTAAAAAATACATTTTGGGCCATAAAATACGGATCATTGATTACAAGAAACGTCTCTACAAAAAAATGCATATTTAAGGAAATACAACCATCTAAAAAATGTTTGGGGTCAGATCGACCCCATAGTCGAAGTCACGATTTATAAGAAAGGAAACAATTTTTTTTTCCAAAAATGATGTATAACGAATCTTATGGAAAGTCCTAACATCTTTTATAAACACCGTCCGACAAGAAATCGCCAAATGGAGCACTAATTATCAGACTCGGCTGGAAACCCATCCGAATCAGCTGGCGACAATCTCAGCCGTGAATGACTTCCGAAGAAAATAATAATAATAATAATAACAATAATTAAATAATTGAAAAAATAAAATTAACAATAAATTAACAATAACAATCAATAAATAAAGTAAAACAAATTTTCAAAAAATCAAGATAATAAAATAAATAAAATATCGCACAACCAGTGGAGTGCCAATGGGTCTCCACCTGACTCACACTCTTATTTGCTCTAAATCACCCAAAACTATTTTTTCTTATTACCAATAACATATTGTAGTTGTAAAATAATAATTTAAAAAAAAACACATTTTTCAGAGGGAAACGATGACAGGACTACTGAAGAAAGAGAGAGAAAGAAAGACTCACCCAATGGAGGGCCGTTGATCAAGTATAAATCTGACACAGTGCGGCGTCGGGGTACAGTGCGTTGGTGATAAGGAGACGAGAGAAGCCCCCGTTGATTTCGGTTATAAAGTGGTGGAGGGCTTCTTGCTTCTGCTGTCACGAAATTACTGCGAAATATTGTCTTCAGTGGGCCTCTCTCGGCTTCTCCTCGTGGGCCTCTTCCTTCTTCTACTCGTTGCCGGCTCTCTTGTTTCATCCTTTCGTTTCCCACTTTCTCCTTCTCTCTTTCTGCACTCACTCTCCCTCGCTTAATTCTCTCTCCCTTTCTCGTAACGTTTAATCTTTCGATCCGTGCCCCTTTGTTCTCGCGCTTTCTCTTTCACCCTCTCTCGCGAAGCTTTTACCTGTCATCTTCATTTTCGGCTTATTGCTTCTCGCATACGCGTCCTCGAGTTCTGAGGGTTGCGTCTGTCGACTGAAGCATACGAGGACATACGGGGGAAAGATATTTTGAAGCTGGTAGATCGGGTATATTTTTTTTAGCGTATTGTTTGACTGATTTGGAATCAATTTAGGACAATGTTAAGGGGAGGGTAGGGGTTTCAGGGTGAAAAAAAAAAAAAATTTCTGAAAATTTCATGCCCGGCAACTGAATGGTTTTAGAAAAATGAATTTTTTTTAAAGACCAAAAAAAAAAAATTCCGGAAACGGTACAGTGGATCGATTTGATTTTTTTTGGTACTTGTTCCGATCAAACGTGTTACGAAATAAAATTATAGAACATCTTGCGAAAGATTAAGGTTTGAAAAAAAATAATGTTCCTTGTTTTATTATTTTTTACTATAATCCACTTGGGGTACAATAGCGAAAATTTTTTCATATAACCTTTGGGCACCTTATTAGATTATATAATTTTTTCAAAATGATCGGCTTGGTACGCCACCTTAATCTTTTGCAAGATGTTCTATAATTTTATTTCGTAACAAGTTTGATCGTAACAAGTACCAAAAAAAATCGTATCGATCCACTCAAGCGTTTCCGGAATTTTTATTTTTTTTTATTAAAAAAAAAATTCATTTTTCCAAAACCATTGCGTTGACGGGGATGAAATTTTCAGAAAATTTGTTTTTTTTTATACCTCAGAATATACTCCTAATTTCGCTGGAGAAAATGCGGGGGCAATTTTTCGCTACTTACCCGGCTATGGCCTTTACTGAAACCTTTTGTACATTGTTAAGGTACTTTTTTATGTACTTTTGTACATAAAAAATCATCGACGCAGACCCTTCGCGTCGTATCTTGCGTAAGTTCGCCGTTTCTCATCTCCATGACATCCCGTCTACCCTGGAGGTAGAAATAAGTAGACATGTATGTATATGGCTTCTTGATCATTTATACAGAGTGTCTTTATCAATGCAGTACTTTTATGTAAGAAATAACGATCTGCATTGATTTGTGCATTGGAAAATGTACGACTTTATTTAAGGGGTTACGTTTAGTTGTAAAAGCCGAAAAATCAACTTTTCCAAAACCTATATATTTCGACAGCATATCATCTTATAAACGGTCCCTGAAAATTTCAATGTGATCGGATCAATATTGGCAGACTTATAGGCTGTCACGTTGATGCGCGTCGGAACGCTCGGAGTGTTGGTCGAAACTTTAAATGCTTTTTTCTCGAAAGTAGGTTTTCAAAGCCGGTGAGCAAAATTTCTCAAAAACTACTGCATCGATCCTCTGAAATTTTCTCGGGCTTTTTCTAGATGTAAAAATTAAGTATTTTAGGAAAGAATTTTTTTCCCGATGTATACTTTCGATTTGATAAACGAAAAAAAGCCCATTTTTTCGCAAAAATCAATACTATCACTTTCAACGCGCGCAATTAAAAAAAAATTTGCTGTATCGGAAATTCGTTCGATTAAGGAAGGTTTTTACTTTATCTGGGCCAAAAAAATGTTCGTTTTTTCACCAATTGTTTATCGAAAAAATATTATATATAGAATGTTGAAATTTTATATGTTTACTTAGTAGTCTTCATTGGAATTGATGATATTTTTTAAAGTTTGCAAAAATAAAAGGTATTGAGTTTGGCAGAAGCCACGTATGTCGGTGCGCCGGCGATGATATTCTTCGTAAGCGAAAGTCCTAACTCCTGCACAGGTGATCGGAAGAAAAAAATCAAACATATTTTCTTTGTACAAAATTGTGGGGGATATTACTATATTTGTGGCACCCAATTCTAACGACGCAGCCTTCATATTTAACGCAAAATAAGACTTTTTTCAAGAGTGGTGAAAATCGAAATTCGACCCTTAAGAGGGTTAAACGGGGGTGTTAAAATTTGTAAGAGACAACATATTTTCTTTGTCATATTTAATTGAAACTTGGCATAAATACACTAAAATATAAATAAATAAACATGTATTTCAGCAATTTTCAAAATTTAACATTTAAGGGGGTTAAGCGGGAGTGTTAACATTTGTATGAGAAAACATATTTTTTGACCAGATTGACTTGAAACTTACCAAATTTATTCAATATATAATTCTATATATTTTCCTTACTGTTCAGTGTGTGTAGACAGTCAACTAGTACTTTTAACTCCTTAACTGTGTTTGTTTGGGTTGGCATAAATACACCAAACCCAAACAAATACATGTTTAATTATTTGTATTGGAGTATATTTATACTAAGTTTCATGCAAATCTGACCAAAACATATGTTGTTTCATATAAACTTTAAAACCCCTGTTTCACTCCCTTAAGGGTCGAATTTCGATTTTTTCCACTCTTGAAAAAAAGTCTTATCTTGGGTTATATATGAAGACTGCGTGATCAAAATTAGGGGCCACAGATATCGTAATTCTGCCATATTGTGCATAAGTCGAACTAGACTCAAGGAGAAAAAATGAAAAATAAAAAAATAGTGAGCGATCGAAGAGGAAGTTTAGTTTTTTATCAAATTTTTTTTGCAGTTTTTTTGTTCATAAAATGAAAACGTTTGCATATTTTTCGAAAATTCTAGTTGAACTAATGAAAACGTTTGTTATACACGTGCCTGCCAAATTTCATAACGGTTGCTCATCGAGGGCGTGTAGGAGCACTTCCGCAAGCGAAGAATATTATCTCCGGCGCACCTGCGTACGTGGCAAACTTTAAAAACGTTTAGGCACGTTTGTCAAACCTAAAAAAAAATATTATTATATTCAATAAACACGGCTTAATAAACATAACAAATTTCATCATTCTATATTTAAAAATGTTCGCATAAAAAATTGGTGAAAAATTGAATATTTTTTGGCCCAACAGAGTAGAAACCTCCCTTAATCATAGGATAAACTAATATATCAACTTTATTTACCAGTTTTATTTTTTTTACATTCGATCATCTACACTGTAAAAAAATTCTGTATAAAAATTAATACACAAGTGTAGGAAGTTTTTATGCGGATACCGCTTATGAAATTTCAGATACAATTTTGAAAATCCAAAACAGGTTATTTCAAAAATGAAAGTGTAGGTCCGTAATATTAATATACTTGTGCGTGTGAAAAATAATGCACGTGTAAAGAAATAATCACGTCTAAGTATACTGAAATTAAGAACCATTTGCTGATATCAAAATACGAGTGTATATTAAATTCAAGAACCATTTGCTAATATCAGCATACGGGTGTGTATTAATTTCACGGAAACAAAGTATTACCTTTAATGTACACTGTAAAAAGCTTCTGTGTAAAAATGAATACACAAGTGTATGATTTTTTTATGCGGACGCCGTTTATGAAATTTCAGATAATATTTTGAAAATCCAAAGTGGGTTATTTAAAAAATAAAAATGTAGCTCCGTAATATTAATATACTTGTGCGTTTGAAAAATAATGCACGTGTAAAAAAATGTTCACATCCATGTATATTGAAATCAAGAACCATTTGCTGATATCAATATACGAGTGTATATTAAATTCGTTCGTATATTAAGTTCGTAAAATTCAATTCTTTTGTGCCTTAAATGTAGTGTAAATTTAATATAATTTTCACATTGTTTTATGTGATTTTCATCAGCGTTTGTGAATTTTCTTTTTAATTCCAGTTTCGCACTTTTAAATAAATCTGTTGTGATCATGCATTGTACGCATCGTAAAATTCAGATTCACATATATTATATTTTTCAGGATGCTGTAAATAACTTTCAAACTTGTTTTGCATTTTCAATGCTCTGTTTTTTATAGTTGATTTATTATATATCTGTAGTAATTTTCAATCGTAAAAACGGGTTAATGCAATACATTTTTCACAAATATACGAACTTGTCTTTGAAATTCCATGTTGCATCTATTAAATTCTATATCCACGTTAGATTTTCATGTTCCTGTTTTAAATTTACGATACGAGTGTTTCAAATTTAATTCCATCTACTGAGTTCGTAAAATGCAATTCCTTTGTATATTAAGTGTATTGTAAATTTCATATCACTTTTTACAGTGTAGTTCAGAAGGACTTTGCTCATTGCAAAAGACGTTTTTGTGAGGTGCTTTCCGGACATCGGCTGTAAATCGATTATAATTAAATGTCTTTATACAAAAAAATTACACAGTGTCCTTCAGATGATGCTTTTTCAAATACCAAATTTTTGTAGAAATTTATTTTCACAATTTTTTATAAAAAATCCAAAAATGAGCTGTTTTCGACTGTCACAACTAGGCATAACCTGTTAAAAAAACGTTTTCCTTCATCCGGTCCCTATGCTTCCGAGCAGAAAAACATAATTTGCATCGGATAATGCGTATCCTGAAATCATTTTCGTCTGAAATATATTTTGGTATCATCAACCCATTTGCAGACAGCCAAGGGCATCGATTCATATGGGGCACCCTATCTGTACGAATGTCCGTGTGTCC
The DNA here is from genome assembly GCA_964007375.1 of Ophion obscuratus. Classification (NCBI taxonomy): domain Eukaryota; kingdom Metazoa; phylum Arthropoda; class Insecta; order Hymenoptera; family Ichneumonidae; genus Ophion; species Ophion obscuratus. The sequence goes on along the minus strand of OZ023322.1, from coordinate 17,478,474 downwards.
GAATGGGCGTTTTTAATGGTTTCCCCGAAATCTGATCCAGATCGCGATCTAAAAATAAAGCGTCGATAATCGCTACGAACGAACGATGGTAAATGTCCCCATATATTAACGTTCCGCCTCGACGCGTAGACCGTAAAATATACGTCTGTTACAATAGCATACAATCACGAGATTATCGCGAGACTATAAATTGTCGGCAAAATTCGTATCAATATCGCGTTATTTATTTAAAAAATGAGATGAAAAATGGTCTCGTTGGAATGAGATGACATTGTTAACTCCTCAAATTCTTTTCGGCAGATTTCAGCTACGAAAATGATTGTGATATTTTTGAGGATGCTCATTTAGAAATCTACAACTTAAATCTAAAGTTAATTTTCTTGTGTAATGGTAAAAGTAATAATAACAATTGAGATAAGAGAATTGACACGCGAGAAAGATTTTTCGCTGCATTCCAATGATTCCAATTTCAACACGATAAAAAAAGTTATTTGAAAGAAAGTCTTTTTTTTGTTTGTCGACAAATCGCACATTCGTAAGTGATTTATTTTAAATTTATTTTTCATTTACTTATAAGTGATTGATCTGTTTCTGAAGGAAGAATTTCATGCAGATGCAATTATCGAATCGACGCGAAGCAACTTCGGTCGTCAGAGCGATTTAAAAAAAATGTCTTGATCGAGTCTGGCCCGGCAACAATTTCGTATGAGTGTCTCCTCAGTGCTATCAATTAAGGGATCTTTCTACTTTAGACGCTAAAAAGGGTATTTTCATAATTTTTCTCATAGGTTTATATTATAGACATTGATATAAAAGTTGTAACAATCAATAAATACACTTTCGAAATACATTGAAATTTTTTTTGTATTTATCTAACCTAAACAAACTTTAAACGGGATCTTTTTTACTTTAGACGCTAAAAAGGGTATTTTCATAATTTTTCTCATAGGTTTATATTATAGACATTGATATAAAAGTTGTAACAATCAATAAATACACTTTCGAAATACATTGAATTTTTTTTTGTATTTATGTTACCCAAACAAACTTTAAACGCGTTGTTCTCGAAACAACGTTTTTCGACGGCTTGTTGATAAAGTCTTAGAAACGACTTAACCGACCGTTATGAAATTTCAACTACATATTCTTTATAACCATAGCTATAGTTATTTTGATATTTACTATTTTTTGCCAAAAACAGTGAAAAAACACGTTTCTTTTGTTTTTCCGAAAAATATCCGCCATTTTGTTATTTTTGCATATATCGAGAATCGTATGTTACGCGCTATAGCCATTAACATACTAAATTAAAAACCGTTTGATTTCTTTGTTTCGGATGATCGATCTCCGAGATTTCATCAACCGCGCAGACCTACAATTTTTATAGGACATTTTTTAACTACCATTTTCATCTATAAGTGGTGACTCAAATAAATAATTTAAAAAAATTTATTCCGAAAGTGTATTTATTAACTGTAAAAACTTTGATATCAGAATCTACAATACAATACTAACAAAAAAAATACGAAAATACCCTTTTTTTAGCGTTTAAAGTGAGAAGCCCCCTTAACGACAGAAAAATGCAGCAGGGTTCAGGAACCGTAGGAATAATTATAGTTCCACTAAAAGTGTAAGAAGCGCAGTATTATTTTTTCAAAGTGGAACGTTCTTAGACTTTACTGCGACCCTTTTTTGTCGAAAATCTTTCGAGGACCTTCTTCCCTCAACAACCGAGACTCTACTGTACAATGAACTTCTCGCCGAGACAATCGCCAGCCGAATATAATCGCCGGAGGAATGCCAGAGGCACGATTTTGGGACTACTCTTCTAGCCCCTTGTCTCGAAGCCCTACGGTCTTGCATCAACCCATTGAGCCTTCCCAGACTCCTTCGATCGATATCTGAATCCATATTCATGTATAGGTCATGGTCCACTACGTCATATGGCCTGCAGCCTGTTAACACAATTCCCGAACTCACGCGCATCGCGTACACTTGTACACGCACACGGCGAAGGGGAACTTAATAAAATACCAACCGTACTCGGAAAATACCCCACGTTGAGGAATTATTGGACAGGAACGCTTTTCGATTCGCCCTTTACAATTGGTCGAAATCCAGCAATGGCTTATAAAAAAAGACACTATACCAAAAATGTTTGGAACAAAATATGTAGCCTTTCCCAGGGTTTTATAGAATTAGGGTCCACCAGATTTCGTTTTTTAAGGGGGGGATACCTTCAGGCGAGAAAAAATGGCTGTTTTTCATTATTTTGGCATTTTAAAGCTGTATATATATTTTAGTGTTGAAAATGCTTTTAAAATTATGTACAGTGAAACCTCGTTTATAAGTTTTGCGCTTATACGTTTTTTATCATTTGTCCGTCAAATTTCTCTAGCCCCGGCAGATTCCATTCATAAAGATGGTAATAAATTTTATTTCTACGTTTTTTACTTGTACGTTTTACGCGCTTATACGTTATTAATTTTTTTCCCCAACGTGGGTTTTGAGGTTCGTTTTTTCTCAGCATACGTTAAGGGGTCTTCTCACTTTAGGCGCTAAAAAAGGCTATATTCATGAATTTTCTTTTGATAGGGTTATTTGATAGATATTGATATAAAAGTTGTTACACTTAATAAATACACTTTCGAAATACATAACAAAATTGTTTCAAATGTATTTATGTAGCCCAAATAAACTATAAACGCGTTTTTCTCGAAACAACGTTTTTCGACGGCTTGTTGATAAAATCTTCGAAACTACTGAACCGATTCATATGAAATTTTAACCACATATTCTATACAAAGTATAGCTATAGCGCTTATCAAGGATTTTAAAAAATGTTGATTTTTTCCATTTTCTTTTGCCAAAAAACGGTGAAAAAACACGTTTTTTTGGTTTTCGAAAAATATCCGCCATTTTGTTATTTTTGCACATATCAAAAATCGTACGATATGCGCTATAGCCATTAACATACTGAATCTAAAACCGTTTGATTTTTTTGTTTCGGATAATCCATCTCCAAGATTTCCTCAACAGTGCAAACGTACCATTTTTTTAGGACATTTTTTTAAGTACCATTTTCGTCTATAAGTAGCGACTTAAATAAATAATTTTAAAGAAAATGGATTGCGAAAGTGTATTTATTAAGTGTAACAACTTTCATATCAATATCTATAATATAAACCTATTCAAAAAAATTCATGAAAATAGCTTTTTTAAGCTCCTAAAGTGAGGCTGATAGCATATATTAGGACAGTCGAATTTGTGCTCATTTCTGTCATCATGAGCACTTTTCATTACACATGATAGCGAGAGTTTGATAATGGTGGTGGGAGGTGGGAACTGAATTTTCCTAACGGCAAATGTAAGGCCAATCGAGATTGGCTCATTAACTTTGTTGACTTCAGCACTATTATAAAGTTTCTCGCGAAACCTTTATAACCTAAGGCGAGGTTTTCGATTACGCGGATGTCTGAATGCCATGGAGGCCTGGCATGCCAAATAAACAAACAAATTCTAATACTAAAAAGTATAAAATAAAATAAACGTAAAAAATCTTTTTAAAAACAAGCTTTTATTTATAAACTATCGAACTAAAAAGTAAAAAATAATATTAACAGACCTTAATTTAGTGTATGATGTTAAATAGTATAACGACCGAAGAACCTCATCGTTGGTCACCGGTCAAAGGCGCAGGCAGTACATACTGAATGAAACTTACATAAACGTAGAACTTGAACAAATTAAAATATTTTCGTAAAAGCTTGAGGCGTGAAACGTCATTACACTTGAAATAAAGCCTCAAGCCTTCAATAAAACATTTTTTTTAAGTTTTACGTTTATTTAAGTTTTATTAATTGGAGATATATACCTTGGAGCCCGAAAAAGGTAGTTTTTGTGAATTTTTTAAAGGAATACTATTTGAAATTTCGGATTGGGGTTTTAATTATCTAAAAGTATATACATTCAAAAATATGTTTAATTTTCTTTATTTAAAAATATCGAAAATATACAAGGATATTGTATGATTCTTGGAGCGTTGTAAAAAAATCTGCGTATACGGTACTCACTGGCGTTTCTTAAAAAAACATCTGAAAGAAAAAACCAAAAAGATTATTAAATTAGATACTATAATCTGGTACTTGTCATAGCCGATTTTGAAAATATCGATTTATGACAAAATACCGGACGTTTGAACATAAATAGTGATTTTTGGGCCAAAAATTAGTTATTATTTTGCCTATAAAACAAAAACTGAGTAACGGAAAAAAAATCCTATGACAAGTACTAGATAATGGTGTATAGAATAACCACAAAAAACCTCAAGGCAATCGGTTAATTGGTGTTCGAGAAATTTTGGGTACCGATTTGAAAAACGTGGTTTTGAGAAAAACGCGTTTGAAAATTTGGGAATGAATAAATCATGAAGTTTGTCAACTTACATGGAATCATCGATACCAGGCCCATAGTGTAGGTCTTCTATGATCGGCGGAATATAGGTGTAAGTGTAGGTGAATCTAGGTATATATCTCCCCTTAAGTTCGTACTGCTTGCGCCCTTGATCAATGACCAAGGATGGGAAGTATAGTATAAATAGTATAGCTACGGAAGAATCCGTAGCTATACTATTTAACTTCACACACTAAATATTATTGTTTACTTTTTAGTTCACCAGTTTATAAATAAAAGCTTGTTTTCAAAAAGATTTTTTACTTTTATTTTAAAATAAACAAATTCCGCAAAAATAGTACAAAAATAAATAAAAAATAGTACAAAAATAAAGAAAGGACAATTCTTTTGTAAGCGAGGTGAGCTCGAGCCTCGCGCTTGAAGGGCACACTCCTTCGGAATAGCCAATGAAGGCGAGCCCTTGAGTGCTGCTGCAGGACATCAAGGACTGTGAGCCACATACACACACACACGCACCCACACACACACAAGTACGTATGAATCGCTTGGCAAAGAAAGTGGCCGATCCTGCGTTACTTCAGCCTGAACCGTTGGTGGAGCTCGCGCCCTTTTTTCGCAAAGCATTCGTTCCAAACGTATACGAAGGCCCTTTTTTGTCCTTTTCACCCTTTCATAGTCCTTTTCTAATCGTTTGCACGCGACGAGACCTCGCCCGTGGGAGGAAGAGGGAGGCAGGGGAGACAGAATGTACGGCCCCAACAGGTTTCCGATTATGGGCACGACCAGAAGGAACCATGACCTCGTGAGCTAGTCCTACCTCACCACCAGCTAAGTCTCTATATATATCTACGCGAAAAGGGGGCCCGAACGGCCCTCCAACGGCCGTCCATCTTCTTCATCTTCGTCTTATTCTTTTCCCTTTTAGTCTTTTTATTCGTTGGCTTTTCGTCTCGCTGACTACCGTCTACGTCGCTTAGTTACGTTCTCCGATGGATTTTATAATTGCCTTCGTATAATATTGACGCTGCCTCGGGATATATTATGTATACTATTACCACAAGGAAGCTATATACAGAGTGTCCCTCTCATCTCTGCCACCTGAAATAACTGGGTAATTTTCGACGTCACAAAAAAAATTTCCAGACAAAACGTGTACGGTGTGAAGGGGACCATCAAATGCGACCAATTTTTTTTTATTTCGGTGGAGGCGCTGACGCACAGTGAAGGTCACCTTCACTATTTTAAATGGAATGGTACTTTTTTTTTCAACCATCTTGTGGAGCACCTCAAGCCGCATAAAAAACATTCAGGGGTCAAAATCGTTCAAGGTCATTCAAGGTCAGTATCGAACACCTATTAAAATGAAATACAAATCTATCTCGGGCCTTGAACGACTTTGTATAATCGATACTGACCTTGAACGACCTTGAACGACTTTGTATAGTCGATACTGACCTCGAATGACCTTGAACGACTTTGACCCCCTAATGTTTTTTATGCGGCTTGGGGTGCTCCACAAGGTGGTTGAAAAAAATGGACTATTCCATTTTGAAAAGTGGAGGTGACCTTCACTGTGCGTCAGCGCCACCACTGAAATTGAAAAAATCTTGTGACGGTAATTACCGAGTTATTTCGGGTGGCAGAGATAGCTCGGTAATTATCGACGTCACAAAAAAATAGTCCAGACAAAAGTTGTACAGTGTGAAGGGGGCCATCGAATGCGACCATTTTTTTTATTTCGGTGGAGGCACTGACGCACAGTGCAGGTCACCTCCACTTTTTTAAATACATTTGTACATTTTTTTTCAACCATCTTGTGGAACACCTCAAGCCGCATAACAAACATTAAGGGGTCAAAGTCGTTCAAGGTAATTAAAGGTGACCTATTAAAATGAAATAGAAATCTAAATATTTCGGATCACCACGAAATATTTGGTCGTGATCCGAGATTTTTAAATTTGTATCATCGATACTGATCTTGAATGACCTTGAACGACTTTCACCCCCTAAGGTTTTTTATACGGCTTGAGGTGCTCCACCAGATGGTTGCAAAAAATATACCAGTCCATTTAAAAAAGTGAAGATGACCTTCAACGTGCGTCAGTGCCTCCACTGAAATTAAAAAAAATTGGTCGCATTTAATGAATACTTTTACATTTTGATGGATACTTCACACCGTACGACTTTTGTTTGGAACATTTTCTTGTGACGTCGATAATTACTGGGTTATTTCGGCTGGCAGATATAAGAAGGACACCCTGTATGTATGCATGTATGTATGCGTGTATGGGAAGTTCGGGACCGATCGGACAGGTGACTCTCGCCCTTTTAAGGGCCTATACCGGTGTGACACATAAAAAAATTCGATTTTTTTTGCCTTTTTCGACAATCTATACTTTCAAGAATATCCTGTAAAAATGTCAAGGCCGTATCTCTAATCATTCCATCTTGCAAACATCGATAGTTAAATCTTTAAACGCGTTTTTCTCCACATAAGATTTTTCAAATTTGCTGACATTGTAATTCAAAGAGCAATCATCCGATTGACTTGAAATTTAAACTGAGTACTCTTGAATATATTTACTCTACAATGACGTAGGATATTTTTCATTGGATGAAAATTTACGATTTGGCATTGAAAAAAAAGACCATGTTATAGGCAAGAAAACAGACTTTTTTTTCATAACCACGCCATTTTGTTAGATTTCGATATTTTTCGAAAACCCTACGTCATTGTACAGGAAATACCTTACAGTTTCACCCCACTTTTTCCTTTTTCGGTTTCAGCTACTCAATCGGCCGGAATCATGTCAGCAGTGAAGGAACTATTTTTTTTGGCGCCTCTGAAGGCAGCGCATAAGTCGCTTGGCTCTCAATGTTTTTCTATGAAAAAATTATGTAATATAGGTCAAATATAGCCAAATATATTCTTAATTCTCCGAAACATTTAATTGAGTACTTTTCTTTCAAAAAATCCTGAAAATCACCCAAATTTTCAGCGTTTACACTGGTATAGCTCCTTATGATAGAAGGAGCGCGCGCTCTTGATTTCTATAGATTTTGTTCAACTTTAACCAGACATCGTTCACATCATTATGCATGTTTGAGTGAATTTTCAGAACAGTCGACTATTTAGATTGGCAGATAATGGGTTTTAAAATTGCAACTTTGAACACTGCAGGGTCTGCATTGAAGTTTAGGCAGACTAATTTTCCGTAAAAAATATTTGTCCCCTAAAATAAGAGGCATATGGCAACACCCCATCGTTCCACATATCCAATGACACAAGTTTGCGCGGCATGTTCAAAATAATACTGCAACACACATTTTTATTTTGAAGTAATTTATAATCGAACAAAGTTTTTAATTAGTTATGAATTAATCAACACTTTTATTTGTTTCTGAAGATAACACAAACAATGTAAAATATTAATATTTATAACCTAAATATTTTTTTTTATAAATGTTTTTGACTTTGGGAGGAAGATAATTTTTTCTTCACAAAATATTGAACATCTGTTCTGCGGTGTTGCCATATGTCTTTTTATTATAGGGGACACATATTTTTCACGGAGAATTATTCTGTCTTTACTGAACGTTTTTAGCAAAACTAAACAGTAAAGGCAATCCAAACTTTTTTCACTCTTTCCCTAACTAGCTTGCTATGTAAACATAATTTTCTTTTCTAAATTTACAAACACGACACGACGAAGGCATGGCACGACGAATTATGTGACCTGACTTTCGGTCAATGCAGACCCTGCAGTGTTAAAAGTTGCAATTTTAAAACCCATTATCTCTCAATCTAAATAGTCGATTGTTCTGAAATTTCACTCAAACATGCACAATGATATGAACAATGTCTGGTTGAAATTTGAACAATATCTTCAGAAATCATTCTTTCAACTCCAGAGGCCTAAAAAATGAGAAAAACTTTTGAAAATTGTGTTCAAGAAAAAATGACAAGGAATAGGGTATTGCACCCTTTTTTAAAAGGTGTCTCAATTTGATCCTTTGGTGGTAATAAACTATTAGAATTTACATTTTTATTTCATGACATCGTTAAGTCCCATAAAAATGCATTTAAATATTACATTTCAAATTTCCGCGCGAAAACGCTAGCCGCCATGCTGATTTGGTTAGTGACGTCACTTGCATAGTAAACAGCGACGCTGCGGCAATTGTGAATACGTAATTTTTTGTTGTTCTTAAAAGTGAATTACAATCCCTACCATTGGCGTTTTGTTCCTGAATGTAAGAATGCTAATGTAAAAACACCGGGAAAGTCGTGGATTGAAATGCCAATTGATATAAATATGAGGAAAACTCGGTTAAAACTTGCGAGAAGAGATCCAAGCCCATAGTCCGAAAAAAAACTAATTTGTTCTTTTTTGAAGTACAGATAACTATTTGAAAATTTGGGAGAAAACAAACGAGAATATATAGTTGTTGACGCTTTTTTTTACAGGTTAAAGAGTAGTACGTCTACCGCTTCCTTTGTTTACTGTGTCGATGACGTCACGTCGGAATCCATTATGGCTACCGTTTCGCATCTTCGATGAACAGATAGAAAAAATATTTAAAAAAAATTATAATATTAATTTTGTGTTTTTATAAATGAATAACAACATTATTCGATTGCTTATTGCGAAAAATACCTTATTTATACATTCTCAGTATTCTTTTTACATAGAGTAAAATACTGTATTGTTGGACAGAAACGCTTTTCGTTGGGCTCCCTACAATTGGTCGACTCCCAGCAATGACGTATTTCCAAAAAGATACTATACCAAAAATCTCCAGATCAAAATGTGGAGCGTATCTGAGGATCTTGTAAAATGGCGTTCCACCTCATTTTGTTATGTTCTTTAAGGGGTTATGCCTAGTTATAAAAGTCGAAAAATCCCTTTTTTCATAACCGATATGTTTGGGCAATATATCGTCTTATAAATGTTCCCTGAAAATTTCCACGTGATCGGATCCAAATTGACAGATTTATGGGCTGTGATCTTAACGCCCGTCGAAACACTCGGAGCGTCGTTTGAAACATGAAACGCTTTTTTCTCGAAAGTACGTTTTCAAAGTCGGTGAGCAAAACATTTTAAAAACTACTAGATCGAGGTTTTTGAAATTTTTCGGCCTTTTTCTAGGTGAAAAATATAGTATTTGATTGACGATTTCTTTTTTCCAATGTATACGTTCCATTGGATGAACGAAAAGAGCACATTTTTTCGCACACATTAAGACTCACATTGAACAGGAGCGATTTTTTAAAAATTTCATATTTCCGAAATTCCTTCGATTAATCATAGGATAAACTAATATAGTAACGAAATGTGTTTGATTAAATATTTTTACACACAAAAATTACAGATTATTCTTCACATGATACTTTTTCAAATACCTAAATATTATAAAAATGTATCATCACGTTTTTCTATATGAAAAAAAAAAAAAAACGAAAAAGAGTTGTTTTCGACTGTTAGAACTAGGCACAGGCCGGTACTTCAACTGATGAATTTACAAAGGTACTAATTTTTTTGCAGCCAGTTCGAACATCCTTTACATCGGAAAAAAAAACATTAACGGCGGGGTAAAGTTAATTCGGCGAAAAAGTCATGTTTTTAAGATTTTTTTTGGCGTAACGAATAGTGTTCGTTTATTGAAAAATTTACATATAATAAAGTAACATTTGAACAACATTCTCCTAAATTTGCATTGCAAAATATTCAAAATTGAGCGAGTGAAAATTAAACCCCGGAGGCGCCTCGAAAAAAAGTTGGTTTGCGGTGTGCACCATAACTCGCAACAGAATCATTTGAAACAAAAAAATCAAAATGCATTTGTTAAAGGAGATGTTTCTCGAGGTAACGACGGGAGGATTTTTTTTTTTTCGATTTTTCGATTTTTCGTAGCACTTGGGAGCCAAAAACCCGATTTTCGCTAAAACAATCGGCTAATTTGTTGTTGAAAAATTAGTAATTATTTTAAAAAAACAAAAAAGCTCTCGAAAATACCTGATGAATTATGTGAAGAAGTACTGTGCAAAATTTCAAAGCGATTGGTCCAATAGAGTTTGAGTTATCGTGCACACGGACTTCAAATATGACAAGTCTCAGAAAAACGGTTTGAAAAACGCAGAAGAGAAGAGAACGGCATGGAGCAATAGACGCTCAAATACTCATAACTTCGTCAATTTTACTCCGATCGACTTGAAATTTTAACACAATATTCTTGATATATTATGCATTCATTTAAAAAATTTAAAAAAAATTGAAAAAAAATTTAAATACTTTACCCCGCCCTTAAAATATGGAAAATTCAGCTCAGTCTCATATAAAAAAATGTATATTGAGCTGGTATATTATTATTAAATGATGGCTCCAGCCCTTTTAAGGTGGGCATCACGAATTGTCGAATTCTTGAAGACTTACACAACGTCAAAAGCGCCAAAAATGAGTAAAACGTTAAAAAATTGCGCTTAAGGAAAATTAAACAAAAAAATCGCTTTCAAGGACTTTTAAGGATGTCTAAACGAATGCGAACCAATTTTACAATTTTCCTTCCTGACCAATGGCATCGTACGCGCGAGAAGGCTCTATACGGATGGTGTCTCGAGGCAGTATAATGGTTACAAATTTACGAACAAAATCCTAACGCTCTGCATAATTTGCATCGCGATAAAGGCTCGTGAATATTGTAAAGGTTATTTTTTCTATAAATGGCAAACGTGTAAAAAAGTGAAAATTTTCAAAAAAGGTCGTGAAAATTGTTCAAAACAATAAGAATTTTTAGCAAATGGAGCATGCCGGAAAAAGGCCTCGTTTTCATTTATCGAGGTAATAAAATGTCCCATTCTCGTGGGTTCATTTTCTCAAGGAAGATTCTTCATCACGTTCGTTTGGTTCGTACTTGAAAATATTTTAACGCAGCGTCGCTTCATTAGGATTCGGTAAAACCTAGTAAGTCAATCGTACTCCAATAAATTAATTTATCTACGCGTATTAAGGCCTTAGGCCGCAGTAACGAGTATAAAATCATGTGCGAATTTAAAAATTTTTTAGTATGAAAAGGTAATTCACTCATAAAATTAACTACACATCTATTTAGTATGAATATCGAACTGCTGGAAATTTTTTTTTTCTTTTTTTCGATGTACAAAATGGCCGACTACTAATATTTTCTTTTGTTATATTTTTCCAGGCACTCCGCGGCGTGACATTTAGCGGCCACAATTTTTTACCTAGAACACAAAACAAAAATTCTCGTCAATCTACATTAGAATACCTAGAGAAGTACGTACGGAATTAAAAAAATATTGTTTTATTCAAAAGTTGTGGGTGCTTGAAATTAAGAAATTAATTTTCAGTGAAAAATTTCGTTGTAACTGCTCATGAAATGAAAAGTTTTCGATTAATCAGAAATTCCGTACGTATTTCTCTACGAAACGCAATTAGGAACATAACTTTGAAATTTGAAGTACACCGAGTGAAAATTGTCGAAGTTATTTGTCACGCCAATTGGAAAAAAGCCGTTTCGAGAAGTTTCGAGTAGTCGGCCATTATGTACATCGAAAAAAAAAACATATTTTCTAACAGCTTGACATTCATACTAAATAGATGTGTAATTAATTTTATGAGTTAATCGCTTTTTCGTACGAAAAAAATTGTTAAATTCGCACGTGATTTTATACTGGTACTGTAGCCTGAGGCCTTAATTGCTCTCAAATAAACTAAAAACCATTGGGGAAAGGATCGAAAAGTAATTGCCTGCTTATGGTTGACTACCTCTAGGGATATCGCTCCCGCCCTATGCTCCCCGTCAGAACATGAGAATTTTCGTCTCGTCGATCCGTCATATCCGAAAGAATAAAAAAAAAAAAAAAAACGAGAGAATCAACCATACAATGCAACCGACTGTTTGCAAATACCACGAGACTCGAAAGGATGACTTCCCAATCAAAATGCATCAAGAGGTCGTTTGATAAATAATAGGCAATTCTTATCTCAACATACAATAAAGCAACAAAATGACAAACGCCTTTTGCATTTATGTGGAAAAAAAAGCACAAAAGGAATTTCGAATGAATAACGAAGGTGCGTTGGGTGCCAGTCCATTTGTCCTGGAATACCTCATGCACAAATGCATACCTTCCTTCTTTGACTTAATTTTTCTTTTCTTCCTTGTGGATCTGACGCGACCCTTCTCTAGAATCCCGGGAGGTAGTTTTGTCTAGCTTCGTCCATTCATTATAAACGGGCTCTATATATTCCATATATTCTCTCTTGCCTTTCTTTTTCTCGATCTTTCGTCCCCTCCCCCCTCCCCCACACACGCACGCAGACGCGCTCGCTCTCTCGATCCTTGCCGCGTCTCACTTCCTCTACCCGCATCCTTTTTGTCCTCCATTCCTTTGTTTTGTTCTCTTTAAAGTTCCTCCCATTCAGGTTTCGACCGACCTCCATGTGCTGTTTTGAGGGCGTTTTTTTGAAACCCGACGTTCCAATTCCGTTGAGGAAGGTCACACTCCGTCTACCTGAAGCTTCTCCCACGCTTTTTTACGTAACTGATGCACAAATCTACATAACTGATGATTTACCCCCAATAACCATCTCAAGGGACATTCTACAGAATATGAAAAATGAAGAAAAGTGGCTTTTTTATCGACGATAATTAAGGGGATATGCGTCTCGGGAGTCTTTGAAAAATCGTTTTTTTTTGCATATTGTTATAGTGTCTACTTTCAAGAATATTTTAAGACCAACCAGAACCTGAAATTCGGAAAATTGACGAATTTACACCTGTTTTAGTGGAACAGTGTGCGTTGGGCTGATGATTATTCGAGTGTAACGAAAACGGACATCAAAGCACAAGAACACTTAAGGGGTAAGGCCACAGTAGAATGTAAAGAAAATCAATTTTTTTTCTCGCTTTATCATCATAAGAATAAGTTAGTATTCGATTTATAGCAAGGACATTTTTTTTTCACCTACTTTGAGCGTATAACGTGAGCCCACCTCTGGCACGGCCATAGAGTATCTAAAACTTTAAACGCGTTTTTCGCGAAACAGCTTTTTTCCAATTGGCGTGACAAATAACTTTAACAATTTTCATTCGATTTACTTCAAATTTAAAAGTTACGATATACGAGCAGTTTCAAACGAAATTTTTCACTGAAAATTCATTGAAATACCTATAACTTAATTCAAATACCTACAACGTTTGAATAAAACGATATTATTTAAATTCCGTACGTACTTATGTAGTTATTCTAATGTAGATTGACGAGAATGCTTGTTTTTTGTTCTGGGTAAAAAATTGTGGATGCTAAACGTCACGCAGCGGAGCGCCTAAAAAAGATAACAAAAGAAAATATTAGTAGTCGGCCATTTTGTAGATCGATGAAAAAAAAAAATATATTTTCTAACAGCTTGATATTCATACTAAACAGATGTATAATTAATTTTATGAGTGAATAACTTTTTATACGAAAAAAATTGTTAAATTCGTACATGATTTTATACCCGTTACTGTGGCCTAACCCCTTGAAAGAAGCCTGAACTGCCCGCAGATTGCATGGATTAGGTGTGCAACACGATCTCGATGATGAGGAAGAACACTTATGTGGTGCCGGAATCGCTGACTAGCGCTAGTACGACAATACTCGTATTTCACAAGATCGTGTAAAATTTGTACTAAAAATTTCAACGCGATTATGTCGAAACCACATATCTTGACACGGCGGGATTGATATCTTAAGGGGAGATATACACCTAGATGGTCGAAAGAATCGATTTAGAAGCTATGAACATTCCGTCGACCGTAGAAGACCTACACTATGGGCCTGGTATCGATGATCCATGTAAGTTGACAAATTTCATGATTTATTCATTCCCAAATTTTTAAACGCGTTTTTCTCAAAAACACGTTTTTCAAATCATTATCCAAAATTTCTCGAAAACCAATGAACCGATTGCCTTGAGGTTTTTTGTGTTTATTCTATAAACCATTATCTAGTACTTGTCATAGGATTTTTTTCCGGTACTTATTTTTTGTTTTATAGGCAAAATAATAACTAATTTTTGGCCCAAAAATCACTATTTATGTTCAAACGTCCGCCATTTTGTCATAAATCGATATTTTCAAAATCGGCTATGACAAGTACTTTATTATAGAATCGAATTTAATAATCTTTAATTTTTTTTTTTTCAGATGATTTTTGAAGAAACGCGAGTGGGTATACGCAGATTTTTTTACGACGCTCCAAAGATCATATAATATCCTTGTATATTTTTGATATTTTGAAATAAAGAAAATTAAATATATTTTTGAATGTACATACTTTTAGATAAGTAAAACCCCAATCCGAAATTTCAAATAGTTTTCCTTGAAAAAATTCACGAAAATGACCTTTTTCCGGCTACTAGGTGTATATCTCCCCTTAAGTAACTTTCACACTATTGACTGGAATTGTTTGGAATTATCTGGAATTGTCTGGAATTTTCAAGAGAAAAGTGAGGTTTTCTTTGAAGAAGCTGTCATATTTTGTATTTTTCGGAATTTCGAAAAGTGGTTCGTGAACCCATAGCCAGTTGGATATATTTGAAGAATTTTTTTTTTTTTGCTTTCGTTTCAGATTACATTTGAGCCTGGTGGAGATCCCGCCGTTTCGGGCCTCGCCGCTGGGGGACTGCAACGCCAACTGCAGCACCACGAACACTTTGAAAGATTTTCTTCCGACAAAAATTACATTGTAACCACAAACATGTGTACAACATACTGGGAAAATATTAATTTATTCCAACCAATGTGTTACTAGAGAAAAAATCATCTTTCTGACCCTTCGAATTCGGCTTCCAGAGATACCTCGAAAAAAAAAAAATAATTTTGATGCTCTGGAAGCGAAAGGAAAAAATAACGATAGGCTAACTCGAATTCTTATTGAATATCATTTTTTAAATATACGTACACGAACAATTTAAACGAAAAACGTCTATATAGTTGAAAAAACATTTTTTTTGTTATTTAAGAGATGTTCGTAATTACGTCGCCTGAAAAACAATGGAGTCAGATAACGATTAGAGCCGATATGTTGAATTTAAAGCTTTAGGCGTTTCGACACCCACTTTGCTCGAACAAACCCAAAATAAACTTCCAAAAATTATAGATATCGTATTTTATCCATCAGCTTAATTTCAGCCTGAAAAGAATTTAATATTCTCTCATGTAAAAACTGATGTTTGCATGAAGAGTGCAAAAATAAAAACGCGGTTACGCTCTTTTGTTTAGCTTCAACCCATAAATTTTACGATGTTGAAGCTTGCATCGTGGGAATGCAGCAAAAATTGAAAATAATTATTTACTTATTTTCTTCACCATCCTAAATCTTATCAATCAAATTTGGCGTTCGGATTTCTTATGAGGATCCTAAAAAAACAGAAGGGTAAATCGACCAGTGACCATCGACTGGACAAGAGATGATTTATATTTAAATTCAGTAAAGAACCCGAATTGCCCATAATAACTCGAATCATTATAATTTAGCAAAAAAAAATCACAGCTATTGCTAAAACCGATTTCTCAGTTTAGTATCGAATTCTGACGCTGCACGAAATTTTTCTAGTTAGTGGTAATTGCACACCGCGCAACTTAGTTATGATACGGCTGTGCACAGTAGGTATTAAAAACTCGAAAAAAATAGTTTTGATAAGTTTTGAGGGTAAGTATCACTTTCCTTACTTGAGAAAGAATCAATCTTTGATTTTTTGCCAAATTTTTAAATAAATTCGTAATAATAGGTCTGAATTAGAGATATTTATTCACTGGTGTTGTATTATAACCTCTTTTCAGTAAATTGACATATGGGCTCTGTTCTGATGCTTCGCAAAGAAGAGTAAAAATTTAGCTTATATGCTGAAAATTGCTAAATTAATTATTGTTACGATATGACAATGTACATTTCATTGAACGTTGTCATAAAATCAATTCATTCGTTTTTTTTTTGGCAAAATTTAATTTTCTATTTTTCTGACGAAACAAACTTTGGTAGTTTTTTCAGAATTAAGATGCAAAAGAGCATCGTGTATTTTTCTAAGAAATCGCAATAACGAGTATAATACTCACATGTATAAGAATATTATAATTTTTGCGCAACGTAGTGATTTCCGAATTTGATAAAAATAAATCGTTGTGCCTGACAGCGTTCGTCTACACTACACGTCCATTTACTGGCGTTTGAGCGTCCATTCACTGGTCATTTTGTCCATTCACTGGCGATTTAGTCATTTCGCTACTGATCTTTCAATTCCTTCAATATTATTTATTGCAATCACGACGAATATTTTTTGTCTGCTATCGGAATAATATCTTTTGGTAGCTACATCCATTGAAAAATTCGTTTCGATGATACTTCCTTTTTAAGGGGTCACACCTAGTTGGAATTTTCGAAAAACATCGATTTTTCGTTGTCGACGGATTCTCATAATGTAACCTTTCAAAAATATTCTCCGAAAATTTCAAGTCGGTCCGTTGAAAATTGGGGGAGTTATGAGCGTTTATAGGTAGGTCCGCTTACCGCTTTACCGTTACAGGTGAAAACTTCAAACGCGTTTTTCTCGCAATGACTTTTTCCGAATCGGCGACTAAAATATCTCTGAAACAACTAAACCGATCTGCTTCAAATTTCACCGACATATTTTGTACATCAAAAGGCAGTCCTCAATCGAATGTTTTCTTTTTTCAACGCATACTTTTTTTTTCCATCACGAAAAATAGCGTGTTTTTTTTTCACCAAAATTTCGACGATCACTTTCGATCGGCGGCCATTTTTTCAAAAATCATTACTTTATTGAATCCTTCGATCAAAGACTAAATCATACGGTACAAAAACTAAATTCATGTGGTTTTTTTTTATTTCAAATGATTTGTTCCCGAGCAGGAGTGGTCACCGGGAAGGACCTTTTTTGTACAGCGATCTGTGCAATTTACTGTATCCCCGTCGTTTATAAATATTTCCCAATAAAAAAATTGTCAAAGATACTTGAACTTTTACTATGAAAGAAAATCTAAAATCTGCACCCATTTCCCAAAAAAGAATTCACGAAACACCTCTTTTTCCGGCCGCGAACTACGTGTACCCGTGAAAGTCTATTTGAATCATATAGTGTCGTTATTCGTCCATTCACTGGTCAGTTTACTCTAGTGTTTTTCATAGCCCAAATTTGGTAAAAAAAGGTATCGGGCTACTGAACTTTCGTTGCGTCTCAACGATGCAAACTTCAGTCATTAACTTTCGCATCTTTCTCTCTCTTCTAGGTTGCTCTTTCCTTCTTCTCTCCCCTCTACGCCTCAACGACTCTCACCCTAGATCTCTTTTTCCCTCGATTTCCACCTCTCTCAAGCTCACTACCATTGCCGGTCTCTCTCTCTCTCTCTCTCTCTCTCTCTCTCTCTCTCTCTCTCTCTCTCTCACTATTTCTTTGCATCAGCGAGGATCTAAAACTATAGTATCCCGAGTCTCAGGTGGAGCATCGCGAGTCCGCGTCCGCAGACAGCCCTTCGTCGTCGTCGTCGTCACATTCCCTCATTCCCTCTTCACTTACTCGAGAGGTTCGTCCGTTACTCTCTATCTATCTTTCTCTCTCTCTCATTTTCTCCCTCCCGTTCCCTCCATTCTCGCTCGTCCTATTAATTTCCAGCGCCAGCGAGAGATCTCTCGTGCGTCCTCTCGGCGCTCCGACGTTGGTAGCAGAACGCGCTTTTCGTTCGAAACCGCATTCGTGCAAGTGCAACGGATTCACGGACGCGTTTCTAACGCCCGATCGAAAGCGCGATACGTACGTCTGCCCGTCAACGAGATATCGCCGAGAAACGATTTTCCTTTTTTTTTTGCTTCCCTCCCACGGAAAATGGAACTCGAGCAAAAATCGTTCGCGACTCGTTGAAGACGTTCAAAACAAAAACAGCAGTGCGACCGATAAGTTTAATCGACGATATTAAATTACCATCGACGTTACGGATCTTTCGGAATTCGCAATCAAAATTACATTTTTCTTTCCAAATTTATGGAGTTCCTTTGAATCGTGGGAACGTCGAAGATTTTTGAAGTTTTCGAAAAAAGGCTGTAGGGGTGCGTGTTTCGTCACGAGGGAGCTTCGTACCAGAGGGCTGCGTGATAACAGCTTGAGACTCTCGCAAGCGTGGTGGGCAAAAAAAAAAGAGCGAGAAATAACGAAAACTGTCGTCTCTCCAGTGCGCGCGGCTTAGTAGAGAGGGAGAAGGAGCGCGAGAGAGGCCTATATCATGTATATCTACATATATATATATATATAAAGGTATACATAGATAATATGTATATGTACTGACATATATACATATATATACATATATAAATATATGTATGTATATATATATATGCTTGTTAAAGCCCGATATATATAAGCACGATATTCTAACGGTACTCCTGCGCTGCGGTCAGACCACGTGAATACTTTCGCGGATACCGCCTTACACATAAAGAGTATAAATACGTGTGCCTGCAGCAGAGTTGTGCATTGTGCTTGGAAATAAAGCGCGCCAGACGGGCGAAAAATCAAATTAAAATATCTCGCGAGTGTCGGGTGAATTTCGTCGCTCGATCTGGAAATACCTTTCCTGTAAGGTCTCGAAGTGAAAAATGGACTGAATTTTCCCAGGCGTCGCGATTGCATATTATTCCTGAAACGCAATTGGAAATCGGCATTGTCCTTGGATACATCGCGGTTGGAAAACATCTCTAGATAAATTTTTTGTCGTTCGAACGAAAAATTGAAATCACGATGACGAGTGTTTAGGCGAAAGACCGGTGACAGCTGTCAAACGATCGTTTATCAGAGTACACAGGGACAAGAGTGGCGAATTATCGGCGGTTCGATTTTCTAGAATTGAAGGGAAAAAGAGTGACGATGAATCGGCGATGAAGCGATAAGGGATCTCGGATTTATCCAAATTTTTCCGTGTGAAGAGAAAGATCGGTGGGAAAAGTGTCGAGGAATTGGCGAAAAATCGTTTGCCAAGGATCTTCAAGGACTCGGGAGAAGCAGCGTGATCGTGAGGGATCGAAAGAACGATTTTGAGATACGCGACTGGTATCGGCTGCAACGATCGGTCAGAGATCGGTATCGAGCAGGTTCGCCAGGTCGTGGAAACGGAAGTTCGATTTTTCCAGGTTTGCACTTGGCTGGTTTGGGGACAATGGCTTCGATCGCTTTTTGGATTTTACTTTCCTGCGCCACGATCCTCTTCGTCTTGGCGAAAGTACTCGCCTGGACGATACGTCGACGTGAAAATGCGAAATTTTTGCAATTCGCCAGAGACGACGGGACGGCCGTGAGAGCCGGCAGAAAATCGAGAAAGGAACGAGCCAACAGATCGAGGCACGACGAGCCCGTCAATCCTAAGGAATTCGATACTCCGAGCGACACCACCGAGAAGAAAATCCTTCGCGGACCCACGCCTTTTCCTCTCATCGGCAGTCTTCACCTTCTTCGCGGACCCGGTGGTCCCTTCGCCGCGTTCACCAGACTCTCGCGTCAGTACGGTGACATCTACGAGATTCAACTTGGTACCGCAAAATGCGTCGTCGTCAGCAGTTACACCCTGCTCAAAGAGGTCCTCATCACGAAGGGCAACCACTTCGGTGGACGACCCGATTTTCTACGATTTCATCTGCTCTTCGGTGGCGATCGTAACAATTGTGAGTACATTCATTTTTACATTGCACTCGCTACGTCAATGTCATCGTGTCATCAACGTCGTCAATGGGGAAAATCGCTGCTAGATGAGGCACTGGCAGTATATCTGTGGCCCCTTATTCTGACCATGCAGTCTTCATATTTGACCCAAAATAAGACTTTTTTCCAGAGTGGCAAAAATTGAAATTCATACCCTTAAGGGGGTGAAACGGGGGTTTGAAATTCATATGAGGCGACATATTTTTTGGTCAGATTTGCTTGAAAGTTGGTATAAATACACTTCAATACAAATAATTAAACACGTATTTCAACAATTTCCGAAATGTAACTTTTAAGGAGGTTAAACGAGAGTGTTAAGGTTTGTATTTAAAAACCTATTTTTTGACCAAATTCTGACCACGCAGTCGTCATATTTGACCAAAAATAAGACTTTTTCCAAGAGTGGCAAAAATCGAAATTCTGCCCTTTAGTGAGTGAAACCGGGGGTTTAAAGTTTATATGAGGCGGCATATTTTTTGGTCAGATTTGCTTGAAAGTTGGTATAAATACACTTCAATACAAATAATTCAACACGTATTTCAACAATTTCCTAAATGTAACCTTTAAGGAGGTTAAACGAGAGTGTTAAGGTTTGTATTTAAAAACCTATTTTTTGACCAAATTCTGACCACGCAGTCGTCATATTTGATCAAAAATAAGACTTTTTTCAAGAGTGGCAAAATCGAAATTCACACCCTTAAGGGGGTAAAACGGGGGTTTGAAGTTTATATGAGACGACATATTTTTTGGTCAGATTTGCTTGAAAGTTGGTATAAATACACTCCAATACAAATAATCAAATACGTATTTCAACAATTTCCAAAATGTAACATTTAAGGGGGTTAAACGGAAGTGTTAAGGTTTGTATGAAAATATCTATTTTTTGACGAGATTTACTTGAAACGTACCAAATTTATTTTATATATAACTTGTTAAGCAGTACTTTTAATTCCTTAACTTGTATGCCACACATATGTGAGTGTTAAAAAAAATATCCAAACTTTAAAACCCCTGTCTCACCACTTTAAGGGTTGAATTTCGATTTTTACCACTTTTGATAAAAGTCTCATTTTGGGTGAAATATGAAGGGTGGTTAGAATTAGGGACCACAGATATCGTAATATCCCCGACACTCCCAAAACCGTATTTAAAAAATACGATTTCTGTTTTTTTTTAATTACCAAAATCGGTAGTCCAATTCGATTTTGATATCAGGCTGCTGAGCAGGTGAATTAAAGAAATTATGTCTCGTGTTTTTCCGTAAGGCGAATCAAATTCTTTTGAGCCAATTTCCATTTTTTTCGACGAATTTGACAATTTCTAAACATTAACTGGATCAAGATACGCAGGATGATAAAACATTCAAACATTTTTGTTGAAATATACATGTCATCCTGACCCTCATCAAAATTAGGGTCGGAATATCGGGGCTAATAGAGGACTCTAATATCGCGAAAACAAAAATCACTAAATTTTGGACTAGTTTTTTGAAATTAGACTTTTCTTTTTTGAAGATTACATTGACATTTTTATTCGGAAATACAATTCCGTTGGCATCGCCACGTCATTGGTGAATTTCTTACAGCAATGTAAGTGTCTCCGCCGTCTGTATGGAAGCGGAGACGATATGTTCACCGCAAGGGAGTTATCGTAATCCTTCTTGACTTTCCTCGGTCCCACGAAATTCGGACTAGAGCTTCGGTTCGAGCTGACGCGTAGGTAACTCGTCAGTCTGGGACGGAGTTTCTTATTGCGGAAGTTAATGCACCTTTACGATCAGCCGCTTGAATAACATATTATCGCGTTTCGTGAAATCCAGCCTGCGCTTCTCTGGTTGGATGTTCCCTGTCTGTAGCCTGCGAACGTGTGGCATATATCGATTCGTTTTCTTACGAAAATTTATTTCGTTTCTCTTGTAAATTTTATTCGAATATGTTTATTTAAACTCTTAATTTATCGAAATTCTTGATTTATTGAAATTCTTAATTTATTGAAATTCTTAATTTATTGAAATTCCTAATTTATTTAAATCCCTAATTTATTGAAATTCTTAATATATTTAAATTCTTAATTTATTCAAATTCTTAGTCTATTAAAATTTGTAATTCATCGACAGTGTATTTATTTTTATTCTCTCCTCTAGTTAATTTTTTGTTATTGTTCGCTGATTGCGATTACATCCAGGACGAATTCGTGATCCTTCACGAAGATTCAACCGGTTTTATTAGGCTCGCGAAACGTGCGCCAGAATTTTTTCATCGTATATTAATATTTTTTTTTACTATTTTTAGTTAACTTTATTTTTAACTTACTAATGGAAGAAAAAACAGTTTTTTTTTCGGGCCATTGAAACCCACTGGAGCAGTCTTATAGATATGTGTCACAAATCAACTTTCCTCTACCTAACGATTTGCAACGGTGTTGCAAATTATCATTTTTTTCAAGTTTTTTGCTTGCTTTTAAGCTGCAAGGATAAAAAGAGTATGATAGTGTCTAATCCGAGCGGTAGTTCCACCGTATCTGTACGAGACTCGATCTTACACTGTAAGATAATTATAGGCCGATAATACAGCTAATAGACGGTTGTCGGGCAGAAAATGAACGTTATTGTATACGTACGTATGCGTCAATTTATTCACCGTAAAAAGCAAGAAATAACGATATATATATATATATATTTTATATAAATTATATATAAATATAATTTATATATATATATATATATATATATATATATATATATATATATATAATTTATTTTGCGATCAGTTGCAAATCGGTGTTTCTTATCTCATAGAAACTAAGTTTCAGTATATTTATGTCTTGACGCGCGAATGCGTGCGTTCGCAGCAAATAAAGTTGTGAAGTACGGTTGTCAATATTATAAAATTCGAATAATACACGTGCGCGAAAAAAATTGTGCATAAATTATAGCTGTCTTTTGTTCTTTTTTCACCTTTGATGGATTATCAAAGAATTCAGAACACGCTGTGCAAGTTTAATCCACTTAGGGCCAAACAGCCGTAAAGATAGTTACCTTGAACAAGTTTAAGGAGGGTTGAGCGTTTCACCGATGAATTTTAAAGTATACCGATTTTTTTAAACGTAACTATTCACTCCACGTTCACATTAATATCCAGTTTATCATGAAGGATCGTGAATGGAACTGGAATTTGGCCAATGAAAGCAGTAAATGTGCCAGCAAGACATTCGAGGAGGCGAATAAAATCACGTTTTTTTTCTTCAAAAACAGAAAACTGTGCTTTTTTATGAATCTAAAAATGTTTAAACTCATTTTTTGTCATTTTTTTATTGCTCAATTTGGTATGTAATTTTTGTATTTGTTAGTTTTTTTTTAATTAATCCAATCATTAGGTTACATTAATTTTTAAAAACTCGCAAGCTGTGCGTCCATAATCATCCGGGAACGGCTCGACGAAGATATTTTTGGAGGCAGAAAAAAAGCAAAAAAAATAGCCCATTTTCATTGATTTCTGTATTTCTAATCGTTGGTATGGGAATCACGAAAACTGACGATTTTTCCGATCCAACGTGCTCCGAATAAAAATGAAAAAATTATCAATTTTTTTAACCCTCCTAATGCTTTTTTTCAAATTCACGCCGGGAATGGTAAAAAGTCGAGTGAGATTTCCCGATTGGCTACGAAGAGCGATGATCTTGCGGCAATTGCCTCCGTCATTTCCAATCCGCTGGCAGTTTTCCGTTGACGTGGCCACAAGTTTAGTGATTTTTTATTCGAGTG
Source organism: Ophion obscuratus (assembly GCA_964007375.1). NCBI lineage: Eukaryota > Metazoa > Arthropoda > Insecta > Hymenoptera > Ichneumonidae > Ophion > Ophion obscuratus. The sequence continues at coordinate 17,454,528 of OZ023322.1, read as the reverse complement.
ATATAGCCGCCCTTGCAAAAATAGGTTATTTTCCATAATATTGCTCGCTCATAGTTGAACATCCGCCTAGTAACGTATGCATAGAGAACGGAGAAGTTGCACGAGTCCATCACGTGCTTGAGCGCGGTGAAATCTCAAGTTACACATTAAATGCTGCTCGCGATGGTAGGAAAGTGCGAGTTTACGAAAGCGTGGTGCGAACTCATTGGATTTACGGTATTATTTCATCTATTTATCGCAAGGAGAGAAAGGCTTGAGGCCGCCCCTTGAGACGTGTCTCTCGAGGACGCGATAGCGGAATGATCGCGGTCGATTCATACGTGGCCCAATGGATTTTGTTGACAAATTTCTCAACGGATGACCTGAATTTCTACGATACTACGTAATTCTAATTTCTCCGCGAGAAATTGCCCTAACGAAAATGTGCGTACCGATTTACAGTTGAAAAAAATCAATTATTGGTCGAATTTATATCCGAAGAAAAGCTCCAGTGTCATCCTCTTATTTATTACGATAAAAAACATTATTTTAAACGGCTTAAGGGGTCTTCTCACTTTACATTCTAGATATTGATGTAAAAGTTGTTACACTTAATAAATACACTTTAGAAATAGATAAAAAAATGTTTTAATGTATTTATGTAATCCAAACAAACTTTAAACGCGTTTTTCTCGAAACAACATTTTTCAACGGTTTGTTGATAAAATCTTCGAAACTACTAAACCGATCCTTATGAAATTGTAACCACATATTCTTTACAACCATAAGTATAGCGCGTATCAAGGATTTTTCAAATTTTGATGTTTACAATTTTTTTTGCCAAAAACGGTGAAAAAACACGTTTTTTTTTTTTTTTTGAAACATGTCCGCGATTTTGTTATTTTTGCATATATCAAAAATCGTATGACATGCGCTATAGCCATTGACATACTGAATCTAAAACCGTTTAATTTTTTTGTTTCGGATGATCCATCTCCGAGATTTCATCAACAGCGCAGACCCACAGTTTTTTTTAGGACTTTTTTTAACTACCATTTTCTTCTATAAATAGTAACTTTAACATTTTTAAAAAATTTCAATTTATTTCGAAAGTGTATTCATTAAGTGTAAGAACTTTTATATCGATATTTATAATATAAACCTATCAAAAAAATTCATGAAAATAGCCCTTTTTCAGCGTCTAAAGTGAGAAGACCCCTTAAGACCTTATATACCATTGGATGGTCGTGAAACAAGGCGTATTTTGGGTTCTTTATTTGACGATACTAATGAAGCACTCAAAATAAGGTTTTAAGAGTTCGTTTTACATATCTGTAGGTACTTGAGTCAATTTTTATTTTCTAAAGCGGCGGGTGGAAAGAGAACGCCCTTTTTTAAGGCCCTCCACGGGCGGTCTCGTTGAAGACGCACATGAGCATCTAGAATATATTTTTATCCTTTCGTAACCACATAAGCTTTGCTAGTGATGTCCACAAGATTGTAACAAAATATTGATTTTTGCAAAATTGGCACCATTTTGGAAAAAAAGAAGGATCTAAAAAAACTGCCTTTATCTGTTTATAAAAACCGTAATTGTTTATAGATCGTAACAATCGTGTGTACTTCGTTAGAAAGTCTATCCAAAAAAGTTCAGTTGAAATTTTGAGTCTATCGGTTGAAAATTGCAGGAGGCAGGAGTCCGCTCGATTTTGAAAACATGGTTTTAAGAAAAACGGCGTTTTAAATTTATCAACCATTTTCCTTCGGACCATATCATTCTTCGGATGTTTATACATATCAACCATATTATTTTTTATATGTATATACATAATTTGAGACAAAAAAAATTGCAATTTTTTAAAGGTATTAAAAATATTTGTTTTAAAGGTATTAAAATATATTCAAAGATATTAAAATGTTTTTAAAGGCCTCAAAATGATTGTGGCTTTTACATGAGGAAGTTGCCGACAACGCGAACTGAAAATATTTTCGATCTTTCATTTACGAGCATTCCATGATAAATTTTAAGTCATAAAAGTCTCCATCTATCAGGTATATTTGAACTTGTGGTTTCGCGCGGATTTTATGTGGAATTTCATTCATCTGTCAGCTATATTTTCCACAGCCTCCGGGGTACTAAAATCTAAAGGTTCGTGTACGGGGACGAGTTATACGACTTAATGTTGCAGCGTTGCTTATGATCGTGCAGCCACATCAGCCCGAGGGAATCCTTTCTCCCTGATGAAAATAAACACTATGCAAATACCCATTTGTTTCTATTTGATTGCTCAGGAGAGAAGATGATCCGGGGGGGATTATTAAAAAATTGAAATTTTAAAAATTCTTCATGGAATGGGAAAAAGAGATTCGACTTTGATAGATTAAAAAAAAAATTCGTACGTACTGCTTCGTCGATAGACTATCGTCAGGGGGAGTTGCAGTGAATATTGAAGAAATATGCGTATCAATATCTGTATAATTTTTAAAATTGATAAAAGTGTAATGAATAGAGTGTTATAAATATTAATCGTAAAAAATTGAAAAACCATGCCAAAGACTATCCAATACTAATGTATTGTAAAAATACCGATTTTTCGCGCATTTAAAAAATATTCGATGACTATTCAAGAAACACTGTAAAGAATATCCAAATATGTTATAAATAATATGAAAACATTATGCACGGTATATTATAAAAAGATAGTGGTGCAATTTTTTTGTAATCGTACAAAAAAGTAATCTAATACCATGTTATCATTAAAATAACGCATTTTTTTTAGCATTTAAAAATATCAAGAGCAATGTATTCTAAAAAACAGCCGTACAACAATTAAAAGATCGTACAAAAAAATGATATAATATTGTTTTATCATAAAGATGAAGAGCCCTTTTTCGCGCATTTCCGAAATATCATATTGAATGACCATTCAAGAAACAAGCGAAATAAATAACTAAGTATATCATAAATAATATAAACATATTATAAACGGTATATTATTTTTTTAAAGTCGTGCAAAAACTTAAAAACTGTACAAAAAAATAATCTAATATTATGTTATCACAAAAACAACGCATTTTTTCGCGCATTTCCACAATATCAAAAATATTCGATGACTATTTAGGAAACAGTGAAACGAATATCCAAAGATATTGTAATTAATATGAAAACATTATAAACTGTATATTATAAAAAGATAGTACAAAAAATTAATCTAATATTATTTCATCATAAAAATAAAGTATTTTTTCCCGCATTTTCAAAATCTCAGATTCGACGACTATCAAAGAAACAGCGAAATAAATATCCAGATATATAATAAATAATATAAAAATATTATAAACGGTATATTGTAAAAAAAGTCATAAAAAATCTAAAAAATTGTACACAAAAATAATGCGTTTTCTCGCTCATTTGCAAAATATCCAATAATTTGAAAAAAATCTCCTGACGCACGCATGTGCACCGAGTACATACTTTGACTATGTTTCGCAAGAAACAAGGACTAGGACTTTCCCTCGTCATCCTGAAAATTCAAGGCTTTCCAACTCGCGAAAAAAAACACTTCCTTCGTTCAAAACGCCCACGCGCGTCTTCTATCCCTCTCGTACTTTGGGGCGGGGCGCTGAATTAGAAGGTCCAAAAAAGCATTTATTTCGGGAATTTTTTTAGAAGGGAAAAAAAATAAGTGAGCCCAGTAAACATTGAGGTATCTTTTCATGTATATTTGAAATGTATAAAAAAAATTCAACACGAAACAATAAATGCCTGCAGATTTATCAGCCTATTTCATGTGCGTCTTGCCACTGCAGTCCCCAATCGGCGGGAAATATGCAACTCGTGATTCTTGACTGAATCAAATAAACCAATAAACTTTTCAATTGTCATAGATTTTTCTTCTGGGTTAATTAAGAAAAAGCTGAAAAAATCGTGAAATTATAACTTTTCTCAGGATTGAAAAAAAAGTGTTAAAAAAACACTTAACTTGCAATAAAAATGATTTGAAAATACTTTTTCAACGACTCATTTAATTCACTTTGAAGAGATTTTCACATTGAAGAAAATAATCTTTGGTTTGATTCAATAGGTCGTTTAGTTTTTTTTGCTATTACGCCCGCCGGAAAAATAGTGAAAATAAAAACTGGAGAAAACGCGCTTCAAAGTTTCCAATAATTCAATGTCAAATATCGATCGCTTCCCTCCTTTTGGCTTTGTATCTTCCAAAATATTTACAATTGGCCTCTGTAACTTTGTATATATATTTTGATTAGTTTATCTATCGATCTAAGCAATAAAAAAAAAAACGATTTTTCGGACCTTCCAATTCAGGCTCCCGCCTTAAGGCGGGATATACATTTAGACAGGAAGAAAATAAACAATATTGCAGGGTTTTTTAAACTAAGAAATAATTATTCTACAATGATCAAACTTTAGGTATATTTTAATAGTATATTTAAGTATACAAAACATTTTTTTAAATTAATTCATCATCAAAATGAGGGAGCTGTGGGAGAGTGTTATAGGAATGTCGCCGCGAGAGTTGCGAATCGGTGTGTAGTCTAGCTTCCCATAGACTTTGATGTGCAAAAAAGTTGAAACATTTTTTCAATTAGAACATGTATAGTTTCTATGTGACGGTAATTAAAATGAAGAAAATGCAAATTTAAGAAAATGGCACGCATTTACAGAAAAAAACTAACGTTTCACGCAACATTTCTGTAAAATGTGCTTAAAAAAAGTCGTTTTTTTTCCAATTTTTCAAAAACAATTCTCGTCAAGTAGAAGGTACCAATATTATCAATATTTCTACCAAGTTTCAAGTCAATCGGCTTAAGGGGCTATACCAATGTGACACTTAAAAAAAAATCGATCCTTTTTCGACAGTTTATACTTTCAAGAATATGAGATGAGATTTTTATACTTTCAAGATTTATACTTTCAAGATTTTTATACTTTCAAGAATATGAAATGAGATTTTTCAAATTTGCTGACATTGTAACTCAAAGAGCAATTACCCGATTGACTTGAAATTTGAACTGAGTACTCTTGAATACATTTACTCTACAATGACGTAGGATATTTTTGATTGGATGAAAATTGACGATTTGGCATTAAAAAAACGACCATTTTACAGGCAAGAAAAGAGACTTTTTTCCATAACTACGCCATTTTGTTAGTTTTTGATATTTTCCGAAGATCCTACGTCATTCAAGCTACTCAATCGGCCGGAATCATGTCAACAGTGAAGGAACTTTTTTTTCGGCTCCTCCGACGGCAGCGCATGAGGCGCTTGGATCTCAATATCTTTTTACGAAAAACTATGTAATATAGGTCAAATATAGCCAAATATATTCTTAATTTTCCGAAACGTTTAATTGAGGACTTTTCTTCCAAAAAATTCCCGAAAATCACCCAAAGGCCATAGCCGGGTAAGTAGCGAAAAATTGCCCCCGCATTTTCTCCAGCGAAATTAGGAGTATATTCTGGGGTATAGAAAAACAAAATTCTGAAAATTTCATCCCCGTAAACGCAATGGTTTTGGAAAAATGAATTTCTTTTTTAATAAAAAAAATAAAAATTCGAAATCGATTCGATTTTTTTTGGTACTTGTTGCGATCAAACGTGTTACGGAATAAAATTATAGAACATCTTGCGAAAGATTAAGGTTTGAAAAAAATAATGTTCCATGTTTTATTTTTTTTACTATAATCCATTTGGGGTACAATAACGAAATTTTTCTTCATATAATCTTTGGGCACCTTATTAGATAATATAATTTTTTCAAAACGATCGGTTTGGTACGCCACAGTGAAAAAAAAGAAACAGCCTTTATTGATATATTTTAGTTATATAGATATATAACTAAAATATATCAATAAAGTGTGTTTCTTTTTTTTCACTGTGGCGTACCAAGCCGATCATTTAGTCACATATCAGACTTTATTGATATATTTTAGTTATATATCTATATGACTAAAATATATCAATAAAGTGTGTTTCTTTTTTTTTCACTGTGGCCTACCAAACCGATCATTTTGAAAAAATTATATAATCTAATAAGGTGCCCAAAGATTATATGAAAAAATTTTCGCTATTGTACCCGAAGTGGATTATAGTAAAAAATAATAAAACAAGGAACATTATTTTTTTTCAAACCTTAATCTTTCGCAAGATGTTCTATAATTTTATTTCGTAACACGTTTGATCTGAACAAGTACCAAAAAAAAAATCAAAACGATCCACCGTACCGTTTCCGGAAAAAAAAAATTTTTGTGATATTTTTAAAAAATTCATTTTTCTAAAACCATTGCGTCGACGGGCATGAAATTTTCAGAAAATTTGTTTTTTTTATGCCTCAGAATATACTCTAAATTTCGCTGCAAAAAATGCGGGGGCAATTTTTCCCTACTTACCCGGCTATGGCCTTTTCAGCGTTCACACTGGTATAGTCCTTAAGGGGAGATATACACCTAGGAGCCGGAGAAAGGTCATTTTCATGCATTTTTTCAAGGAAAACGATTTGAAATTTCGGATTGGGGTTTTAATTATCTAAAAGTATATACATTCAAAAATATGTTTAATTTTCCTTTATTTAAAAATATCAAAAATATACAAGGATATTGTATGATCCTTGGAGGGTCGTAAAAAATTCTGCGTATACGGTACCCACTGGCCTTTCTTAAAAAATCATCTGAAGAAAAAACCAAAAAGATTATTAAATTAGATACTATAATCTAGTACTCGTAATAGCCGATTTTGAAAATATCGATTTATGACAAAATGGCGGTCCGTTGAACATAAATAGTGATTTTTGGGCCAAAAATTAGTTATTATTTTGCCTATAAAAAAAAAACTAAGTAACGAAAAAAAAAATCCTATGACAAGTACTAGATAATGGTGTATAGAATAACCACAAAAAACCTCAAGGCAATCGGTTCATTGGTTTTCGAGAAATTTTGGGTACCGATTTGAAAAACGTGGTATTGCGAAAAACGCGTTTGAAAATTTGTGAATGAATAAATCATGAAATTTGTCAACTCACATGGAATCATCGATACCAGGTTCATAGTGTAGGTCTTCTACGGTCGACGGAATGTTCACAGCACAGCGTTGACGGGCTGTAGCATATCAAGTTTTTCGAATTTCGCTTTAAAACTTTAGTCAAATATTCAACATATATACTTCCATCCTTAAAAAAAAAGAATTCGATTTTTTGATCGTTTTAAATGTATATCCGCCTCAAGCGAAACCTCGGTATCGCACTTCCCGCTTCTTCGTCGTTTCCTCCTCAAAGCTCAAGACTGTTCCCCCGAAAACGCCGTCCAATTTGCGCGCTGATAGTTGATTCGAAACTTTTCCATTTTTCGCTCGGTGCCAGCTCGTCTTCCTCAAAGGTGGCACAGGCAAAGCGCTGTATAAATTATTTCGAAAATACACACCGTCCATATTCCGTACCCCGCGACGTAAATACGGTGTACGTACATCGCTGTTTTTTTCCCCCTCCTGCTCTCTTTATTCTCGTCTCTCGTTATTTTTTTTTGTCATTTTCTACCAAAGGGAAGAAACGAAGGGGTAAAAATAAAAGGCACGTTGAACGCCGCGCTGGCTGCAGGATGTAGATTGCGCGACTGGTTGTTGGCGTTCGCCAGGTAAACTCGTAATACTGGGAGCAGGAAGCGCTCTCGGCCTCTTCGAGAGATAACTTGACAGTCGAATTAACTGCTTCTCGGAACGGACAGCCCAGATATACTGGTGTGTGAGCCGGCATAAAGCGGCGCATCTGCTGTCTCTTCTGATCACGATCCCGCGATGCGCACCAGCTATTCTGCTTTGATCGTTGATTTTTCACGTGCGTCTGTGTGTGTGTTGGTGTCCGTAATATAATATCCTTTCGCCATATACGCGTATCCAAAGAGTGGCTGTTTCGAGGACGCTCCTTGAAATGACCATTCCATGGACATGCTGACAGTCAGATGTGATTTTGAAGCCATTGGGGTATTCGTAATGTCGTGTGGGGGGACGAAAGCCAAGAGGATGGTCCACAAAGTCGAGTGTCCTCAAAATCACCCTTCTCTATATACAGACATATGTATATTCGCGCGTATGTGTTTACACGTTGCTGCGCAATGAGAGCCACGAGCAGGGCCACACTCGTAACGCGTCGTATTTTTCTTTCTTTTGGCAAGTGCACGAGTTCTTTTGCCGCGGGACGTCTTTTTAATCACGCAAGCATGTACTCCTGTTTATCATCGTACGTACAGTCCGAGTACTCGCATTCAAAGGCACCCGGAGCGGCAAGAATTGCCACTTGTCAACGTCCCCTTCGGTTTGCCCTGCCCGGATAAAATTACCATCCGGTGAATCTTATTTTGGGAGCTTCGTTGAAGGACCTCCGATGGTCGCATTGGCGCGGGTCGGAAATCCGCGAGAATTCGCCCCGGCAAAGGCAATTGTCCCGGGATAGTCCGTTTGTTGAATTTTCCTTTGAAAAACGTAGGAAAGTCTCCACCAGATGGTATTTTCCTTGAGAATTGTGAAGACGTCTGAAAGAATAAATTTGGACTACTGAGAAGACATTTGGAAACGTCATTGGGTATGACGTTTCTTGATGTATACGTAGGTAGTGAAGAATGGCGACAATTTTTATCAATCATGGTCGAGGTTCCTTTTGATGACTGCGTTTTGGAGCTATCTATTGTCAAGTAACAAGATCCCCAAGATCAGTGAAAGTCCTTGCTTGGGTATGTTTGAATCATCGAAGATTGGCAGGCAGTTCAAATGGGTGGAGAATCAAGCTGGAGTCCAAAAGCCAAGATTCGAAGAGGAATCTTTGAAGAGCGCTCGGCAAAAGTCCCATGTTGAGCTAGTTGGAGCTTCCAGTAATATTTTGAGCCCGAGAAACTTTGATTACCGAGCTGCGTTCAAATTATGCCGCGAGAATGATTTGCTCTCATTTGTGGGAACCTGGAGCGTATGTGAACCATCTGAGGATTGGAATTCCAGAATTCAGATTGAAGGGCTACTGGACTTGAATCGTCACGAAGGATTACGCGGTTGTCAGAATGAGTACGAACCAAAAACGATATTGTGTATGAAAGGAGATTTGAACTATTAGCATATCAAGCTGTTGGGATTACAGTACTTAAGGGGTACTCTCACTTTAGACGCTAAAAAGCCTATGGTATTCATGCATTTTTTTGGTAGGTTGATATTATAGACGCTAAAAAGGCTAAAGGTATTCATGCATTTTTTTGATAGGTTTATATTATAGATATTGATATAAAAGTTATTACACTTAATAAATACACTTTCGAAATACGTAAAAACATTTTTTTTTATTTAAGTCACTATTTATAGACGAAAATCGTAGTTAAAAAGATGTCCTAAAAACTGGTAGGCCTGCGCTGTTGATGAAGTCTCGGAGATGGATCATCCGAAACAAAAAATCAAACGGTTTTAGATTCAGTATGTCAATGGCTATAGTGCATATTATACGATTTTTGATGTATGCAAAAATAACTAAATGGCGGACATTTAAAAAAAAAATAAAAAAAAAACGTGTATTTTTCACCGATATGACAAAAAATTGTAATTATTAAAATTAAAAAAAAATCCTTGATTCGCGCTATAGCTATAGTTGTAAAGAATATGTTGTTAAAATTTCATGAGGAACGGTTCAGTAGTTTCGACGATTTTATTAACAAGTCATCGAAAAACGTTGTTTCGAGAAAAAAGCATTTAAAGTTTCTTTCGGTTACATAAATACATTAAACAAAATTTTAATGTATTTCGAAAGTGTATTTATTAAGTGTAACAACTTTTATATTAATATCTATGATATGAACCTATCGAAAAAATTCATGAAAATAGCCTTCTTTTAGCGTCTAAAGTCAGAAGACCCTTCAACTTCTTTCTAGACGAAACGTTGATTTCGGGAATAGGACGATGTGTCACTTCAGGAAAATAGAACAAAAATGTGTTTTGATTAGTCAAATATGATTTTAAAGGCATTGACTAATCAAGGCACATTTTTGTTGTATTGTCATATGGCAAGGCTGCCATACAGCCCATGGCAGCCTTGGAGGGCCAATGGAGGGCTTAGTCTAAATAGATAACATCTTCCAATGCCTTCATAATTATTTTTGATTAATCAAAGCACATTTTTGTTCTATTGCCATATGGCAAGGCTGCCATATAGCTCATGGCAGCCTAGGAGGGCCAATGAAGGGCTCATAGAGGGCTCATCTAGATGTTCTCCAATACTTTATGCAGGAACATTAAAGTGGGCAAAGCAGGTAACTAACACGGATAGTTGCCTAAGTATTTCCATCTATCTAAGATGGAAATACAGGCTGCAAATTGCACTAGTCAGCTATAGGATTGACTGGTCCAAGGGTATTAGGTTTCTGTCCTGATAGCAGAGATTCCATAGTCGGAGAACCAGCTATGAGCAATCAATAAAAATTGTGAATAAAGAGAATGAGGTTTCTGTCCTAATAGCAGAGATTTCATCATTGAAGAACGATCTTTGAGCACCAACAAAAATGGCCAATAAAAATCCTCGTTCTATGCAACTTTAGGGTGTTCCATCATGTTTATGCAGCCAGTTGAGCTCGTCACTAGCCATTGCGTAGAATAATAATTTGACTCTATTCTTTGGTATCGTTTCAGCTCTGGCTCTCTGCGACTGGTCGGACCTTCAGCGCCAGAGAAGATCCATAGCTCGAAGTTTTTGCTCGCCTCGTGGCGGAAGTCCGCAGCAGGAGGAATTCTCGAGGATCGGTACACTGGAGGCTACCCAGTTGTTGGCTGCTTTCGAGAAGCCCGATTCGAGGGCTATACTGGAGGGAAAACAATCGCTGAAGCCACTGTTGCTTGCCTCGTTGGCCAACATGTTCACCCGTTACATGTGCTCGATCAGATTCAGCTACAACGACGAGGACTTTCGTCGTATCGTGCGCTCCTTCGACGAGATTTTTTGGGACATAAATCAGGGCTCACCGGTGGACTTTTTACCCTGGCTCAGACCTTTCTACAGGAAACAGATGAATCGTTTGAACGACTGGGCAACCGACATAAGGAGTTTCATACTGCGGCGAATAATAGATCGTCATCGGGAAACGTTGGACACAGCAACGGGAATACCGCGTGACTTCACCGATGCCCTGCTTTTGCATCTCGATAGTCCCGAGTCCGATTTGTCATGGCAGCACATCATCTACGAGCTCGAGGACTTCATCGGTGGGCATTCGGCAATTGGAAATCTCGTAATGCTGATACTCGCGAACGCTGCCGTTTATCCGGAGGTTCAGAAAAAAATGCAAGCCGAATGCGACAACATACTGTCGCGCGCTGAACGACGCGACAGCCTAATTACCTTTGACGATCGTTTGGAGATGGCCTACACCGAGGCGGTCATATGGGAAACCCTTAGAGTCGCAAGCTCACCGATCGTGCCCCACGTAGCCACCGAGGACACCGACATCGACGGCTATCCCGTCGCCAAGGACACCGTAGTCTTCGTCAATAATTTTCATCTCAATCACGGCGAGGCCTACTGGGGCTCGAATGCACGCGAATTTCGTCCCGAGCGCTTTCTCAAGCCCGTCGACACCCTCGCCATCAACCCCGACAAGAGCAACGAGAGCATCAAATATCGCGTCAGCAAGCCCGAACACTTCGTACCATTCTCGACTGGCAAACGTACCTGCATCGGTCAACGACTCGTTCAGGGCTTTGCCTTCATCATTGTAACGGCCCTTGTCTCACGATATGACGTATGCCCGGCCAACGACGACCTCAAGATTCACTTACTTCCGGGCTGCGTTGCCGTACCCCCTGACTCCTTTCATCTCAAGCTACAGCCCAGAAAAAGCTCCCAAGCCTCACCCTCCGCATGAATCACGCCTGTCCGTCATTCTCGACGCTGCGTTTGCAACAACGCGCGGCAACAAACAAACACTTGCAGGAAACATTGCTTTTGTTTTCTAACCTTGAGATCATTTATTTTATCTCCACCGAATAAAGGAACAAATGTTATCGCGATTTTATATCAAAGCTTTTATGAAAATTGTTTTGTTTTCAATTGCATGTATTTCCAGTTGAAATGGAGAGACTCAAGCTGGTAATTAGAATAATCGAATGGTAAGACTGAATTTGAAGCCTCGCTGAAACGTGGATTTTCGTAAACAGAATGGGAAAGAAAACCCCAAATTTGCGCTACGGTGTCGTTTTGAGGCCTTAGGCAACGGGTATAAAATCATGGGCGAAATTAACAATTTTTTTTTCGTATGAAAATCTGATTTACTCATAAAATTAATCACACATCTATTTGGTATGAATATCAAGTTGTTAGAAAAAATATATATATATTTTTTTTTCGATGTACAAAATCACCGATTACTGATATTTTCTTTTGTTATATTTTTTAGGCGCTCCGCGGCGTGACATTTAGCATCCACAATTTTTTATCTAGAACAAAAAAAAAAAAAAAAAAAATTCTCGTCAATCCACATTAGAATACCTAGACAAGTACGTACGGAATTCAAAAAATATTGTTTTGTTCAATAGTTGTAGGTATTTAACTTAAGAAACGAATTTTCAGTGAAAAATTTCGTTATAACGGCTCATAAATTACTCATAAAATGAAAAGTTTTCGATTAATCGGAAATTCCGTACGTACTTTTCTGCGAAATGCAATTAGGAACATGACTTTTAAATTTGAAGTAAATCGAGTGAAAATTGTTGAAGTTATTTGTCACGCCAATTGGAAAAAAGCTGTTTCGAGAAGTTTCGAGTAGTCGGCCATTTTGTACAATGAAAAAAAAAATATTTTTTCTAAAAGCTTGATATTCATACTAAATAGATGTGTAATCGATTTTACGAATGAATCACTTTTTCATACGAAAAAAATTTGTTAAATTCGGACATGATTTTAAACCCGTTACTGTGGCCTAAGGCCTTAACCCTAAAAGGGCCGCGGAAATCTTGAATATGTGTTCGCAATCTTCTCTTGATAGAGGCCAAGGATCTTCGGTCCGGTCGGATTCGACATCTTCCGCAAATGAGAAACGCCGATGCGAGAAATATATGATTTCAATTACATTTTGTGAACCTTAGGCATGTTAAACGGGACCACGCTTCTAAGGCTGTATTACGATAATATAAGTGTAAACGTTTTCTTCATTATTCCTCGATTACACAGCATCAGCTACGAGGATGAATTGAAAAGTTGCCGATTTAAATCGGCATGTTTTTTTTAACAATTTTTTTTTCACCTTGACCCTCTTTGACAGTACAACTGGCGTTTTTCAAGTTCCAAGCCTTCAGAATGGTAGTTTTTATTTGAGGCATCAACAGCTCTTGTTACTTCGGCATCGGGTGATTTTTTTTCTCAGATAGCCACTCCATTCAATGTTGGCCAGGTAGGAAACTTTTCAATTCATCCTCGTACGTGCGAACATATGTACGGGAATGTCTTCGATATTAGAATCACAAGAAAATTTGTATGCTTGTATATAGATATATTCCTCGTGTTAAGATCCTTTTGCATTCCTCCGTATCCATATTATGTGATCGTCATAATTTTTTAAAAATATTTTGCACGTTTATGTATGGAGCATTTCGTTAAGCCACAGGAAAATAAAGTGCCTATTGAACCTTTTTATATCAGTAATCTTAGGTTTTTTTTTCGCTCCAGCGTGTTTCTTGTACGGCTACAAATATATCGAGAGGGTGACCTACGGCTTTGTGGAATAATATACGAACTTTCAGTTCCCAAACTAAATAGTTCTGAAATAATGACCATATTTTTTCAGTGGGCGGATTTGAAACGCAAAAAAGTCATCAGAAGCAGATCAAAATTGTGATCCAGGTTCGTGAGAGGACAAGATTTTATTCCAGATTCGTTTCCAGTTGCAAATTCACATATATTTTTTAAGTTCAAGCTACACCTGTCTTTTTTTTCCATTGATAGATTAAGGGGTTAGGCCACTCTAGAAGTCGAAAAAATAGGCCTTTTGGCGATTTTTTTCAGAAAATCTACAAAATAAATTGAGATTACAAAAAAGGGTGTTTATCATACATATCAGTGACTGTATACAATAATTTTTTTGAAGCGATTGATTTCAAAATGGCGACTGTGCCATGCCATCACGTCTCCGTTTTTCCAGGGTCCACGGCCGGGTAAACAGCTCCTGTAATTTTTGAATTAAATTGAGCCAATGATTTTTTTTCGATTATATATAATAACTGCTATAGAAGAACGTAGGATTTTTTCGATATATTGATTTTTCTCCAAATGGCGCACTTCTAAAGTTGAAAGTGAAAAATTTGCCTAAAAAATCGTCAGATTATTGTTAATAACAAATGAACCATGCAATATAAAAACAAAATCCTACGTACTTCCATAGACAATGTATTTTTGAAAATATATTCAACATTTCAAGTGAATCGTTTGCAAATTGTCTGAGTTATGTATCCGGCCAACTTAAAAAATGCAGTTTTGAGATGAAAGCTGCACAGGCGCCATTTTGAAATGTATCGCTTCAAAAAAATTATTGCATACAGTCAATGATATGTATGATAAACACCCTTTTTTGTAATCTCGATTTATTTTGTAGTTTTTCGGAAAAAACGAATCCCCGAAAAGCCTATTTTTTCGGCCTCTAGAGTGGCCTTAAGATAGAAGGCCTTAAGATATAATTACGACAGTGGACAAATTTGCAATCTCGGAGAAATTGAAGATAATCTTGCCTCACTGATACGTCCATAAAATTCGACATCTTCGGTACGATTTTTCACGTGAACGCCTTGGCGATGAAAGTATTTATGAGACGAAATTAATATGACCACCTTAAAGGTTTTGCTACGAGGAAGCAAATATAATCGCAAATCCGACAATGAGTCATCGGGTTTTAATTACCTCAACGTTGTCGGATCGGAGTATTCAGCAATAAGACTCCGTCTGGTCTTCCCGCAGACGAATAGGAGACGATCACCTTGACTCAAGGGTACAAGAGTCGCGAGAGACGACCGGGACAGAAGTCGTTCTGTTCCCAACAGTTCTCTTCTCTACTCGGTATACTTCTTTTGGCCTGTCTCGTATATCTTTCTCTCCCTTCTGTTCGCTCTCTTCCACCGGCTCTCCGGTTCTCTCGTAGGCCGCGTTGTCTTTTCTTTCTTATTCCTTTTTGGTCCCGAGAGAGACATAACACACACTTTTTACGAGACCCTTTGCTGTTTCATCTCGACCTTTAACGTACGAGACGACCTCTCTTCGCTCTCCCGTCGATGCCCTTGAATATAAAGTGACTTCACGACTCCGATCTCTTTTATTTTCCCACGGGACGAACCAACCAGCATCAAGCGCAAACGACAACACGGGGGCCCCTTCGGTTCTCGGTTATGTAGCTCAAGTATTTACGTGACGCTGACCTGTTTGGTGTGCAGTGAAGCGGTCGGGCTTTTCAACTGTTGTCGCAACTTCAAAACAATTGTCCCATGTTGTTGTGTCGGGACGATCCGTTCAGGGTCATGCGCAACAGCTTCGTCCGGACTCTCCAAGCAGACGAGTTCTCCACAAAGTAATGCGAAGCGTCACCTCGGGCTACTAACTGGAATCTTCATTGGACACTTTTACGCATGGACTATAGAAAGCCGGCCAGCTTCTTGGCCCGGTATCACCATATTCGGTGCCTAAAAATCGCCTGTAACGAGTCCTCGACGAGACCGTCTAGTCGAGGCCCCTTAAGGAGCTATAGCAGTGTGAAAAGCTTCAGCCTCTCAGCAGGCGTTGTTTGAGGAACAGGAGGGTCAATTGTATGGGCCAGGTATAGCTGATTAGCGGTTTTTGTGGTAAATATCATTTTATCTTGCTAAAATCGATAGTTAAATCTTTAAATGCGGTTTCTCGGAATAAGATTTTTCAAATTTGCTGACATTGTAACTCAAAGAGCAATTATCCGATCGACTTGAAATTTGAACTGAGTACTCTTGAATATATTTACTCTACAATGACGTAGGCTATTTTTGATTCGATGAAAATGGACGATTTGGCATTGAAAAAAACGACCATTTTATAGGCAAGAAAACAGACTGTTTTTTCATAACTACGTAATTTTGTTAGATTTTGGAATTTTTCGAAAACCCTAGGTCATTGTACAGGAAATACCTTCCAGTTTAACGACATTTTTTCCTTTTTCGGTTTCAGCTACTCAATCCGCCGGAATCATGTCAGCAGTGGAGGAACTATTTTTTTTTGCGCTTCCGAAGGCAGCGCATAAGTCGCTTGGATCTCAATATTTTTTTATGAAAAAATGATGTAATATAGGTCAAATATAGCCAAATATATTCTTAATTTTCCGAAACATTTAATTGAGTACTTTTCTTCCAAAAAATTCCCGAAAATCACCCAAATTTTCAGCGTTCACACTGGTATAGCCCCTTAAATGTGAGCCGAAGACTTGAACACCAGAGGTAAGTCGAATTCGTGCGATAGAGATCCATAAGACCAATGCTGTTTCTGTGGAATAAAAATCTGTGGAATGAAGAATCAAACGATGTGGAATCAAAAGTCAAACGATGCGAAATCAAGAATTAAACAATATAGAATCAAGAATCAAATAATGTGGAATCAAAAATCAAAGAATGTGAAATCAAGAATCAAACGATGTGGAATCAAAAGTCAAAGGATGCGGAATCAAGAATCAAACCATTTAGAATCAATAATTAAACAATGTAGAATCAAGAATCAAATAATATGGAATCAAAAATCAGAGAATGTGAAATCAAGAATCAAACAATGTGGCATCAAGAATCGAACAATGTAGAATCAAGTATCCAACGATGAGGAAATATAAATCAAACGATGTAGAATCAAGAGTCAAACTATGTGAAATCAAGCGAATTAAAAGGCCGTTTCGGATACAATGTTCGCATTGGCTTTTCAGAAATTCCAAATATTTTGCTGCCTCGATGAATAACTTGATTGTAACGGAAGACTTGTTGCGTTTCAAATTATTGGTTGAAGAAAATGGTTTATTATTTGCTCCTGGATCAACGATAAGTACAGCCCACTTTTGGGGCTAACGTTCGTTTGATTCCTAAATGTGATTACTGAGATATCCATCAATTTATCAAATCATTAAAAATGGGTCA
This sequence comes from Ophion obscuratus, assembly GCA_964007375.1. Lineage (NCBI taxonomy): Eukaryota > Metazoa > Arthropoda > Insecta > Hymenoptera > Ichneumonidae > Ophion > Ophion obscuratus. The sequence goes on along the minus strand of OZ023322.1, from coordinate 17,437,394 downwards.
TAGGAGAAAAAAACGGCGAAGGAGAATGTTGTGATGAGATCTTCTGAAGCTGAACACCGGTGAAAAATAATACACTCAATTTTTGTTTGCTCATGCTAACCTAAAAACTCAAATTCCGGAGTTTCTCATTATTACAGATAACAAGTGAATCTGTAAATCAATCCTACCGTATCTGGCACATGCAATCAAGGCCACCGTCTTAACTTTTCTTTGTGCTTTTCAACAACATTTAGCTTATTTACCCAACGCTTCGTATTGTTAATATACTGGCAATCGATTGGAGGAAATGTAGGTGCTCCAGATTTTCATTTGGATGAACGTGGATAAATATGCCGTGGCTGTTAGACGAAGAGCATGTAGTGAACGTCGTTCCCGAGCAAGTTTTTATTTAAGCAGGTTTCCACGCTCCGGAGTGTACAGTCTGCAGAACGCTGGGCACCACAGGCCTTAACGCTCTCCACGTATAAATACTTGCTACGCAAAAGCGCTTCGGAGGGGAGGATCATGTAAACATCGTTACTTTGTTTTGCAGCAGCGGGAATACTGCACATTTCCTAACACAAGAAACTATATAAGACAGTTCGTGGTTTCGGAATGACTCGGAACGAGGGAGCGATTTTTTTAATTCATTCGACAACAAAGTATTATGATTGATTTAAAAAACGAATTTATGGAAATTTTTGCAGATGTTTTTAAAAAAGAAGCATAACCTTCCTTCTGAAATTAGTGACTTCATCCCTTGGTATCTCGATGAACGATGGAAGTATTTCAACTTTTCGATTGGCACGATTGTAAAATGAAAGTAGAAGATTGGATAATTACGCAAATCAGCGATTGAACGACACATCTTGATTTGTTTAAAAATATGAATTGAACTTGTTGGTTTATTTGTATGTTCTGGCAAATTCCCTAAGCCACATTCATTTCCGACATAACATTTGCACGCTTTCTATAGTATTTTATTTACAAAAGTCTTTCGATGATTCCAATAATCATTCGATACGCGCTCAGGTATTATCATTGCCGAAGCTGGATTCGAGAAAAACTTCTTTCAACCAATGTAGCACAGTTGTCATTGCGTGCACCCTTTCTTTGGCTTCATGATCGATGTTTTGCTGATACCTGTACGGCCTGTGTTCCATCTGTTTCTTGCTCGTAAGCCCAATCCACTCCAATATCGGATTATCTCTTTGATAATCGTACTTTGCAGTTTCGTCCGCCATTGCGTTAATATCGTAATCGTTATCGCCGTTCAATTGACCGTGATCCTGCCTCGAGTGTTCTTGATCTTGTTCGTCGATGTGGTAATAGTCCAACATTGGACCGAGACTTTGGGCGGAAACCGAATTAATCAAACGATTCATAGCGTTTGCTAGGATCTTGGATCGCTTCGCTTGCGGTGCAACATTCGCTTGTGGAAGACTTGTAATGGATTCAGGGCCGTTCGTGTTCAAGGTCAACTCGCCCCTTTCTATAAAGTCTCTGCCAATAGGCAGGATGTCTGAAGATCCTGTGCGTTCCTTCGATTCCAAATGATTGACGTTGTCGCTCAATGTTACCTCGTTTGCCCAGGATCCTGAAGAATCTGTGAAATCTGCCAGGTCAAGGGTCAAATTGTATTTCTTGGCAAATTGGACGACAGGTGTCGTGCTGGCAGCAAAATGCTCGCTTCCCAGGAACGCACGAGTATGACGTCCCTTTGCGTCTATGATGGAATCCGAATTTTCCGCTTGCTCGACGGAAGCAAAACGACTCCCTGGTGTGCTTGATTCTGCATTTGACTCATCGGTGGAGCCTTCGTTCGAACGTCTTCTCTTCTCGACGATGTCACCTCCGTTCGGAACGCAGCACGGGCACTTGCGTTTTATAAAGTTTTCACAAACTTTTTCGGATATCGAGAGTGCCCAAGAATTGTCCGGCATTCTTGCAACTTTCAATGGAATCTTGACGCCATCGCCAATGTAGAACAGTTCCGCATCTGACAGATCGGACATTTTGTCCGATCCGACAGGATTCACAGAGTTCACGGTGATCCTGCCGAAATACGTCGGATTATAGTTTGAAGTAGCAGAAGTCGATTGATCAATCAAGTGCGGTATAGGGGTTCCGATGTTGATGATGTTGTCCTGAGGAGTACCAACTCGTTTGTTTAAGATTTCCTGATGTCGTTGATCATTGGGTGGACCTCGTGCTACCTCTATTGTCCTTTTTGTCGTAGTTCCCATTGCCGAATTTAGGTACATCAAGTCTTTCGTCATTGTCACAGTTTTATCGGTTGAATTTGATCGATGCGGTTCTTTAACTTCTAGCTGCAGCGTTTCTTCCTTGGTATCTCCGCTGTTATCTAGAGTAGAGATATGCTGATCAATGTTCTCAAAATTTACAATTCCGAGGTTCTTTTCGCTAACGCTTTTAGAATTGTCGAAGGTGTTCGAGGACATTGCTTCTCCGCTGAATTCATCAGTTGAGGACGCATCTGTGGCGTCTGGAAATGTAGGTGCCGCTCCGCGATGAGATTTGAACGAATCCTCGGTCGTAGTAGGTAAGTCGGCCGGTATGAGGCCAACCGGGGACCAAGGAAATTCTGTTGTATGAGTTTTGGAAGGTCGAGAAGGAATGGTACACTTCTTTTGCAACGTTACTTCGTGGGTTTGAATTTTTTTCCGATATGCCAATAGTCGGTCAATCGGTGAATAATATTTGATCGGAGCGTTTGCACCCTCTTCTGTCTTAGCCTCATTTTCATTTGACATTGCTGTGCTTTTAGGATTGACATCATCGTGGCATGTTCCTATGACACTTTCTGCACTGGGCCCATCCTTCACCACCTCGTTAATGAATTCTGTTCCAGAGCCAGCAAAAGGTGGACGTTCAGTGTCTGTGTTCGTTAATTCCAGAGTATTGGCTCCGATTGTCCATGTTTTGCTTGTGGGAGCAACCATCTGATCATCGTTCTGTAATGCTGCCATCTTGGATTCTTTCGTCTCCAGAGATGGCTTTTTTTTACCCACCACAGTGTCTTTTTCGATCCATTGTCCATTTTGGAAAACGTGCTCCCGGACGGGGATAATGGGGAGTTTTTTCATATCTATGTCCGGTCTATTCGTAGTCACAGCTTCAAACATTTGTTTTCTCGCTGATGACATTCTAGCAGCATACGTTGGAGTGAATCGTGGTAGAGAAACTATATCTTTCAGGGTGTCCCATATGACTGAATTATCAACGTCTATTTCCGAGTTTTTCAAAGAGTGTTCGACCGTTCTGAAGATAATATTCTGAGCTATCGGTGATCTGGCTTCTTCAGGCCCAACTCCGGAGTCATGTAACAAACTTTCCATATATTCCTTCAAACCATGGTTCGAAGACGCATCTTTACGGTGCAGCTGAAAATCTTCTGCCATTCTATTCGTCGGGAGCAGTTCCGGTTGTAGTGCAAATGACAAACTGCTTATCACACTAACGACAATGTTCTCGAGGGCACTATCCGCCACATGAGCCATAGAGAAGCTAAATTCGGACAAGTCCCCCATGTCGGACACCATACGTTTGGCATCATTGAGTACCAGCTCTTGAACTTCCGGTAGAGAAAAGAGTCTCTGCATCACCGCCAAATCTTCACCGAATCTCGGACGTTTGGAATCATCATCCGGTGAATTGGATTCGACGGTATGGAGGTCGTCCACCACCTTCTCGACTACGGCTTTCAAAAACGAATTTGCAACCGAACGATCATCATCCTCATATTCCGATGTTTTCTTATTTTTCATGACTGGTCGGTCGATTTGGCCTGAAAATGATTGTAGCCCCGGTGTTGTCTTCTCTATTCGGGACTCACTTAGTTCCATCGTTGGGTCTTTCATTTCTTGATTTGTGTTTTCGCGAACGATTTTGGGGGAGAAGTCGTCATCGATGCCGTCCTTGTCTTCGACAGAGTTTCCAAAGAGTACAGTCGATGATGTTCCTCCTTCGGTGGCATCATCATAGTTTATCGTGGACAGGTCACTATTCAGCGATCCATCGAGCTCCGACCCAACCGAAACATAATTTTCCGTGATCGAAGTATACCGATCGGGATCATTAGCAAATGCTTGCATTGATGGATTAAGGGTGATAAATTGATACACCGAGATCGGACGCTGTTGGTAATTCTGCCAGGTCGAGTCCACGAAATTTCGTTCTCTTTCAGCTGGTGCCTCTTCATCAGACGAAGATTCTTCGTGTACCATCAATGGTTGGGCGACATTTTCATCAAGGATAATATTCTGGTTACCTTGTGAGCTATCGTCAATCACAGGGATCTCGGTGTAGGGTGGATATTCGATCTTGATGTAGGTCGGATATTGTGTATATTGGGGAGTAACGTAGGAGGATGAAAGACCAGCTGTATACAAGGCATTCGATTCGATTCCATGTGGTTGGTGAGCCTCATCATTGGTTTCTTTCTTATCTGGATATTCTTGCCAGGTATTCGCTGAAGACCACTGATTATCAGTTTGATACCAATTACCGTGCACTTTAGGATCCTCGAACAACGGTATGGCGATTCTCATTGGTTCGCTGATCGTCTTGGAGTCTGATACGCAAGGTGGGATGCTCGAAGGTTGATTCTTCTTACGGAGAGCCCGTTGAAGGCGCTGCGAGTTAGCTTGATTGGCTAATTGTTCCGACTTTTGTGACCCCTTCATTGAAATCCCAGAGAATAAATATTCCTGGCGTCGATCGGAATCCGCGATTTGTTTTGGTTTGTCAATCTTCGATGATCCTCCAGGAACTCCATCGTTGCTGTATCCTCTCTTAGTCGAAACATATGGCCGTCTTTGTTTCATGGATGACACGTAAGGAGAAGATGGTTTCTTAAGTAACGTCTTGTAGGCCTCTTCAGCGCAGTGACAAACGTACTTCTTTGGGATTTCATTATTTGATTTTTTTGATTCCTCACCAACTAAAATGACTGAATCTTGGGGTCCTGGTCGGAGGAGGATTCTCTCGCGAACCCCGTCTCCGCGAACTTTCATTTGGGGGCTGCGAAGAGCGCTTTGGAGAATCTTGTCATTGTCCACTGAAGTTTTGGCAGAAGGTTGTTGCTTGTAGAAATTTTCGATAGTAATCGGGACAGACCTCACGGTGGGATGGTGTACATATGGATTATCCGCGACTGTGGTTCGTCTGAATTTTTTTGGATGACGGGAATACTTGCAACGTACTTTGCGGATGAGTGAAGGTAGGTCTCCCAACATTTCCATATCGTTTTTTTCTACTTTTTCTATTTCTTCGACATTTTTCGCAGGTATCAGCAGCATGAATGGCCTTTTGTCTTCTCCACTATTGTACTCGAAGTTTTTCATATTCGGCGGTCCATTTGTACTTGGATAACTAAAAAAAATAATTAATTACAACCGTGTGAAAATTCGTACAGCGTTATAAAGAAGAGAAAATGAATCGATCACAGGGTGAGCTAGTTCGGTAGCTTTATTCGACATCTAGTAACATATGATTTGAAAAAAAAAGTTCTCGAAACCCATATTTTGGTGCTGTCAAACCATAATGTTTTTTATTGGACACCCTGTGCATGCGCATCGCACGGCGGGCAATACGCCGATTTATCTGGGTCGTCACGGACGATGACACACATTTGACAATATGCACGTTGTCTGCATTATTTTTTTACTTCTCGATTAAGTTTATCCCGGCTAATGTTTGCGTTAAATTGAACAATTGTTTTCTTTTGTGACAAATTCGAACTCGTATGAAGGGTATTTTTTGGTGGAATTCAGGAGGATTTTCGATAAACCAATTTTCTCTGATAGTCAAAATACAAATGAGATCCATACGAAAAAAATTGAAATAACAGTGAAAAATATGGATTTCAAAAACTATCTTACATAACTTTTTTTTAACTATTTCGGAGGACAGTATTCTGTTACTTGTGCGTAAATTTTACGTACTGTAGCTTGAGCGACTGCGAACTTAGGGATAATTTTGCAAAGTCAGCATATACGCACAATCGAATGCGAAAATGAAATTGTCTGCTCATCGGAAAAAAGAAATTTCGAAGCTTTATACGCCCACACTATAGGTCACCTACAGACCTACTTTCAGGCATTGATAAAAAAGAACCTTCCAAAAGTAGTTCGAGCTATTTAATTTACACCGTGACAATTTAGCAGAAGGGTATTATTGTAAATTCCCTTACGTTTTCTACTTTTTAGTACCCAACATAATAGTTTTATACTATTGTGACGAATAAAAATAAATCTTACTTGTAGTTATGTCCTAGATCGTCGAATCCAAAGGAAGGATCTCCCAGTCGCGATGATAGCACGACAAGAATGTATATAGCCATCGGCATCCCCATATCGAACCTGTAGCCAGACTGTCGATTTCTCGTTTTCTTCAATTCCACCGACTATTGTTTCGAGGAAGATTCATGTTCGATGCAATTTACATGACGTGCAAAAACGATGCTATCGCACAAATGATATGATCAATTATCAAAAGTATTGTCAACAAAAATATCAAGAGCATAGTTCACATTAATAAAGGTCACTTCGTTGCGAATACAATTTTATCGAACGCCGTGAAAAAAGAAGATCCGAACGGTATCGTGTCTTTGAAGATACTAATTGCTTTGGATGGGGAGAGACCAGCCTTAAAAAAAATCGTGCCATTGCAACGTTGCGCAATTCCGAAATTACGAAATGTACACATGCACATGAGTGTCCAACCGTTAAGTGGAATGTCTTCCACTGATGGATATTGACCGAAGCCTAATTATTAATATTGACGAAACTTGTTCCTTACTATCGAACGGAAGTTTAGCGAGAACTCGATCAACTTTAGCCCATTCTGAGTACTTTTTGTTGTCAGCGATTTAAATACGCGTACTTTTGAAACGCAGAGACAAACGTTGACATCCGCCCCATTTATTTTCACTGCTGTGTAGTAGTAGTAGTAGTACTAGTAGTAGTTACAGTAGCAGTAGTAGTAGTAGTCGCAGTAGCATTACTAGTAGCAGGCGAACGTAATGAGGTCAAAAACCAGCCACGACCTCGCATATGCTACCGCAGTGAAAAAAGGTGTAGATATGATAATAGCTAGCGAACCAAATAAGAAGTTGACAACAAAGAGTGACTGGATAAGGGATAAAAGAGGTGACGTAGCAGTACTACTGCTGAATAAGAAAATAGGTATTAAAGAAGTAAGAGCGGACAATAGATGCCTATGCATTCATCCAAAACCATGCAGAATATATTGCTGCTATATATCTCCGAATATTACCCTAGAAATCTTCAAGGCCGAAATGAAGAAAAATCGTAAACAATGTAAGGCAAAAAGCAGGACAGAGCATCGTCCTAGGTGACCTAAATGCTAAGTCCCCCGAATGGGGCTCACCGATATGGGATCTAAGGGGGGAATTCCTCAGCGAATAGATGTCCGCAATGGACATGATAGTAAACAATACCGGGGAACTGCCAACCTTTGTTCGAGGAAGCAGCTACTCGTATATAGACGTTACTTGCTCTACCCAGGGAATAGCTAGAGAGTGGAAATTAGAAGAGAGTGGAAAGTATCAGACGACAGGCAAAATTAGAGAGTGGAAAGTATCGCAGGAGAGGAATCTCTTAGTGATCACCGCTTCATATACTTTGAGATCGCAGAAGGCCGAGGCGACAAAAGGAACACAGAGCGAATTAAAAAACAGATAGACTGGGAAGTCTTTAGAACCACACTGAAATGGCGGCTGGAGCACGAGAATGTAGAGGAAACTACACTCAGAACTAGTACGCAAATAATTACAAATAATTAACAAGATGGAACGAGCCGAAGAGCAGCAGTGCCATACTGCTGGAACGAAGAAATAGAAGAGCAGAGGAAAAAAATGTAACAGGGCAAGAAGATCACTGACCACGGGAAACAGAAACCATCTGGCGTGAAATGACCGAGAAAGGCTGACGGAAGAATATTCCACCGAAAAGAGCTCAAAAACGTCATAAATCGGTCCAAGAGGAAACTTTGAAAAAAACTGTTTGACGAACTCAACAACGATTTATGGGGGGACGGATATAGAATTGTAACTGGACGAATAACGAACCGGGTATCGTTTGAACTGACGACCGAAAGGAAAAACACAAATTGCAGTAGCTTTGTTCCCGGCAAGAAGAGAGGATAGGGACCGAAGAAGTCTGCAGGCAAGTGAGACCTTTCACGTAAGCGGAACTTACAGAAGTAGCAGAAAGCATGAAAACCGGAAAGGCACCGGGTCCAGACGGCAGTCCACCGGAAGCGATAAAAGGGCCAGTGACAATTGCCGCACACTGCCTTGGGCCTTGGGAGAGTCCATCCGCGTTCAGACCAATTTGCTTACTCAGCACCTTCAGTAAACTGTACGAGAGCATGATTGGGAAAAGACTCGAAGTAGAGATAGAGTCAGGGAAGGGACTAGCACCCCAACAGTACGGCTTCAGAAAGGGAAGATCAACTATAAAAGCCATCGAAGCGGTGGTAAGCAACAAAGATGATGTCAAAGATAAATGGTGCGCGCTAATAACGCTAAATGTTAAAAATGCTTTTAATACAGCAACGTGGAGCCTAATCATCAAGGAGCTACGCAAAAGAAAGGTTTCGCAGTACCTAATCAATGTGATCGGAAACTACTTCCGCGATAGAAGAATAAGGATTGGCGAAGACAACTGTGTATACTGTATCCAGCCAGATATGGCAGAACACACTTTCTTCCATTGCGGGAGATGGGAGAGACTAAGGCATGAAGCGCACTGCAGATTGGGGACCGAGCTGACAGTCGAAAACCTAGTCAATGAACTAATATGACATAAACGGAAATGGGACATAATTAACGACTTGATGACCAAAGTAATGATAAGGAAAGAATCTGACGAGAGAGAATTGCAAATACGGCCAGAATGAGGAAGAGACAGTGGCGATCCTGATGATATGCTTCCACAGTGGTTCGGCAATGGCTTGCAATGAATAGGGGTTTTTTAGTGGGTGGAAATCCCACACTACCATGAACAACACGGTGTCTTTAAAAGATTTTTCCCCTAACAAAAAAAAGTAGTAGTAGTAGTTAGTAGTCGTAAGTGTAGTAGTGGTAGTCTTTATTTCCAGGGTATGTCCTTTAAGGGTGTTTACACGTAGGCCCCCCTCATATTTTCTTCTCCTGTACATTTGTTCTTACAAATGATATACATGTATCTCCGTTTTCGTAACATTTTATATATCGGGATTTCTTTCTCTTCGCACTATCTTCTTTTGTCAATTCCTCGAGTTCTTTTACGTACGCACAGAGCTCGTCGGCGGGCTTATTCCTTACCAGTTTTTTAAATTTTTGCCTTAGTTTTTCCTCCCCTTTCCATTTCAGCACTTCTTCTAGTTTTTCCACTACTTCCGCTCTGATTTCTGCCTTCACGACTTTGCAGCCACAAATTTGTTTTAAGCTCTCCCGTCTTCCCTACACATCCGGCAGCTATTGTCTTTGTATGCCTTATTACCTTTTTCCCTACATTCCCGCACCTTACCCTTGCCCATAATTCCTTCGTTTTCCCGCTGTGCTCTTTTATTCCCCAGTATTTTTCCATTTCTGAGTTTCCTTTCCTGCTGCCTTAGCCTTTGCAGTATGTCGATTTGTCAAACCTGCACCAGTCGTTCTGGATTTCCTGTTCCATTTTTTTATACCCCTCTCAGCTTTGTGCTCTATTCCTTCCACATTCGCGCTTCTTACTGCCTGTTATATTCCTTATTCTCCCACTTCCTGCATGGCTTCACTTTTGAGTAATTTCTTGATGTTAGTCAGCTAGGTAATTATAATTTACTATGTGATATTATACAATTATTAGTATACAATCAATTATATAAACAGTAGAATATAGTGTTACATAATTAACAGCATCTAACAATAACGTTACTATTGAGGTTGTATGTTGCGATTAACAAACAATAAGTAAGCAGTTAAGTATAATGTAATAGAATATTTATAGTAATCATTAGTTGCAAAATAGTTATGTAAATACAAATTGAAAGCAAAAATGTTTCGTCCTTCTTCCCGATAGGAAAGAGTTTATATTTATTCTACTCAATCCAAGTTGTCTATGTAGTTCAGCTGATAAAGACGAATTTTTCCATTACTATACTTGTTATATCAAACGTACAATCTATCCTATTCTCTGACCTTGACATCCTGACGCCTGTGAAATCGCGAAACTCCCATCTCACATTCGTCGGATGAGCAATTAATCCGGGGTGTCAATAGTGGCATGAATGGTTCTTGAACCTACGAACGATTCACCTTGCTTAACTGCTCGTCACTGATGAAACTGGATCTTCACCTTGATTTGACTTGACGCATTATTCAGGAAGAAAAACCAAGCTTTTTCACCTAAAATGTGATGTCATCAATCATTTCCTCAGATTGGAATCACATGTCATATTATGAGGCGAGATTTCAGCTGATTTTGTAAAGGTACGATGAGATAATAGGAACGAAAAAATGTGTCTATGCACGACATATACAATTGTGCCTTAGACTGGCCAGAGAAATTCTTCATGGCTAATAACGTCGATCCCTTTAATTTAAAAAAGGAATTTCATAACAGGCAAGTGTATCAGACATACTCATTTTTATTACACAAAATAAATTATTCCCGCGCATTGCTGCAGCGATATCGCATTTTTTTACAACAATTCGCCGACAAGTAGTAAAGTTAATAAAAAATGGAATAAAAAAGCCTATAAATATACAAATTTGTATCATACATTGTGTGTAACAGCATGAGAGAAAAATCCATAAGCATTAATCTATTCGAAAAATATGGACGAGTCCGGAGAGAAAGTTGAAGAATTTCTTGATGCTCGTGAACGCACCGTCATAAGCATCGCTGCTTATCGGAAAACCATTTTTCTCGTTGTGCTTCGACGAATGACGGTCAATTGCGAGTTCCAATGGCTTCTGATCAAATCTGTCATCGAAGTCATCGATGAATTTCTCGAAAGATTCGGAGATGCCTCGAACTTTGTCAAGACCTCCGCTCACAGTGGCCTCCAATTTTGGTATAGCTCCCTCAATCAGATCGGCGAGTCCTCCGTCGTTGTTCGATTCTCCACGGTAATCAGAGGCGATTTTTGGAATAGATCGAAACTCTTCCTCGATGACATATTCGTTCGGTGCTTCTTGGTCTTCTTTTTCCAAAGTTTTCGGCCCTTTAACGATCTCGCTCGTAGCAGATTCGGACATTGATCCGCTGTCGTTTTCCTTATTGGCCAGAGTGCCCAATAACGATGTCGGAAGCCCATAAGCGTCGTTCATCCGGAAAATGGAAATATCGTTATCGGGCATCGAGGCCTTAACTTTCTCAACGATATTGCTCTTCGGCATCATCTCGATCGTGATACTGTTTCCAATTGGATTCCCCTGATCTCTCGTAATCTCGTTGCCAATGTGTCTCCTTTGCCTGCTGCTCTTCCGATGCCTGTTGACGGGAACTAGCATCAGCAGCTCGTACTTACCGGAGTTCAACATGTCGTCCAGATCAGCGTAATCCATCACAGCGGAATTTCTTACCTGAGAACTTTCTCTCGTACGTTTGGTGATCCACGAGTCTTTCTTGACATCATTTTTCGCGGTTTTCCGTCTCATGAGTTTCGACTCGTGTTCGTTTAATGTTTCCGCGCTCTCGGATTCGCTCGAGCTGCTTTGATCTTCCGGGCTTTCGTCTCGAATGAAAACGCTCCGATCGACTGCTAATTCACCGTGTTTCGACTTTGCCAAGCGTCGACCTTTCATCTCGTGCTTGCGCTCGTTGGCTGCTCTGTCATCCAAGGATGCAAAATTTGAGTGGTCGTCTTCGTTCACGAATTCCAAGAGTTCCTCGCTACTCTCGATCAAAGAGCCTTCCGAAGTTTCCTTCGGCAACGCGTCATCATCGTGACCGAAAGTTTTCAAAGAACTGCCGAAATGTTCGGGTCTTTTCAATCTCTGCATTTCGCCATTGTCCCAATCTAAGATCGGGTGGTAATCTTCGCTGTGTTCACGGTGATGATGCGTGAATCTTTGATCACCGTTTACAAAAGACGAGTCCATCAGAGCTTCGTCCAGCTCGACGTCACCCGATTCGAGAGACGGCCTTACATCGAAATCCTCGTCGTACGAAAGTGTCTCGAGAGTTCGCGGATCTTCTACACTCTCGACGAGACTGTAGTACGGTTTGCCATAGCGTCTCTCGATCTTGTGATCCGTGCCATCATTCTCCAGGCGCTCCATCATCTGCTCCGCATTCGATGGATCTTCGGAGCTGTTCAACGACTTCGAAGCCCGCGTTGCTCTGGATATTTCTTTTCGAGGCTTCACTCTTCTCTCGCGCGTCACGTGAGGAGGTCTCGCGATCTCGACTGTTTTTGGAATATATTTATTCTCTATGTCTCCAGCGTCTTTGAGGCCGTTCGGGTTCTCCGTTGCTTCGTAATCAATTGGCTTGTTTCTCTTGAGGTATTCGTATTTGTCACTGTCAACGAGAGTGCAAAGTTCCTTTTCGTTCATTGTCATGTCGACGGTCTCGCGTCGATGAAGATTTTTGCCCTCGTCGCTTGATCCCTCCAGGTCACTCAACAACTCCTCGCGATAATCGTTCATCAGCTTTTCCCTCTTCTGACGTAGCCTCTCCTGGAGTCTCTCCAGTTGCTCGGTTCGTTTCGATTTTCGCGCTTTCCTCTCGTCGCTTCTCTTCGACGCCACGACGTCCGGCGACGGGGTGGTCTTTTGTGATCTCACCGGATCACTAGGTTTCGCCGTCGTTTGCGTTCTTGGCATTTTTCTCCTGAGTGTCGCCGCATCGTTCTTCATCGAACGAGACGCCTTGACTTTCTCGCTGATGGAAGGCGCAGCTTTGGTCGTCATAGTTGAGATCTTGCGGCGAACCTTTTTACTGCTCATTGACGTTTTCGCAGTGTCTGCAGTTGCTTCCTCATTCTTTGCAGTCGCTTCTTCAGTAACGTTATCCGGAGCGACAAACGGCGAAGCCGCAGTCGCCGCGATTTTGACAGTTGCACGTGGTACAAGCATCCTGTTACTTTTGAATGATGGGGTCTCGGTGACTTCGACAGACGGAAGAAGCGTAGTATCAGAACGGTTCGCTTGCTCCGCTTCTTTGGCTTGGTTGAGCTTTCGCGTGATTTCTTTTTTATTCTTGCGGGAACGAAAAAACTGGAGGTTAGATCCTTTCGTCGATTCTAACGTATCCTCTCCGGCTGTCGAAGATCCCTCGAACCTCGAGGATGGCACAGTTCCGGAAGTTATCTGAGATTCTGGGTCTCCAATGAGGGTTCCTTCATTCTGAGACATTGCTTGCTTGTCGTGTCTTTTCACAAGGCTTGTGGCAGCAGCCTCAGTCTCGACTTTAACATTTATCATTTCTTCATCCAAAGCCAGGCTCTCTTTAGCATTGTTGTTTTCTTTTTCGTGGCCTGAGATGTCTTTGGTATCAGTTTTGGTCAAATAATTGAAATCTGGACCGCTGTATTCCTCAAAACTAGGAATCTTATGGTTCATCGTTGCATCTAGAAGTTCTTGCAGCACTGTTCCTTCAGTCGTCGAAATGTCTTCTTTGCGTCTATCGCTATAGGCCAATCCAGGGGCTTCCGTGTCGAATCTAATGACTCTTTCGTCCGGAAGTTCCGCACTTCGCTTTGGTCTTCTCAGCGTTTGTGAATCATTTCCATCAAGAGTGTCAAGTGGCTTCGGCGTTGGCGTTCCTTCGCGCTTTCGATTCTTGCGACGTTCGCCCAATCTGCTCACAGGTTGGCGTGCCATACCCAATGGTTTTCTCAGCCGAGTGTTCCGCAATTTTTCCGTCCTAGCCTCGCCACGATTAGTGGCAATTCTCGCACCTCTCGTGACTCTGCAATCGCAGTCTTTCAAATTGTTGTCATCTTGGAAAATCATCTCCCGATCGAGAACGTTTTCGAGTACTTTGTTGGGCGATCTTTTCGTTCTTTTGGCGCTATTCGTTATCACTTTATGGTCACCGTCGTAGTTAGAGAAGGCTTGTTCCTCCACCGAAGAAACGGTCGTTTTTCCAAAGTGCATAGTCCGGAAATCCGTAAAACTTGCTGAGTCACCGGCAGCCAGATTCTTGACGCGTTTCGTCTTGATCGCAGGATTCATCACGTGGAACAGAGCCTGACCGATTTTTGAGCTTGGTGCGTCATTGGTGGTCATCGGCCCAGTTGAAGGTGTCGCGTGGCTTCTTGTGTTTGTCACGTCTTCCGTGCTTTCATACTCCATCAATTCATCCATCTGAGCTGTCGGATCCCTGTAATATCCAATCAGCTTCTCGACGGCCGATTCCTTGGCTCTTCTATCCTCTTGATCATCATGATGCCTTTCCTGAACAATCTTCTTGACCGTTGCCACCTCGTCTATCTCGGCGTTGGAGGGATTTCCATGATTCTGACTGATCGACTCCGCCTCGCCGAGTTCCCTGTATTCCTTCAAATCCTTCTGCACATATGGAGTGTCTGCCATCCTGACGTTTTCGAAGAATTCCTTGGGCATGTGACTGTACTGCTTATCACGAGCTTCGATCCCCTTATCGCCATCTTTGCCATCCTCAACCATCGCTCTTCCACTTCTTCTCGAAGTCTTAGTCACTCTTTTCACTTTTCGCACCTCGTCGTCGTCACCGTTCTTCACGTAAGTGCCGTCAGTCGCCGTCTCTTCCTCCGAATTGCCAACCGTCAGATGGACATCACCTTCGGGAAAGTTTTTGATTCGTTCGTCTTTGTGAAAACCATAAAAATTGTTTTCCCCACTGTCAACGTTATTTTTCCAATCGAGCATCAAGGATTGTATCTCCTTGCGATCGTCCCTGTCCTTCCGTCTGTTTCTTCGTTCCCTCGTGTCCTCGGTGATACGACCTAAGCGGCGGTACATTCCCTCCTTTCTGAGCCCGAGTGGATCAACCCCGAATCTCTTGTCGGACTGTCTGCGCCTTCTCGGCAAGTTACCCTCGCTGCTCGTCGTTGATGATGCTGCGACGTTATCTGGACTGTCGATGCTTCCCGTGGTTTCCGTATCGTTTCGCTGACGTCTCTCCTTCTCCTCGGCCATCATCTGATAGATCACTCCTAATTGGTCTTCGATTCGTGCAGGTACGCTGGTACGTTTGATTTTCTTGGATTTGAGCAATTGATCGAGGAACATGTCATCAGCGTTGCTGGCGTTGCTCGAAGTAACCGAACTCGATGGAGCATCGTTGACGACACTCTGATTGAGCCTTACCAAATCAATGACATCGTCCGACATCTCGAAAAGCTCCATGGCATTCTCCATCTTCGATATCAAGCTCATTGCCTCGATGACCTTTGCGCTGTCGATCATGTCCTCGCTGTCAGTGATAGCGATCATTCTGCCACGTGCCCTTGACTCGACCTTCTCAATTCTGTCCTTGTATTGCTGCAACCGTTGCTTGTAGTTCGCCAATTTGTCGCTCAGCTCTTGGCTCGAAAGATCATCGATATCATCCTCGTCCAACGATGACTTCTTGCGGTTGTAACTGTCGCGTTTTCGAAGAAGCTTTTCAAGCTTCTCGAGATCCAGTTTAGCCTCGAATCGTTGGAAACGTCTTTCGACATCGTCCTCGTTGCTATATCGATGATAACTTCGTTTTCGGTTCTTCAAAGATTTCGACGAATGACGACGTTCCTCCGGTGATGCGTTCTCGCTCTTGCTTTCCTCGGACTCTGCGTCATCCTCCACGGACTCTGACAGGTTGAGACGTTTTGACAATCTTTTTGAAAGTGTTCTGTCGGAGTTATCTCCTCCGGGGCCTCCGCATGACTTTATCTGCAATTTACAAATACTCAATCGATGTCACATGTTACCTTTTTTTTATTTCCAGCTTCGAATTATTTATCGACATGCATAAAAGTAAGGTTAATAAATAAAATTGCACTTTCTAGCCCTGAATTTAGATAATATTTATTGCTCTATTCCTCTGTCGCTGGTAAGATCGATTTTTTGTAGAAAATTCAACGTTTCGTTATGCAAGATGCAATGAAAATTGATGACAACGATAATTCATGAAAACCCTAAAAAATCCCGCTATCCCACTGCGGCCTACATTGCCGCAATGACAATTACCTTGAGGCCTGGTAGAACCCAAAAGCCGATTCCTCCCGAAGGGAGTGTCAGAACGACTCCTCTACTGTTGCTTGAAACAGCTGGTCTTATTTCAGGCAATTCTCGATCATTCACGAGGTTCAGAGGCTCGTTGTTCAGCAGGACAGTTCTGAAAGGTAGAACGCTCTTCAACTCTGGGAATGCTCTGCTGTACAAAGTTTTTCCGTTGAACAGGGGGGTTCAAAAATGTACTCACTCGGAAAACATTCGATTTTCAGAATCGTATCCAGGCATCAATATATACTTATGAGTAGTTTTGTTCTTCAAGCCTCTCAAGTTAACGGAAATTTTATTCGGCGTAAGATTTATGCCAAAAACGGTCAAGGAGCCTTTCACGTATTTCGACGATGGTCGTGTGCACTGACAATAAAAGTTCACGTGACTGCGATTCCCGTTGGTTATCCGCGTGTCGAAAACTTCGTGACCGACCAGTGTTTTGTGCAGAACAGAAACCCAATAATCCTATAAATAATTGGACGATCGATTGTTAAAAAAAAAGATTAATTTAGGAATAATATTTTCATTTTCGTTAATTTTTATAATTATTTTTTTATTATATATTTTGCTGTATTAATTGTCAAAATCTCACAGGGGTTGGTTGAAGTAAGTCAGAGCCATCGGGTTGCCTCATGACAACTTGGACGCCGAGTTTCGCAGCGTTGCCCAGACGTCTCGTCCATACCAGAGCGCCCAGAAATTGATTTTTGCATTCTTCAGGCTTGGACTCGGCTGCGGTCGTCATAGCAACATCACCGAATAAATCATTCAATCGTGAACTCAATAATGATTTGACGTTTCACGAATAAAACTGTGTGGAGACTTTTTCTATACATCTTGGGAACGACAAAGGGAGTGACACCACCACGTCAGGCCGAAAATCGATATGGGGACTTTGAAATTGATTTTTTTTAAATTTATGATCTCCATAAAAAATGTCCAATTGGTTCTTTAAAATGCACGCAAAAGGGAGTGAGAAAATACATCTAAATATTTTTTAAATATTACATGACAGTACAGCAGCAGCCTCTCCGAGCCTATCTTCTCTGCGAACTTTTCCGCGGTCTATTTTTTCAATTTTTAATATCGTACTAGGAGCACAGTACCGAAGCGTTTTTTTTTCACTTTGATATGAGACACTAGAGACACCAAGGATTTCTAGATCGGGGAAAGTACAGTGTGTCACTTTTTTCTAACCAATTTTTACTCCAGCAAGGTAGTCTGATTAGAAAAAAGGTCATAACCGATTTTACAGACCTTTAAACGTACAACTAAGCTCCCATATTTTTTTTTTCCAAAAAGATTAAAAATACCAAAATAATGGGATCGAAAAAAATGTGCGGCTTGTGACACAACAAATTTCGGAATTTACGAGCTACAAACCTCCGACAAATCGCATCTAGCACACAGTGCCTCGTGATACATTGTACCCCACTCTCCCCTATATTGATTTTTAGACAGAAAACAAGCCATTTTTCGGAAATTTAATAATTGAAAACGAAATGCAATCCCTGCAACAGCTGTCGGCCTAATATGGTGGGGTTACCATATGATAAATTGTTCTTTTTCAAAATTAATTAAAACATTATTACGGGGCTAGATTTTTTTCTCGGTAAATTAAAGTTTCTCTAGTGGAATTCCAGTATAATTGCTTGTTCGGTTTCTTACCGAGCCAAAGAGGTTTCTTCCATATGGGACGCCCTATAAATCTGTAAAGGCTGTCCCTGTCGATAGCCAGATCGTCGTGATGCATAGACACACTCTCCGCATCGAGACTGACACCGGAAAAGGTTCTGTAATTTTATACAAGTGCGTCAAAAATAAAAATAAATACGCTAGGAAATGTCCTAAAAAGTGTCCAAATTCATAAAAATGAATAAAAATCACGATTGATGTTTCCCGAGTGGCAAAGGAAAAACAAGCAGGTTAAAATAATCAGACTGCAGCCACCCTGTGCTTCTTTCGAGTATCCGAACGTAAAAAAATTGAAAGTTCACTCACGGATGCCACGTTATTGCGGAGAGTGAATTTCCCGCAACGTTGAGATAATCCTGTATGTACTGTTGCTGCTGTCTCGTTCGAAATGCAACGACATCCAGTCCTGTTACGATACTCCTCGCGTATCTCGGAAATGCATCGAGCATGTTGCGTAGTCGCGTCACGGCTTTGCCACCTTCGATGCCCGTTCTGTTGCAACGCGTTTGACACTCTGCCAAAACAATACAATCCGTTTCGTGAAACATTTTTGACACGTGACCCGGGGCACAAAAGTGCACTAAAAGAAAATTGGAAATATTTTGCGAAATGAAAGTCGTAGTGCCAAAATATGGGGAAACATGCGAAGGGCTTAAGGGGTAAGGCCACTGTAGAAATGTCAAAAAATCGATTTTTTTTCTTCATAAAAGATGTCTCAGTATCCTAAAAATGACATACTCAAAGGATTAAGGTGGGAAAAATATCTAAATACTTCTATTTTGAATTTTGGCGCAGCCTCTCTCAGTCCGAGGCCATCCGTACCGAAAAATTTAAACGCGTTTTTCTCGAAACTACATTTTTCAAGTTGGCCGGACTCATAACTCGAACAAATCTTGACCGATTGACTTGAAATTTTAACTGTATATTCACAATTACATTGTGCATATAAGTACGTAGGATTTTCTCGATATATCACATCGTTTTTTTTATAAACAATTTTCGGACGATGTTTTTTTGATAATTTTGAACTTTTATTTAAAAAAACGCGCTGTTTTTGCAAAAATTGATACATCAAAAAAATCCTACGTACTTCTGTAACTATTCACATGTATAATCGAAAAAAAAATTCATTCACTGTAAATTCAAAATTGCAGGTGCCGTTGGTCCGGCCGCGCGCCTATAAAAAAGGGCTTTGTCGAAGAAAAGCTGTGCAGCCGCCATTTTGTTTTATATTACTTTGAAAAAAATAGTTTATACAGTTTATGAAATGTACAATAAAGGACCTTTTTTCAGAATTTTGTTTTATTCCATTGTCCCGCTAAAAAGTTCCCAAAATATACTTACTTTTTCCCCCGCTACAGTGGTTTCACCCCTTAAAGGACAAAGGGATCGAAATAGGAAAAATAAAGGGCTCCCTAATTAAAATATGGCGTTTTTTTTTAATATTCCTTTTCAAAGGGGATAACCCAAAAGCCTATAGATCTAATCACGAATGCCAGATCCATCAAGATTGTTTTCCCGCACACGTTTCTTGGCAAGTTAATTAATTACCGTTCTTGTGTTAGTAGGCATTTCACGAGGACATATATTTTTTCGAATTGACCGATTGAAAATTGTATTGTTCTGCCTCTTTAAGGGGCAGCATTCTCCCTCTTTAAGCGGCAGAATTCTCCCTCTTTGGAAACTTCAAAAAATCGTTTTTTTTTGCATATTGTTATAATGTGAATTTCCAAGAATATTTTAGAACAACGGGACCATGAAATTCTAAAAATTGACGAAGTTACACCTATTTTAGTGAAGCAGTGTGCGTTGGGTTAAGGGGCCAGTCCACTTTGGAAATTTCAAAAAATCGAAAGCAACCAAGACTTGAAGAAATCGACGATGATGAGCAATCAGAAGGGATTTTGTACGGTGCAGGAATTCCCGATTGAGTTTAGGTAAGAGTTTTTCATCGTACAAACTTCAAACGCGTTTTTTCGAAACAACGTTTTCAAAATCTAGCTCCATCGTATCTCTAAAACTAATAAACCGATTCTCTTGCCATTCGAGCCACATATTGTAAACATGATTCGCAACAAGATGACCCTCGATGGTTTGAAAATTTTGATTTCTATTCTTTTTTTGCGAAAAATTGCGGAAAAAACGCGTTTTTAAAACTTTTTTTCGTTTTTCATCTGCCATTTTTTTATTTTTTGATAAAACTTTATATCCGAGGGTCATTTCGTAGCTGGTGTCATACTGAATCTAATGGACTTTGATTTTTTTTGTTTCAGACAAGCCGTTGCCGGGTTGTTATGGAGCTACCCAGCCCACCTATTTTTAAGGCGTTACGTTAAATTATAGTTTTTGTACTTAAAAATCAATAAGAATTAATTTTTTTTAAATGTATTTCAAGACTTTATTTATCAAGCCCAACAACTTTTATATACATATCTTTTATAAAATCTTTTAAAAAATTGTGAAAATAGGTTTTTTTCGTGGCTCCAAAGTGGACTGGCCCCTTAAGGATGATTCGCGTGTAACGAAAGCGGACATCAAAGCACAAGAATACACAAAAGAGGCCCGAACTGCCCGCAGATTGCATAGATTAGGTGTGCAACACGATCTCGATGATGAGTAGCAACACGATCTCGATGATGAGTGCAACACGATCTCGATGATGAAACACTTATATGGTGCCCGAATGGGTGAATAGCAGTAAGACGACAATATTTCACAAGATCGTGTAAAATATGTACTAAAAGTTGAACGCGATTATCTCGAAACTACATATCTTGACACGGCGGTATTGATATCTTGAGTAACTTTTACACCATTGACTTGAATTTGCACAGTTAGCGTTCAAACATTAGTCATTTTCGGTTCACGATCGCATTTTTTAATTGAATGATCCATTTGTTGATAACAATGACTTCAGCATGCAATTTTACAAGAGAAAAATGAGATTTCCTTTGGAGAAGCTGTCATTTTTTGTATTTTTCGATATTTCGAAAAGTACATCGTGAACCCATAGCCAGTTGGACGTATTTGAAGAAATTTTTTGTTTGTTTTCGTTTCAGATTACATTTGAGCCTGGTAGAGATCCCGCTGTTTCGGGTCTCGCCGCTGGAGGACTGCAGCACCACGAGCACTTTGAAAGATTTTCTTCCGAAAAAAATTACATTGTAACCACAAGCATGTTTACAACATGCGGGGAAGAAAATTATTTATTCCAACCAATGTGTTACTAGAAAAAATGCATCATTCTGAACTTTTACATTGGTCTTCCAAAGCGGGATACCCCCTTAAGGTATTTCTTTCGCGGAGGGCCGTATTTTATGGGGGCATAAGAAAGGCCCTTCTGAATCATTGGTAAATTACAGTGGCGCTTAATAAAAATAAATAACAAAAAACTATTATAACCAATCATAAACTGGATTAAAAAAATTCGCGCGAATTTAGTAGATTTTAGTAGAATTTAATAGAATTTAGTAGTCACGGCTACGAAAATTCTTCTGCTAGACAGATTTTTCTAAGTTTCATGATAAATATTTTCTTCAAACATTCGGTGACCCTCTGGTTTTATTGTCATCAAGATTAATCTTTAGATGTTTTTACACGCGCGGGAAGTTTATATCAGGCATGTATAGTGATTCAGTGTATAAATTATTAGACAAAAATGTGGCCAGTGTGTCGTCTCCATTAAGCGCCGTATAAATGAGACGATTTTTAGAGCCGTAAGTTTTTTTTAAAAGTTACTTTTAACTTGGCTTGGAATTTCACCAGTATACTGGAATGTATTTTTACTTCATCATAGACGAAAGTCCGTTAATTGTCAAATATTCCTCTTAATATTTTTTTCACAAAAAATTCAGTCTTCTCTACGTCGTACAGGATTGTCTCGCACTACCTGTCAAATGTAATTCGAGCATAAAATACGGAAGCAAATATCCTTCACGGTTGGTGAAACACCGAAAAAAGTATACGATTCGATTTATAATGCATTTTGCGAGTCTCGCATAATTTAATTCCAAGTTTGCCAGGTCTGTTGATCGCAAGAGAAACGATAACTTCAGCACAAAGTTTCGATCTGTCAGGTAAATCGTTCTAGGTCCATTATTATCCATTAGGGGTAAGCTAGGTGCAACTAAGCGATCCGTTCCGACGACGAGACCCAATGGGAATGAATCTACCCTGTGGAATGCGATAACGGAGATAAAATATGAGAACCCTGCATTGCTTTCTCTCTCTCTCTCTCTCCCTCTCCCTCTCTCTTTCGTTTTGCAGCATCGTCCCTGGAGTTAGAGAGGACACGGTGAGGCGGACTGTACGACCTTATAAATCGTTCTAAATCGCAACTGCACTCAACGGTGTGGAATGTTGTAATCGGGGTTCTCCGGAGCTCTCGCAGTATCTCAAAATCGATCGGGTAAGTTTACGAAAGCGTAAAAGCATCTTACACAAACGTGTAGATGAAGTGAAAACTTTTTCTTTAAGGGGGTATGACCATTTACAAATTTGAAAAAAAAATCGATTTTTTTCTCCATAAATCGATAGTCCAATATCTTAAGAATATTGTGTCCGATTTTTAAATCGAAATTCCAAGAATTGCCTGATTTTTCGGGGAATGCTCCAGGAGCGTGCGTGCCGAGTAGACGCAGTGCAGTGCGGCCGAGGACGGCGGCGTATGCGCCCTTCTATATAGTATTTCTTGCAAAAATCGATAGTTAAATCTTTAAACGCGTTTTTCTCGAAAAGAGATTTTTCAAATTTGCTGACATTGTAAGTCAAAGAGCAATTATCCGATTGACTTGAAATTTGAACTGAGTACTCTTCAATATATTTACTCTGCAATGACATTTTGTTTTTTGTACTAGGTAAAAAACATAACAAAAGAAAATATCAGTAGTCGGCCATTTTGTACATAAAAAATACACACATTTTTTCTAACAGCTTGATATTCACGTTAAATAGATGTGCAATTAATTTTATGAGTGAATCACTTTTTCATACGAAAAAAATGTTAACGGAGACTTTGTCCTTGAAATTTGGCGGGAGATGTTAGCGGCTCAACATGAGCAGCTAGAAGAAGAGGAGGGATGCCTCTATGGACCAGGCATTGCCGATTAGCGGTAATTATAAACACATTTGTGTAAGCACATTACAAAACTTTAAACGCGTTATTCTCGAAAACACGTTTTTAAAAATGGCTGACATTCTCCTGACCGCTGTAATTAACATATCGACCTGAAATTTGGAGAGCATACTCAGAAAATATGTCTTCACGGAATGACGGATCGTTTTTTCGACAAATACATGTTTGCCTTTATTATTTATCTTTTTATGCGAAAAAAACACGAAAATTCGATTTTTTTTAAATTGCCGCCTTTTTCCGAAATTTGTACTAAACGAAAAACCCATCCGTCATTCCATGACCAAAGGGTCACAGATTGATAATATGCTTCGAATTTGTGTTTCAGATCAACAAAGAGGGGGCAGTGATGTCAGCCGTTTACCTCCCGCGATTTGAGGACCTGTTTTCGCGGAGCTGCAACGGCCGCCATTTTGGTTTTTTTTCGAAGAAATTTTTTTTTAACGTTCTGTATATCATGAATAAAAGCAAGAAAAAAACCGCACTCAAAAAGCTTTACTCGTTACCTTAAAAAAAAAATGTAAACACCTGAAATATGGCACTCCAAGGACAAAGTCTCCCTTAAATTCGCACATAATTTTATACTCGTTAGTGTGGCTTAAGGCCTTAAGCTGTCATTTCGAGAATTTTCCATATATTTTAAAAATCCTGCTTCACCGACAGCGTATGGGTGTTGCCTTTAAGAATAATTTTGCTTTTTTTGTTTCAGACAATTACAGCGCGAGGGAGAACTCCAGCAGTGCGGGAACTTTTTGAGCGACGTCCTCTGACCATCGTCGTACACGACTGGCAATTTGCATTTAAAAAAAATATTTTTGCATACATAAAATATCAAATAAAAAACACATAAAGTTACAAATTTCCATGAGTATTCTCTACACGAAAAAAATTACGAAAATACTAATTTTTTACCTTCCAAATGGTCTTCCCCCCTTAAAAGCGTTTTATAGTATCCTGGGAATGAATAATTCTCGCAACAACGATAAATGCAATTGGACACCCGTTATCATATATGTGCCCTACGTATAGAGATTATTTTCGAGGCTGGCTATTGTGAAAAACAAATAAATCGGTGCATGGATTCGGAATTGCTTTCGCAGCAGGCCATTTGGTTTCATTATTTCTATCAGATTCCAAACGAAATGCGAGACGTGATTAATTACCGTAACCGAGCTGCCAGCTGGTATTGAAGCCCATGTGATCGCTGAAGGATATGAGGTCCAGAGCGTTTCTCGAATCCCAGACAGAATCTCCTCCTCCGATCTCGGTGTATTGGGGTGCGATGCATACCAGAAGGTCTAGACCTGCATTCTCAGCCCAGCGATGGACGTCGATCCAGTTCGTCTCTGTGTTGGCACAGAGAATCGTAGTATTTTCACGATAATCGATCTTAATACGGTAAGCGGCCTGTGGGAACATTCGTCTTCTGGATGAGCTAATGGGGGCTTTTATGCAGAGTCAGAGACTGAAGGCACAGCATTATTTTAGAATTTCGTCCGCAGTATTCGAGCTGATGGAATTTTCCCAAAGGTTCTCATAATATTTCGTTAAACATGTACAGAGATACTTTTTTGTTTGCATCATGGCGATCTAAATAAATAAAATCATGTTTTAAAATTAAATAGATAAATTTTCAATGTATAAAGAGAAAATTGGAGTAGATCAAGATTTGAATGTTATCGAATACTTTTTGTACCGATTTAGTATCGAGGAACAACATTAGAGTTTACGTCTTGTTGCCGGATAGCAAGCTTAAGGGGGTGAATCACATTCCATACGGTTTCGACGATTTTGAATGAAAATTGAGGGCTTCGGAGAAAATGAATGGGGGATTCGTGTTTAGGAGGTAAAAACACAGACTTAGAATTAGAAATAAAATATAAAAAATATATATTTTCGCGCCTCGGCCAAGAATAAATGGCTTTACTGGATCATCGATCATTTATTTTTGGGTTGGGTTTGAAATTCCGCTCTGCGCGTATTCTCTTCGTGATCGTTTCCTCGTTAAAATGCCATTTGATTCATGGAGTTTTGATGGATTTTCGATTTTTGGCAGAATTTCAAAGACGGACCGTCGATTTTCCCAACTTTTCTATAAACCTTTGCCTCTTTTTCGGTGAATTTTCAAATGCCCTTTTCGGGAGGACCAATTGAGATATCGGAATAAATCTAGCGGCATTCTCTGGGTCTACCAAAATCCTTTTTAACCCTAGAACTACAAACCGGGGTAGATATCTAACCCAGGCAAATGTAGTTTAAAGGGAGGCAAAAATAACTTTGTAGTTCTAGGGTTAAAATCGTTCCAATAAAATTATGTCACTGAAATAAAACCCACGCTCGGCGGTTTGAAAGTTCGCGATTCTGGCAATTTCGAAAAAGTCGCCGAAAGGGTCAATACATTTTTTTTCGACTTTTAAACCGTTTCAATTGCCTATATAACGGGAAAATTTCCGCCAATCACGAATATTGTATAATTTTTGTCGAAAACTCAAAATTCCGTAGCAAAACGCAAAAAACGTCTTTTTGTAAACTTTTGCCGATTTTCAATAGAAATAACGGATTTCGGGAGAAATAAATAGTGAATTCGATATAAACGGGGTAAAAATACAAGGATATTACCTTATAAAAAAAATATTAAAAATCCAAACATTTTCCCATCTCGGCAAAAAAAAAGTACCTTCACGGAACCATCCACAATTTTTTCTCTGTTTCGATTTGGAACTCCCCCCTGTGCCAATTCTATTCGTAATTATTTTCTCCAAAAAATGCCTCTTGATCCATGGAGCTCCGATCATTTTCCATTTTTGGCACAATTTCAAAATTCGGATCACAAAAGAAAAACGCGACTAAGCTCTTTGATCCCGCGATGAGCAGCAGTTATTGGGGATTCAGTTTGGATCGGTGTATAAAGTCTGTCGAATTTAAGGACACTTAGGATCCTGTGGAACGATACTGCACGAAGTGTCATTAGAATCTATCGTTAAAGTCAGACTCGGTCGGAGATGCGAATCTATTGCGGTTACGAGTACGAAGTGCGAAACCATTTGAGAATAGATACACCACAACTATATCCACAATAACGCGAATGTGCAATGTATATAGACATGACATTTGTCCATATATGATTGTACGAACGCACTCACACACACACGCACACATAGGGGTGTTTGTACACCCCCTCACGCACACATGGGGGTGTGTAAGCACCCCCTCGCACAAACATGGGGGTGTGTGTGTACACCCCCTCACACACACATGGGTGCGTGTGTGTTACAACCCCTCAAACACACGTGAGGGTGTGTGTACACCCCCTCACACACACATGGGGTGTGTAAACATCCCCTCGCACAAACATGGGGGTGTGTGTCTACACCCCGTCACACACACATGGGGGCATGTGTGTACAACCCGTCACACACACGTGGGGTGTGTGTACACCCCCACACACACACATGGTGTGTGTAAACACCCCCTCGCACAAAAATCGGGGTGTGTGTCTACACCCCCTCACACACACATGGGGGTGTGTGTACAACCCCTCACACACACATGGGAGTGTGTGTACACCCCCGCACACGCACACACACCCACTCATATATATATATATATATATATATATATATATATATATATATATATATATATATATATATATATATATATATATATATATATATATATAAATATATATATATATATAAATATATATTTATATATAAATATATATATATATATATATAATTGTGCACAAAAAGGATCACAAGATCGCAACTACGACCTTCACAAAGACAATACCATATAGTCCATGGGGGATTCTGGATATCGGGGTAAAGGAGCGACGAGAACGGCGAGCGCTCGCAGTTTCTGCGGATATGCGCCCGTAACTTTAATGACCTCGTAAATATCGTTCCATACCACAGCTACGGAGCTTACCAGCAATGCCGCACAATATACAGGGGAATCTCTCTGCTGGCTTACTTTCTCAGGAGTTTACAAAGCTGAGGTGCGGGAGAGGGGGTCTGTTTGGGGGGCTGGGGCTGTTCGGTTCGAGAAGTGTCCGCGATCGAGGTTGTGATTATGGGTTTATCAATCGCCATAAGGGCGCCAGGGATTTGTTGGGACCGCCTGAATGATGATCGTTTTGAGAATACGGGTATCTCGGTCGAGATAAACCTTTCAATGCTCAAACTCACGTATCAGGTGACGACGGAGGTGAATATCATTTGGGTTGAGAAATACGCTTGGAAGTAGAAATTATTTCTTTTTAACAATCTTTGATTTGATGCGTCATTGGTAATTATGATGAATTAGTGATTTTCGAATATTGGAATTGATTGATCGGAATTAATTTGGAATCAGAAGGAAGCTTGAAAATGGGAATTATTTTGTCTTTTTTTTGCAATATTTGGACTGGCCTTTCCTGGGTAATTATGATGAAATAGTCGTTTAAGGGGCTACATCTACCTAGTGGCCCAAAAAATGGCCAAGTTTGGATTTTTTTTCTGGGAAACGGTTGGTGAACGAGAAACGCATTTTCTTTGAACAAAAAGGTACGTATATTGAGAGCCTTTGAAAAAATGACCAAAAAATACGGAAGAACAGAAATATGGCCGCCGGCAGATGATACTGTTTTCAAAGTCAGTGGACATGATATCTTGAGAACCACTTGATGGATTGTTTTCAAATGTGAAGGTGATACCATGAGAAACATTTGACGGTCGTTGACGATCTCACTTTTTAAAAACCGATCTTAATTTTTGAATAGATATGTAAAAATGACAACTTTTTTCATAGATCATGTGTGCTCGAGTTTCGATTCGTCGCCACGTTGTTAAAATAATGATTAAAAAAATCGTCGATCGTCAAAGACTCGTATTTATGGTTAACTTGAATAATCCGTTTGGTTTTGAAACTTCGGCTGGACTCTTTAGGCAGGAGAGTGTCCACCGCCAAAAGTCGAGAGTAATCCTGCATTATCTGCCAGAGGCAATGTTTTTGTTGTTTTTCTATATATCTTGGTGATTTTTTTCAAAGCTCTCAATATACCTTTGTATTAAAAGGAAATGCGTTTACGTTTTACCAACAGTTTCCCAGAATTTTTTTTCGGTATTTGGCCATTTTTTCGCGCCTCTAGGTAAATCTAGCCGTTTAATCAGACACGAAAAAATGGGAAAATCCGTCAGCGCTATTTTTTCGCGTTTGAGCTATTGGGTGCAATTTTTCATCGGAAAAATCCGGCCTCAATGCACGTCCTGAAATTTTTACCTAGGGCCGAAGGATCTCGAGCGCCGTTTACCCCCAGGTCACAGAATGAAAAAGTAACGATCCAAAATGGGCTTTTTTATTCATTTGGGAACGACTATCGGTTGAGTTATCCCCGAGAACGGAAGGATTGAAACCGCAACAGGGTGATTACGCGGGCACGCGATTGGCACTTCGCGGAGCTTTAAAGCGTCCCTTCGAGCCTCTGCCATCCTCGGCTGGGAACGTTAAGCAAACTGGGAGAGATTTCGCTATAGGCGAGCGTATGGAAGTAGGGCTCACACGACTTAATGACGCCCGTGCACGTGGACAGTGTGTGAGGGACGTTCATTTGGCTGACTAAACTGGTGTTGGATCAAACTGACGTATCGCAACGTGCATTAAGGGTGTATGTGGGTGGGTCATTATATTTCTTACGACGGATAAAACCGCTTGAGAGTTCATAGCCGGAAGACCGCGCACGAGCGGTTATGGCCACTTTACGATCGGGTATTACCGTCTCCGTTGGCTATCAGTATCACGACAATCCCAACTCATGACCCATATATAATGCATGTCCCGAAGGATCCCTCGACAATCGTGAACCGCACTTGCGCGTCCTTCACGTGGGCTGACGATGGACAACTATATTGTTATCACAAGCTTTTATTTAAGGGGAGATATACACCTAGATGGTCGAAAGAATCGATTTAGAAACTATGAACATTCCGTCGACCGTAGAAGACCTACACTATGGGCCTGGTATCGATGATTCCATGTAAGTTGACAAATTTCATGATTTATTCATTCCCAAATTTTCAAACGCGTTTTTCTTAAAACCACTTTTTTCAAATCGGTACCCGAAATTTCTCGAAAACCAATGAACCGATTGCCTTGAGGTTTTTTGTGGTTATTCTATACACCATTATCTAGTACTTGTCATAGGATTTTTTTTTCCGTTACGTAGTTTTTGTTTTATAGGCAAAATGATAACTAATTTTTGGCCCAAAAATCACTATTTATGTTCAAACGTCCGCCATATTGTCATAAATCGATATTTTCAAAATCGGCTATGACAAGTACTGGATTACAGTATCTAATTGAATAATCTTTTTGGTTCTTTTTTTTCAGATGATTTTTGAAGAAACGCCAGTGGGTACCGTGTACGCAGATTTTTTTACGACGCTCCAAGGATCATACAATATCCTTGTATATTTTTGATATTTTTAAATAAAGAAAATTGAACATACTTTTGAATGTGTATACTTTTAGATAATTAAACCCCCAATCCGAAATTTCAAATCGTTTTCCTTGAAAAAAATTCACAAAAATGATATTTTTTCCGGCTCTTAGGTGTATATCTCCCCTTTATTTGCTTCGTTTGTATGTCTGTCTTTCGGAATAAAATTTGTAATCCATTTTTCAAGCATTTGCTGGCATCCGATTGAGCTGAAATTTGGCACACCTGTGCAACTTCGGTGACAATGCAATAATATGGCACACATGGAGTTGGTGTGATAATGGAGGTGGGAGGTGGGCAATGCAACTCCTTAACCCTTGTCAGTCACACCTCCAGATTGTGACGTAATAGTCATTGGGGGTGTAATCAACCCCACTCACTTTGGAGAGTGATAAATAATTGAAAAAATGAAAAAAAATACTACAATGCATGTTCAACCCTTGTGTGTAAGACCAGGCCGATTATTTTCAAATCGTGTAATTTTTCACTTAAAAATGTCGAAAATCTCAAAATTTGTGGAAGGTATCGCAGGCCGATGACTGTTAAGGGTTAAGGCGTTAGGCCACAGTCACGGGTTTAAAGTCATGTGCGAATGTAACAATTTTTTTTCGTATGAAATCGTGTGCGAATTTAACAAATTTTTTTTCGTGTGAAAACTGATTCACTCATAAAATTAATTACACATCTATTTAGTATGAATATCAAGCTGTTATAAAATATACATTTTTTTCGATGCACAAAATGGCCGACTACTCGAAAGTTCTCGAAACAGCTTTTTTCCAATTGGCGTGACAAATAACTTCAACAATTTTCACTCGATTGACTTCAAATTGAAAAGTTATGTTGCTAATTGCATTTCGCAGAGAAGTACGTACGGAATTTCTGATTAATCGAGAACTTTTCATTTTGTGAGCAGTTTATGAGTAGTAATAACGAAATTTTTCACTGAAAATTCATTTCTAACAAGGAACATCCCTCAAGTGCCACCCTTAGGTTTTGTTGAAATTTGGATATGTTATAAAGCACCAAAAAGTAAGCGATACGTATTTTTTTTATCGGCGGAACAACGGTTTTAAGGAGTGAAATCACCCCTTAATATAGGGCTGGTTCATCCCTTAATTTTTTTTGCAATGTCACTATAGTGAATTTTTCATTGCTTCGGATTAGAAGAATTTTCGTTTTTGTTTCATTAAAATCGGTGGACTCCTCGTGTGTGCTATATATGTTACCTCTAGAGATGCCTTTTTTCGAGGGGTGGTTTCACCCCTTTAAACCATTTTTCCGCCGATCAAAAAATACGTATCGCTTACGTTTCAGTGGTTTATAACATATCCAAATTTCAACAAAATCGAAGGGTGTCATCTGAGGGATGTTCCTTGTAAGTTCAAGTACCTACAATTTTTGAATAAAATAATATTTTTTAAATTCCGTATGTATTTCTTTAGGTATTCCAATGTAGATTGACGAGAATTTTTGTTTTTTGTTCTAGGTCTAAATTTGTGGATGGTAAATGTCACGGCGCGGAGCGCCTAAAAAAAGTTAACAAAAGAAAATATTAGTGGTCAGTCATCGAAATATTAGTAATCAGTGCCCCGAAAAAAATATATATATATCTTCTAAAAGCTTGATATACATACTAAATAGACGTGTAATTAATTTTATGATTGAATCACCTTTTCATACGAAATAAAATTCTTAAATTCGAACATGATTTTATGCTCGCTACTATGGCCTAACGCCTTCATAGCATAAATTAGGACTGTCGAGTTTGTGCTCATTTCTTTTGTTATCACGAGCACTTTTTATTACACATGATAACGAGAATCTGATAATGGTGGTGGGTGGTGGGAACGGAAATTTCCTAATGGCAAATGGTAGGACAATCGAGTTTGGGCTCATTAACTTTGTTGACTTGAGCACTATTTATAATTTACGCTATTATAAAGTTTCTCGCGAAAGCTTTATAACCTAAGGCAAGGTTTTTGATTACGCCGATGTCGGAACGGCATGGGGGGTCTGGCATGGCAAATAAAGAAACAAATTCTAATACTAATAAGTATAAAATAAAATACAAGTAAAAAACTTTTTTTAAACAAGCTTTTATTTAAAAGGTACTGTACTAAAAAGTAAAAAATAATGTTCAGTAAAATTAATAATGAAAACAGTATAACTACAAAAAAATCCCTTCCTTGGTCACTCATCGTAGGTGCAAGTACTTGAAAGGTACGTAAACGCAGATATTTAAAAAATATGGAATATAAATGTTGAAAGCTTGAGGCGTCAAACGTCATAAGTACTAATACTAATTTAAGATTTCTGAAAAAAGGCCTCAAGCTTTTAGAATGTATGTTTCATATTTAAAAAATATCTACGTATATGTACCTTTTAAGTACTTGCACCTATGATGAGTGACCAAGAAAGAGACTTTTTTGTAGCTATACTGTTTTGATTTTCAATTTTCCTAAACGTTACTTTTTACTTTTTAGTACAATACCTTTTAACTAAAAGCTTGTTTTTTTTAAGTGTTTTTTTACGTTTTTCAATATTTTTCTCGAATTGTTATCGTGTCATTTGTTCGATTCAACATTATTGATTTATTTATAGTTAGGGGTTTGCATATTGATCGGTGGGTACGTGAATGCAATGGGAGTGCCATTGGAGACTGCATCGTTGGAGTGGATTGGAGATTGTTCGATTATTTTATGTATTTTTATTATTAACCAAATTCTTTCTTAAGATTTAGGTCGTGCATCTTCGTCCTGAAGAACGTTTGATTTTTGTAACTAGGGACAAAAAATAGCGCGATTGAAAAAATTGGATTTTTTTTATTCCGATAATAAGAACTTTGGCATCAGGTATGAATGGTGTTGAAGTTTGCAGGATTGGAATGCAACGAGAATTATAGTTTTTTCAATTGCCCACTTTTTTTTTAAGCGGGACTGTGACGGGTCGAAAAATAATTTTTTTTTGTATTTTCTCAATGTATCCATATTCAAGAATATGTGCAAAAAATGTCAAGTTGCGATATTAAAAATTGACCAAGTCACAGACGATTTAGTGAGAGCAGGTAGCACGACGATTTACGTATACTAAAACTTTCAATTGCATTTTTCTCGGCTTGGCCAGAATCATAAATCTATCTATAATTGTTCGATTTTCAATTTTAGAAAACCAAAATTTCCGTAATTGCTGTCGCTATCGTTGTACGTAGGCGTTTAAAAAAATTTAGAACTATTCAAGCAAGAATGCAAGAAAAAAAAACGCAAAAATTACACTATTTTTGAACACCCGCCATGTTGTATTTTTTTCCAAAATGCGGCTACGTTCAACGAGAACGACATTTACATAGATTATAAAACCTTTTTATTTTTATTATTCAGACAAACCATTGTTGAGTGACAGATCCTGCCGTTGGCACACAGTTTTCATATAGAGGATTTATTATACCTCAATACCGTTAATTTCTAATTTTTTCAAATAACCATTTATACGAAATAAGTTCAACGTATGCTTGATAACATATCTTTTTTCCAAATCCCAAATAAATAATCTAGTAGACCAAAAAAAATCGTGAAAAACAACCTTTTTTCGCTGGTCACAGTGTCCTTCCTGAACACATTAAGGGTAGGAAAATCGCCGGAGGGTGTTTAGGGGTTTTGTCACTTCAGACGCTAAAGTGAGTAAATATTATAGATATTGATACAAAAGTTGTTACACTCAACAAATACTCTTTCGAAATACATTTTAAAAAATTGTTCATTCAAGTTACTACTTACAGACGAAAATGGTAGTTAAAAAAATGTCCTAAAAAATGGTATGCTTGCGCTATTGATGAAATCTCGGAGATGGATCATCCGAAAGAAAAAAATGAAACGCCTTTAGATTCAGTATGTTAATGACTATAGCGCACATAATGCGATTTTTTATATATCCAAAAATAACAAAATGGCGGATATTTCACGAAAAACGACGTATTTTATTCACCGTTCTTAGCAAAAAAAAAAAAAAATAGTAAATATCAAAATAAAAAAACCGTGATATGCGCTATAGCTATAGTTGTAAAGAATATGTGGTTAAAATTTCATAAGGATCGGTTCAGTTGTTTCGAAGTTTTAATCAACAAGTCGAGAAAAACGCGTCTGAAGTTCGTTTGGGTTACCTAAATACATAAAAAAAATTTCGTCATGTATTTCGAAAGTGTAACGACTTTTATATCAATATCTATAATGTAGACCTATCAAAAAAAGAAAAAAAATAATGAAAATAGCTTTTTTTAGCGTCTAAAGTGAGAAGACCCCTTAAGGATCCTCGCTGGTTTCCAAAATCTTAGGTATGTCAATAATCAAGTGCATTATCCTCAGTAGGTGAAATATGTTCTTTTCAAATTGTATATAGGCTCAATAGCTCACCGGTAATTGTGACATTGGTATCTTCATCGTTCTCCGATTGATGTCTCCCGAAGGTGTACGAGTTGCTTCGCGGTCCGCCGATCCTCACATATGCAGGTGAGAGTGCCCTCGCCATGTTGATGCTCCTTTCGGGATTTTTTCTACAAAATAACGTGCCTTTGATTTTCCACCAATAGCGAATACTTTTCCAGTTAATGGATAAATTTTTGACTTCCAGTCGATTGGTCATATCCGTAATGAAAAGTGACTCACGGCGAAAAGTGTCGCAATTATTCTCCATTCGAGCTATATGCACGGGCATAGTGCGTTCGTCGCACGTGCAGTATATTTACGAACGGGCAGAGGAGAACGCAGTATTGCAGATTTAATTTACATCGCAAATATACTCTACCGACTACTGAATTTCAATATATACCGGTCAGGAAAACCGATCGTGTACAAATGCTGCTTCGCATTTGTAGGGACTTTTCGTGTCCCGGACCTTGTACATTGATGTACAGATGCAGCTCTCTCTCTCTCTCTCTCTCGCTCTCGCTCTCGTTATCGCATTTCGCGGTGCACTCTCGGCGTTGGATGCAACATCCATCTCGCCACCGAACATGTCGAGAACTGGCTCGTACGCACACGAACATGGGCAGCAGTTGCGACTGCAGTACTCGTCAGCTCTTTTGCCAATTGTTTGCAAGTTCGTAATTCAATGAAACGAATACGCAAAGAGGTCCATTGTCGCGCCTCATGCATGCATTTCCACACACAAATGTACATGCAAATATTGGGTCATCCCAGAATAAATGCGGTTTTTGTGTCCTTTTTTAGTTTTTCAAAATTGATGAAGAACATAATTTTTTTATCTGAAATATACTCGAAAATTATACACAAATACTGTACCGATCAACAGCTTTCGATCACTTTGGGTAATTGTAAAATTTTCGTTCACTTTGGATGATTGCAAAATTATATTGGAAAAATATGATTAATTTTATAGAGCTACATAGTATTTTCGTGAAATGAGAAATAAAATGAATTATATTATTCTAATATCAGTTTGCAGTCATCTTTTTGGATGATGGTAACATTTTCGATCACTTTGGATAATTGCAAAATTATATTGGAATAATATAATTAATTTTATAGAGCTATATAGTATTTTCGTGAAATGAGAAATAATATGAATTATAATATTCTAATATAATTTGTCAACTATCTCAATTGATCGAAAATTTTCACCGGTCCTGTGCTTCAAAATTAAGACGAATAAAAATCTTTTTTAAACCGAAATGTACTTTCCTTCATTTTCTATTCGGAAAATAAAAATTATCTATTTAGAAATCTAAATTAGTAGCTAGAAAAAATACTATACTAAAATAAAAATGGCTAGCTAGAAAAAAAATCTATTTAGAAAATAGTGGAGAGTATGGTTTAGAGCGAAAAAGAATTTTGTTAATCGTAATTTTCAAAAATAAACGAAGAATGGAAACGGTATTATTTATGGTACGACCCAATAAATAGGGGGAACGGATATATTGAACACCCTATATCTATGGAACGTTGGCAATCAGTACAACCTGTTTTGAGGACAGTCCTTCATTTTTCATTACGCTTATCGTTTATTTTCAAGACTTCGGGCTTTCCATAATGTTAAATATAGGAATACTAGGGTGTAACGAGGGTGTGTGTGTGTGTGTGTGTGTGTGAGTGTGTGTGTGTGTGTGTGTGTGTGTATCGATGTGGGCATTTATACATGCACATGTACGTGCCTAGAATTATTACTGTGCAATTCAATGTATTGGCATTTTCTCATGGAAATGTACTCAATATTGGATACAAAAAAAAAATACCAATTTACAATCAGGCAACTTTATCCCACACGTACGGACTAAATGAAGGATTTGTTCGACCAAATTTACCAAAACTGGTAATCGACAGCAGAGGGGCAGGAGAATAAAATTCGTAATTTAAATTTAATGAATTACGCTAATTAAAAAAAACACAATGAAGCTAGAGTGGCATGGAAGAATCGGCTTTTGGAGAATCAATATTTTCTCGAGAATGTAATTAAATTTCTTCTCTGACTTGAGAAGGGTTGAATCCGTCGGAGGGTTGAAAGCTTTAAAATTCGATATTAACATTTAATGCTCGAGTAGAATTTTTCGTTTAGACTTGAAACCCAAATCTAGACATAGCTGAATAAATCGAAGTAAATCCAAAGAAAGTCTTTCTTAATTTTTATACGATTTATTATACGCAAAATATATGGACTACGAACGATTATTTTTTCCATTGATCGTCCGTTGTGTTTTTATTTTCGTCTGATGAAGTACGTATTTTATTCTGATGGTTTCAAGACGGGCATCACTGTGACGGGTAAGAATTGACTGTTTTGCATTTTCTTAAAGAATGCATATTCAAGAATATGTGGAAAAAAATTCCAGTTAAAATATTGAAAATTGACCAAGTTACAGACGATTTAGTAACAGCAGGCAGGGCAACGATTTATGTATACTAATTGTAAGATTTTTAATCGCGTTTTTCTCGAAACGATTTTTCTCGACCGGGTGGGAATTATAACTCTAGTTATGATTGTCCGATTTTCGATTTTTTTAGCCCCCGAACATAAGTAAAAATTTCGCCAAAATTTCACTCTTTTGAACACCCACCATTTTGTGATTTTTTTTTGTTTTCGAATAGCGGCTTTCCACAACGAGAACTACGTTCATATAGATTATAAAACATTTTTATTTTCCTTTTTTAGACCAACCCTTGTGAAATGATTGATCAGGCCGTTGGTCCCGATTTCTTACACAGAGGCTTTATTATACGTCTATAACGTTATTAATTCTTAATTTTTTTTTTCAAATAAAAATTTACCGCGGAACGTGATTAAATTGACATTAAGGGTAACTTGGGCAATTTTTGGGGCTACTTTAACAGGGCGCCAAAATACGGCTTGTTTCTATTATTGCTCAAATTTGTTGTTCAAGTTTCATATAATGTTGCTAATGTTTCTCAAGTTGATTTTGATCTCAAAGATATTTAAAGGACTGATCAAGTGCCTATAATAGTTTCCTTAAGGGCTTTACCCCTGTAAACGTCTAAAATTAAGTAACTTATCGCGATTTTTTTTGGGTCGAAGGACAAGTAAGAGGATAATATTTAAGTCTGCTATTAGTCATATTTTCAAGTGGACAACATTTTTTTTAAATTATACACAATGGTCACGCTGAAGCCGTTCTCACGAGGCATGTTGAATTTGAGACTCCCGTACGTATTTATCTCCAGAATATTATTTTAACGGCGGGGTAAAGTTAATTCGGCGAAAAAGGCATGTTTTTAAGATTTTTTTTTGGCGTAACGAATAGTGTTCGTTTATTGAAAAATTTACATGTAATAAAGTAACATTTGAACAACATTCTCCTAAATTTGCATTGCAAAATATTCAAATTTGAGCGAGTGAAAATTAAACCCCGGAGGCGCCTCGAAAAAAGTTGGTTTGCGGTGTGCACCATAACTCGCAACAGAATCATTTGAAACAAAAAAATCAAAATGCATTTGTTAAAGGAGATGTTTCTCGAGGTAATGACGGAAGGAATTTTTTTTTTCGATTTTTCGATTTTTCGTAGCACTTGGGAGCCAAAAACCCGATTTTCGCTAAAAAAATCGGCTAATTTGTTGTTGAAAAATTAGTAATTATTAAAAAAAACAAAAAAGCTCTCGACAATACCTGGTGAATTATGTGAAGAAGTACTGTGCAAAATTTCAAAGCGATTGGTCCAGTAGATTTTGAGTTATCGTGCACACGGACTTCAAATATGACAAGTCTCAGAAAAACGGGTTGAAAAACGCAGAAGAGAAGAGAACGGCATGGAGCAATAGACACTCAAATACTCATAACTTCGTCAATTTTACTCCGATCGACTTGAAATTTTAACGCAATATTCTTTATATATTATGCATTCATTTAAAAAATTAAACAAAAATGAAAAAAAAAAATTTTAATACTTTACTCCGCCCTTAAAGATATTTTCAAAATTTGGAGTGAAAAGAATGAAAATTGTTGGTGTCATGCTGCGTGCCGTTTTGAAAAATTGTTATCCGAGAAAAACGGCGGACCTTTGTTTTACAGGTACCAAACCTCTTCCCCCCTTATTCAAGGTGGTTCAAATTAGGAAAAATCAATTTTTTGAAAATTCCACAGTGGTGTTACCCATTAACAAAGATGACAATTTGATGGTAAAAGATCGTTGTTTATTTTTAATTTTATTCCATGTATAATGCATAAACTATTAAATGTTTTTATCAAAATGATGCCGAAGTCACTCTTAATCTTTGACATAAGTTGCATTTCAATGCCTTGTCAAAGCAACTCCACACACGAGGGTACTTTGTCACTTTTTTAAATATAAATTTGTGGGGGGGGGGGGGGGTTGACTTTCTTGTACATTTTATCGCCAAAGGACACATTATTCTATTGGAGCAAAAAAGTTGGAATTTAGGATGTTAAAAAAAAGTTACCGAAAGAAAATTTGCAAAACTTGTTCAAAGTCTTACAATACACGAAAATTTGCAAAACTTGTTCAAAATCTTACAATACACGAAATAAGTTGAACGTATGCTGAACAACATAAGGCCAAAGTGGGAACAGTGGCAACAGTGGGTACACTGAACCTTTTCTATTTCTCGGAAGTGGACATGTATATATGTGCGTCTTTTTCACATTAGAACCACCCTCGGATGCCAATAGGTTTGAACCTGTCTGTGAGTCGCTCCCGCGCAATTCGGTTGTGAGAGGTGATTTTATATTATTTTTGGTGTCAAAAGTTGAAAAACCAGCTGAGTTTGTTTGTTTTTTGCTTCTTTACCTATCGCATTTATGTTCGTTGAGTATGAACAATGAGTACCTACCTCATTAGTTAGGTAATCATTGTTGATTAATATTCAATAAATTATTGTGATTGATCTCACAATATGCTGTCTTTTTGTA
Organism: Ophion obscuratus; assembly: GCA_964007375.1. NCBI lineage: Eukaryota > Metazoa > Arthropoda > Insecta > Hymenoptera > Ichneumonidae > Ophion > Ophion obscuratus. Next base: position 17,398,511 of record OZ023322.1, on the reverse strand, counting down.
AATTACTTATTTAATATTTTACTGTACAATACTCCCCATTGTATAGAGAAAAGCACTCCATTGCTTACAAGTGTACAGTCTATCAGGGTAATTCTCTTCAAATTTTGCTTGATTTTGAAATTTCGTTTGATTGTGAAATTAGGCATGTTTCACTGTGTACACCTCCAAGTACACAGTGGATCAAATCACACTTAAAAATAATTGTTATTATCTCAATATTTATTGGGTTAGGCCGTTCAGTGTCTTTTAAGGGGAGATATACACCTAGATGGTCGAGGTCGAGGATTTAGAAGCTATGAACATTCCGTCGACCGTAGAAGACCTACACTATGGGCCTGATATCGATGATTCCACGTGAGTTGATAAATTTCATGATTTATTCATTCCCAAATTTTCAAACGAGTTTTTCTTCAAACCACGCTTTTCAAATCGGTACCCAAAATTTCTCGAAAAACAATGCACCGATTGCCTTGAGGTTTTTTGTGGTTATTCTATACACCGTTATCTAGTACTGGTCATAGGATTTTTTTTTCCGTTACGTAGTTTTTGTTTTATAGGCAAAATAATAACTAATTTTTGGCCCAAAAATCACTATTTATGTTCAAACGTCCGCCATTTTGTCATAAATCGATATTTTCAAAATCGGCTATGACAATTACTAGATTATAGTATCTAATTTAATAATCTTTTTGATTTTTCTTTCAGATGATTTTTGAAGAAACGCCAGTGGGTACCGTATACGCAGATTTTTTTACGATGCTCCAACGATCATACAATATCCTTGTATATTTTTGATATTTTTAAATAAAGAAAATTAAACACATTTTTGAATGTATATACTTTTAGATAATTAAAACCCCAATCCGAAATTTTAAATAGTTTTCCTTGGAAAAATTCATAAAAATGACTTTTTTCCGGCTCCTAGGTGTATATCGCCCCTTAACAAAATGAAGCCATTGAACACACCTCTCGTTTAATCAAGGTTTCATTGAGATTGGGTGAACGGTTAGGCAGCTATAGACGTCTGAAAAAAATGAGCCACTGATCCTACCTTTTTGTCCAAGTTCAAAATAAATTATGAAGACGACAAAAAAAATCGTAAATTCTTTTTTTTTCGGCTCGTCACAGTGGTGTCCTTCGGTAATGAGGAGGCGTGCAATTGTTTTATTACTCACGTGAGAACACTGGCGTTCAGGACGACCGTAGGATCGAGCGTGTAACTGAGAAACTTGTCGCTCGTCAGAGCCAAGGCTTTTCTAACATTGACGGTGAGAAGAATCTCCTCTGCGAGGGAAACGTTGACCAAAAGGATCAAAGTCGTAACGAGTAGAAAAGAAGCGAGCAGCCCCCCAGCCGTCAAGCCGCCGAGACGTGCCATTTTCAACTCCTTTTGTCGCGTCTCCTTTCCGACACCTCTATTTTCTCTTCCGCTTATACTATAATACCCTTGACGATATTTCCCTCCGCAAATTTATATAAATTTCCATCAACGCGCCTCTCCGACACGAACAGCTCGGCAAACGCGAATGAAAAACTTTTTTTTCCCGTTCTAAATTCGTTCCTGTCTCCCGCCGTAATACGAAAAATTCATTAAAAAACAGAATGAAAAACCGTCGATCCCAGACTGACGATAAAACCGCGCGCGTCTCTCGGGGAGCCTCGTTCGACTGTCCGTTTTTTGAACCAAGTCGCCTCGATATGGAAAGTATTTCGAAAAAAAAGAAAGAAAAAAAAAAATTTGCTGCATTCGCGAATTGTCATAAAAATAAACGTCGAAAAAAAAGTTACGTACAGCGATGATTCTTGGACGTTCGATTTTGAAATTGGCATCGCGTTGTTACGATCGACAGCCAGGTCAAAGAGTTGCGCAAGTCTCGGACTCGTTTCTAGGTTGAACGAAACTGTTTTGCCTTTTTGCGCTTTTCCCAACGGAATTAATTGCCGACGTTGCGCATACCCCAAGTACCTCGTTGGAATATGGAACATTCTGGAATTTACAATCGTATGTGTACGTCTCTCTGTTTTAATTTCAAAAATTTTCATCGGATTGCAGGACCCCATAATATTAAGGAACAATAACAGAAGTAATTTTATTTTGTTTGTTTATTATCTCCGTTTGCTTTTGTCTCCAGCTAAATATCTAAATATCATCTTTGCGAATTTTCATCGATTAATTGGAATATTTCAAAAATCATTAAGGGATCATCATGGTGTAAAAATTTCAAAAAATCGATTCAGCGCGCTCGGAAGTTTAAACGCGTTTTTATCGAAACGTCGATTTTCAGGACGGTGTACACTCTCCAAATGAAGAGTTTTCTTTTCGCTGTTCTTTATCTTGCTATGGAAGCTTTTTTTAATCTTATTTTTTTTAACGAAAAACTGTCTAAAAAATTGGCTAAAATTGATACTTTTTTTTTCAAACCGCCGCCATTTTGTCAATTTCGATTTTAACCCTCCTTGGTCACCGTGGGTAAATTTTACCCAGACCTAACTTTGGGTCTATATATCGGTGTCCAAGTTTCAATCAAAGGTGGGCCCTCCAGGAGGCGAGGGTTTGAAGTGCCACTATGCAACTATTTTTTCCCTCGAAGTACCATGTCTGATGAGTATCCTGTTCCAATTTTACTTGAAAATATGGAAAATTCAGAAAGTTATGATTTTTTTTAGTGAAAAGATGTATTTTTTGACAAATTGACCTATTCGCGATTTTTTCACAACATGTTGTCATTTGAATTTTGACCTGCCGACTTTTCACATGTTCTAGAATGTTTAAATGTAAATTTTACCCAGACCTAACTTTGGGTCTATAAATCTGTGTCTTAGTTGCATTAAAAGTCTCGGCCCTTCAGGAGGCGAGGGTTTGAAGTGCCACTATGCCACTATTTTTTCACTAGAAGTACCAAGTCTGACGAGTATACTGTTCCAATTTTACTTGAAAATATCGAAAATTCAGAAAGTTATGATTTTTGGAGTGAAACGGTGTATTTTTTGACAAATTGACCTATTCACGATTTAAAAAAAAACACGTTGTCATTTGAAATCTGACACACCGACTTTTCACATCTTCTAGAATGTTCAAAGGATTTTCTATTATTTTTTCAAATCGACCGGACTGATAATTTTCAGACAGCAACCATTTGGAACTTGGCCCGGTGAATTTTACCCAGTGTGACCACGAAGGGTTCAAAAAACCTCCATAGCAAGATTTTTACAATTTTTTTCAGATAATATTTACGGCTACTACCGTGTCCACCGTGAGGACTTCCTTTTTCGTAGATATTTACAACCGTCAAAAAATGTAAAAAAATTAAAAGAACCGTTTAACAATTTATTTTCTGTTCTTCATGAGTGCTTTGATTTGACATAAAAATCAGACTGATCAGGGCATTTTAACCATCGAAAAAAAAATCGGGAAAATCAGCTATTGTGGACTTTTTTTTTCAAAAGAAAATCGTGCTGATAAATGTCTAGAAAAACTATTATCTGAAGAACACTCTGTCATATCTATGTGTAAAAATATTCGATTATAATTGATTGACAGCGATGTCCGAGAAGCACCTCTCGAAAACGTCTATTGCGGTGAGCCCTTCTGAGCCAGGTTATCTGATATAAAAAATCGAACAAATTTCGTTAGCATGTTATCATATCCCATGATTAATCATAGAAATTTCCGAAATATCAAAACTAAAATATGGCGCGTGTTTGAAATGAGTCGCTTATCAAATCATATCGTAAAAAATCGTATACATCGTAAAAAAATCCTCCGATCAAATACTATATTTTCACATCTAGAAAAAGCCCTAAAAATTTCCGAAATATCGATGCAGCAATTTCTTTACAAATTTTGGTCACCAACTTCGAAAACGTACTTTCGAGAACAAAGCGTTCAAAATTTCGAACGTCGTTCCGAGCGTTCCGACGGTCAACATAAGAGCCTATAAATCTGGCAATTTTGATCCGATCACCTCGAAATTTTCCGGGAACTTTTATAAGATATGACATACTGTGAAAATGTAGTTTTCGAATGAAGTGATTTTCTGACTTTTACAACTAGGCTTAATGAAGAATTTCGAAAAAAAATATTTAAATTCTTAAAGTGGACCAACGACCATCGAAATGTCGAAAAATTGATTCCCATCATCATCGAATTGATGTCCAATCGTCATTGGTATCGAAAGAAATATAATGGATCATTTTAAATCGTCGTTCGCAGTGGCCTATGACCACCCGCCGAATGATGTACCTCATTCAGTACGTACGTGAATTTCTTCTCCTACCTGGAGGTTTAGTCCCTCGGAGCCCCATCTTGAACGAGGAGTACCGTGTTGATGATATCCCGCTACACGTGTCCTCGAATAAGGATGGAAGAGGGGGATGAAAAACGCGCCCTTCTGAGCAGGCCCTTCCATACGAAGGATTCGTTAACACGCAAGGATACGTATCCTGTGATCGTATGTGTATTATTTTCCCTCACGCCTCGCACGTGTGCACATTCATACAAATTACGATATTATTTCGCCGAGTATTTTTTCGAATCGTCTTTATTTTTTAATGTTATTATTTCCCATGTGTATTCCGTGTGGTCACTTACAATTTAGATTACTTAATTTTTATATCAATATATATATATATATATATGTGTATGTATATATATATTTATATAATATATATATCTAACAACAATATAGTATTATCATCATCGTCACCACCACTGGTTTTCTCCTTTTCATTTTTTCCGTGTTTTTTTTGCTTTCAATGCTTACAATTATATTATGTTCAACAACAAACTCGCTCGTGTTTTTCGTCTTTTTTTTTCGTTTAGCCACTACGCATGCTACTTTATACAAGAGTTCCTTTCCCGTTTTACACATTTACTCGGATGCGTCGATTTTTTTAACCTCTCATTTCTTTTCAAGCCGTAGCTATATTTGTATTCCTTCTTGTTTCTCTACCTTCGGTATGTATCCTCATGCTGTATAACTCTAATATGCTACTCGTCGAATACTCACGAAAACCCTTCGCGTTCCGGCTCTTATTCTTCCTCGATTTTGTTCGATTTTCGTTTCTCACTTTGTTCGTGCTATTCGACTCTTTCTCGTCGTTTCCTAAAACTCGTGAGCAAATTTCGTGCGATTTTTGGACACGCGAGAGACTTTTTTCGCCGTATGTTTTATTGGAGTGCGTTTTTTTTGTTTTTGTTTTCTGCTTTTCATCGATTGAGCTCCCTGATATTGTTATGTGTCTTTTTTGGTTTTTTTTTGGAGTGGTAAATCGCTGAGATTGGATTTTAAAGAATGTGGAGATCGCGTGGCTCGGTCGTTTTTAACCTCGTTGGATGACGGTCGTCGGTGCTGTGCTCCTGTTGCCGTGAGCTTCAGGTGGATAGCGACCTCGTCGCGAAGTTTACTCGATTTTAATTTTTTTTTTTTTTTTTAATGACAGATTTCGTTTTTTTCTACTTTTTTGTCGACTCTTCGCTTTTTTTGGGCTAAAAGGCTCGTATAATAGTATAACAGGCATCAACAGTATTGCTTCTTGGTTTATCGGATCACCGATCACCGATCAGAGAATTTAGACAAATGCTTCGTTACTTCGTGAAGGAAATATTGCTCGCCACATTCTATACACGACAATAAAATTTATGCTTTTTTTTTACGTTCTCTTTTACCGCAATTTCGTGCTTCGATTTCTCGCTGATTCGTGGATGAAATATCGGGAAGGAGGGTGAAAGAGAAGAAAAAAAAAATCACGACGGTCTGTCGGCGAAAGCGTCATTTCGTACAGCTTTTAGGAAGATGGAAATACACTCAAATTTCGGTAAATATTTACAAGTGGGGCTCCAGCTAGAAAAGGGGGTTTAGAAATTTTGTACCGAGTCGATGTATTTCAGGACACTTTGTTTATAATTTTTAAGTCGGGGGAAGACAATTTCAACCTCAACCCAAACCGAAACAAACCCAAACAAACAATTCAAGTCAGTAGAGTAAGCATACAGAAAACGTATTTCAAAAATGGAATATTTTCTGGAATTTTTTTTTCCCAATCAAATACCCCTCCCCCACAATAAAAAAAAACATGTCCATACTGCAAAATAGCCCCGAACACGTTAAAAAAATGTTGGAGCCCATTAGGGCTGTAGCCCTACCTGTAAATGTTAACCCAAATTTCAACACCAAAGTGGCAGTCGACGAAAGAATTTATTCAACGTTCGTAGTTAACGCCAATGTCAGGATTCTTCGGTTTTCATCGTTATTAGAATTGTTTTTATTATTAATTTTTTGTTTGTTAATACGTCTGGTTTTTTTGTTATGATGCAACTTGCGGTGCGCAATGATTTCTCGCATGTTGTCACCACGTCGTTCTCCCTCTCTCACGGTCGTTCATTTGAGGAGTTTACTAAGCACACTTTTTTATACTCTCACGTACAAAGCTAAAGCCTAATTACTCTTGTCTCACGAATTCTGTTTTTTTTTGCCATGGTTTTCGGTTAAACGTCGTCTTTAACCGCAAGCTCACCTTATCACGCTACTGTATATAATATACACACATGCACGTACATATGCATATGTGCACGTATATACATACGAGGGTTTGTGTATACAATGCACGCATAACGAATGATCATCATTCTCATCATCATGGTGATAATAATTTACGTTTTTTCCAATCGTCGTAATAATGGATAATCATTATAGTCGCGTTATCAATAATTTCGGTAATGATTAGTTATTATTATTAATTCATTAATGCGTTGTGTCGTTGTCTCTGAATAATCATATTGTGTGGTTTACGTACATTTTGTTTTTCATCTAATTTCCTTACGTAATTATCATTGCCCTTTCAATTTTCTGCTCTCGGCGCCAATGCCTTTTTTTTCCCTCGTTAAACTCGCTTTTATCGGCCTGGCATTTTTGTTTCATTTTCTCGTCTCATCGGAGTATTATGGTGTACATTACGATTTTCATCGAAGCAGGATGCCAGTCGTTCAAAAACGACGAAGCAAGACGTACTTTTTCTCATTACGAATTTTTATCCTTATCAGAGTCTTGGATTTTCGTTTTTTTTAAATGATTAACAAGGACTATTTACATTTAAGGAAATTAAAAAAAAAAAAATATGACGTGAGTGAACAACCTCAGTCGAGAACGACGTTAATTATTCGGTATATGCTTTTTTGTGGGAAAACAAGTTTTTTTTTTGTTTCTATTGCATATTTGTCGTCACATTATATACCTGTCTCTCGCGTGGTAATCATTGGGTGCAATTTTTATTCGCTAACTCGCCCGTTTGTTTTTTTTCGCAATATATCGTTACATTTGTTTTTTTTGTTGTTGTCGATTATAAATATCTAATGTTGCTTATTAAGGTCGATCGGTTGCCTTTTATATTTGATTTATAACACGTTTTCTCGAGACTCGGAGCTCTCCACTATTGTGCTTGCGTTCGAAAAATTTGTAGAGGCAAATTTTCGAAAAGTTCAAGCATTTTCCCGAGGAGAGTCAATTTTTACGTGACAAACGGAGGGGCCGGGAGAGGGGCGGGGAGAAATCATACCTACTAATCTCCCCTCCGTCATTCATCTCGCGTCTTTCGATCTCACTATAGCGTTTTATCACTCTCACCCTTACGCTTAAACCTAAAAATAATCGGCGTCGTATCACTGCGACTCCAATTCTACGTGGAAACACTAATCGAGTAATGCTCAAGTGTGTCTGTGTGTGGATTTTTTTCTCTTTGTTTTTTTTTTTCATATCACGTGCCACGTTGCCGCGTTGGGGCTTAGGGTGGCTTAAGTAAGAGCGAAGGATAACCGAGGAGAGGAGAAGGAAGTAAAGAATTTCTAAATACACTTTCCGCAGTTTGCTTCGTGAATACTCTCGAGGTTTTTCATTCGATTGAAATGGTCCATTGCGAGTCCATTTTGGAGGCTGAAAAAAATGCTTCTTTCTTGCCTTTTTTGCAATCGTGTGCCGTCGAGCGTTCGTCGAAATTGCGAGTGTTAAGGGGTTAGGCTACTGTGGAAATTAAAAAAATCGTTCGTCTTTCGAGGCAACTCAAGTTGAATAGCTTATGATTGCAACGATAGAACTGCTGGTAAAACTTTAAACCCGTTTTGCTGAAAACTATGTTTTTCAACATGGTGTACATGATTTCTCGATATTTAATAAACGGATTGACTTGAAATTTCACACACTTAGTCAGTGTAATAGTAGTTTAGTCTTGACCGACGTTTTTCTTCTTGACATTTTTTCTCCATTAGTTATTAACAATAATGACTTTTTTCTCAAAAAATGGAATTTTTTTGTTGACAATTGAAACACGATAAAAAAGCTCCGTCAAGTCTTAGCTAATATCATCTACTTTAAGAAAAAAATCTTCATTTTTGTTTCATGTCAACCGGGTGGCCAAAATTAAGTACACCGTTGAGCTTCTCACGTTCCCCTTCAGGAGATTGTTTATAACTTTTTGAATTAACAACATTTTTTATGATACTCGGTACACAACTTTGTTAATGTATATACAAATAAATGTCCAAACGATTTTTCAATCATCTCACATATTCCTTCAACATTTTTTTTTTTTCAATAACCCTGATTTTCGGTTCGACACAGTAGCCTAAACCCTTGAGGGATACTGACTTTTTTCAGACGTAGACACGTCCACCAGCTTCCAAGTTTCCAAAAATTCCACTACCTCGTTTTTCGCGAGAAAAAATATTAAAATCCAGGCAAGCTCAGATTCTGATTGACCGCTGGCAATAAAATTCCAGCTCAATTCACCAGTTTCCAATGCACTCTGCCATACTTTCTAGATCTCAGTAATTTTTTTCTGCAAATCGCTGCACCGGAATTGATGGAAAATTCCAAGTTGAACTTCCATTGGGCGTCCGTAAAAAAATAACGAGTACCCTTCACCGTAAGTAAAACGCTCGAACCGTAAAGTACTCCAAATCGAAGTGGTTGTATCCTGTATCAGACAGACACGTTTGAAAGAGTGCCAACTCTCGTCTGTGTCATCAGGAATCTCGAGAGGGATGGTAAATTCAGAACGTGCTTCAGGAATATAAAAAGACACGTGTTTGCTCAAAGATCATGCCGAAAAAAGGTCTGGCAGCCTTTTTCTTTTTCGGTTCTCAAGAGTTTCGAACTTTCGAAAAGAAGAAGGTTGTCGAGAGAGAGAGAGAGAGAGAGAGAGAGAGAGAGAGAGAGAGAGAGAGAGAGAGAGAGAGAGAGAGAGAGAAAGAGCGATGAATTTATTAGGCCGCAACGGTTCATTAATTTTTGTCATTCCGTCACGTGCGTATTACTCGCGCCGTGTCGTAAATTTGTCTCAATCGTAACATCGAAAGGGCGGTAACGATTCTCGAATCGAGGGTTGTCGTTTCGTCGATCGCGATAACTTTTCACATTGACTTTAAAGCGTTCGCGAATAAACATATACAAGCGTATGCACAAAGTGACGCTTAATGACGAGTGCACATGAACACGGAAGTCCGCCTACATTCGATCATGTCTCAATGGCGTGCCAGCCATTTCCCTATCGCGTTATGAACAATTATTGAATGAATCAAAAAAATTAATAAAAAAAAATAGCTTGGAAATTGAATTGGAATAAATGGCTTTAAAATTTTGGTTATCATGGATTAAATTGGTAACCTTGATTTGGTTATCAAGATTAAATTGATAACCTTGATTTGGTTATCGAGATTAAATTGATAACTTTGATTTGGTTATCAAGATTAAATTGTTAATCTTGATTTGGTTATCGAGATTAAATTGATAATCTTGATTTGGTTATCTAGGTTAAATTGATAATCTTGATTTGGTTATCAAGATTAAATTGATAACCTTGATTCGGTTATCGAGATTAAATTGTTAACCTTGATTCGGTTATCGAGGTAAAATTGATAACCTTGATTTGGTTATCAAGATTAAATTGATAACCTTGATTTGGTTATCAAAATTAAAAATATTACGAAACTAGAGTCCAATTTAAATCTTTCTTCCCTTCAACGTCTCCCTGATATGACCATTTCCCTCGTAGGACTCTCGAAAAAAAGCAATCGTCAAAATTGACCCTCCAAAGATAACCCGGAACCGCAAAATGCCAACAAAAAAAATCTCCACGTCCGAACGTCAAATCGCGGGCCAATTGAACTTTACGAACATCATCGACGGGCAATCTTCGCATAAAAGTAGATCGAATTAAGCTGAAATACCTCAGTCGTGAAACGTTCGATGAAACATCGATTTTTCATCGACAAAATTTCACTTACACGTACGTCCGTCACGGTACACAGTGTTACTTGAATATCGAGAAACAACAACGACACACGACATTAATTAGCGTTACAATAGTAGCAGCGACATAGCATTTCCTTTTTTTTCTACTACGCAAGACGATTAATTAGACACCAGCTGTCACATTTTTGCACAGTGCTTTTTTCTCGCACACCCTTCGTCAAACAGCCATCGCGTTTCGTGACGTTTTTTTTCGACCACACTCCGATCGGTCGATCATCGAGAATTTCATTTTTACGAGAACGCGAGAGATTCGTGTATATCTCAAAGAGCGTTATACATATTTGAGTAAGAATGAGCGAGCGAGACTGCATTTCTGTCAAAATAGTCCACCATTTGTTTTGTTTTTTAAATCTTTATTGGTTTTTTAGCGATTTAATTTTGCTCGCAGTCTCGCTCCTCTACAGTCTGGAGTGCAGCAAAATATATACTTTTGTTTTTTCTCACATATCGAGTACATACATGCATTTAGAGACGTCGAAGGTGCGAGCACAACGAGAGGATGAAAGAACTTTGCTTTGTTTGCTTGTCTACGATTTGCAATCGTATAAGTAGATTGGAAATATAGACCACCATTTGGAATATATATATATATATATATATATATATATATATCTATATATACATTCATATGTGTGTATGTGTATGTATATATATATATGTATATGTATGTAATTAGACACATATATTGTTGATACACGAAAGGGATAATAATCGTTCACTGAGAACATCGCTCGACTGCAAATCAACGATTTTCTCTCCAAACGTTACATTTTTTGTTTCCTTTTTTCTTTCAATAATGAATAGTCGATTCGACGTTACAGCAGAACGAAGCAAATCAAATGTGTTCGAGGCCCAAGCGTATTTACGATAGAAGAATTATACAGATAGTTTTACAGTTTACGATAATAAATGTAATCGTCCTGTTTCGCTTATAATTTCGTTCTGTTTCTCCGCAGTCCAGTGTAGTGTTCGTCGATCTGTTTCGCTTTTTTTTTCGCACGACGATACGGGATATTCGAACAATTGTTCGAGCGAGATGCAGTTGTGATCGAGTATATGAGTATTCTATTAATCGGATCGTAATTCTGGAGGATAAAAGAGAAAATTGCGAACTGATCGCGACTATAATCAAATATTACGTTTCTGGGGGTTATAATTGAGTTAATTGACTTCAAGTATATTGTTTCGGGATAATTGAAGGAGTTTCGGGCCCCGTGCTTTCGCGGATTGGATAACAAGGGCCACTTTTTTTGGACGTTCGCGAAGCTTTCATTGAGCTTTGGTCGTCGTGAGGGGTGTGGGATCGCACTGGGTCAGCCAACAGAGCGAGAGTATGACCATCGAGCATGAATGACCATCGTTTTTTTTTTGTTTTAGCCCTTTTAGGTTAAAGGGCTTTAACCCGTTTAGGTTAAAGGGCTTTAACCCGTTTAGGTTAAAGGGCTTAATCCGTTTTAGGTTTAAGGGCGTAAATCCTTTTAGGTTAAAGGGCTTAAACCCTTTTAGGTTAAAGGGCTTAAACCCTTTTAGGTTAAAGGGCTTAAAGCCTTTTAGGTTAAAGGGCGTAAAGCCTTTTAGGTTAAAGGGCTTAAACCCTTTTAGGTTAAAGGGCGTAAAGCCTTTTAGGTTAAAGGGCTTAAACCCTTTTAGGTTAAAGGGCTGATACCTGGGCTAAAGGGCAGTTAAAGGGCTACCTTTAACCAGCCCTTTTTAACCCTTTTTTTAAGCCCTTCAGTTAGCTCTATTTAGCCCTTTAGTCCAGTTTTTAGCCCTTCAACCAGCCTAACGCAGGCGGCTCAAAGGACTTATTCGTTGAATTAAAATAATTCGGATTCGAAAGAAATTTAGTTTTGATCGTTGAAATGTCGATCGGGACAGATCCAGATCGAATGCCATGTGTGTGGGTGTGTGTGAGTGGTCGTGTGGAGGTGTGTATGGAATGGAGAAGTCTGCAAAGACGAGGAGAGACGTTTATTGATGTGCAAGCGTGGTCCAGCTCGCCTTCAATCCTGTTTCTACTTTTGTCCGCCCCGTCACTTTTATAATCAATTTTATTCGTACGTTGACGACGGATCGTGTGAAAAAATATACGTGTTTAGATGCGCGAGACTCAGATCCGAGGCTATTGACTCTGAATTTTAGAATAATGATTTTAGTGGCACGTACGGCGGAAATAACTGTATGGAGAGCTCAGATATCGAATTTTGTTCAAAGAGTTGTGCCTAGTTGTGAAAGCCGAAAAATCATTTTTTTTTCCAAATCGATATATTTCGACAGCATCTTATGTTTCCTGAAAATATCAAGGTGATCGTCGTTCGAAACTTGGAACACTTTTTTCTCGAAAGTATGATTTTGAAGTCGGTGAGAAAAATATCTCGAAAACTACTGCAGCGAGCTTTTTTAAATATTGAGGGCTTTTATTAGATGTAAAAATATAGTATCGAAAAACATTTTTTCCGATGTGTAATTTCGATATTATGAACGACAAATGTCATTTTTGGCAAGAATCAAAACTTACTTTGAATACTCGCCTTTTTTAAATTTGATATTTCGGAAATTCCTTCGATTAATCATATGATACAGAAATATGCTAACGAAATCGATTTGATTTTTTTATATAAAATAACATGGTTCAGGAGGGCATTGTTCACCGCAAAAGACGTTTTCGAGAAGTGCTTTCCGGACACCAAATGTAAATCGATTACAATTGAATATTTTCACCTAACAAAATTACAGAAAGTTCTTCAGATGACACTTTTTCAACTATCTATTTTTTGGTAGAAATTCATCATAACGATTTTCTAAAAAAAAATCTCAAAAATGAGCTGTTTTCGACTGTCACTGAGCATTTTTCGACATTTTTTTAAATACCTATTTTTAGCTAGAAATATATCATTACGGTTTTCTAAAAAAAATCTCAAAAATGAGCTGTTTTCGACTGTCACTGAGCATTTTTCGACATTTTTTGAATACCTATTTTTTGGTAGAAATGTATCATTGTGATTTTCTAAAAAAACATCCCAAAAATGAGTTGTTGTCGACTGTTGCAACTAGCCATAACCCGTTAATTGATATTATTCGCGTGTGTCGAATGGACCAAACGCGGAGACGAGAGGCGAAAAAGGGAAAATACAGAAGATCCACCGTTGCTTCGAATGGCTCGAAGAGGCCAGCTTGTTCGAGTAATTTTTTTTTATATACAATTAATCATTTTTGTGCATAATTAATTGTTTTTTTTTCGAGTGAAATCGAAAATACGGTAAGTGGTCAGTCCGCGAATGAATTCTCGACGAGCCGGATTCGCTGCGAGGCGTCAGCGATTTGTACGGAGCTGCGAAAACGACACACAGAAAGAAGAAGAAGTAGATACACGCACACCCATTTATTCGAGAGCAATAATATATGTGTATGTCAAAAGACTACACTGAAGCTATACGTACGATTGATACGACAGAATTCACAATACACGAAAATATGCTGGCGCATGCAACATCGAAATCCCACCATGAAATGGTATAATAGAGAGAGATAGAGAGAGACCGAAATTATATGCAAAGAATTCGTGTCTCAAACGGAGGTAGACATACAGAGGGGCAGGGAGAGAAAAAGAGAGAGAGAGAGCGAGAGAATTTTTGTCATTTTCAATTAAAAAAAAAAGATATTTGATAAAAATGGACAATGTGAGTGGTCTTCGTGGCATTTTTTCGCGTTTTTCATTTTCATAATTACGTCACGGTTTTTTTTCAATTCAATCAAATTTGACCAAGCAGATCAAAGTTAACGAAAATCATCAACAAATCTGTCCAAACGACTAATCATAATTATCTATTCACTAAAAATAAACGCATTAGTTAATAAATTACTAGGAATACTGAACTTTTTTTTACTGATAACCATTTATATTCTTTTGTTTATAATAATAATTTATGTACTAGTTATAAACCTATTAGTAAATAAATGATTAAGAATAAATATAAATTATTATTATTACTAATCAACTTATGAAGAATAAACATTGAGGAATAATAAACAAAAAAGCTACGAATACAATAACATCGAAATAATTTTTTTTTCAGATGCAACAATAAATTTTCTCTGCCTGTTCGCTTTTCCGCTGCATTTTTATTCTCGGCTTCATCTTTTCGCGACTTTTCACCGACCTCGAGACATTTTTCGTACTTCGCCACTTGTAGCTCAGGCAGCTCCTTCCGTCCAAACTTCTTACGAGTATTACCCCTTTTTCTTTTTCTTCTCCCGATCGCAGGCGACTGCCAATATATACCAACTTTGACATAATACCGGAAGTAAGTCTCGGATGTTCCGCAACTTTCTTACATTCTTTTTTTTTCTCTCTGTCTGTCTGTCTCTCTCTCTCTCTCTCTCTCTGCCTACTCTCCAACGGAAAATGGACGAGAGCAGGCCAACGACGCCGATGGTTTTCTTTTCTCCTAACTCCTGGAGCGACACTGCGTTGCGCAAAAGTTTTGCAACTTCGAGGCAACGGAAGTCACGTGTGCATGCATGTATATATGCATTCTGGCTCTTTTTCTTTTCAGTTGCAGGTGCCAGAGGGCTATCGAGACTTTGGAAGCCTTTCCACATTGCTTTGTCACTGGTGAATGATCGTTCACACATCTGGACGTATATGCACATTAAGGGGGGACACCACTGTGACGGGTACAAAAATCGACATTTTTTTGTATTTTCTCAAAGCGTACGTATTCAAGAATATGCGAAAAAAGGTTCAAGTTGAAATATTGAAAATTGACCAATTTATAGACGATTTAGTGAGAGCAGGTAGCGCTGGGATTCACGTATACTAAAACTTGCAATTGCGTTTTTCTCGAAACGACTTTTCTCGATTTTGCCGGCATTATAGCTATAATTGTCCGATTTTTAATTAAAAAAAACCAAAATTTCCCTAAGTGCAGTAGCAATTGTTGTACGTGGCTGTTTTTTTTTTTTTTCGTTTTGAAATTTATTTTTCAAGCCCCCGAATATATTTTTACTGATAAGTAAAATTACTCATACTTATAAGTAAAGTAAAAATTTCGCTTTTTTTACTTATATTTTTACTTATGTATTCAATTTTTACTTATAATAAAACTTATAATTATTATAAGTAAAAGTTTTTACTTATAATAATTAAAAGTTATAAGTATAAGTTTTATTATTACTTATAAAACTTATAATAAAATTTATAAGTAAAGTTACTTATAAGTAATTTTACTTATAAGTACAAATTACTGTAAGTAATTCTACTTATAAGTAAAAATGTAATATACAAGTAAAAAAGCGACATTTTTACTAATAAGTAAAAATTTCGCCAAAATTAGTATTTTGTTTAACACCGTCCATTTGGTGAAATTTTTGTTTTTCGAAAAATCGGATCCCTACAACGAGAACTTCATTTCTTTAGAGTATACAACTCTTTTATTTTTATTTTTCAGACCAACCATTGTCAAATCATCGATCCGGCCGTTGAATCATATTTTTTTATACAGAGGCTCTATTATACCTTAAGAGCGTTGTTAATTATTGTTTTTTCCAAATAAAAATGTACAGGAAATAAGTTCAATGTAAGCTTAATAAAATCCCTTATTTCCAAGTCTCAAATAAATAATCACGCAGACAAAAAAATTCGGAGAAAACGACCTTTTTTCGGCTCGTCACAGTGGTATCCTCCCTTAATAACTTGATCACTACAAACAACAATAAAACAACAATAAGCGTCTTTGCTTGAGCATTTTTCAAAGTTGAACTTCTTTTTTTGCCTCTCTTTGCCATTCTCTTTTGCTTTTTCTCTCTCTCTCTCTCTCTCTCTCTCTCTCTCTCTCTCTCTCTCTCTCTCTCTTTCTCGTTATTTATTACCTCCGTTTGTCGTTTCCTCTGGTAAAGAGATTCGACCCTTTCGAGAAACGTTCACAACACATACGCGAATACATTCAAAGAGAAAAGGAAATGAACATCGAAAGCTCACAAACAGGCACACAACACAGTGTCGCGAACATTGATCAGCACACTTTTCTAAAAAGTGTGCGGTAGAATCGAACGAAAGCGCGATCGATCGATTTCACGTACGTCTTGATGTTCTTTTTTTCTTGACATCGCGTACAATTTATTCGCACGCTGCAATTCGAGATCGTTTTTGCCGTGAAAAACGAGACAGTCAACGTTATCTGCTATTTTGATCGTTTTGAAAATGTGTGTGTGTGTGTTTTTTTGCGGTGATTTTTAAGTTTGCTCATCCATCGTAGAAGTGAGAAATATTTTGGGATAACACAGAGAGGAATAGAATAGAGTTGCAGGCTTTTGAGGGGAAAACGTTACTTCCCTTTTACGCGACTCTTTCGCGTACGATTAATCGCCGGGAAAGTATCGAAAATCGCGAAGAGGAATAGAAAATAAAAAAATACACTTTGTTTTCTTCACCGTCCATAGAAAAATGGCTCTTAATGTTTTTTTTGTCACCTTTCGCTTCAATATCATTTTTTTCTCTTTCTCTATCCTTCTCTCTCTCTCTCTCTCTCTCTCTCTCTCTCTATCACTGTTGCGCGGTTTTTTCCTTCAAATATCGCACCCCATTTTTTCCCAAAATCATACGTTTTCGCCACATGTACGCTGGAAAAAACTATAGTATCGTTTATTCTTTGGATCGTGCAGTCGCCATTCACAACGAGTCAATCGCAATTATATTCTTCTACGATTTGCGTCATCTTTCGTACTTTTTTTTTCGACCACTCACTCTCAATAGCGAAGTCACGAGGAGATGACGATCGCGAAAAGACCGTCAATTCAATCTTCCAGAATCTCGTTTTCTTTCGCATTCCTGCATTTACACGGTTCAACGTTTTTCTCGGGTCTCTCATGATCGATTCTTCACGAGAATGACTCGCGTGGATCTCGTTTTTCCTCTATACTTTTGTGGGTGCACTTATTTCTTACTTTACTCGCCACGATTTTTTCGTCTCTTCTTTTTTTTCTAACTCTTTAATATATATAAGGCATGCGTTAACCACCGGCAGTCAGTGCTTCGATCGCTCGTGTTGCTCCAGCCATTTGGTTGTGAGAATTACCGGGGCCGCGTTGTTGGTGGGCGAACTAAAACGGTCCTCGAGAATCATCGGACACTCGATGATTTGTTAATTATTCAATTAATAATTAACGTGTTCATTATTTAATTATTCAACTATTGAATCAATAACTGACATGTCAGTTATTCAATTCTTCAATTGATAATTGACATGCCAATTATTCAATTATTCAATCAATAAATAACATGGCAACTGTTCAATTATTCAATTAGTAAATAACATGTCAATTATTCAATTATTCAATTAATAATTAACATGTTAATTATTCAATTATTCAATCAATAAATAACATGGCAATTATTCAATTATTCAATTAGTAAATAGCATGTCAGTTATTCGATTATTCAATTAATAATTAACATGTCAATTATTCAATTATCCAGTTAATGATCAACACGTCAATTATTCAATTATTCAATTAATAATTAACATGTCAATTATTCAATTACTCAATTAATTATTAACATGCCAATTATTCAATTATTTAATTAATAAATCATATGGCAATTATTCAATTATTCAATTAGTAAATAACTTGTCAATTATTCAATTATTTGATTAATAATTAACATGCTAATTAATTAATTAATAATTAACAAGAATTAGTTAAGAATTCACAAATAATCGTACACTCGATGCCTTGTTAATTATTTAATTGATTGATTGTTTAATTGATCGATTAAACAATTAATAATCAAGCGATTAATTGGCCAATCGGTCGATTCATACGTTAGCGGCTCAACTGTTCGATAGGTTAGCAAAATGCGAACATTTCTCGTCACGAAAAAGTATCTCTGTTACTTTTTTCAACGTCACGAAAAAGTAACGAGGAACCATTCTTTTTATCGGATCTTTCACGGAATAATCAATTCCAGAATTACGTTAGCCGATTTTCCGGTCAATTCGATTAATCCTTTTCCAGCAATTTCATATCGCATTTTTCAACATTGTCATCAGATTAATCCGAGCTTTAAAAATTCTTCCGAGACCATCGCGATTTTTGCTCGTCCGCAGCACGCCTTGGATTCAACATCAAACTAGAATAACTTTAACAAACGCTTTGACGTTCCTCGACGTGCCAACGAGACGATTTTTTTCGTCCGATCATTCGGCGAATTTCGCTTGGAAATCGACACCGGAAATGATTGATCTCGCGATCGTTATCGATCGATCCGCGAAAAGAATGGCCGGACGAGTCACGCGCTGGAGCTGGAGCAAAACGGGAGTAAACGAAGCAAAGACCTTGGCTTTTAACCACGTTGATTAATCGACGCGTCGTGCACATTTTATCATCCCTTTCTTTCCTCATTTCGTCCCTTCACCCTTACACGAGCGTAAAATCTAACTTACTCATGTATTCAAATGAACTTATTCGGGCATACTCACGATTCTTATACGCTCTACACTACTTTTGGCTAACGTACATGCGCATATACAGGCACACTTTTCTTCCCTTCCCTTCCCCCCCCCCCGCCCAACTCTCGTAAATTTCTTCACTTGGTATTTTTCGCCGACGTTTTCCCCCATTTCAGAAAGCGAAACAGCCGCGAAGCATACAGTCGCAAACGCACAAATCACGCACACACGCTCGTTCGGAAATTGTTCGTGACTCACATACATCTCGGGCAAAATCTCCCCTAACTACAAAGTTTCAACTAGTTTTTTTCTTTTTTCCCGCTATAATAATCGTTATTATTCAAACAGCCGTCGCACGGTTCAACAACTACATAACTCCGCTACTTATCCGTTAAGGTTTTTTTTTGTTTTCCATCTTTTTGTTTCGACTCGTCTATTCGTTTAATTCGCTAGAAACTTAGGGACTAGTTACTTCTTCATTCTTCTATTCGTCGTCTTCACTTAGCGTTAATTCTTCCACTTCCGTTTCATCGTCATCATCGTCAGCGTCGTCAGCGTCGTCTTGTGTCTTTCTCACGCGAACCCTCGATCGTGCTTCCTCCTTCAACCCTCGATTTCTTCCCCTGCTCGCATTCCCCCGAGTACTCGAGTTGCCGAGGAGAACGAAAAGAACATTTTTGACATCGTCGTCTACGTCGCACAGTCGTACGGGCTGCCTCACCGCTTCTTTCGAGTGCAATTAAAATTTAATTGCTCCCGATCGCCTCGAGGACGCATCCAATATTGTTGTCCGTTCGAATGGAGCAAAAGAGCAGCCTGGAGATGACTATTTGCAGCCTCTCGGTTCATATTCTTCTTTGGTTCTTCGGTTTTATTACTTTGTTCGTTGTTTGGGTTGCTTTTATCATCTTTGATTCCCTCTTTTAATTTCTCCTTCGATCTCTCGAATTTTTTACACTGTTTGCCTATGTAATTATTCACCGGAGCGTTGCTTTGGGTTGATCGATGCACGTTGGGTGGCTGAAATGCTCGTTCCTCGGGACTGAAAGTGAATTTTCTTTGATTAACGATCAACGGTGATGTTCTTCATTTTTTGTCAATTGATGCTGTCGTTTGTGCGAGCATCAATTTCGTTTCGGGACTTTGTGAATGTTGAGGTCGTTTTTCCAAGACGCGTTGATCGTTCTTCGTTAGATCGGATGATGGCGATGTATCGATGAGAGCAACCTTTGACACGGGAGCAACAGTTTATCCAGCCATGATGTTCATCTCCGTTGCAGCTTCGACCACTTTTATTCTCCAGTCTTCAACGAGGATCCAAAGTGTTGTCACTGCGAGAAGGGTGGGTCTTCGGGAGCAACGAACAAACAATTTCCCGAGGCTCCGATGAGGAATCGCAAGGAGGGAATGAGAAGAGTTTAAAGGCGCTGGAGAAACGGCCCTCATGCCGTAACGATTCATCAAGAGATGAAACAATGGCGAAGTCTCCAAGAACCCACTCCACTTTTCACTGTACCAATCTTCACATTTCCAACGAGAAAAGTCACGAGTGATTGGGGACTAGTAATTTGCAGCAGTCCTTTGCGCGGTCGTTCTTCTCAGATTGCACCGTCATATTGGCGTTTTTTTCTCCTTCCCCGTCATGCTTCTCCACCGCAATCGCACATTGATTTATCGGCGACAGACTCTATTCATTTTTTCCCTGAAGAGCCGTACCTCCGCAATGAAGAATGCCAATACGTTTGCTCGGTTATGAGAATTTCTCGAAACTCCCGCCCCCCCGATGCGAGCAGTGCGGATGGATTGGTGAATGAGAAAAACAAGATATTCGTTCAAACATTTGACACATAGTAGATTTGGAAAAAGAAAATGGACAATTTTTCATCACTCATTCATCAGCTGAATGCTCCGCATTGAGAACTGTCCAGTTCAGTGGAATTCGTATGATCTTTGTCCATTTCTTCCACCATGGGTAATTGAACGATTGAGCACAATGAGGCAGGTCGACATGTCAGCAGGTCTGTATGTCAATCTCGACTTTGGTGATGCTCGTATGCATATGGATGCATGTATACGCATGTATATGTGTTTATGTGTGTAGCTACGTGTAGGGTGGATCAATATTTATGTTGTTCGTTGATTCATGCTGTGTGCTTGCTCTTGATGGTAATGAACAATCGTTTTCGGACTCGACGATTGTACGACGAAATCGAACGATTACTTTCGCCTTTGTCGTTAGTTTTCTGTCGATTGAAATCTCTTTATAAAAAATTACCAACTCGAGACTTCTCCTCGTCATTTGATGGCTCGGCAAAACGAAACATCGTAAACTCTAAGCGGCTGCTCTCATTGTACATCCTCATGGTTATCCTCCTCTTCTTCTTCCGCGTCTTCTACCCGTTGCTCTTCTTCTCTCATCACTTCTCTGCCGTCGGCTAATTTCGATGCTCGGCCCTGTCTCGCGAACTTCTCCATTCCCACTCGTAACGTTGTGACTCTCGGGCTGCTCTTCTCGCTCTGCTGATCGCGGGGATCGAATTGCATGGCCGATCCTGATGACATTCCACGACGTCAACGACTTCGACCAATTGTGTGGGCTGACTCATTGCAGACTGCAGCCATTATCGAATTTTGTCTTCAACTCATTTACGCCCGTCGTCAGTGAGTTTTTCAGCTCTGGAACAAAGAAAAATAACGCAATTTGAGGATGCTTGAGCACGAAATTGATCAATTGGCTTGTGGGAGCGGTACGCGTGGTGATTTAGGGTTGTGTGGCTCAACGAAATGACGGCAGATTTCAACAAAATGGCGACAAATGCAAACGGAATGGCGGCAGATTTTAACAAAATGGCGAATTATCTCGACAAAGTCATGGCATCTTCTTCAAATGGTATTCACGAGGCTCGCCATGTTCTTGTGACAGCCTGGGTCGACAAAATGGCGGCAGATTTCAACGAAATGGCTCATTCTCTCGTCTAACTCATAGCATCTTCTTCAAATGGTATTGACGACACTCGCCATGATTTTGAGACAGCCGGGGTCGACAAAATGGCGGTGGATTTCAACAAAATGGCGGCGGATTTCAACAAAATGGCGGATTGTCTGGACAAAGTTATAGAATCTTTTCTAAATGGTATTAACGAGGCTCGCCATGTTTTTCAAACGGCCTGGATTGACAAAATGGCGTCGGATTTCAACAAAATGGCGGATTGTCTCGGAAAACTTATAGAATCTTCTTCAGGTGGTATTTACGACACTCGCCATGTTCTTGAGATAGCCTGGGTTCACAAAATGTCAGCCGGGTGTACCGAAATCGTGGCTTCACTGGGTAAAATGGCGGTTTCTCGGTGCCGCGAGAGAAATAGCATCTTATAAAATTTTACGATGTGACACGAATACGATTAATAAACTCACCGTACCTGGAATCGTGGAATGACACGATTCGTGTTCGTTGAGTTATTGCGGCTGATTTATCGTCCGAATATGCATAACGATAATATTGCTTTCACGAACGTGGCATAGTGAATCGTTGCCTATATTCGGACACCGAGATACGCGAAGTTTGTCGACACTAGTTCGATTTGCCTAGGCAAAGCTGCTCTGTTTGATTTCTACCCCGGCTCGTTAACCAATTATCGATTAAAGCTGCGCTGCTGCAGCGATGCTATAACGAACGCTAACCAGTCCACGGCCCTCTGCATTGGATTGATGGAGGGGGAGAAAGAGAGCGAGAAGAGGAGGACAGGGGAGGGAGAAAATGGGATAGAGGGAAACAAAGGGAACGTGGGTCGCTGGGTGAGAAGGAGACATGAAGAGGGTGATAAAAGAGAGAGAGAGAGCGAGAGAGAGAGAGAGAGAGAGAGAGAGAGAGAGAGAGAGAGAGAGAGACAGAGATCGCAACGCAAGGAAGAAAGAATAAAAGGGAGAGTGATAAGGAGGGACATCAATGGGGAGAATGAGATTGAGAGACATAAAAGAGGACAGGGCGATGGAGCAGGGAAAGATGAAAGGGCAAAAGGGAGCGGTAGAAGGAGAAGCGCAAGAAGGGAGGAAGAGATGGAGAAAAAGAGACATCAAAAGGGAGACGATAAATGATGAGAAAGAAAGAGAACCAGAGAAGCAGCGAGGATGAAACAAGGAGGGAGAAAGAGAGGGAGCAGCTACAGCACGCTTTTCATCCCTATGACCAGTTTGCTCTCGTTGCCAAACCCTACCAACATCATATGTATTCATTCACCCGCTATGTTGCATGAGGTATCGAAAGTAGGGAATTCCTGCTCGTTGATTCGATCCTGTTGTTCCTTGCGATCATACGGTGTACACGAAAACACACACCCATGAACCTTTTACCCTCCCTTCTTCATCAATATGAATATAAACAACCACACGTTACTGCACATGCATCGAAAGCTTCAGATCCAATCCAGTCATCGTTCCATCAGCCGCTTGCATAATATGAAGAAGAGATCATGGGGCTGAGCTCTTCTTCATCTTAAGGGAGACTTTGTCCCGGATCGAGCAGCGGGAGATGTTAGCGGCTCAACATGAGCAGCTAGAAGAAGAGGAGGGATGCCTCTATGGATCAGGCATTGCCGATTAGCGGTAATTATAAACACATTTGTGTAAACACATTATGAAACTTTAAACGCGTTTTTCTCGAAAATACGTTTTTAAAAACGGCTGACATTCTCCTGACCGCTGTAATTAACATATCGACCTGAAATTTCGAGAGCATACACAGAAAATATGTCTTCACGGAATGACGGATCATTTTTTCGACAGCTACATTTGTGCATTTATTATTTATCTTTTTATGCGAAAAAAACGCGAAAATTCGATGTTTTTTTAAATTGCCGCCATTTTCCGAAATTTGTACTAAACGAAAAACCCATCCGTCATTCCATGACCAAAGGGTCACAGATTGATAATATGCTTTGAATTTGTGTTTCAGATCAACAAAGAGGGGGCAGTGATGTCAGCCGTTTACCTCCCGCGATTTGAGGACCTGTTTTCGCGGAGCTGCAACGGCCGCCACTTTGGTTTTTTTAACGTTCTGTATATCATGAATAAAAGCAAAAAAAAGCCGCACTCAAAAAGCTTTACTCGTTTCCTTTAAAAAAAATAAAATGTAAACACCTGAAATATGGCACTCCAAGGACAAAGTCTCCGTTAATAGTCACGAGCTTGCTAATTGAGGAAACCAAACAAGGCGTGAATTCAAGATGGAATACTCGTGCGAGTCGAAAAATTGGATGGAGGACTCCGAGGACTCTTCTGTGCAAGAGGAAGTGACGATGTCCGGCATTGGGCACTAGGAATCCGTAGTTCCAAAACATTAACTCTGCTTCAAACTCAACATCATTCTAACCGAAGCTAAAAAGGAGGAGTTGTTTCCTTCAAACTGGCTTGCTCAAACGTGGCTCTCGATGGCCAAAATGATGTTAACATTTCGTCTCCCAACCTAACATCTATTTCAACATTGGTATCCATTGCAGAGGAGCAAAAAAATGGAACCCCGTCCCTTTGAGGATCAACGGTTACAAACATCATCACTTTGATCCACCAAAGGCGTTTCCACTCAGCGAATTCACTTTGATTCGGCATCACTTTGATCCCTCCCGGTAATGTGAGCGTGCGAGAAGGATGACGGGGAAAGAATTTAGCTTTTCGGGCAAAAATTTCTCAATTTATGGATGGAGCCCGGTATGCAGCGCCGAATTTTCCAGCGACTGCCGCCACCTTTGAGAACGAGAAAACTGCGGAATATCGTCGGTAGGTATCGTTCGATGGTGCCAGGTCCAATATAATCCACGAAATATATATTCATACTCAATTGATCGTCCATCAAAGGGTCTGAATTACCGATAGGATTCCTGATATCCAGGCTGAGAGCCGGAATAGCGTCGACTCCGCGGAGGCTTTGCCAGATCTTTGGCACCGTTTCTATCGAAAAACTTTGCTTTACGCACACCCGCACACACACACCTCCAAGCCTCGAGTTATAGCCGACGAATTCGGGACGATTCCGAAAACGTTATTTGCTAAATCGCGTTATCGCATCTTCGCGAGGCGACGCGAGACCAATTCTCTGTGGCTTCGATGCACATATAGAACGCTCAGTTGTTGCATATAGCGTGGTGCCTAAGAGAGCTCGAGCTACTTATCATAAGTTTGTTGACGGGCTTGTAAGGGAATATAGTGATAACACCATGTCGGAAGGCTTCGGAAATCCTCTTATTTGAAATTCAACAATACATACTCCGTGTATACATGCATACGTATACATTTATAATGGCCAATAGTGATTTTGAACCCGTTATGTTTACGTCATGTTGGCTGTTAGCACAACTGGTCGTTTTATGATCCTGGTATTTTTTTCCAACGGTTTTGGGTAATTGTTGACATCACTTTTGTATAAATTTGGATATTTGTCCAGGTAGATTTTGAAGATACTGGGCTTGACTTAAGGTTGAGTGTTAGGCTTCCATGACAGATATATATATATATATATATATATATATATATATATATATATATATATATATATATATGAAGGGGTAGTTTTTAAAATATATTTGATTGTTGTAAGGGGTCTTCTCACATTAGACGCTAAAAAAGGCTGTTTTCATGGATTTTTGTTGGTAGGTTTATATTATAGATATTGATGTAAAAGTTGTTCCACTTAATAAATACACTTTCGAAATACATTTAAGAAAAATGTATTTATTTAAGTCACTATGTGTATACGAAAATGGTAGCTAAAAAATGACCTAAAAAATTGTAGGTCTGCGCTGTTGATGAAATCTCGGAGATGGATCCGAAACAAAAAAATCAAACGGTTTCAGATTCAGTATATAATGACTATGGCGCATATCATACGATTTTTTATGTATGCAAAAATAACAAAATGGCGGACATTTTTCGAAAAAACAAAAAAAAAGTGCTTTTTTCCAAGGTTTTTGGCAAAAAGATGGTAAATATCAAAATTTAAAAATCCTTGATATGCGCTATAGCTATTGGTGTAAATAATATGTGGTTAACATTTCATAAGGATTGGTTCAGTAGTTTCGAAGATTTTATCAACAAGCCGTCGAAAAACGTTGTTCCGAGAAAAACGCGTTTAAAGTTTGTTTGTGTTACATGAATACGTAAAAAATATTTTTAATGTATTTCAAAAGTGGATTGATTAAGTGTAACGACTTTTATATTAATATCTATAATATATACCTATGAACAAAATTCATGAAAATAGTCTTTTTTAGCATCTAAAGTGAGAGAAAACCCTTAAGAACCAAGTATATTCGGCACATTTGGCAGTTTTG
Source organism: Ophion obscuratus (assembly GCA_964007375.1). Lineage (NCBI taxonomy): Eukaryota > Metazoa > Arthropoda > Insecta > Hymenoptera > Ichneumonidae > Ophion > Ophion obscuratus. The sequence goes on along the minus strand of OZ023322.1, from coordinate 17,372,435 downwards.
AGAGGGTCCTTGTTAAAAAAAACGATTTTGGGTAGTTATTGATATGACCTCCATATAGATATGCTTACATTTATCCACAAGAGGTTCTGGTGATATTGGGCTTGACATACAAAACGCGTTTTATGGTTCTCATATTGTTTCAATCGATTTTCGATAGTTCTTGAAACGACGTTTGTATAAATATGGTTACATTTTTCCGAAAAAGATTTTTGAGAAATTGGGCTTGACTTATGGTTGAGTATGAGGACAATTCGCTTCTATGACAGACATATACACAAAAGGGTGGTTTTGAAAATATATTTGACAGTTTTAAGAACCAAATATGTTCGGCACATTTCACGAGTCCGAAATCGTTGGAATGCAATGAAAATGAATATTTCCAAATTCCTTTAATTTATTTTGGCATGTTTCGCCTACGAAAATCCCGCAATAATTTTTTAAAATACTCATTCAGCAATCTACTATATAAATCTACAAAAAAATCTTGTATAATAATAAAGATGAGGAAATTGAAATGTAAAAAAAAACTTTCGTTGCCTTCCAAAGGTGCAAACTTAAACACCATCACATTTGGCCATTTTGAGGATGGTCCTGATGTCTTTTTTAAACGATTTTGGATAGTTCGTAAAATTACCTTTCAATAAATCTGCTTACATTGATCCAAAAGAGATTTTAAAGATATTGGGCTTGACAAGGTTGAGTACGAGGACTATTCATTTAATAAAAACATGGCGGTTAAAAATTTATATATATATATATATATATATATATATGTATATAGGCGTGGGTGTATATGTGATTAAGGAGTAAGGCCATTGTAAATTTTTTGAAAAATCGATTTTTTTTTATTGGCTTAAAAAATAGTTTAAACCCTCTAGTTTAAAAATAGTTTAAATCCTTTTAACTTCTTTTTTTAATTTTTTCCAATAAAAAACTATTCGCAAAACTTTAAACGCGTTTTTCTCGAAACATGGTTTTTCAAAATGGCACGCAGCATAACTCGAACAATTTTCATTTTTTTTACTTGAAATTTTAACCAGATGTGAACATTTACATTATCTTGAGAATGTCGATCGGAATTTTCAAGAACTTTATTTATTGATTTTTTATTAACAAAAAACTTGCCGTTTTTTTCGTCAAAAATCAATTTTTTTTTCAAACGCACGCCAAATCCACAAAAATTGATACTTTTTAAAATCCGATCGACATTCTCTAGCTTGTAATGATCAATCTAATTTTGAATATCGCGCGCGTATCGCGCTGTCACGATATTTGAAGCGCTGTATTTCCCCCCCACCTCATTGATCGAAGAGGCTACGTAACGCTTGAGGATCGCTCTCTCGATCACCAACCGCGGTAGGAGACACATCATCACGCAACACCAAACGGAGCGGAAAATCCCGGAATACGATTAAAACATCAGCAGGCCGAATCGTCGAACGGAGGTTTCAAGCAATTCGTCAACGTGCTTCGTCCCTCTGAGATTCGCGCTCGATGTTAAGTATCCCGACGGACATCACAAAAGATATCGATAACCCATACGGACTGAATGTATCAATCACACGTGGATCTCGCATCCAAAAGAAAATAAAATAATAAACAAAGAAATAAACTGTTAAATTGGCGCCCAACTAGAGGCACGAGAAACAAGTGCTCTTATACCAATTATTATATACATCTGTTCACATGTCGTTTCTATTTACTGTATCTTTTTCTTGTTAACTTATGTCCAATAATACCCTTTGTACATCAATCAGGACTCGCTTACAAGCGAAAGTATCAAATAGACTAAATTTTACATCGCCACAAATTGAGAAGAAGAGACGAAAAATAAATGAGCCCGTAACACCTAAGGTTAATAAAGGTCCTAAGATTTCTACAAAAATTCACAGAAAAAGAAAAATATCGGATATTATGGCTGACGACAATGAGATAGCAGCAGCAACAAAAACACAATTGATCGAACGAGCTTTGTCTCAAATAGATAGTTCTCAAGAAGAGTCGAGCCAAGATAGAGGGGTCGAATGGAAGCATAGGAATAACTACGAGCAGAAAAACGAAAACGTAAATACGATAAATAGCTTTCGGATATCGACTCTCCCGAATCGTAAACACAACGCTCGATCCAATAATCATCGGAGTATGAGTAGTCATACGTGTGGGGTACCCTACACCACGGGTTGCCATAACCATAGCAGTAATAACACGACTAACAATAACAACCAACCGAACTCTGATGGTCGTAGAGCGTCGTATAATGTACAATTCCCGAATGTGATACAGTTACCGGACATCACGGTACCTCCTCCGAATGTCACTTCAAACCAAAGAACTATAGCAATACAGCATACCGCGAATAATAATGATTTAAACTAGTACCTGGCGCGATACAACGATACAACGCGATGAGTAGTGTGTCGTGCCGTAACTCTTTTGATTTTATTGAAGATTTGCAAATTGGAATTAATGGTGATGTACCTGATTCTTTCACAGCAGAGTCGACAATGTGTGAATGTCCTCGATTAATGATCAATATAAACAATGATATAATTAAAGCCTTGATCGATACTGGAAGCATGGTTACATGCGTGTCTGAAAATATATATAATCGACTCAAAGCTAGAGTAGAGCTAAAGGAATTACCTGTGTCAAACGTTCAAGTAACAACTGCTGTAGGAAAGAAGAAGACCACCGTGAAATCCCAAATATGGGCACAAATCTCCATCGGCGCTCTAAGTATTCATCATAGTTTCTTAGTGGTGCCATATCTTACAAGTGACGTGATTTTGGGGAATGATTGGCTACACAATAACAAAGCCATCATAAATTATCATTCGCGAACCGTAACTGTTCAGGGTACTCGCCTGGATTCGGGGTACGTCTATTTCGATGAGAAAGCATCAGAAAGGGTGATAACAAAACTAAGTGGGTCTGATACCGTTATAGTTATTCACTCGTTAAGTTCGAGTCGGGATAATTATGAAAAAGGAATATTAAAGTCAGAAGCCCATGCAGATGAGCACCATGATAGTGAAAAACAGGTGAGTCATTTGGTAAAAGAATTAGTGTGCCGTAAAAAAAAGGAAAAGGAAACCGACATGGGTGCGATAAAAGAGCATGTTTTTCATGATATACAATGTGACGAAGGTCTTGGTACAGTCACATTGGTTGATAAAAAAAATAATGATCTTCCCTTACAAATAAGTGGTGACAGTGTTCAGCCAGATAAGGGAAATGTATCGGATGTCGAAGAAAGAGACAGTGGTAATATTGAAGAGTTTATAATTGCTGATTGGGAGAGTGAAGGACGTGTAATTTCTGAAATTAATAAGAGCCCCAGCGGATTAGGGGATACATTTGATGAGGATCTCGAGGTAGTTAAAAGGAATTTAACAGCGATTAGTTTAGCGCAGGCGGATGCAATAATTAGACTGATCAAAGAGTTCCGCCCATTGTTCTCGAATAAACCAGGTTGTACGGAAATATATGAACACAGCATTAAACTAAAAAACAACAAAGCCGTTGTGAAAAAATCGTATCCTGTCCCGCTCGCTTACCGTGAATTAGTTCGTGAGGAGATAAAAATAATGGTTCACCAAGGGGTAATCGAAAGGTCAACGAGTGAGTTCTGTAACCCGCTTCGAATCGTCAAGAAAAATAATGGTAGTGTGAGGCTGTGTCTCGATGCTCGATATCTAAACGACGCGATTGAAGGAGATAATGAGTGTCCACCGAGGATAGATGAATTAATGCAGAAATACCACGGCAAGAACTTAATGTCTACACTTGACCTAACTCAAGGATATTGGCAAATTCCTTTAGAAGAAAATTCAAGAAAATATACGGCTTTCCTGTTTGACGGAACGTTATATCAGTTTAAAAGGATCCCGTTTGGGTTGAAGACCGCAGGCAGCGGCTTTATCCGAGCCATTAGCACCGTTCTGGGTGAAGAATTCAACGGCTTTCTAACATGTTATGTTGACGATATGCTAGTGACATCTGAAGATTTTGAACAACATTATCATCATCTAACACGAATTTTCAGTAAACTTTTGAAGCATAATTTTACTTTGCGCTTAAGAAAGGCCTTGCTGTGCCAAACTTCAGTCTTGTTTCTAGGTTTTGTTGTGACTCCTAGGGGGATTAGGCCGGATCCCACGAAGCTAACGAATATTATCAATTTTGAAGAACCTCGGAGTAGGTTGGATTTGCAAAGATTTTTAGGGGTTTGCAATTACTATAGGCAATTCAGTTACCATCACGCTGGGTATCTCGAACCATTTAGAGAATTACTAAGAATAGACACACCATGGCATTGGACCAAGGAACACTCCCAAGCATACGAGGCCTTGAAACAGAACTTTGTAAAAATAATAGAGTTATCACACTATGATCCGCATAAAAGGTTCAAATTACAAACGGATGGCTCCGATACGGGAATCTGTGGAGTATTATTTCAAATTAGCAACGATAATGAAAAGAAGGTAATATCAATAGTTAGTAGATGTCTCTCCCCTGCTGAAAAGCGTTATACCACAACTGAAAAAGAGTTATTGGCGGTGGTTTATTCCATAACGAAATTTCGAGTTTATTTGATCGGTAAGCCATTCGAAATCATAACCGACCATCAAGCATTAACATTTTTGAACCGTACTCCGTTTCTCGTTCCAAGGCTGAGTCGTTGGTGCATATTGCTGCAAGAATATACATTTATTGTTAACTATTGCCCCGGTAAAGAAAACGTAGTAGCAGATTTCTTTAGCCGTAATCCGGAGGGAACGTATCATGAATCTAATTCTGAACAAATTGTCATATCAACTTTGACGGTGCATAATAAGGAGACGTCCATTGATTATGTAGACGACGCGTTGATGGGGATTTGTGAGTTAGAAGTACGCCCCCAATTTGAACAGGAATTAAAGAATCTAGGGGATCTGCAACGGAAAGATGTTGGACTCATGCGTATGGTACAATCATGTGGACGAGGCGAAAAACGAAGTGAGGTTGATCATTATCATGGTATTTGGTTCCATCGTAAGCATGGCACGAGTAATTGGTGTATCATTGTACCTGAGCGGTTAAAGTCTGCTATCGTACAGACCGAGCACGAGAAATTGGGGCATATAGGAGTTTTCAAAACACTGAAGCATTTAAAGCGATTTTATTATTGGAGGGGTATGTCCCAACACGTAAAGAAGATAATAAGGAGTTGCGATCTTTGTCAACGTGTTAAACATCTATCTAGCGCAGCAGCTGGGGAATACTGCATGGTTGAGGCGAAATTCCCGGGTGATCTTGTGACAGTGGACTTTTATGGTCCACTTCCAAAATCCGTCGGTGGTGTGCAATATTTGTTCGTCGCTGTCGATGCATTTTCGAAGCTGGTGGCGCTATATCCGATAAAACGCGCAACTGCGAATATTGTAGTGAAGAAAATTTGTAACGATTATATTCCCAATTATGGTACGCCAAAAAGAATTCTATCCGACAACGGTACCCAATTCACATCGTGTATATGGAAAAATGCATTGGAGAGACTAGGCATAGGTGTGACGTATTCGTCAATTCGCCACCCTCAATCGAACCCAACGGAAAGGGTGATGCGAGAATTAGGAAAATTTTTTAGAATGTATTGTGCTGACCAACATACTCGATGGGCCAAATATGTCATGAAAATTGAAAATCTCCTAAATGTAACGACGCATAGCAGCACTGGGTATAGTCCCTATGAACTCCATCATGGTAAAGAGGCCGATGATATGATTCGAAGTTTAATAGAATTCCCGAAATCGGACGATGTGCCGCACCGAGTAAAGCTCATGTTAGCCAGGGAGAATCTCATTAAGAGTTTCGAGAGCCGAAAGAGACAACAAAAATCGAAATCACAGATTGAATATAAAGTGGGGGATGAAGTGTTATTGCTGGTACCTCGCTTATCTAGTCAGACGGATCGGGTTATTGGGAAATTTTTTCATTTGTACGAAGGACCATATGTCATTAGTGGAAGGAAGGGAGCAAACGCTTTTGTGCTTGCGCATATTAATGAACAAAATAAAATAAAGGGAAATTATAACCGGACAAGTCTGCGACCATATTACCGACCCGTCGATCGCTAACCATTGGGTGAAATCTCCCTCAGTCCTTGTAGGCCGCTCTCGATAGAAGTATCATTATGAATGTAATTTTTAAGTTTGATGACGTATATCATCCTGATGTATATAATGACGAAATTTGTGAAAGATGGATCTTATTGGAGGGTGTTGTGTATAAGACAATGTATATAATAATGTTCATTCTGGTTGTTTTACGTGCAAGGCGGTCCGTTTTGTTATCTCGATAAGCTCGTATAAGTTTGAGGTGACACGGGCACTGATGCGTGATGTGATTTCGCGACTTGTAGCGCGATTTGTACAGACTCGAAAGAGATGGTAATTAGATTATGGTAGGACGAGACCCTTAGTGGGGTGGAGTCAATGGAATGCGTCGAGAGTGGATGTATGCGTGAGAAATATTTGTGTCAGTGTGTTTGCGCTCGGTGAGAACTTCGCGCAAAAAGGGGGATGATGTAATGATCAATCTAATTTTGAATATCGCGCGCGTATCGCGCTGTCACGATATTTGAAGCGCTGTATTTCCCCCCCACCTCATTGATCGAAGAGGCTACGTAACGCTTGAGGATCGCTCTCTCGATCACCAACCGCGGTAGGAGACACATCATCACGCAACACCAAACGGAGCGGAAAATCCCGGAATACGATTAAAACATCAGCAGGCCGAATCGTCGAACGGAGGTTTCAAGCAATTCGTCAACGTGCTTCGTCCCTCTGAGATTCGCGCTCGATGTTAAGTATCCCGACGGACATCACAAAAGATATCGATAACCCATACGGACTGAATGTATCAATCACACGTGGATCTCGCATCCAAAAGAAAATAAAATAATAAACAAAGAAATAAACTGTTAAAAGCTATAGCCCTCTAGATTAATGGTTTTTTTTTGTTCTAGATTCAAAAGTGCACCAGTGGTGCTGCGTGCCGCGGAGCCCTGGAAGCAAAACATGTCCCGGGAAGATAGCTGTGGAACCGCTATTTTGTTTTTTTTTACTGTAAAAAAATTTTATAATAAAGTTTAATGTATGCCCGATAACACCATTAAAAGTTTTTTTTCAAATACCTTCAATTTCGGGAGCAAAAAATTAGTGAAAAAACCTTTTTTTTTGGGCCGTTACAGTGGCCTTACTCCTTAAGTGTTTATCTTTGTTTCGTATTTTATCGTAGTCTAGGGAACGTCAGGCCCAATGAATTTTTGATGATGCTTTGATATCCAAATTAGATATATTAATAAATAAGGTATTTAACATTTTGTGCAATGTATATATATATATATATATATATATATATATATATATATATATATATATATATATATATATATATATATATATATATATATATATATATATGTATGTGTGTGTGTATATATATATATATATATATATACATTGCACAAAATGTTAAATACTTTATTTATTAATATATCTAATTTGGATATCAAAGCACATATATTGTTCAAATTGAGGGAATCATGTACGAGAGTTTGAAGCACTTGGTTAAATTTCCTGCATCTTAGGATGCTTATTAATGAATCAGCTTATCATTATCAACGTCGAGTGTACAGTGAGCTCGAGTCAAAAGTTCACTGACATGTCGCAGATAGGAAGCCGGGAATGGCAATTTAGTTAACATTTTTTTTTATCCTTCGTAAACGGTATGAGATTCTTTTGGTATTTGATGTACCAAGGTATACTCACTGGTAAATTCATCCTCGTCCTCGGCTTCGGCTTCGGCCGCGAGTTCCTCAGGCGTCTTCTTCTTCCGCATGAGAGGGTTAGGCTCTTCCTGGGGCATCATCTCTTGCACCTCCTCTCGCTTCTTTATATTGTACTGTAATTTATACCAAACGAAAGGAATCTCATTACGTATAGAAGAAAACGAGTTTTTTTTGGATGTTTAAAATTTCGAGTATTTATTTTATACGAGATATGGAAGCCAGCGCAGCATTCTTTCAAAATTATTTTAACGAGGTACATACTTCTATCATCGTGAATAATGATTATTTTTTAATCGGTTTTTATTATTCCGTACACTTTTATGAGTTGAAAAGTAATTAATTCGAAATCTTAAATTTGGAGAGTGTTTTGTCAAGGTAAGTGTGCACGATAACTCGAAGAGCTTCCAATATTTTTCAATGCGGTTCTCTTTAAACTGTTCTGAAAGAGATTTTCTATAGTCTGTCGAGCCGTTTAACTATTTTTTATTTGGAGCATTTTTTCATCATTCAAAGCGCGAAATTTGACAGAAAAAAAGTTTCTTCCCCTCAAAATTGACTTGTTTATTTTAAAAGTCAAACATTCTTAATTACGGGGCGTTGGAAAATATTTCAATTAATTGAGGGGTAGCTAAAACATATTGGAATGTTTGCATGGAAATATTTCCATCAAAATTCTTCAACTTTCTCCTTCCACAGGAAGGACATCGTACAAAAGAGATATAAAAATTCCGACGCACTGCGGTGAAACTGTGAATTTAAAAATGCATGTAAAAAAAATGCAGAAACAAGTTTTCAATAGGAAATGCGTCGAAACATGATGGTGGACATTTATCTTCCCCGTCCGATAAAACGACATCGGCAGAGCTTTTATGATCAGCGCGCGCGCAGTATATAAAAAATTGAAAGACCGATGCATCGATGTATGTGGAGAGTGTTTATGAAAAAAGATGTCAGCAGCAGCGAGGACTACTCATCAAGAGGGACAATGAGTTTTTTCCCTATGGGTTGTGGTCTAGCTTTCTTCTCCTCCCGTTCTCTCTCTCTCTCTCTCTCTCTCTCTCTCTCTCTGTCCTTCGATGATATCGGAACGATTACAAGAAGGGTGAAGTTTACGCATCGTTGGTCGTCAAAAGCTGCGAACAATCCCTCCACGAAGTGACACTCGTGTGTATCGATTGCACTCGAGGAGGTCGAGGAATGCACAACGCTGCTAGAAACGTCGTCGCAATCGATGAACGATACATGAACGAACCTGGCGACATTTGTGCATCATCGTTTCAATGCACGAGGATTACGCTCGAAAAAGATTGAGAACGAGTCTGCGAGAACGCAAAGAAGAAATCAATGTGGTCATTTAATTCTCTGAGACAATTTTCCCAAAGTCGAGACGTAGAGTCGAGACTAGATCGATTCATCCTGAATTATAAAATTTCTGTTTCCCTTTTTTCACGGCTCCAAAATTTCCTTCTTTTTTTTCACAATTGGAACATTTCTTTCTCCTTTTTTCGCATTTATAAAATTTCCTTCTCCTTTCTCACAATTGTAATAATTCCTTCTTCTTTTTTCACTAATATAACATTTATTTCTCCTTTTTCACGATTATAAAATGCCCTTCTCTTTATATCACGACTATAAAATTTCCTTCTCCTTTTTTCGCAATTATAACATTTTCTTCTTCTTTTTTCACAATTATACAATTGCTCTCTTTTTTCCACAATTATACAATTGCTGTCTCTTTTTTTTCACAATTATAAAATATCCTTCTCCTTTTTTCACAATTATACAATTTCCTTTTCCGTTTTTCCCAATTATAAATTTGTTTTCTTCTTTTTCATAATTATAAAATTTCCTTACCCATTTTTTTACGATCATAATATTTTGTTTTCCTCTTTTCAGAATTATGAAATACCTGTCACATCTTAATTCATTTGTAAATAATATTAGGTCATTTAATTTCCTTAATTGTGCAAGCACAGGACGTACAAAGTTCCCGTGTAATTATCGCTCACAAGGCTTACGTATGAAAATTTCTACGGCCGCGAGCACGTAAGAATTCTCTTGCGATGTGGACCACGTTGACGTAAATGTCTTTCTTTTCAACTGCGTGCATGCAAATTCTGCGGCACGTTGAAATAGTTGCCATGTGTATGAGTTTCCGAGCTCTAAGAAAAAGGCACCGGAACAAAAATCACCGGGCGCTTTGAAAACCGTCTTTGAAAAATTCCATGATGGAGTATCATTCTAAATACAGAAGTGAACATATATATATATATATATATATATATATATATGTAGATATTTGAAATTTTCAGTGACAAACGCCTTTGTTACAACTAGTTTTTCCTCGTGAAAACTAGAATTTACTCATTAATGAATTTAAATGCTAGCTAAAACTAGTTATAATTAGGAAAGACTATTTCTAACGAAACGAATAAGTCAAAACTGTTTCTGAATAACCATTGGTTTGCCTTGATTGACTAAATGAACGCAATCGAGGGTCTTAATAAAACCGACCTGAAACTTCAAAGGCGTTTTTCTCGAAATGACTTTTTCAAAAACGGTAATCACGATATCTTAAAAATCAGTGCAATTCAATTTTTATTTTCCACAAGCTTCTTTTACGTATCAAAAAGCAGTGCTTGAAGTAAGGTTCCTTCCGATACGCAGTTTTTTTTTAATCACCGAAAACAGATAATTTTTTCACCGGAAATCGATATCTTCACTTTTAAATGCGGCCATTTTTTCAAAAAACCATATTTTATTGAATCCTTTGTCCAAGGACTGGATAATTTTATGCAAAAACTAAAAGCGTTCGATTTTTTTATCACGGCTGATTTGTTTCCAAGCAGCAGTGGTCACCGAAGGATGTTTTCCAAACAGTGCTCTGCACAAATTACTGTATCTACCGCATTTATGAATATTTCTCAATACCAAAATCGTGAAAAATACTCAAAATCGTACTCTTTAATGTAACAAAACAGACATTGAAACACCTGCACATGTTTCCCAGAAAAAAAATCAGGAAAATCATGTAACAATAGGAAACTCACAACAATATTGATTTGGGTTTGTTTCCATCTGAGAACTATTTTTTTCCTAGTCAAGACGAGTTTTACCTAATATTCAATATTATTTATCAATAATTTCTTGTTTTTACTATGAAAAAAACTAGTTGTAACGAAGATGTTCAGTGAGAACTAGCTTTTACTAGGGAAAACGCGTCTAAACTGAAAGTAGATTTTGACTGTAAAATATGTATGCGTGTGTGCATCAATATATGTATGTAATAGCTCATTTATCAAAGCGAAAAATGTATCAAAATAAAATTACAAACTTTCAATATTGACATTTCCAGATTAGTAGAAAATTAATACAGAATAGTATTAAAACTACCAGCAAGTAGTTTTACTTTCGAGTGTTTCAAAAAAATCATTTTAAACCGGCGTCAAATTGTTCGTCGGCTATGTATTTTTTTTTTGGTGTGTATGTATGTATAGGGTCAAAGTGGGAACAGTGGGTACGCAGAACCTTTTCTGTTTCTCAGAAGTGGACATGTATATATGTGCGTATTTTCCTCATTAAAACCCCCCTCGGATGCCAATAGGTTTGAACCTATCTGTGAGTTGCTCCCGAGCAATTCGGTTGTGAGAGGTGATTTTATATTATTTTTGGTGTAAAAAGTTAAAAAACCAGCTGAGTTTGTATGTTTTTCGCTTCTTTACCTGTCGCAGTTATGTTCGAAGTCATTGTTCTCCCGCAATATACAGCTATTTTGCGATATTTAAGCATTGTGTTTGTTAACTTAACAAAAATAGAAACTTGTCAGTACCCACTTTAGAAAAAAAGAGCAGGTACGCAGTGGCTCAATTTTTCGAGGTACACAGTGGTAAGTCATAATATGAATATTTTCGCGTTGTGATTTAGATAGGTACTGGTACTACCTCATTACTCGGGAAAAAAAGTTCATGTCTGAGTGGATATGTTCATATATGTTTCCGATATTGTCATATATGTTTCAGATATTGTCATACATGTATAAGATATATTTATATCTGACATTTTACGGTATCATATATGATTAGGTCTGATCATATTCCACATCACATATGCATATGGAAGATCAAATCTGATCAAATAGAGTATCTGGCCTGACCATATATGAACTCATATCTGTTTATATCTGGCCAGGTACCAAGGCGAGTTGGCAGCGTGAAACCATATCTGAACATATATGATGTGATATATGAGCAGGCACGTTCATTTAAAATTTTATCCCATCAGATACGATACCAAACCTGGAAAATATACGAAGTCTTATACACTCATACCTTGTCGTATATGCAGTTCGGTTGTTCATACATGAAAACACCTGAATATATGAAACGATATATGAGGATATGAGACGATATCCGATCAGATATGGCACCTCACCTGACTGTATTATATGTGATCATGTGAGTTACTATAATATTATTAATTATTGACACGTCAATTGATGACGTGTTAATAACCCCGCTCTAAATATAATTTTTTTTTAATATCTTCATGACTGCACTAACAAGATTTGATCTGTCTCACCAGGGTGAGATTTGCTCTGATATAGTCGGAGTCATACCTGGTCTGATAGTTCAGATAAACTATGATTCTATCATATGGGTAGGTATATTGTTCATAGATGTCGAGGTCTACTGGGATCCACGACATTTTATTCTTGTACGGACAGACAGATCTGGTTCAATAAGATTAGATTTGCCTGACATGATCAGATCTGGCCCAATAAAATGAGATCTACCTGACATGATCAGATCTGGCCCAATAAAATCAGTTATGGTCCAACAAGATCAGATCTTGCCTGGGGATTGGATCTGGTCAGACCTGCTGCGATATGGACGGGTATGCTCTCAAAATGATCAAAATGGATCTGATATGATCACACATGCTCAGATATAAGCATACATGATCTGTCATGACACTACATGAACAGATATTGCCAATTTTCTTGTCTGATCATATCTGATTCTACAGATATGATTCAGATATATTCAGACATGAACTTTTTTTCCCGGGTAGGTAGGTACTCATTGTTGATTAATATTCAATAAATAATTGTGATTGATCTCATAATATGCTGTCTTTTTAAAATTTATTCTTCAATAGTTTACTGTACAGTACTCCCCATTGTATCGAGAAAAGCACTTCATTACCTACAAGTGTAAAGTGTATGAGGGTAATTTTCTTTAAATTTTGCTTGATTTTGAAATTTTGTTTGACTGTGAAATTAGGCATGTTTCACTGGTCCACCCCCAAGTACACAGTGGATCAAATCCCATTTTTTAAAAATAGTTATTATCTCAATATTTATTGGGTTAGGCCGTTCAGTGTTTTTTAACAAAATGAAACCATTGAACACACCTCACGTTTAGTCAAGGTTTCATTGAGATTTTGCGAACGGTTAGGCAGCTACCTCTGAAAAAAATGAGCCATTGATCTCACTCTGACCTTAGTGATTATGCCGTGTTGGTTGGTTCCATTTGAATGGTTGTTTCTTTGCTTCGCAGGGCAACACAGTGATGTGGTCGATGGAAATGTTATGCAAATCTGCCAAGTACGTTTTCCAATAATCCAAAAAAAACTCATAAACCTACCATGTTTCTCAACATCTGAGCCCTAATTCACAACGACAACTGACCGCATCCTTTGAAACCGCCCCGATTTGTATATGGCCGTTCCATATATTACGTCATCGAAATTTGCTGATTTTTTACCCCGCCCCCTGGAATCATCCTACCCTTCCTATCGTCATAATCCAATTATCGTTACCGTATCCAACGACCAGACCCCCCCCCCCCTATTTGAAAATTACGTAATTTATGGACGGCTCTTATGTAGATGACACCGATCAATGTGATATGCACGTGACCCGACCGGTCTGTCCTACAGAATTCAGGCCCAGGGTCCGGTTAATAAAAATGTCATAAATGTTTCGCATGACAACCAAATCAGTCAATAAAGAATGCTAATTTCATAGGCTAGATTCAGATAAGTAAAGTCTAGTTGAGTAGTTTGGTAACTTGACTATGCAGGTTTTATCAACAACACGACAGTACGTGCTGAGCATTTTAAGGGGTCTTCTCACTTTAGACACTAAAAAGGCTATTTTCATGATTTTTTTGATAGGTTTATATTATAGATATTGATACAAAATTTGTTACACTTAATAAATACATTTAAGGGGCCAGCCCGCTTTGAAAATTTCAAAAAATCGCTAGCATGCAAGACTTGAAGAAATCGACGATGATGAGCAATCAGAAGGGATTTTGTACGGTGCAGGAATTGCCGATTGAGTTTAGGTATGAGTTTTTCGTAGTATAAACTTCAATCGCGTTTTTCTCTAAACAACGTTTTCAAAATCTAGCTCCATCGTATCTCTAAAACTAATAAACCGATTCTCTTGAAATTTGAACCACATATTGTAAACATGATTCGCAACAAGATAACCCTCGGTGGTTTTAAAATTTTGATTTTTACTCTTTTTTTGCGAAAAACTGCGAAGAAAACGCGTTTTTTAAAACTTTTTTCCGTTTTTCATCTGCCATTTTTTTTTATTTTTCGATAAAACTTTATATCCGAGGGTCATTTTGTGGCTGGTGTCATACTGAATCCAATGGACTTTGATTTTTTTGTTTCAGACAAGCCGTTGCTGAGTTGTGAATGAGCTACCTAGCCCACCTATTTTTGAGGCGTTACGTTAAACTATAGTTTTTGTATAATACTTAAAAATGAATAAAAATAAATTAATTTTTTTTAAATGTATTTCAAGACTTTATTTATCAAGCCCAACAACTTTTATATTCATATCTTTTGTAAAATCCTCGAAAAAAAATCACGAAAATAGCCTTTTTTCGTTGCTCCAAGGTGGACTAGCCCCTTAAAAAAAAATTATTTACTCAAGTCACTACTTAAAGATGAAAATGGTAGTTAAAAAAATGTCCTAAAAAGATTGTAGGTCTGCGTTGTTGATGAAATCTCAGAGATGGATTATCCGAAACAAAAAAATCAAATAGTTTTAGATTCAGTATGTTAATGGCTATAACGCATATCATACGATTTTTGATACATGCAAAAACAACAAAATAGCGGACATTTTTCGAAAAAACAAAAAAAAAACGTGTTTTTTTTCACCGTTTTTAGCAAAAAAATAGTAAATGTCAAAATTAAAAAAAAATCCTTGATATGCACTATAGCTCTAGTAGTAAAGAATATGTGGTTAAAATTTCATAAGGATCGGTTCAGTACTTCGAAGACTTTATCAACAAGCCGTCGAAAATGCTGTTTGGGGCCGTCCATAAATTACGTCATTTTAAAATAGGGGGGGGGGGGGGGGGGTCTGGTCGTTAGATGACGGTAACGTTAATTTGATCACAACGATATGACGGATAGGATGATTTCAGGGGGGGGGGGGGTCAAAAATCAGCAAAAGTCGATGACGTAATTTATGGACGGCCCCTTTCGAGAAAAAACGCCTTTAAAGTTTGTTTGGGTTACATAATTACATAAATTTAAAACAAATGTTTTTTGAAAGTGTGATAACTTTTATATCAATATCTATAATATAAACCTATAAAAAAAACATGAAAATAGCCTTTTTAGCGTCTAAAGTGCGAAGAAGACCTCTTGAGGCCTTAGGATCACTCCAGGATTTCCAATTTTTTTTTGTTAAAAAGGTACCTAAGTTCGTATAAAATTATATTCCAAAAGATTGTGGGTGTGCAAAATCTCTAAGTACTCGATTTTCGAATTCATCTGCAGGCATCGCAGATCAAAGGTATTGAAACATTATTCATGTCGTGACTTTCTACTAACTTTAAACGCGTTTATCTCAAAACTACATTTTTCATGTCGGCCGAACTCATAATTCAAACAAATATCAACCGATCCACTTAAAATTTTAACTGTATATTTAAAATTACATTTTCTAAGGCACCACGTAGGATTTTTTAATTATATTGCATAGTTTATTTTTATAAACAATTTTTTGACGATTTTCTCATGGCATTTTATACTTTTTGTTTTGGAAATGCGGCATTTTGACAAAAACCAATATATCAAACAAATCCTACTTACTTCCATAGCTATTCTTATATATAATCGAAAAAAACTTTGGTGTCTCATCATAACCAAAAAATTATAGGAGCTGTGGTCCGCCCATTGACCTTCCAGAAATAAAAGCGTCATCGGAAAAATACTGCACAGTCGCAATTTTGATATGTATCGCTGTGAAAAAATTATTTTGCATAGTCTAGTTTTGTATAGTTATATAGTGGTTAATTACGTGTATAATAAAAACACTATTTCGTAATTTCGATTTATTTTATGGTTTCGCTGAAAAAAATCACAAAATACGCCCTTTTTTGTCTTTTAGAGCGGCCTAGGGCCTTAACAAATGGCGTCAGGCATACCCATGTATCCGAGTAAATTAAACTTATAAAATAAAATAAACGGATACCTAAAAATGATTAAAAAAATCCATTCCAACCAAACTGCGTATTCGGCAAAAATTCAACCCGAATGTTCACATTTTACTAATTGTCCCCAAATATTTATTATCTTTTTCTTAGGATTACCAAAGTGTCAATTTAAACCATCACCGAGGTTAGTTCAGAGCTGCTATGCCAAGATGGGGAAAGACTGCGGACGAGAGAATAGGCCGCGAAAATTTTGTAGGTACGACATACAGTTCCGACATAATTGAAGTCGATTACACTTCTAGAAAGAAGTATTTAATAAGTACTTCATATCGACTTTCCTCGTTTTTACCCCCCCCCCCTGCCCTCAAGCAAGTACTGACTGCGCCTCTGACGATGTACCATTGGGTTGATAGATGGTACGTATATATATATGCACTATGTACACTCACGCCCTCTCGTCCTCCCGTCTGTACACGAACAATATGTGTAAATTCAATCGTAGAGCATAATTCGTACACACAAAGGACATACGTGTATGTATGTATACCGGGTGTCCCGTTTTAATCGTCCACCTGATTTATCTCGGAAAAATACTGCTCCGATCAAGTATAAGTATAATAAAACTTTTAAGGTTCAAAAGGGGGCGTTGAAAAATCATATTCTTTGGTTCCAATTACAAAATGACCACGTAAAGATGGTCAACATGTTTTTTTAAAAAGGGATCATGAACTTTGTTTTCACCAAAACATTTATCAGGCCAAAACTAACAACTTTTGTAGGAAAAGTTTTTCGATAACGTTCATAACTTTTAGGTTAGAATACCACTTTTCAGCCGAAGTGACGAGCCGCGGAGACCTAATGCATGTTTGGGTTTGTTTGGGTTATCGAATAAACCCAAACAAACGCTGACAAACTCACACCGACATACACACGCACACTTACACTAGGGATGTTGAAGATTACCTTCTCGTGGTGCGTTTTTGATAGCGCTTGCATAGTAAAAAATGGTATTCTTACAAAAAAATTATGACCGTTCTCAAAAAACTTTTCCTGCAAAAGTTGTTAGTGTTGACCTGATAAATGTTTTGGTGAAAAATGCATGAGTCAATTTTTTTTTCAACATTGCGACCGTCTCCATGTTCCCATTTTCAAATTTGTACCGAAACAGATGGTTTTTGAACGTGCCCTTTTGAGCCCTAAAAGTTTTATTCTACTCAATACTTGATCAGAGCAGTATTTTTCAAGATAAATGAGGTGTAAGATTAAAACGGGGCATGTATATATATATATATATATATATATATATATATATATATATATATATATACATTTAGAGTATGAGGAAGGTCGATGCAAAGCCTTAAGGGGGTGATGGGTCATCTCGTTAGGAACGTATCTAACCTAGGCTACCTTAGTCCAAAGTCTAAGGATTTCGAGTTATCATGGTAAGTATGATTTTTGGAAAATTTATCAAAATTAGGTACTAACTCGTCTACCTCTTATATTTATGCTATTAAAAAAAATAGCATCAACATAAGAGGTGTTTTGATTTTTTGACAAGTTTGTAATTATTCAACACGACCCATTTAGTTAGTTGTGTGGATACAGATGATTATATTGGTGTTTGTCGATTGAATACACATTAACCTAAGACGCAAATACGTTTTTCGTTACAAATTATTGTCTGCTTGAACATTATGAAGGAGTTAGTACCGGAGAAAACAGGGGCCTCGAAGTTTAGAATTAATACTATGCTTTTAAAAAAAAATATCATTAAATATCGAAAAGTATTGTATGGAAGATAAAAATTGTAATTATGGTATAGTAATAGTGAAGTAATTTAAATTTTAACCTACCATATGGCACGTGAACTGATACAAATAATACATTTTATTCGGCATATTGTGATTTTTTGTAGTATTCAAAAAATAGTTTGCCCACCTGATTGGAACAATTAGTTTTCAGTAGTTTTCAGTTTCAAATGTAATATGCACGCATTATTTTTACTATAAGGTGTGAGAATAATTTTTACACTTCTATTCCAACAAGTCTTAGAATTCCGAACTGGCAGTAAACTGCTATACTTTCCTAGCACTGAATATTAGAATTCTGGCAACTAGTGTTTGAATTTTAGGCCGTATTTATCTCCGTGTACCTAATTTTGGGAAATTTTCCAAAAATCATTCCTACCATGATAACTCGAAATCCTTAGTCTTTGGACTAAGGTAACCTAGGCTAGATATGTTCCTAACGAGGTGACCTATCACCCCCTTAAGGCCTTGTATCGACCTTTCTAACACCCTGTATACACACACACACACACGTGTGTGTGTATGTGTGTTTGCATGTATGTATGTATGGATATGTATTTGGTGTCGTGGAGCCAGATAACGAGAGACATAAATGAGGTCGTAGCTCATTGTACTGTCAAACGTGATGCTGGTGTTTCTGACGTTAATTAATACTCCTCAAATCCGATCTGGTGAGACTACACGCGCGAATATGCAGTCGTAGATATATGGTATAGGTTTCTATGTACTTTACAGTATATATTTATATATACTGGAAGTATATACTGTTATATATATATATATATATAACTATGTGTACGTACTCCTGCGTATTTATTTGCGAGCGTACGTACATGCCCAGTACGCTTAAATAATGATAAGGGGTTTGCTTGAGTACATTAGCGTTGAGTACAGAAATAAACGCAAAATTTTCTACGGCAACACTCCGGGAATTTATCCACGTTTGTACGGAGATGCATGAATTTGATCGCAGCGTAGATCGAATTTCCCTGGTTTTCAGGCCCCTTGTGTTTTGTTGGACACGAGAATTGGAAGAGTTCATTAATCATTTTCAGATATATGAACCTGGCACGAACAGTACTGCAGCATGATTCATTAGAATTTTCCACGTTCTTCAGATTCGACTGCAAATTGATTTTTAATGATGATTGAGCACGGAGAAATTGGCTGTTGGCGACACGTCGAGAATAATCAGTTCGGGGAGTTTTTTTGGTAGAAGGTTGTAAAAAAAAGTATTTTTCATCTTGTCAAATTTAGTGATGTGACGACCGTTGATGACGACGAGAGCAACAAATATTCTGAGCTGTGTAGGGCAATGGCGGAAGCAAGAAAAAAAGCCTAGTCGCGAAGACTTCCAAATTGGTCCCTCGAAATTTTACGGTACTTTCGCATTTGCTTCTCGGTAGGGGAAAGGCGAAATTGAGAGACATAGTTTCTTTATAGAGGAGCTCTTGAATATTTTACAAAATATGCCGAGGGATCGAGGGGAAGACCGCACACTCTTTCCATTTATGTACATTGGGAAGAAAGGCGGGATGCGCGGGGGAAAATGGAAAATGTTTTTAGAGCTTCTCCGTGTTCATGAAAGAGAACATTTTTCACGGCGTATTTGTCTCGATACTCTAGTTTCGTTAAGGCGTAGGACACCACTGGGGAGGGTGAGAAAAACATTTTTTTTCTTCAGTTTTTCAAAGTATACATATTCAAGAATATGTGAAAAAATGTCTAGTCAATATGTTAAAAATCGACCAAGTTGCAGACGATTTAGTGAGAGCAGGTGGCAAAACGATTTACGTATACTAAAACTTTCAATCGCTTTTTTCTCGAAACAACTTTTCTCCAACTGGCCAGAATCATAACTCTAGCTATAGTTGTCGGATTTCCAATTTTGACAAAACAAAATGTCCGTAATTGTAGTAGCTATCGTTGTATGTAGCCATTTTTTTAAGTCAGTATTTTTCAAGCCACTGAATATAAGTAAACATTTTGCCAAAATTACACTTGTTTTGGAACACCCGCTATTTTGGGAATTTTTTATTCGTGAAATTGGCCACGTACAACGAGAACGACATTTGTGTAGGATATAAAACTTTTTTATTGTTATTTTTCGGACGAACCATTGTCAAGTTATCCGGCCATTAAACCACATTTTTCATACAGAGGCGCTATTATACCTCAATGACGTTGTCAATTTTCAATTTTTTTAAATTATAATTTACACGAAATCAGTTCAATGTATGCTTAATAACATACTTTTTTTCCAAATCCCAAATGAACAATCTAGTAGACAAAAGAAATTTGGAAAAACGACCTTTTCACGAAGATTCTGAAGTTCTTAGCTCCAACTCGTCGATCCTATTCTGGTCTCGTTTCAAATCGCTATAACTATATAAATATTGGGAACTTCGAAATTTTCTTTTGAGGATATATTTTTTAGAGTCTAGAGTCCTTAAGAATAAGCGAAAAAATTATTTTTTCAAATTTTTCGACTAGAGTACTGCCCTAACTATTCGAAAAACCCAAATATTCAAATTAGAGGATAATTTATCATTTTCGAAGATATTTAAATAAACTCAAAAGATAAAAAATGGAAGAAAATTTTTAAACAAATAAAGAAATCTTTATTCAAAAAAGTTCTTCAGTCAAAGAATAATGTGTAAAACTTACTCAATGGGTCGTTCGTGTTATATTTACTTTCTTTCCTGCTTGGTTTCTATTAATTTCTTGTTGACTTTACTATTTTTTTCTTTATTTTCCTCTTTTTTCCGTTGGTTTTTCCAAACGACATTTCATTGATAGATGGACATGCCAGGAGTGCATGCAGCGAAGGGAGAAATCAAAAGATGCAAAAAGAAACGGAGATGTACGCTTTTCCGTCAGTGCAGGGAAAAAAGTCCGACAGGCCTCCAGCGTTGAATATTGAGCTGAGGATTAAATGATGTGAAATGACTGCGATTAGGGGAACAACCCGACCCACACTGTTCCACTAAAATAGGTGTAACTTTGTCAATTTTTATAATTTTAGGGTCTGGTTGGTCTTGAAATATTCTTGAAGGTTCACACTATAACAATATGCAAAAAAAAAACGATTTTTTCATGTTTCCAGAGAGGGATACCCTCTAATTAATTCATTCCCACCGTTCAAGGATATGTATAAATAATTGTACATGCTCTTTGTGGCTGTTGATCGAAAATAAATTTGACAAGGGCTATTACGGTAGTAGTGTAGGAGCAGAGCGTGGAGAGGGTGTCGGAGAGTGCGTGACCTAATGGAATCTCGATGGGAGGTGTACAATTTTCCCAAAGCTATTGTAATGGATCAAAGGGAAGATTTGCATAACTATAGGTGGAAATAGATGGTGGTGGATGATATCTATAACCCTCTCTTTGTTCATATCAATCGATCTACGTAATTCTTCCTCTCTCTCTCTCTCTCTCTCTCTCTCTCTCCCTCTCTCTCTCTCCCTCTCTCTCTCTCTCCCTCTCTCTCTCTCTCCCTCTCTCTCTCTCCCTCTCTCTTTCGCTCTGTCTCCCTGAAATGGCAAACGTAACGCATCGGACTCTGATCGATAGCACTTTGAATCACGATGTGTGTGGTCGATAACGAAATTCCAGAGCTTCAATGGCGCACGGTGAACGGGAAATTGGCGCATTCGAAAAGGTATTTACGAGGACGTATCAGATAGAAAGCCCGGACGAGAATGCGACGAGGGACAGACGAGTAGAAACGAGCCCGGACATATAAAAGTCAATTATCACCCTTAAAAGATCAAATCTCTTGTTCGACGATTAAATTAATTTGATTTGTCTCGTGACGCAATAATGTTGGTCTGGGCTCACGAAACATTCGTCTCTACCGTCAAATTGTCCGCTAATCGCGATCATTTCACATCACAATTTGATTCCCAGCTCAATAATCAATGCCGGTGACCTGTCGGACTTTTTTCGCTGCACTGACAGAAAAGCGTGCATCTCCATTTCTTTTTGCATCTTTTGATTTCTCCTTTCGCTGCATGCACTCCTGGCATGTCCATCTGTCAATGAACTGTCTGTCGATGAAATGTCGCTTGGAAAAACGAACGAAGAAAAGAGGAAAATAAAGAAAAAAATTGTGAAGTCAACAAAAAATTAATAGAAACCATGCAGGAAACAAAAGTAAATTTAACACGAACGACCCATTGAGTAAGTTTTACTCGCTATTCTTTGGCTGTAGAACTTTTTGAAATAAAGATTTTTTTATTCGTTTAAAAATTGTCTTCCAATTTGTATCTTTCGAGTTTATTTGATATTTTCGAAAATTAGATTTTATCTTCTAATTTGAATAGTTGGGTTTTTCGAATATTTGAATAGTTAAGGCAGTACTCTAGTCGAAACATTTTTAAAAATAATCTTTTTTGCATTTCTTAACGGCGGGGTAAAGTTAATTCGGCGAAAAAAGGCATGTTTTTAAGATTTTTTTTTGGCGTAACGAATAGTGTTCGTTTATTGAAAAATTTACATATAATAAAGTGACATTTGAATAACATTCTCCTAAATTTGCATTGCAAAATATTCAAAATTGAGCGAGTGAAAATTAAACCCCGGAGGCGCCTCGAAAAAAAGTTGGTTTGCGGTGTGCATCATAACTCGCAACAGAATCATTTGAAACAAAAAAATCAAAATGCATTTCTTAAAGGAGATGTTTCTCGAGGTAATGACGGGAGGATTTTTTTTTTCGATTTTTCGTAGCATTTGGGAGCCAAAAACCCGATTTTCGCTAAAAAATCGGCTAATTTGTTGTTGAAAAATTAGTAATTATTAAAAAAAACAAAAAAGCTCTCGACAATACCTGATGAATTATGTGAAGAAGTACTGTGCAAAATTTCAAAGCGATTGGTCCAGTAGATTTTGAGTTATCGTGCACACGGACTTCAAATATGACAAGTCTCAGAAAAACGGTTTGAAAAACGCAGAAGAGAAGAGAACGGCATGGAGCAATAGACGCTCAAATACTCATAACTTCGTCAATTTTACTCCGATTGACTTGAAATTTTAAAACAATATTCTTGATATATTATGCATTCATTTAAAAAATTTTAAAAAATGAAAAAAAATGTTAATACTTTACCCCGCCCTTAAAGTATAGATTCTGAAGAATATGTCCTCAAAAGATTTCGAAAATCCCAATATTTAAATGGTTATAACGATTTGAAACGAGACCAGAGTACGATCGACCGGTTGAAGCTAAGAACTTCAGAAGCTTTTCAGGAAGCTACAAATGCTCGCAGAGAGGAACGAGCATCAGAAAGTCATCATTGCGAAGTCGAGGAAGGCACACTTTACGAGTCAGGAAACGCCGATTGTATCCCTCTACAGATACTAAAAAAAACGTGTTTTTTCCTATTGCTACAGTGTGAATTTTCAAGAATATTTTAAGACCAGCCGGACCCTGAAATTCTAAAAATTGACGAAGTTACACCTATTTTAGTGAAACAGTGTGCGCCGGATTTACCGCGATCCGTCGAGTTTGAACGCGATTATCTCGAAACTACATATCTTGACACGGCGGGATTGATATCTTGAGTCTGACGACTATCACACTATTGACTTGAATTTGTACAGTTTGCGTTCAAACAGTAGTCATTCTTGGTTCACGATCGCATTTTTTAGTTGGCTGAACCATTTGTTAATAACAATGATTGAGCGTGCTGTTTTCAAGAGAAAAATGAGATTTTCTTTGGAGAAGCTGTCATGTTTCTTATTTTTCGAAATTTCGAAAAGTGGATCGTGAACCCATTGCCAGTTGGATATATTTGAAAATTTTTTCTTTATTTTCGTTTCAAATTACAATTGAGCTTGGTAGAGATCCCGCCGGTTCTGGCCTCGCCGCTGGAGGACTGCAACGCCAACTGCAGCACCACGAACTCTTTGGAAGACTTTCTTCCGAAAAAAATACCTTGTAACCACAAACATGTATACAACATGCTGGGAAAAAAATTAATTTTTCCAACCAATGTGTTACTAGAAAAAAATACATCACTCTTATCCTTCAAATTGGGCTTCCGGAGTCGAATACCCCGTTTATATAACGCAAGTATAACGTGAAATTATACCACCTACAAGGAACATCCCTCAGGAGACATCCTTCAGTTTTGTTGAAATTTGGATATGTTTTTAAGCACCGAAAAGTAAGCGATACGTATTTTTTTTATCGGCGGAAGAACGGTTTTAAGGGGTGAAACCACCACTCGAAAAAAGGCATCTCTAGGGGTAATATAGCAGTTACAAATACAGGGAGTCCACCGATTTTAATAAAACAAAAACGAAAATTCTTCCAATCCGAAGCAATGAAAAATCCACGATGGGGACATTGCAAAAAAAATTAAGGGTTGAACCACCCCTATATTTGCTCTTTCGAGGGGTGGTTTCACCCCTTAAAATCGTTTTTCCGCCGATAAAAAAAATTCGTATCGCTTACTTTTCGGTGCTTTATGACATATCCAAATTTAAAAAAATCGAAGGGTGTCACCCGAGGGATGTTCCTTGTTAAATAGTTGCGGTTGCCCGAAATTATACTCAAAACTTTAAACGCGTTTTTCTCAAAACACTTTTCATTTAATCAGGCTGGCATAACATCTCGCATTCTATTCAACCGATTGACCTCAAATTTGGTACCTTGAATTTTACTCCTGAATACCCTTGACCCTGGACCTCGAATACCCCTCTATCGTCCCTGTCTCGGGTATAGCGAAATTATTGTTACGCCTATTTAAAAAAAGTGAACCTTTCAAAAAATAAGGCCAAACGTTAACTCTATTTTCAGACAGACGCCGGTAAATTTTCTTTTTCCTTTGGTACCATAATGACACTTTTGGCCACAGTGGCATTCTTATTGATCAAGAAAATTAGTTTTATTTCCGTTCCAAATGAATAAGACCTTTGGAATCATGTCATCCGCCTCAACCCTTTTTTCCACGGCCATATTTAGAAGCCCATAACCTTTTCAATCTATATTTTTAATGCACAATTTTTTGCTTGTTATTTTTTGAAACACAAATAAAAAGAC